>PCDO01000011.1:0-600000 GCA_002778035.1 Ambrosiella xylebori
ATGATATATACTGTGATTGGCTTTTGGCTATAAACACCTGTCCATCGATCTGTTTCTGTAATCCTGCCGTTATCCATCTGCTACAAACCTTCTCTTTACTGCCCTTCTTGCCCGATATCCGACACCCACATACCCACGTGACCCGAATTAAGACTAAAAGGAAAGAACTCGAGGGAACAGAGATTTCACAACCTCCGCGCCACAACTGTAGACCCACTTATATCCTATGACCAAGACCGAAGGGATACAAGTAACCAACACTTCCCCTCTCCTTCCCATACGAAAAACTAAAGACTTCTGATCTCTACAACAAAATTTTCACACAATCTTGAACCCAGGCCGGTCATAGCGCTTGGAAAGACCGGACAAGGAAGAGTTATTGTTGTTGCTAGACAGAGATATGTGGGAAATAACGGCGCCGTCATCAAAGAAGAGCATCATGAAGTCCTGGTCTGGTCTGGTCTGGTTGAGCTTGTAGTTGGAAGTGTGGAAACGCTAGACGAGCAAGGGCGATATCGAGTTGGTCTCAGTGCACTTAGCAATCTTGCTGGCCACTTTATCATCCATCAGGGGAGCGTGGACGATGGCCCCGTAGGTGACTGTGCTGTCACTGAGGACATTGATCCAGTACTGCACGTACTTGGCATGGTCCGACTCATTGTGAGAGTCAATGGTCAAGAGGTCGTGGCGCCAGCATGGTTAGCAGCAGTCCTGTAGATAATGGTCATGGCGATATAGACGATTACAGTGAGATCGCCGCAGTCTCTCCCATAGACATAGCTGCAAAGAATGCGGGTAAGGCTGTGGGAAGAGATAAAGAAGCTAAAGAGTGATAAGGTGAGGAGGATGGAAAAGAAAGATGTTGGCAAATGAAGGCTATCAAAGCCTAACACTTATACACAAAAATCAACAGACTTCCAACATGTTTATTCCATCGACTATCCCTTTAAAACTATCTTGTTCAAGATACACTATCGACCTCTTGAAGCCAAAATCCGACAATCTCACCAAAAAAGACTTTACCTCTTTTGCATATTTATTGTTATTTTTCTTCTCTTTTTATTTGTCTCTTCAACCCAGGTCGTGCTCTGCCGCACTGTCAGCCATATCAAAAATGAAGAAAGAGAAAAAAAGGTTTAATGAGACTAGAATAAACATCCAGTCCCTAAGACAAGTGTGGATAGGCACATACATTGACAACATGTGACATGGAGAAAGTAAGTGAGAAATATGAATAAATAAATGCTTTTTTTTCAAACTAAGCTTGATCTAGAGATACAGAGTTCTTCCTTGAAAAACTGAGTACCACGCTATGCATACTTATTTCATAGACAGAGAAAAAGAGAAAAAAAATAGTGTGCAAACAGATATAACATAGCCTAGTTCTGGTTAGCATGTTCCAAAAAGCCACAAAAGATCATGCACATAACAATCAATATAAGGAAGCCAAGTTTATCACACTGCGGGCTGTCAAAAATGATGCACGTGTTGGAAACTAAGTGGGATATCGAGGTGATAATGATCAAGCTGAACATAATAAAAAGATGTCAGTTACTTTTTTTTCTTTTGCAAAAAGAGTCCTTGGTAAGAAGGAGCCTGGTAGAGAGTTCCCACACATTATGACATGCATGCTAACATTCCGAGCAGCACGAGAAAAGGAAGAGAAAAAAAGAGTTTTTCCTTACATGACATGGCTCCGCCTCAAGAGGCGTGCTGAGAACGTGTTGAGCTGGCCGTTCTCCGCCTCCGGCCGTGCAGGTGTGACAATAGGCAGGGCCTTGTTGACTTCGTGATCAGAGACATCATCCAGAAGAGCCTTTTCCATGCTGAACGTGGACGATCTTTTTTCTTGTTGTCTGAAAATAATAAACCGTCAAAAAACTCCGTAAGATAAAAATGGCAATATGTTGTATGGACTGGCGGCGTCTGTGATGGTTATTGCTTGTCTGATGTTGTGCAAATTACCTTTGTTTTTGTTACACCCGGAGAAAATATCCTTTTAAAAGGAGAAGAGAAAAAAATAAATGCAAAAATTAAGAAAGTAGCACATTCCTTGTTGACTAGTTCACCCCACCACGTGTAACCTGCCTTTTTTACAAACTTGACGGGCTGTTCCTTTTGTATTGTATGTATGCAGTCAAGGGAGAAAAAAAAGAAAGAAATTGGACTATTACAACCCAACTTGCACCCACTATATTTCTTGTTTGTTCCGTTATATCACTGTTCCGATGACTGATGACTGATAAGGCACAACTATTAATATCATCTTCATCTGATGTTATCAGAAATAGTGGGCTGTTGACAGGGGGACGAAGCCGAGTTTGAGAACTTGTTATAGTTAGATAATTTTTTTTTTAAATGAGCACTCTTATTTTTATTTTACTTTTAAAAATAATTTGCAAAAGACATTGTCAGGTGGGGAGTTTGGCTGGTCAACGTGTTTGTGGCCCTACTAGAAAATAAACTAGCATAATAATACCAATTTGTTAGACGACATTCTCACATATCAAAGTTTAATGAGAGGTGATGCTTGAGTACTTTTATTGAAATTTTGCATACAATTCTAGTGCATTACCTCTATAATTACAATTCCTTTTTGTTTTTCGCATCGCTACTCATTATTACTGGCAGTGAAAAAGCGCAACTTCCACCTTAACCTATATAGTCTAAGCACTCATCATGGACTTACTCATAACATGGGCAGTTGATATCACTATAATCTATTTATATGTTTAAATTTCGGCCCAAGTTACACAAAGTTTGTCCTACTTACCATCTTTATTTCTTCTAGCGCACACCAACCCCCTAGCTGGTCACACTAATTTTGGCCTTTAGGGTTTTAATTTTTCAATTTTACGATAATCAAATGTTGCGTCGTCATTAACACAATAATGAGTGAGATGGAACTCACGCCGTGCATCTTCCCCTATACATATCATCGCCAATATCTGCAATCAGTCACTCTATCATTGCCCTCCCAACCGAATACAATTCATTACAACTCTTCAGGTTCTCCATTTTTTTTGATCAATGATGACGCAAGGCTCTTCTTGGCTAAGTGCGCCCGCACCCATTCTCAAGCTCTTCAAGACGTTCCCGCTCACAACCGTCCCCGATGCACCACTCCCCGCGGGGTATCCTGTCCTTTCTGATTCCCAAGCAACCCTTTTCATCTGGTCAGATGGCCCTGACCGCCTCAGCTTCAACCCGTCCTGTCTAAAGTGGCAAGTAAGTCATGACCCCTTCGATCACCGATCAATCACCCACTAGTCCATCCCCAACCAACTAAAAAAAAATCTCCACAGGCCTACCTCCGCTTCTCCCGGCTCCCATTCACCACACTCCCATCGACCAACCACGCGGCGCCCTCTGGCAGCCTCCCCTTCCTCATCCCCGCCGCCTCCTCTGTCGCCATCCCCTCCCCCAAATTCCCCACCTTCCTCTCGCAAACCGCCACCCCCTGCACCATCCCGCCTCCTCCCCACCCCAAAGCCACCACCTTTAATACCCTCCTCGCCTCCGCCGTTCGCCCTGCTTGGCTCTACGCCCTCTACATATCCCCCCTCAATACCCCTCTCCTCACCCGCCTCTACGTGGCCCCCGCCAGTTCATCCCCGTTCGTCCGCGCATCGCTGCTGTCCTCCTTACAGTCGGCCGCTCTCTCAGAAATCACCACAATAACACGGGCCCCTGTGACCCTTGCAGACCCACTGTATTCTACGGCGCGGACAACCTTTGCGGTGCTAGACGCCGAGCTGGCCAAGTCGTCAACGAGCTTCTTCTTTGACTCAAAGACTCCGAGCGAGTTTGACGCGGCAGTGTTTGCATATATACATTTACTGATGGATGAGAGTTTTGTGTGGGGCGAGGACACGTTGGCCTGCTCGGTGGTGGCGTTTGGACGGTTGGTGGAGTTGAGGGATTTGATATTGGGGGAGTACTTTGGAGATGTGGAACAGAGGGTTCTAAGCGGATAAGTACCAAGATGCCTCGCAGAGAATATATACGATTAGATGGTGATGTGTTACAAACAAAAATATATGAACGATGCAATTTCCCATTGTATACGTCGTAAAATAATGGTTGATATCCATTGCCTGGTCTGTGTCTAATTTCTCGTGACTCGTGGTAACTTTGCTTGCTGAGTTTTGTCCCTTGTAAAATCAAACGCCTCCTCCTATCCTAAGCTCCTGAAAACCAGAACACTAACACTGTGGTTTGTCTGTGACCACGGAGTTCTGTGATCAGTGTAGCCATATCATACTTTTTATGCGGTTCCATTCGGAGACAAAAAGACGCCCAACGCTCTATATCTCAAAGATTTGAGTCTTGAAAACAAATAAAACCCAGAAAAGACAAAACAAGTTCCCAACACGAATTAACACCTCTAAGAAAACGAGACCTCGCTATGTTCCGCATGGAAGATATCCTTGATGGTGATGAATTGCGTTTCTGTTTCGTACTTGTGCAGTTCTTCGAGGTTAACAGCAGTCTTGGCATAGATGTCATATAGTGTCGGCCTAGTAGACCTTCCGTGCGTTCCTGTAAGACCTCACACGTTAGTTATCGTCCTCTTCATCATTGACAACTCAATAGTGCCTCTCGCTGTAACTTACCCATAATCGCCTGGTCAACCTCCTCCGCCACCGCATTTCGACTCCGAAAATCCATAAACGTTCGCGCCCTTGGCTTCTGTGACGGATTCCGATACGCCACCAATGTCCACAACTCCCTCAGAGTCTTCTTGATCTCTGGAGTTTCATTCTCGGCATAGTTCCTATACATATCCTGACCAAACTCCACCAACTTGCTATCCCACGCAGCAAGCGCCGCCTCTGATAATTCCTCATCGGTAAAGGTCGGCTTAAGACCAAGAGGATCGGCTTCTGGGGGTTCTTGGAAATCTGGAAGATCCTCAGGCTCCCCGTGACCTAACTGCTGATCCCGGAGTCGAGCCTGATACGCACGGTACTCACCCTGACGGTTCATTTCGATGAATTGTTGGCAATCAAGCTTGTATTTGGTGAGAGGATACTTGTCAAGGATCCCAGGATACTCTTTGCCTAGGAGCCTCCGAGCTTCCTCAATGTTACCGCTGAGGATCTGGCTGCGGATGGCCCTACGTGTGCCGACATCTCCGTTGTCGCTAATATCAGGTATCGGGTCAGGTTCACCGTTGGCTGTCGACAATAGTTCTCGTTCATGTTTCATCTCGCGCAGGAGAGCTTCGGCGGTTGCGTTGTATCCTTCGTGTTGTAATACGTCCAAGATCTAAGGGACATATGTCAGTAGATGCTGATAAGCCAATGCTCACGCTCGCATGTTATATATGTACCAAGTTCGGCCAGTCTGAGGACGTCTTATGCTCCTTCAACTTGGTCTTGTTGATATCTTTCCACTGTTCCCGCCTAGACTTGCCATAGAAAGCATCAATCTCAAACAAAAACGGCTCCGCGCCAAAGTTCGTCGTGACAGAATCCTCCGACTTGGAGAACCCTACAATAGGATATACCGGTCCATCAATATTCTGGAACGCCGTCGACAGGTAGCGGCCGCTACGTGTGAAGAATATTTCATTCTTAAGATAGTTTATGCCGGCACCAATGACTTCACCGGGAATGGCGTGGTCCATGTAGGTACGGCCGCCGCTCGAGGAGTTGTACTTTTTGCCGTCGTCACAGCAGAGGGCCCAAGTACCGATTTCGTGGCCAGCCATCTTCTTGGGAGCAACGTCCTGGCGGGCGAAGCCGATAGATACACCAGGCCAGGAGCGGCTGTGGGAGAGATGAGTCATGGTTAGAGAGTGTGATAGCGCACAAAAACTTCAGTGGATAAATAACTTACGGTGCTGGATTGTCCATACCAGGATTAACCGTCACTTCAAAATAGTAGATGCCGCACGACAATGGCGCCAGCTCGTCCGCTCGCAACGTACTGATATCAGCTTCATGAGGCGTCTTGGTGCCCCGATACTTGACATGTGTCCCCATTACAATATCTACCAGCAACTGGTGCTCCCCCTTGACCCACATAGTCGGCAATGCCGGTACCTTGATCTTCTCCACTGTCACCGGATTCGCTGCTAGGGCCAAAGGAATTGTGGGACCTGATCTGTCAGCCTCGCTGGCGGAGCGAAGGGCATGGTGGTAGGCAGAGTCCTGGAGGTATGAAGGGAGGAAAGGCTGTTGGTCATCAGTGTCCATGACGAGGGGGGAGGTGGAGGTGAAAAGGGATATGGCAGTGGTCAGAGAAGGGCGGTTCGAGGTGGTATTGTAAGGATTTGAGATAGCTTGTTCAAGGACACGGTTCAGAAGATCTCGAGTGGGATCAGACGTGTCATGTCCCAGAGAGGGAAGCGACATCAGGAGTCGGAAGGTGGGAACGGTGGAGATCGGGGTGACGACAAAGGATATATACACAGTCCAAGAAATGTTTAGAGATGACAAATGCGATTCTATACAAGATATTACTTGTAATCAGTTCAAAAGGAAGAATAATTAGGGCGACAACAAGCAAACGAAATGCAATGAGATATGATGGCTTCTTTTCGTTGCAGTTGGATCGGTCTGGTCTCGGCTTGGATCCACCATGACGTTATGTCCCGAATTGCTCAATTACTAACCCTTTCCCCGCTTTTTAGTTTAGGGTTCACATTCATCAGCCGTGCTGTCGCCGACCCAATACGGGTTTGAGCGCTGTCCAATCAAACTGCATTTGGGAAATAGTGGGGCGACAAAGAATGCGGACATAACCCGTGTGTGCAAGTGGTAACCCTAATAAACCTGGTGGGTAAGCCGGTGTTATTCAATCGTGATGTCCTGATCAGTTACACATGCTGTTAGCAAGAAAAGAAATGGGTCACTTTCAGAGAGTTCCTGGTATGGGTTTTCTATATCATATTATTAACCGTATATATATTAATTTGAGAATCTAGCGCTAATTATATGATACACTGGTCGTGATTTTCACTAATTTTATGAAAAAGGTAACTACTAAATAACTAAAATCGAAAAATCCCCCGCCAAAGCTCAAACCCTCAAATTTTCAAATTTCACTTTGTTTCGGCACGAAATCCCAAGAAAGCCTCCAAAAAATGGCCTGATAACCCTCGCAAGGACCCAAAATCAACTTTTGTTCTTTAACTTATTCTAAGTCTACGCACAATCTTTTTCGAACTTGTTTTTGTCATCAAACTTCGATCTCTTATTATACATTCTGACTCTGGTGAAGCTATGGCGACGAGCGCGACCACGAGCACAACATCGATTTAACCATAGAAATTCAGTGATGCAATTGGAATTATAGATTATCGGGCAACTTTTTTTATCGACTTATTCGCAATTGAATCTATGGCCTATTGTGATTTTTTATCTATATTCAACCCACTGAACATCGAATTTCTGCATCACGACCAGCACATCTGCAATAATCAAGGTCACTCGACACGCGTCCACCGATTTCGCGTCTTCTGACTACGACCATAAATTACATACACACACACACACGCACACAAAATGGCACTGACAAAGTCGGCAGCAGTATCCGGCAAGGTGACTCTTAAAGTGAGCCCCGCCAAGCTCCGCGCCATCCTCTCCTTAGACAAACAAGAAATCTCGCCCTCACCCGAAGCCAAAGCCATCGCCGACTCCGTCGCTGCCATGGCCCCACCTGCGAAAAAGGGCGTCAAACGATCAGCCCCCGCGGCCAATGGCGAGGTTAGAGACCGGAAGAAGCCGGGACCGAAGAAGAAGAAGCTGTACGTATCATTGCAACCAGTGTGACGGGCACTTTGTGTGCAATTTTTTCTTGTCTTGATCATCAGTACTAACGTGCGATTGACGCGACACTACAGTGACGATGGCGAACCTCGCCCCGAACGCGGCCACAAACTGGGCCCGAAAGCCAACCAAGGCGCCATCAACGCCGGGCTCCGCGCTCTCGATCGCACGGGGAGGCCCTGTCGTCGCTGGGTCAAGGCGTCCTTTACACTCAAATCGTTCACGGGAGTCACGTGGGAAATCAACCGGTGGGCCACTGGGCCTAAGAAGTCGGTTGACGGTGCTAATGAGACTCCGGCGGAAGTGACGGAGACGGTGCCGATGCCAAAGAAGAAAGAAGACGGAAAGAGGAAGAAGAAAGGCGGTGACGCAGAGAAGAAAGAGGCAGAGGAAAATAAGGAAGAGAAGGAAAAGGAAAAGATGGAGAGTGGGGATGTGGAAATGGCGGATGCTCCAGAAGAAACAAAGGATGAGATGGTGTTACCGGAGGCCGTGACTGCTAACTAGGGAAGACGGAGGTGGCGGAGGGGTTGACAGGTCAGGGGGGTGTGATTTTTGTAGGGTTATTTTTTCTTTTTCTTGGTGCTCGGCGTTTAGGATTGGATTGGATTGGGTGGAGTTGGTATCTTTTTTAGGTTTGGTTGGGAAAGTCTAGACATGTTTCTTTGGTGATAATAGAGAGAGTTATACTATTTCAACAATATTGATTTCTTTTCTGGTTCTTGTCAACTGATTGGTTCGTTATCGATGTGTCTTTTGGGGATGCCTGAGTCAGTCCAGAATGGGTTTATGATAAAAGCACGTGATTTTCTAAAAACAGAAACAGCCTGCAGATTTGGTCGCTGGCTAAGGAAGGAAAAGTTCCGGGTCTCAGCCGATGGGAGAACTTCGTCTGCATGAAGAATTGGCGCGTTTACGACTAACTATATATCATCACATGTTAGAAAAGTAGTACTTGTTTTGGGTTTTCTCATGGTCCCTCTTTGTGATGTGGTTCGGTCAGTTCAAAGCCCCGAAATGTCAAGAACCTCGCCAATCCTGATCGCGTGGAGTAAGACTAATTACAAACTCAGCCACATCATAACCCTCGTGTTGTCTGTTAACCCTACTGAATGGCTAAATCAAACTTGGAAAAGTAAGCAAAGCTAAAGTTTCATATCATCATTAGTGACATGAATTTCTTTTCGGAAGATCTCGGATTCTTTTTAATGCAAAAAAGTCATCAACTTACTGTTCTTTTCCACCAACAAGTTAACCAACCACGATTGACAATTGCCAATGACAAAATTTTAGATTTACACCTTCCGTTATAATCCTTTTCTGTTCTTCTTAACCCCCACCCCTGAACTTGGAGATGAGATGAAACACACCCCAGACCTCACTCTTCGTTCAGGTGGTTAACAATTTTTCGCAGTGGACGATGGGCTAATGACGATGAAGGATGCAACATATGTGTTTGCTTTTTGGAGAGAAGGTAGCTGACTTGTTTGTTGTGAAGCGGGGATAGCGGCATGTGTAGGTGAGTATATGTGTATGTGTAGAGATGAAAGGGGTTTGGAAGGAAAGGAAAGTGGATACGGATATCCTCGATGACAAACGAGTTGATTGTTATCTACATGACTTTTATAGAGAAAAGCTGGGAAAATGCCAAGAAATAACGACATGTCAAAACAAGCGGAACACCAACAGAAAAAAAATCTTATCTTTTCTTTCTTCTCGTTTATGACCAAGAGTTTTGATTATATGTGTTATGCTTTTTGCCTCTCTCAAGCCACCTCGCAGATATCTAAACAGCTCTAGCAGCCTATTTACCAATTTACACACAGCGCTAGGGCCAACACTGATCTTTCAGGCTTGCTTGAACCCTGACCCCCCGCTATACATCTTGCTTTATTGCTTCTTCAGTGTGCTGCCAAGACAGGCAGGAGGCAAAGATGACCCTTGCTTGGGGAAAGATTTTCTCTCGTGTTTGTCGTATTGCAAGTGAGAGAGCGACAGCATGAGCAAGAGCGAGGAATGCGGTGCTGTCAGCGGGAAGCGATGAACGGTGATGTGCTTTTGCTTTTGACTATTCTCTCTCTCTCTGTGTGTGTGTGATTCACTTGTTACTGTTATTGTTTCTGTTGTTGCCGTGCAGAAATAATGGATTTAAAATGGAAATTGCTTGGATAACAAGGATAGGATGAGTATGGAAAGAAGTGACAGCAGATATACAAGAGTAGGAAAAGGCGTCACGTGGTCGAATTAAGGTTTTTTGTGACACTGTAATGGCTGCAGGAACTGGATGCATCCTTTAGACGAGATCGTGGCTAAAAAGGAGACGGTGTGTTGCATTGGAATCTGCACTGGAAACTTTGTTATTTCCTGTTTAAACATGATGTGGTGTGGTGTTTCGGAAGTCTGGAAGTTGTGGTAGGAAAATGGTCACCCTCGCCACACAAGATCACTTTCTTTTTTTCTTTTTTCTCTACAAGGTATTACTCTATCGCGTTTGTATTTCCCAATTTTGCCTAATCTTGATTATGTTACAGGAAACTCTTGATTCTAAAACATGTTACGGTTGATTGTATAACTTCATAGATACATATATGCTATGTATCTATATCTGGCTGAGGTAGCCGACGTAGGCTAATTTCATCAACAGAAGACAAGACGAATAAAGCCATTCCGAGAAAAGAAATGAGAATAAAAAGAAAATAAATTGAACCAGTGCATATATATCCGGCATCTCTCTTTTTTTTTTTTAGAAACGTGAATGTCTGACGGAGGCACTGCTAAGGTGTGTGGGTCCATCCTGTTTCTTTCCTTAGCTTTCACCTAGCTGCATCAATCCAAATAAAGCTATGACGTGGCGGCAAGAAGATGATGGTGGTACGGGTGGTGGGATTTGTCTGATGGTGTGCTAACCGAATTGCTGGAGTCGTGTGTGGGTTTGATCTTTGCGTGTTCTTGTTTCCGGGTATGATAATATCAACGAAGAAAAAAAGAGACTCGTCTCTCCGAGTACTAGCATGTCATCACGGCAAATGTCAGATGATTGTTGGAAGATGGTGATATGACTAGTGTATTGACTGTGCTTGTAATATTGACATATCCATCCATGACATGATGACCCGGGACATCTGCTATCTGACATAGTGAGTGTGATGAGTGTAGGTAGTAAGACGACGCGACACGACTTGGTCACTTATTCTCTGAGCTGTAGAAGACGGGATTGATCATTGTCATCAGCTTACTTTGTGGGAATTATGTGCCTGCATCTCCAACTGAAAAAGAAAATAGTCTATCTCCTGTAACATTCCTATCCACAATTTGCTGCCTTCGATAAATATTTCCATCTCTGACTTATATCTTTGGGAAGGATTAAGCCATGTAATCTACTTGGACACACAAATTTTTAATTCTACCCCAAATCTTGCAATTTTTCACAGCCCCTTCCTCTTTCCCGCCATCATCTCATCAGGATAAATTATCATGATACGCGCTAAGGAACTTTCTGATGTATTTAAGTATGCATCCAGGGTAATCTCTCTCTTTATTTAACCTTACAAATAGCATCCGTTAGGCGTGAGTGTCACTAGATGGGGCGGTGGTAATGCAGTCATCAAGTGACGCTCGGACGATTGCGTTGGGCTGTGTATCCGTGGTTGTAGATGTGGGGTAGAGACACGGCGGGGTGTACATAAAGCGGTCTAAAAGTCTCTTTATATATATATATAGAATAATAAAGCCAAAAAAGATCAATATATGGACAGGGAACCTTGTGAGAAAACTTTTATTTTTACTTCTTATTGTGAGATCAGGTTACACACACAATTATCTTGCTGACTGTCAATACCACCCACCAAGAGCCACTAGTTTCCAAGGCATGAAGAATGTTTGTAGATTGTAATTTTGTTCTTCTCCAAAAGATCCATCATATTTATTTAGTAATTTTTTTGTCTTTTTGTCCTTGTCATCTACCCCCCAAATTCTGAAACAATGCTAGGCCTAGGTAGCGCAGTAGCCCTCTCTTTTTTTGAACACTCTTTCTTCTCCTAGTTCTGTGCCTAGAGCATATGCCTGCGAAGATCACAGTTGACACAGACAGACTCAGCAAAAGGAAAAAAAACAATTAGCAAAAGTCTAATGGCCGGATCACTCGGCCTGACAGAAAGAGGGGGTGGTTCAGAGTTTTTCAGTGCTCGAGGAGGGGTGGGGTGGGGGGTATACTTGGAATACTTGGGATATCTTATTAGTGATATAGAAGAAGGATGGTCGACTTATGTTTAGAAACCCGGAGCAGAATGAGAGAAAAAAATACGACACAATCTTTGATTATCCCGATTAGAACCAGTGTTCCAGCAATCTGAGATCGATCTGAGAGAGAGAGAATCGAGTATAAGATGAATTGATAATCTCACCACAATCATAGCTTCTTTCCTCCTGCCTCTCACCATCAGCATCAGCGCCGATACCACAGCAGCAGCTTCTTGTTTTTCTTTCTTTCTTTCTCATCATCATTTCTGCCGATTCTCTAGTAGAACACTTCTTTCCTTGACTTTATTTTTCTTTATTATTGTGTTATACATACAAGACTCTCATTAACGGTACCTGATACCTTGCTCTTTATATACAGTCTTTACTTTTCTGTCAAGAGAACCTGCCACCTTTTCTGTGTATAATCTCTTCTCCCATTACATACTCACTGCCACTCCTAACAACAATAATGGTCCGCTGCTCTAAATCCATTGTAGCCCTCATGGCCTCTTCGGCCCTGGCCGCCCCGGCCATCGATGTCGAACTCCCCATTCTCGAGAACCGCGCTGCCTCCAACGTTAATGCCAACTCTACTACCGCCGCTAGCACGTCCAACACTACTGCTGCCACCGGCAGCAAACTCGACTGCTCGCCCGGATCCAAACAGGGCCTGCAAGCCGGCTGCTGGGACCAACGTGAGTTCCTTCCTTTATTGTGTTCTTTCCTTTTGACATGCTAACACCGCAATCCTGACCTACCTAGTTAACATGACGGGATACATTGATGCCTGGCTCGTTGCCAACGGCTCCGAGGCCAAGTGCTCCTCGCTCGGCTTCGCTCAGTGCTTCCTCCAATTCAACGGCTACTCGGGCCTTACCTGCGACCTCATCACTTCCAACACCTGTCCGCCCTTCGACACTGCCAACGGCACCTACGAGTCCGACCAGCAGTTCTACGCCCTCTGGAACATCTACTCCATCTACCAGTTCTTCAACCAGTACTCGCTGGCGCTGACAGCCGGGTCCTCACTCGCCGGCCAGACCATTGGCAAGATTGTCTCGACCGTCGCGCCCAAGGTCGAGTCGTCGGCGGCCAAGAAGGACCTGCTGACCGTGCTCATAGGCACCATGTCGGTTGTCTCGTTCGTCACGGGGCTCATCCCCGGCGATCTCGGCACTGGCGTTGGCATCCTGACGGGCGGCCTCTCGGCCATCATGACGGCCGACAAGAACTTTGCCACGCAGCTGTCGACGCCGTCGCAGACGGCCAATGACCGCTTCGTGCAGCTCGGCGATATTGGAAACGAGCTGGCCAACATTGTCTCCGAGTACCAGGCCAACCTGCAGGACATGGTCAAAACAGTCCAGGGCAACTCGACTCTCTTCAAGGCGGCCGGCACCAAAGGCGCCTTCTCGCAACGCATCACCACATCGCTGCAGGTGCAGGCCAACGACCTCTTCAAACAGCTGCGCCTCTTTGTGTTGTCGCAAGCCCTCAAGACCACGGGCATCATCTCGTCGCGCTCCACCAACATCAACGCCCTCGACGTCGCCAAGCGCACTGATGCCATCACGTGCCAACAGACAGGCGCCGCCGGTAACTGCTTCCAGTGGTGGATTGACGTCGACAAGAACAACACCTACGCCTTCCACAACCCCAACGACTGGCGCAACACGCAAATTGACCTGACCAATGCTATTGTCAACAACGGCTGGGCCAACCTGTCTGACATCTTCAAGGTCGAGGACTGCGCTGGCAAAAACGTCACCTTTGATGTCACGAACATTACACCCACCTGCATTGTCAACCACAACTGGTGTGAATGGAACTACACGCTGCCGACCACCGTGTCGCTGGGCCACAACCCGCAGTGGATGAATTGCCCCAATGACGAGCCGTGGGGCACGCTGTGCAGCAGCTTTGATTCGAGCATTGACGTGCCCGAGTCGTACCTGGGGCCGCTGCTATTTACGGATGGGGCCTATTGCAAGAACTAAGTCATGAAGTGTGGATTACTTCTATATGTATTTTGATTTAGATTCTTTTTTTTTCTGGAGCTGGGCTTCAATAGGGTTAGGGTTGTATATGTATATAGTTTTTTTTCATATTCTCCTTGATTATATTTCTGCGAGGAACTCGGGGCGAGTTTCCCAGAGCTCAAATTTATTCACATTTATTATTCTGAATACAATAATTTGTTTTATCATGACTCAATGAAGAACTATGTGCCCTGTGGGTCCTTGACTCGTGATGTTCCTTCCCACCTTCACATCAGAATCCTCGACTTCCTTCTTGCCCTACAATCCCTAGGATCCACATGCCCCCACTTTCCAAAAACTCTAATCTAACCTTATTCCAACAACAGACAGCTCTCTTCTTTTGATTGCTAATAATCTCCTGATTATTCTTAAAAAGATAGAAAAGGGAGCCACACGTTCCTGGGCTGCCAATCTGGGTGTCACCTCAATTCCAGAATATGGCTCTCGGTGCCAAGTGAGGAATCTGCACCCCGAGACTCCTGGAATGTCGCCCGGAGATCTTCAAGTCGCGATATGTCGCCACCTCCGGCTTCCAAACTATAAGTTCCCACAAGAGTCTTTCTCCATTTTCTCTTCCATTTTTACATTGCCTTACCTCATCACACCTTATCTCCATCTTACATACATCCTCTCTACATGCATTTCTCATTTCTCATTCTAGTCCTCACCACCAACACCGACACGATCCTCGTCCCTGGTCCCGGCCTCCCCCATGGTGTCCGTCCCCAACACAGCTATCGGCAAACTTTTGTCCCACTGGACCACAAAACAACCAGCAAGAAGAACTTGGTTAAGCGTTGGGGTCCCGGTTTTGGCAGCCATGGTCATGGTCCCGGAGGCCCCAGCAGTTTCAGTCACGCCGGACCGGGAAGTGGATACGGTAACCCTGGATTTAGCGGGCCAGGACTGGACCGGTGGGGCCGGTTATCATTAGGGGACTGGATGGAACGGGGAATGTGATGGGTGTCAACGGGATGCAGACTATTACTTTACCAGAGCTGACTAGGAAGCCGACGGGACGTCCTTGGAAATTTTGGGAGCACTAAGCATTATGGATTGTTTGAGGTTCGACGACTAGTTGGATGGTTATGTTTGATGAGTGTTATGGATTTCAGAGTTTATTCTGGTTATGAGTTACTTAGTTTACCATTTGGTTATATCAATTTAATACAATCATTCCATAATCCCGATTTTTTTGATTCCATTATCTTAGTCTTGTAAATCCTAGTCAAAAATCAAAGTGTCCAGTCTCGTGCCGTTTATATCCATGTCCCCTGTATCCACATCAACCTTGACCACGCACATTCCAGTATTATCCCAGACATGCTTCAATTTTGAGAGAACCGCCTTGTTCAACCATCAGACTTTTCGTGTTATCATTATATTATGGCAACAATAACTTCTAATTTTTGTAATATCCAACCTGATTATGCGCAATTGTCTATAGTCAGCCTGCCCTCTGGCAAAGACTCCGTGATGTCATAATAAAAACATTCATGTTCAGTGCCTGTTTATCTGTCACTCTGTCTGCCCATCTCAGTCTGACAACACAATGATGGTGTGGTAACAGCCGGTTGTAACCTTCCTGATCAGCTGACAAACTTCTATTGTTCATAAACAAACAGTCCCCGAGTATCCGGTTCACTACACCATCATTTTTCTTGTTTTTCTGTCTCGCTCACCTCGTGGATATGCCGAAGTGTAGATGATCCCTACCATCACAACCCGTGATACTATAATTTCCATGTGCAACATTACTACAATCTTGTACTTGCTTCTAAGGTCAACTGAGTCTTGTAAAATTGTTTGCTCAAAACAATAAACTAACCCTTGTGTTGCATGCCATATTTTCTTGGCCGTATTTCCCGTCGCCAAAAGAACATCACGTCAACACGACTGCATTCTCCTTTTAATCTATACAAACATATTACCCGCTCCAAAAAAGCGCAAGAGCCACATTCAAAAAACACACATTCCTTGCTCATCACCGGCTGTCTAAGTTGCGGGTCCTAGCCTGAGTCAGGCGAAGGTGGCCCGGGTGGTGTTTCATCGTCAGAGGGGGCGTGAAGGGAATTGTGGTGTTAACATGAGTATTCGTGTTCATTGTGTAGGTGAGTTTCATCAAGTTACATGTGTGGTGGCCAACTAGCACCGGAATTATGTACCTCCCGGTGGCACAAATTTTCACTTATAACTATATATCGTGTTTTGCATGATACTTAGACTACTTAGGGTTGAAAACCCCAATAACATATCCGCCACAAATATGTGGCGTAGTTTATTCAGCGCCACAAGGACTTGAAAATACAAAAATACAGGGATCTCGAGTTTCCGTGGCACAAGAACCGCTGCATCCAGGTCAAGTTTATCATAGTAAGACAATGTCGACAGATTCAATTAACATGTCCCGAGACAAAACCATTCACACAGAGCCTTGTGAGATTATGGCTCCATGCAGTCAACCTTGCCTCAACGTCTCTTCATCAACCCTCCCCGCCCCGACAATATCCACCACCACCATTACCATTCGCCCCTAATCCCCATCTCTTCTTGATAGTTCCCTCTCCTTATCTCTTTGATGCTCCGAAAAAACCTTCCTCCTTCTATCATCTCCAATCCTCAAAAGAAACTCACCGCACCTTCCATCCACCCCTCGGCCTCAATATCCCCCGTCCACCATCTCCCCATCCCCAACAAACTATCTCCCTCTCATCACACCCTATTCCTCTGCAACTCTCTTATCTAATTCCCTCGGAATCCACCTCCATTTTCCCCCTCCAGTATCTCCGCGAAAAACCGACAAAATCCCCCCGACACCCCCCGGACACGAGGCCGGAATTGTTCCGGCCACGCTCTATATTAATGATCGGCCCCCGAATTCTCTGTATTTATCAAACTTTAACTTGAATGTTCACAACGCAAAACATTTCTGCACCCAAAAACAACTTCTGCTATATCTTTCTGATATTTTTCCCTTCATTTTTATACATATTCATTTTCACTAAGACCCCCAATATTAACCCCAACCCTAACCACTTATATCACTTGATTAGTCATCCCACTTAGTCATCCTCACTAACGCAACAATGAGCCCTCCCGAAGAGCCCCCTGTCCCCAACTTTGAAGTCCTCACTGACGCCAAAGTCACCGACCGCTCCCTCTCCCCCTTCATGGTCTCGACCACACGCGGTTTTCTCCCTCGCATGGACCCCGTGGTTGAGCTGCCGCCCGAGTTTGCCCCGCTCGAGGCCATCCTGCAGACGATGCCCATCAAGAAGATCGACGGGACTCCCGGCTTGTTGGCAGCTGGCAAGCTCGGGGAGGCCGTGGAGGGGCTGGAGGATCTGTCGGCAGCGGTGGAAAAATATCGAGAGGATTTGCCAATGATGACGGCGTTGTATCGCGACTATTGTTTCTTGGCGTCGGCATACCTATTAGAGCCGTGCCACCTACGGTTTATGAAGGGCGAGGACTACGGATTGGCCCGCGATGTGCTGCCGCGGCAGATTTCGCTGCCGATCAAACGGTGCGCTGATATGTAAGTTGCGTTTCTACCTAGGAGAAACAAGTGTCCCTCGGCTAATCCTAACCCAGCTCTGGCTTCATGCCCTGGATGGAATACGCCGGCTCCTACGCCCTCTATAATTACCGGCTCGCCGATCCCGCCCGCGGCATGACCTACGACAATCTCCGACTCATCCGTGCTTTCGAGAATGGCCTCGACCCAACGTCCTCAGAGGCCGGCTTCGTCCTCGTGCACATTGAAATGGTTAAAAATTCACCCGCCCTCGTCTCAGCCACCCTCGCCGCTCTCTTGGCTGCCGACGCAGCCCACCCCGACCGCCCCCGCTTCAACGCGGCCCTCTCCGCAATGAATACGGCCCTCTCCGCCATCAACGCTGCCATGGACAAAATGTGGACCAAGTCCCTCCCACGCCAATACACCTCGTTCCGCACCTTCATCTTCGGTATCACTAGCCAGTCCATGTTCCCGCGCGGCGTCATCTACTCGGGCGTCAACAATGACGAGCCGCTGTCCTTCCGTGGTGAGTCCGGTGCTAACGACTCCATGATCCCACTTATGGACTCCTTCCTCCAGCTACCGCTCCCGTCAACCCCACTGACCGAGATCCTCCTCGACTTCCGCAAGTACCGCCCGGGCAACCATCGTGCCTTCCTGGCCCATGTCCGTGACGCTTCGCTAGCCCACTCGGTCAAGTCCTATGCCCTCGGCCTCTCAGACGTCCCATCAGCGTCTTCGTCTTCATCCTCTGAAACAGAAGACTCCTCCCTCCTTCGGGACTCCTGTAGTCTCTGGCTATCTCTCCTCGACCAAGTCCGCGCCTTCCGCTACCGCCACTGGTCCTTTGCCCGCGAGTACATCCTCAAACAAACCGCCCACCCGACTGCCACCGGCGGCTCGCCCATTGTCACCTGGCTGCCAAACCAGCTGACGGCCATTCTCGATGAGATGCAGCGTGTCTATGCTGCTGTTTCTGTGGGGTCCTTCGAGTCCGGCGCCGAGACTGGCAAGGCCAAAAAGGCTCCGCTGGGCGAGGACATTGCCGACATGATGGACAAGGTGGACCGGCAAAGTGAGACTCTGCGAAAGGAAGTCGAAAGGTTCTGCAAGGAAAGAGGAGTGACCTCTGCGTAGAGATATGCATACATGCATGTATGCAGATAGTGAGCCTCGAAATCTAGGAATCTAAACATCTTCTTATCAGATGAAATTCAAGCGTGAAATAACGCTAATTATATCACCACATAAGGGCTGGAAAAATAAATACACTGCACCCGTACTGTAGTCGCGATATTGGATGAAATAAAGGGTGATTTATTCACTTCACAAGTTTGATACCCCTCATGAATAACGCTATTCAACAAGCAATCAATAAACCAGAAAACCCCTTCTTCTCAAATACCAGTGTCACGTACCTCAGTTCCGAGACTACTTGGCCCTCATGCTTCAGGAACCACTCCTTTACCTTGGGGATACACCACGCCTCCATCCTTTGACGGGGAATAATAAAGCCGACATGCATGCCAGCTTGGCTCGTCTGCCATTTAAAAAGCATACCGCTTATCTTTGATTTCTCTGCCATGGCCTCGACACCCAAATCCCCTTCCGTGATAATTCTGAAGCAGCGACGCTCGCCATATTCAAACCCCATCTCTTCTGTGATACCAACATACCCAGGTTCAGAGAGCCGCAGATATGCAGCATCCTGCGTACACAGTACTCTGAGCTTCGTGTCCAACGTAACTCTCATGTTTCTATCAAAGAAACGCCCAGTAATGAATCCGCTTGCAGCAACAATATTGTAGATGAAGTCAGAAGCAGTTGAGTCTGTGTAGGTTGTGAGAGTATGCCTCGGAGAACGAGTAAGAGACGCAAGGTTCTTGCAGATAGTGCCGGAGGGTATGCCATTGTAGACATCGATATCTTGCAAAGAAAAATTGTGGACCGCAGTCGAAGTTTATGTTAAAAATCGCAACTAGTCAGCAGAAAATCTTGTCCTGACAAACTTAAAAACTGCTTACCTCATCCACGAAAAATTTAGTCCTGCCGTGTGTTTCGGGCCAGGGAGCGACTTTGAAAACTGTCATATTGACTCCATGAAACTCGCTTCTGAGATCTGTCCAGTCTTCAACAGTGGTCCTAACGTCATCATTGGGATTTTCAGATCCAGGGCCAACTTGAGTTCCAGCAATTGCCGTACCGCTCAAAGACATTTGAAATAAAAACATCAACATACCCAACTTCACAGAGGGAACATTAATGTTATGAATTTGTCTCCTGAGTTGGTCAATTTAGCCTTCCTACCCTGACAGACAGCCTGTCTAAACTTCTCGACCAATGAAATATGGACAGCCTCCTTGAAGGTTTCTGGCGGGCTGTTAAAACTGATCTCAAATCCCTTCTAGGTGCCGCGAGAATCACCCTCGATTTCCTCGTTAATACCTGGAATGCTGCAATCGCGGGCGAAAGCTTCGGGGGATTAACTGAGAAAAGACACGTGACCAGCAGTCCACCTAATAAAGACATGACTACCATCCTCAAAGGCGATCTTGGAGTATCTACCCAGGGTTCCGACTGAGTGAGGAGTATTAGAAGCGGCAATAGACCCCCCAATATTTCCTGGTTCCCACAAGTATTCTTGTACGTACTCACTGTGAGAAAAGGGAATTTCAGAGTCGGTATTGTGGTTAGCAGAGTGTAGGCCATCACCGACCACGGAAGATATGTCGATGAACAACTCGTCAGGGAGGCCATTTCTGTAGACACATTTTATCGTTGTTAATCTTCGTTTTTCCATTCGTGACATACCGTAGTCTCATCAAGAGCTGAGAGTCACCAATGCCAAGGAATGATGAAGCTTACTCGGCTGCTGCCTATTTTACACATGATATGAAGTCCGCAGCCTGGCTCCAAGTCAACGACTTCGTCTCCACCACATTGATGACAATGGCTGGCTCCATGGTTTCTCCCACAATCAAGACCACAGCAGTCAGAGTATCAAGGATATGCTTGCTACCGGCCAACTTTTGAATCGCTGAGATGACAGTCCTCTGGCGATCACGGTTGGTGGTGGGGTACAGGTATGTCTCGGGGATATGATCGAATCTATATTCCTTGTCAGTATGGAATCCGCTGGTCTTGCGGGGCAGATCACCTATACTCTTAACATACTAGGCTCGCTCCTTTCTAAGTTGGACGCGGGGAGGGATAGGAGCAGTCATCGGGGCTGTGTACAGGAAACGAGCATTTGATGGAATTGACATGGCCATGATCTCTGTTGATGGAGTTAATGGTTATAATGTATGGTTTGGTGGATATTCTAGGCTTGAAAATGTGTTAATATTGTTTGATCATAAGATTTCCGTCTATTTATAGGTATCAAAAACGTACTGATGAGATGATGATGACCACGTTTAACGTGCCTGATAGTGGCTGGTAGTAAAGCTAGTCAGTGTTGATGTTGGTAAATGGGGACAACAAAGTCCCTCTTGCAGACAAGGCTGCAAAAGGTTTCCAGCCTCACAAAACCGAAAGGTGGAGAGGTTGAGTGAGCAAATACGGAAAAAGCCCCCGTACAGAGTTTTCGCTCCTTCTTTGAGAGGGAAGGGAGCTGCGTTTAGCTAGCTAGCTAGTTAGCGGGTAACAAACTAATTTTCAAAGTCTCATGAGCATTATGTGGAAAAATAATATTGTGATGAGTTAAGAATAGCTATGTCTTGAGTTAAAATTAAAGTTAAATTGGCCGCTTACTCAGTCGTATTTATTCGGCAAGCTCAAAAAGGAAAGAAAGAACGGCAAAACTATAGAAAATATGGGGCAAGCCTCAGCTCGGTAGATGATTTTCATAGGCAGGGATCCCTGATGATATCTAATGTGTAAG
The DNA here is from genome assembly GCA_002778035.1 of Ambrosiella xylebori. Lineage (NCBI taxonomy): Eukaryota > Fungi > Ascomycota > Sordariomycetes > Microascales > Ceratocystidaceae > Ambrosiella > Ambrosiella xylebori. The sequence continues at coordinate 21,460 of PCDO01000011.1, forward strand.
AAAAATGGATGAAATTTGTCTGAATGCGTTTGTGCACGTCATATTAGGTAGGTCACTCAAATTTTTCAAACCTTGAGGATTAGTAAATTTCCTGATTTCGATACTCAGTACATGTCACAAACAAAGGACTAGTGAGAAATTGGAAATAAAATTTAAAAAAATCCAAAGAACAGAATTAGTTGCCATCTTTCTCCTCTGGCTTCAAGTCATCATCACTGGAACCTCGCTCCAATAATCAACCCAGTTTTACCAGAACTTCGTCGCTAATGTCATTGAAGGTTGTTTCATCGGGGTTGAACAGCTCAGACTATATGATAGCCATGCGATTGGGGTTTTCACCTTGAGTGTGGAATCTGGCATTATCAAAGGCTTCATTCTCAGATGGAAGATGTTCTACAGCCGTGATGATGTGCCCCATGAAGGTCTGTCTATTGTAGGGAAATGTGAATTGGAACTTAATTTGAGACTCCTTCTCCTTTCCACTGGTGTACCTGGTATTGCTTTTAGGGATGGTTAACGCGTGCATAGTTATAAGGTCTAAATTGACTTAAATGATGTGCGCTTGGGCGGCGGACTTTGGAAAATGAGCTTGGACCTGATGAATCATATCCATTCTAACAGAGTGGTTTATGTTGAACTCTGCACGGAAAGCGATTTGGTCGGCGGGTATTCTATCGATGGGGTTGGGATTAATCTTGATCCCACTTAACTGCGATGGAGGTACAAATCGGAGTACAAAAGAGTTCCCCTTCTTCTTGGCATTTTCAATCAGATCAGCGGCTTTCTATGTGGCAGTGTAGGTGTTCTTCAAATCATTAGAAAGACCTAGAGCATCATGCCATGCCTTCTTGGCCACAGGAGCGGCCCGGGCAGTCAACGCCAGTCCAGTTGAAGGGCCAGCGATAGCGCCTCCGGTAATCTTACAGACAGATTCCGGATCAAAAGGCGCGAGGAAAACAGTCTGGTCATCTCCTTTAGGAGAAGTTACAGAGCTGTAACTATTCACAAAGGAAGAAGATGAGCCATCATCTGATGCGGGCTCGACGGGCCGTTTATCTAGTTTCATGACTTAAAATAATGGAATATGTTACGAGACGTAGGCGGGGGAAAGACAACCAAATGGGAACGCTTTGGGAGACAGTATACGAACCTTAGGGAAAATGGCAAAATGACACGTAAAAAACACGACGATTGGTGGTCGATATGTATCTTCGTTTCTATCTTGTTGCTAATGGCTCTGAGGGTGGCGTCCTATTTATACTTTTCGATTGATTCAATCTACATTGTTTGAAAATCAGAAAGCAGTAGCCTCACCCCATCAGTGCAATTAATGAATGCCGTGCCGTGTTGTGTCATTATGAAAGCAATGGCCGGTATAAACAATAGCTGGCACAAATAACGGCTAGATTTTAGGATGCGGATGAAGATGTATTTGCGCCGCCATGTTTTTTGTTGTTATTTCATCATCATCATCATCGGCGATCATGTTTCACTCAAGGTGCTTTGGTCTCTACTACCTTTATATTTTCCGTCAGTATCGGACAAAGCTAGTGGATTATGCGCTGTCTCATCCAATGTCTGTCATCACGATGTTTCTGTAAAGTTCTCTTTTTATTATTTTTTTTATGTAACAGGGCTGTAGGAGACCGACAAAAGTCCTTACATATGTACTTTTCCAAACTGGTCCCCGGATTCAACAAGTCAATTTCATTAGCCCATTCACACAAAGTATTTATACATGTTACACACTGTGGGATTGTATACTTAAACTTGTTGTGTCACGCTCAAAATTTGCTGATTTTTCTAGATTGTCACCTTTCTGGCTTTTTTCATCCCGAAACTTTCCAACTGTGTTCTAACCCAAGTCCCGTATATAGTCTCTTCTGTACCACCAATAGTTTGACCATCTGCAGCCATAGCTACCTTGGAAATGTCCGAAGACATTGATGACTATTGTCAAGAAGGCCTACACCAACCAACATAGGTAACACGTTCCACTCCGGTCACTACCGTATCATCCGCCAAGTAGTGTATGCCCGGCGTTCGACTGTCTGGTTGGCAGTTGATAATAAGTAAGTTATTTGGGGATAGCAATGTCTATTCTCTGGTATCATTATTGTTAACAAGTCCCTTACTAGTATTTTTTTAGAGCTCATCGCCATGTTGTATTCAAGTTGAATATGGCTACAATGCTTGTACACTAGGACGAAGTCGGTATCCGGCGTTCGTTTCCAACAACTGAACACTGAGAAAACAAATCGCTACATTGCCAACCTTATTAAAGAGTTTTGCCACTATGAACCAAACAGCAACCATTGGTCCGATGTATTCAAGCCCATGGCTGCAAGCTATGATGACATCTTGAGCTACGTGGACTATCTTGATTTTATGATGTCGTACAAACGGGTGGTCATCCCCATAGCCATGTCTATTGCTCACCAGGTCCTAGATGCCATTGCTTTCCTGTATTCCTACAGCTTCACTCACGGCAACATTGAGCCTGCCAACCTCTTGCTAGGTGCTCACAACCTCAACGCAGTGCCAGATGACCGACTAATTCATCCTCTCAGTCACGATGGTGGGCTGTATACGTAATTATTATGTGGTAGAACGCCAGGAATTGATCCAAATCAACAGCCTATCTTTACTATATATAGTAAACCCTTGAAGAATTACATTGATTAAAATAGAGATTTTGTCGTCAAGCTCACTGGCCTAGCTGGAGGTACGTTCTTTTTTTTGGAGAAGGGGGGGTTCTTTTATCTCCACATCATGCACCGTGACAAAGACAAAAGACAAAGAAAAAAAATATTCTAACATGCAGTTTCATCTAAAAGCTTTCCTCATAAACAACCCTTTCAACAGTGTGTAGTAGGCTCCGAAGCATCCGCATCCTCCTGAGCACATTCTTACCAAGACATACTACCTTAATCATAGCATTTGGGGCTTCGGCTGACTCTTGATTACACTGTTCACTGGGATAGATTTTGTCAATAGATGAAATGAAATTTTTAAATACGCTAGCGATCTGGAGCTAGAAGACGTCTTCGACGACGTCCTCGGGTGTTACTAAATAGGGGTCGAAAAACTCCCTCCACACCTTTGGAAGCTGTGGAGATGGTCTCACACCTAGTTTCCCTACGGCTCCAACATCTTCCTAACGCCCGATCAGTGACATGAGGAATGGAACTGGTAACTGCCGTTGGACATATGCTTCAGTACGCAAGGGTGTTGGCGGTATTGCAAGGATATTATCAAATTTCGAAACTTTGTGCGGCGCATCCTCAGCGTCAAAACGGACAACCGGCCGTCGATGGCCGAGCTGCTCGAGGATGGCTTTTAGAAGTTGCTCAAGTAGATGCACAATAGCAAGTGGCAGCATGTCTATTTCAGCGGTGAATACGAGTATGATATACTTTCGGACGATGATGGTTTTGATACGGAGGAATGTTACACCTGGTTTCCCGACGGCACTAATAACGCGCCGTATTTTTCAATCTTCGATAAGGATGATGAGGCTAGGGAGCGCGAATAATATCAAGATTGAAGATTCAAACCTGGTATGGTTAGGTTTCATCTCAAATTTAGCTGAACCAAGGCTATGCTAGGGTATTAATGAAGTGATGAAGCACGATTACGATTTGAGGCTGGTAAGCAGAGAGATGGATTTGAAGTTGATGATTTTTACTATTCTCCATGGCTGACATTTTTTGATAGTATGATTTCTTTTTTGTTTTCTTCTATATTTTTCGGTATCAAGAGTGATGATATCCAGTAGAAAGAGCAGATTAACTATGAGAATTGATAGCATAATCTAAGACTTGACTCCAAAATTACAAAGTTCCCCTCTACCTCCCATTTTATACCACATGTACTTTCCTTTTTCGGAAATCATAAGTTATTGTTTATCCCCCCCTGTCGTTAATGGATTATTCTGACAGGTTTCTGAAGTTCCTGGAAGGTGCCTTGCATGTGGCCTCCCCCTCGCAAATGAACCTTTCTTTCCAAAAACGGAAAAGCAACATGAAGACGTCACGTCACGTCATGGCATGGCATGGCATAATATGTCACATTTTGGGGGTTAAAGTAGCTGATGTTTTTTGGTAGCCGCCATGACTTCGGGTAGATGATGATGTTTGCTTTTTTTGTTTGGATGTGAGACATTTTTGCTGAGTCGGTGATTTTGTGATTTTTGTGATTTTGACGGTGTCGATCTTGGGTCATCGATGCATGCATACTTTGGAAATGAGAAAATTTCAATCACGGCAGCAAGAAATGGACGTATATGGGCAAGAAACACACCCCTCACGCCCCCTCCCCAAATAGCCCAACTATCACACTGTATCATATATTTGCAGCACAGCAAGGAAAAGTGTCCTCCGATGTTTGATCTAACCTATGGACCAGGCAGTCGATGTGTACCTGTGGTATTTGCAACATTATTGCACAGTTTGTTGTTGTGAAGGCAAGTGGAAGACTTGGAGAGTGAGAGGGCAGCGGAAGACGGTTTCAGTATAGGGAAGAAGTAATTTGGCAGATGAGTTCCGTGATGGCTAATATGTATTGCTTTTTCGTTTTCACGAAGTCTATGGTTCTTGTCCTTTTCTTGTCGTAGTATGGGCTGTCGGGCATGTCTACATACTGATCAGCGTTTCTATCGTCGTAAGTTGAGGTTCTTTATTGACTCTCTCTCTTCTCAAAAATTGATCAAAAGTGAATAGAGTCTGAGCAAAGAGTTGGTGATAAGAGATGGGGTTCCTGTGAACTTCGAGGTTATCTTCTAGAATAGTGACTGGCAAGGAGTGCCTCTGTAGCGATGGAAGCGTATAACACGTATGTGTAATGGATAGAATGATGTTTCTTTTTTTCTTTGTCACATAACCACTCATAGATGTGGCTTTAGTCACTGGCAAAGTCTATACTCTAGATACTCAATAAATTTAATGAAGACTCTGTGGGACATGTGTCGTGTCACTACGATGCAAAGTGAGCATTCTCAGTCAATTAAACAGTGACTAGCAAACTGACTGAAAGATCAGTCATTCAATAGTCAGTAGCTTTTTGGTAAGGAGCTAAATTATCGTCAGGTTCCACCTACAGGAAACCTACGGATCCAAAGAATTCACGCACAAGCTTTTGGGATGCGTAGATGAACTCCTGGAGACTAAAGTAGACAGGGCAAAATAGTGTCGACACTTATAAGTAGCATAGTCTAACACTGAAAAAAGAAGGGTACTCGCCACTAAAATAGTTCTAGAACATCAGAACACATCCACGATATCTCCACTCGAAATTCTCAAGATCCACCATGTGTAGTCAATGAAGTATATATTTAGGATTGAGATGGCTGATGTCCATAAATCCCACAACAATAATATAATAACAAGATTGACATCTTCGATCAGCCGCCTCCACCGTTTAAACATCGGCTTGTTTTAACCTACGCCAGGTAAAAATCAATAGTGTTGTCTTAGCTCATCACCATCTCGCCTGAAAGTTTCAAGGCCCTCATCCCCAACAGAAGGAGCCCTTGTCGGTATCTTGACGAACTTCCCGATGATTTATATAGCTCTAGATTGCATGATGTCAACCTCGGCTGGATAGATGGTTATTTTTACCGAGATCAAGTAACCATGTTTTTCTTTTCTCTCTTCTTTCTTTAAGCTCCAGTCAGTTGTTCAAACCCAAATCAAAGCTCCTCTCAAGAAGGCATTCCTTCCCACTATACTCACACTCACCAGAAAGGCGACGCCGAATCCAACCCAGCGGACCTGGCCCGGATCAAACAGCTGTATACGACAATTCCCAAAGCAGACTAGCGTAATTGGTGTGCTTGGTTGCAGGATCCCTAGCCTGTCAAGGGCATTGGTCTGTGTTTGTGTTTGTTTTTTATTGTTTCTTAGGAAGAGAGAAAAAACTAAAAAACTGGTGACTTGTGCCTCTATGCTCCAGATTTGGGCGAGTATATATATGGATATAGCTGATGGATGGTTGTAATTAAAGGGATCTTCTAAGAATCGGAAAACTACTTTTTTTCCTTCTTTTCCTTGATAATGAATGTAGTTCTTTTTTGTCATTGTTTTCTCTTAATATGAGATGAAGAAAAGAAAAGGGAAAAATTCATGGATTCTATTCTCCGGTGCTGATGAAGCTTTAACAGTGAACGTCGGCAAACTAGATTTTATGTATGTATGTATATAAGTTGCATTGCATTCAATACTCTGGCAAGAGCCTAAATGTTGATGTGGGTCAAATCATGTGTTGGGTTCTTTCTTTTATTTTATCTTGCCTCAACATGTTGTTCGTTCATTTACAATTCTTCAATGCCCCCCTGCATTACGTTTTCCACAAACGGCAATCACGACATGTATCTCTTTGTGGAGATGTGACAGAAATTTTAAAAAGGAAAGGACGCCATGGGCCACAGGCCACGGGACGGGATAGGACGGGACGGTAAGACAAGAAGAAGAATATCTATTTACTATATATGCAAGACAACAGCAACTGTCAGTGTCAAGTCGAATGTTGAGGTCGAATTTGGGTCAGTTTACTGAGAAGATAGATGGTGCAAGATAGGTTAGTGACAAAGGGGTCTGTGGTTCTGTGAGGGATAAAGGCTAACAACTTGACCTCGTTCTCTTTCAATCTTGTGGAAATCCCACCACCCATTCGTTCCACAGCCTTCAACAACGAAACCTTCTAGCGCTCCTTTGGGCAGCTCCTTTGACAAGCAATGCAGCAAGCCCTGTTCACCGTTGGGCTCTCTCGTTCCTGCCGTCACACATGTGTATGTATGTATGTCGTCCGCCAATCCCCCAGAATTAAGTAACCCCTGCGAACGGTCACGCAGAGCCCCTGTACCGGTGTTCATGCGTTTGTTTTTCTGATAGAGGATAAAATCAGGGCAAAATTAAATGATGGATAGGTCGTGCTTGTGTTGTCTGTCATCAGCTCAAGCAATCAGGCAAATGTCTCCTGAATATAGAATGCTTCTGTAGCTTTGAACGTAGAATATGGGCCAGTGAACGTAGGAATGCCATGACTTACAGATATATGTAGATATCGTATGTACATAAAAACCCCGGGCTGTCCTTTCCAGAGATTTGCAAAGAAACTTTCCTTTTTCCTCTCTTTTTTTTCTTGCTTCACCACGTTGCTGTTGTCTCTTTCTTTTTTCTTGCACTAAAAGAAGAAAAAAGAAAAAAAAATAACTTGACTCGTGCCATTCATGATCCCTCGTCGATCACTTAATCTTGTTAAATATCCATCTAATCCTAACTTCCAAACACCAACAACGCATTCCCGCACCACGCTAACCAACTACATATATACAGTTATTCACTCTCATTTTCATAATCATCATTTTTTATTTTTCTTTCTTTGTTTATATTCTCTATTTGTTCTCTAGAGTGTCTTTTGCAACACCACCACCTCCAAATGACCACCCTCCGCACCCTCATCACAGCCCTCGTGCCCCTCTCGCTAGCTGCCGGCTCCGCCTGCAGCGCCGTCGTCTCCAACGAGATCCTCGCTGAGGTCGCCGCCAAAGCCAACGCCACCAACGATTATGGCGAAATTCCCGCTATCCGCACCTTCTTCTACGCCGGCGGCGAGTACGACGACACGTCGTCGGGCCACCTGTTCAAGGAGCAGCTGTACGTCGAGAAGCTAGTGCCCCTAGACGGCGCGACCAAGGCGACGCCCATTGTGCTGATCCACGGCCAGGGCCAGACAGGCACTGTAAGTGACCTTGTGTGATTATCAATCTTATCAAATTAACACGCTGACAACTCTCCCCCCAGAACTGGCTCAACAAGCCCGACGGCACCCGCTCATGGACCTCCAACTTCCTCTCCCAAGGCTACGAACTCTACATTATCGACCAGACCCTCCGCGGCCGCTCCGCCTGGGAGCCGCTTGCTGGCGCCACCACCCCCTCCACCTACTCGGCCGAAATCATCCAGCAGCGCTTCACTGCCATCCAGGACTACATGCTATGGCCACAGGCCGCTAACCACACTCAGTGGCCCGGCAATGGCACCATGGGCGACGCTGTCTTTGACACCTTCTACGCCTCCAATGTCCAGTTCATCAACAATGCCACTTATCAGCAGGCGACGATGCAAAGGGCCGGCGCCGCCCTCCTCGACAAGATTGGCAAGCCGGTTGTGCTTGTCGGCCACTCGCAGGGAGGCATTATGCCGATTCTGCTGGCAGATGCCCGGCCTGACCTCACGCAGTCGTTAATCCTGCTGGAGCCGACGGGGCCGACGTTCCGCGAGGCTATCTTTTCCAACAAGTCGTCGCGCGCGTACGGGCTCACCGATATCCCGCTAATGTACTCGCCGGCCGTCTCATCGGCTGCCGAGCTGACAACACAGGAGGTTCCCGCTAAGGGCGAGAACTTTGTCCCGTGCCTGCTGCAGGCAGATGACAACGTGCACACGCTGCCGAATTTGGCCAAGAAACCGATTTTGCTGGTGACATCGGAGGCGTCATATCATGCGCCGTATGATTATTGTACTGTGGACTTTTTGAAGCAGGCGGGCTGCTCGTTGACGCAGGGGTTGTCGTTGCCGGAGATTGGGATTCACGGGAACGGGCACATGTTTTTTATGGAGGAGAATTCACGGCAGATTCAGGCTGTGCTTGAGGCGTGGATTTCGTACAATTAAGGGGGGGGGTGTAAGAGGAGGATTGGATAGTTGGAGACAGCATTCTGACGTTCCTTTATATTTTTTTTGCTCTTTTCTTTGGATTGGTTCCATGCTTTTGACGAACCCTGTTCAACTGTATTTCTGTTTGCATTCTTTCATTCGTTTCTCATGACTGTGGCTCTGACAGTCAAGCTGTTTTTACATACATACAAGTTATCTTTTCTTCTGCTTATTTAGCATATGACGATAGAGTACTTACGAATTAAGCTTCATGACAGACATATACATATATTAATAGTAGTGTATCTATATCTTTTATATCTCCATGCTTGTATTGTGTTTTTGACTTGCGGCATTTGAAGTGACTGGTAGTAAACTACGACTGACTTACACCGGACTTATACCGCAATTGTCTTTTCAACATAAGTAGGGTTAGGGTCAACAACAGTACCTACCCACAGATACGCGCTAAACGTGACCACCATGTACCACCCAGCTCTACAGTCTATGCAAAGATACAACCGCCGCACTATGCCTCGTCACCGCCTGAAAACGGCCGCCCGGTCACTGCCAGATGCATGACCTACTGTGAGCCCACTATAAATCCAGTGGCCCTCCAGCGCTGAAAAATCCCTATTGTCGCTATCACCACCTGTCAAATGGCCCAATTACCCCCTCGTCATCCTCCAAAAAAAAACGAAACTCGACTCCAACAAAATCGGTCATCGCTCTAATTCATTCAATCGCGAAGAAAAAAAACGTCATCAAACCATCAAACCAAAATCATTGTCGCCATCATCAATAATTAATCGCTTCATCGTCCACATCCCAATTGTTTTTTTTCTTTCTTAAACTCTTTATTTTCCAACCTACAAACACAACACAACCTTCTCATGGCCCTCACCACTTCACGCGCCTTCTCCACACCCATCACCGCCACGCGTACAACAAGCACCACCACCGAAACCCCCTCAGCCCGCCCCAAACTAACTCCCCGCTCCACCAGCACCGGCGTCAACCTCGACATCCGCCACGCCTTTGCCCTCGCCGCCGCTAAAGCGAAAAAACCCTCGTCTACCAATACTACAACTGATACCGGCACCGATAGCCAGGTACAAGTAGCGACGGTGACCACAGCGGTGGTGGTCATAGGCATGGGTGTGGGCATGACGGGTCCGAGAAGGGCGCCGGTGCAGAAAAGGCGGAGCGTCGATTTGGAGGCACTGACAGGGCCGCTGAAGAGGAGGAAACAGGGCGGGCGACTGCCTGAAAGTAGTCGAAATACAGAAGGGGCCCCTGCAAAGGGGCCTGTAAGGGTAGGCAGACCTGTAAATTCAGGGAGACCCTCTATAAGGTCGAGTTCAGCAGCAAGGGGACAGGGGTTCGTGGGTGACAAGGGGCCGGGGGTGTCGGCAACGGCCGCGGTGTCGGCTTCGGTGGCAAAACGGGCGCCGCCGTTATCCATTTACTCGGACAAGACCGGAGAACAAACAATGTCAAAAGCGCACTCGCACCCCGTCCCCTCCCGATCCGAAGGACCGGCACTCAAGAAACACAAAGGCGGCAGCCATTCATTCTCACCACACCTCTCCTCGGAGCCCCCCTCCGCCTCCGCATCACCGGACGCTCCTCAAAAGAAACACTCAAGCAAAGCTCATACGTATGCGGCCCTGACTGCTAAAAAAGCGCCGAAATCGATGGTAATAGGAACTGCCGACGGAGTTCTCGGGCCGCCGTCGCCGCCACTGTCGACGGCGGAGGAGGGTCCGAAGAAGGAAGGGAAAGAAAAGGACAAGGACAAGGATAAGGAGAGGAAGAGTGTACCAAAGGAGGAAGAGAGCGAAGGGCGCAAGTTGCGGTCACAGGAGACGACGAGATATAAGAGTGAGTTAGCGGCGTACTTCCCCGAGTATGACGTCATTATCGGGAATGACACCAAGACACCTCAAAGTATGTCCACCTATTGAATCTCTACACACTTGAACTCAACTAACCAACCACCTGCTTAGACACTCTTGACCCAGAAAAACCAATACGCCTCCAAGGAACCCCATCTCTCACAAACTACCTCTTCAAAACCTACCCTTCCTGCATTCCCGTCCCCCACCCGCAAATCACTCTTGCCCAATTCCCCCCATGTTCTCCCCTAGACACCCCCGAAGATCCCCTTCCCGATTCCATCTATATTACCGCCCACCGAAGGCCCGCTCGACAAGAACGCACCGTCAAAAACGCCGAACGTGTCCGCGCCCAGCACGAAAAAGATCAGGTTGTCCGTCTCCTCAGGGCCCTCCAGGGGCCCGACTGGCTCAAAGTTCTCGGCGTGGCCAACGTTACGGGCGTTGAGAGTGAGGCCAAGAGAAAACATTTTGAGGGCGCGAGGGAGTACTTTGTCGGGTGTTGTGAGGAGGTGTTGGAGAAGTTTCGGGTGTGGGCGGTGGAGGAGAAGAGGAGAAAGGAAGAAAAGGAGAGGGGGGCGGTGGTGTTTCCAGCGTTGTTGAAGGGGAACAACAAGGAAAAGAAGGCTGAGAAGGAACCAACTGGTGAGACCAGGAGGAAGAAGCAGAGAAAGAAGGAGGAGAATCGAGACGAGGAGGCTAAGGAAGTGAAACAAAGTATCGAAGAGGTTGACAAGGTTCCAGACTCTGAAGAGGAGGAATATGATGACAACAAACCCGTCGTCCCCAAACGTACTCGCAAACGAACACTAGTCACACCGGCCCATCGGCGGGCCCCCTCCAGGTCCAAACGCCCCGCGACCCGCCGCCTCCAGCCACTACCCCCGGCATTTACATCTGCACCTACACCTACAGCTGCACCTGCGCCGGAACCCAAACCGTTTGTCTCCTTCTTCGCCAAACGGCATGAGCGAGACGCTGCGGTCAACCGACATCGGCGTGGCGGGCGGAAAGTGTTGGCTTTTGGCGTGCCGGTGCCGGAGGTGGCGGAGAGGGAGTTTGAGGTGCCGGGGGATATCAAGGAAGATGTGTTGGTGTTGAGGAGGAAGGGGGAGAGGGGGGAGCGGAGAGCTAAGAGGGAGGAGAGGGAAAAGGAGAGGGAAAAAGAAAGGGAAAGGACGAAAAGGAAGGGATTGAGGAATGGGCAGTAAGAAGGGGTTGTCTATATATAGTGAGTTATGATGATCTGGCACGGAGCGCTGGATGTTCCGTTAATTACAGCAATTTGACGTAGTGAGATTATACTTTAATTGATTGCATGGCAGTGTGGTAATCTGGCTGTCACCTTTGCTAGCTTCAAACATGACATGCACCAACTTGACTCTTCTACTTGATATCGACATCCTTCAATGTGCCCACCCTAGTCATTCGACGTTAAAAGTGGATATGATGACTCAGCACACATAAGACCCCTGCCATCTATGCAATCAATTGATTGGTTCATTTTTTTCCTTAGGCGACGCGCGACCAGGAAGGAAGAAAGAAGGCTGGTGGTAGGCCAATTTTGTGTGAATTTCTTGTCGGTTACTTTTGATTTTGACGACAGCCACGGCAACTTTTATCTTGTCTTGTCGTTTTATTTAATCGATTAATTGATTGTCTAGGAAATATTTAGAAAAGCCTGTCTTTTCTTTTTTGATTTTCAATTGAATGGACTGTGCCAGTCTCGAAATTGGAGGACAAGGCTGACTTGGAATTCTACTGCAAGAATTTGCGACGATTCTTTTTTTCCCCTCTTGTACACTACGACGGATAGTGTTGTAATTGGCATTATTAGATTACTTACAGGTTCGTTTGTGCAGTTTACAGCAGAATATCGGGATTGAAGCTGACAGGGCTCCCGGTGATGATAGTATTACTATTTTTCTTGCTTGCTTGCTTGAAGTTTATTGCTCTTTACGATTTACACGACAACGACGACGACGACGAAAACAACGAGACAGACACCGAAATATAGTTCAGAACACACGTTTCTTCTTTTCCAAAGCAGACGGATTATCTAATCACGAGACAAACCCCTCTACGAAACATACATTCGATAACACATCCCCAATCTCCAACTTCAATCTCCCCCTCCAGGACCTCCCTACCACAATGGCGGATCCATTGGAGGGAATCCCCCGCTTGCCCCTCGGCGATGCCTTCGACGACGGCACCATGCCCACCCCCAAGGAACTCGACCCGCTTCCATATTCCTTCAATAGACAAGAAGTGCACGTAGATGTCGACTTCCTCCACCACACAATCACCGGCAAGTCGGAGATCTGGTTCACCACCTTTGACTCGGACAACCTCCCTGACATCCGCATCGATGCCCGCCAGTGTCACATTGACATCGACAATATCACCATCGAGATGATCCGGGACGGCGTCCGCCAGACACCCGTGAGGGTGCTTGCTGCGTATCGGGATCCGTACGAGACCCTGGCGTTGCCCGAGGGGCATAGATGGGATGCCAAAAACCACGACCTGAGCAAGCTGAGGATGCTGCCGTTGGTCTTTATGCGGAATGCTGACTCGCCCGCCGAGACCAGGGACATGATAGTGTATCGGCCCCTAGACGGCGCACTACGGGTTTTCATGCATAAGGACTTGTTCAGGCGACCAGGCATTATTAAGCTGAAGACGAGCATGACGCAGGATATCGAGCATCACGATTTCGTCTTGTCCATTCCCTTCAAGACGACGCGGCCGCGTGATGGCGTGCAATTTGTCGGTGTTGAGGAGGGAGACCAGAGATATCCCCACATGTACACCAAGCAGATGACATTGGAGCCGGGCATTGTGTCATCAATATTTCCGTGCATCGACGATCCCGGGACGCTCTGCGACTGGAAGCTGCACATCACATGTCCCAAGACTCTGGGGCTAGCCCTCCGGCCATCACTAGCCGTCAACAGCCGCAGCCCCGAGAACGATTGGCGCTACAATAACCTCACGGAAACCGACAAGATGCTCGACATGGTCGTCATATGCACGGGTTCCATGACGGACCAGATAGACCATCCAGAAGATGACACCAAGACCATTACCTCCTTCACGACGGATGCCCGAACCATTTCGGCCGACAAGCTGGCGTTTGCCGTCGGCCCGTTTGAGCATGTAGATCTGTGGACACAGTTCCGCACTGACGAGGATGACGAGAAGATGGGCACCAATGCCATCCGCGTGCACGGATTCTGTCTGCCGGGCCGAGCCGAAGAGGTGCGGAATACGTGCGCACCTATGTCGATGGCGGCTGATTTCCTGACCATTAATTATTCGGCGTATCCGTACGAATCGTTCAAGCTGTGCTTTGTCGACAACATGGTGACCGACGTTGTGCCGCAGTGCTCCATGGCCTTTGTCAGTAACCGGTTGTTGTACCCCGAGGACATTATTGATACCGAGATTGAGACGACTGAGAAGCTGGTCTATGGACTGGCAGCGCAATGGAGTGGGATCCAGTTGTTCCCCAACATGCGCAGCGATTCATGGATTACAGTTGGCTTGGCCTGGTTCATGACAGACACCTTTATGCGGAAGCTCTGTGGCAACAACGACCACCGCTTCCGCATCAAGACGCTGGTCGACCGGCTCATTGAGATTGACATTGACCGGCCGTCCATGCATGAGGCTGGCCGCCATCTCCACCTCGGCACCTGGGAGCAAGAATTTCTAGCCCACAAGGCCCGCCTAGTCATGTTCGTGCTCGACAAGCGGCTGATCAAGGCTTCGGGTGGCTCCACGGCCCTGACGCGCATCATGTCCCGGCTGTTCCTCAAGGCACGCATGGCTAGCATGAATGCCGACCGCATTGTCAGCACCGAGGGCTTCCGGAAGCTGTGCGAAAAGCAGGGCCGCAGCAAGCTCGAGGCCTTTTGGAAAGAGTGGGTCTTTGGCACCGGGTGCCCCAAGCTCGAGGTTACGCCTCGCTTCAACAAGAAGCGCCTATGCGTCGAGATGACGATTCGCCAGACGCATGCACCGGCCAATGAGCCGCCGCGATACCTAGACAAGGACGAGTTCTTGCGCATCCTGCTTGAGAAGCGGAACGGCATGCTCAAGATGGACCCGCCGACCATGTTCACGGGGCCCATCACCATCCGTATTCACGAGGCTGATGGCACTCCGTACGAGCATATCGTTGAGATCCGTGATGACACGGGCGTCAAGCGGGCCACCAAGTTTGAGATTGCCTACAACACCAAGTATAAGCGGCTGAAACGGACACGGCGCATGAAAGAAAAGCAGACAGTTGCTGGCAAGGACGAGAACGGCGCCGGCGATGAGGGTGAGGTGCTCTTGTACTCGCTGGGCGACACGTTGCAGACTCCAACCGAAGCCGAAACCTTTATGTTGCGCGAGTGGGACGAGGCTGCCGAGCGCCAGATGGATTCGGAGTCGTACGAGTGGATTCGCATGGACACGGACTTTGAATGGATTGGCGCCATCCGCACCAACATGCCCGGGTATATGTACATTTCGCAGCTACAGCAGGACCGAGACGTTGTGGCGCAGCAGGACACGCTTGTGTACATCCGTCGTGAGCGGCCGCATCCAGTGGCGTCGACATTCTTGGTGCGCACGCTCATGGACACGCGGTACTTCCACGGGATCCGCACTATGGCCGCGGAGCTGCTGACGTTGCAGGCGACAGAACCCAACGAGATGCGCGGCATGGTGCAGCTGATAGCAGCCTTTAAGCACTTTTTCTGCTACGAAGACTCGGGGCTGCCGAAGCCCAACGACTTCTCTAACAAGCAGCAGTACCGGGTACAGAGGACAATCCCCCTGGCGCTATCCCGGGTCCGCGATCGCCGCGGCAAGTGTCCTGCGGTCGTGCAGCAGTTCTTATTGGATCTTTTGACGTACAATAACAATAGCGACAATCTCTACTCGGACACGTACTATGTCGCGATGCTGATCACGGCACTCGGCACGGCGTTTGTGCCAGATCGCCGGGATGCTGCGGTCGGAATCTTTGGCATGGGTGCCGCCGACGACGAGGCGGATGAGGCAGAGCGGAAGCTGCTGGAGCGGGCCCTGGAGCAGATCAACCGGTTCATCCGCATGGACGAGTGGACCAACAGCCATCGGAACCTGTACACGCTGACTGGGCTCGAGGCGAAGCGCATGCTAATGAAAGCCGAGGTCATCCCTATGGATGCGATTGACTTTGTGCAGTACCTGCAGGACGAGACGCTCGATGAGGTGCGCATCAAGGCCTTTGAGGCGCTCGTGGATCTCGGGCAGATTACTAAGCTTCCGATTCTCAAGTTGTTGCTATCATGTCTGAGCACGGATCGGTCGCCATTTGTGCGAGACCGACTGATAAAGGCGTTTTCCAAGGGGTTGGCCGGCATTGCTTTTGGCGAGACGGTCCGGGCCAAGGTGGAGAAGTTACCGAAAAAGAAGTTACCGGCTGTCGAGAAGCCGAGGGCTGCCGATGGGAGCTTCCTGGAGTTTATGGACGAGGACGAGGGGCCGGGGCGGAGTGACAGCATTTTGGCCATCGACGGCATGGATATCGACCAGGAGCCGGAGGGCGTGGATGCCTCAGGGGGGTTGGTGATTGTGGAGAACACAGCCGACGAGATGGAGGCGAGAAAGGCTATGTTTGCGCGAAAGCAGAACTTGGATGATGCCGTGGCTGCGCTGCGCAAAGAGTTTGAAGAGAACTATGCGGACATGGAGCAGGACATCAGGCGGGCGGTATGGAAGGCGGTCAACTCACCGACTCTGGGGATTGCCGAGAGGTGTGCCTTGATTGAGCTGTGCTCAACCATGTTTGAGGAGAGCGATCATTTCATTGTCACGCTTAAGTATCCGAGAGAGTGGACGGTAGCCCGGGAAAAGGTGCCTGGGAGATGCCTGGTCAAGTTTACGCCGTATTTCCGCACGGAGCCGAAGAAGCCGGTCATTACAGTCAAGACGCAGATCCCGTTGGCGGCGGGAGTCGAATCTAGTCCGATGTTAACGTCAACGCCATCGGGACCCAAGAAGCTGATTATCAATCGGAGTGGATCGATTAGTCTCAAGGCTAAGCCGTGCACGATAATCAAGACGCCGACGGTGCGAACACCGTTGAAGTCGGGAGGTAGTTTCTCGACGCCGGCTCGGCCGACCATCTCGTTGGTGAAGCATGATCAGGAGAATAAGCCCATCGTCACAACCACAGTGACGGAGAGTCCAGTGACGGTCAGTGCGCCGCCGTTGGCATCGGTCCCGGCGAAGAGGACGGCGGCAGAGCTGGATGAGGTGTACGGTACGCCGGCCCCGAAAGTGTCGAGTAACAACAATGACAACAAACTTAGTAATTCTAACAAGCGGCCTTTAGATGGCAATGAGGACCCGGCAGTGCCCAAGAGGATCCGGGTAGACCCCAAATTGTCGGTCTTAGTGCAAAAGATACCGCAGACGCCGTCAGCGCCGGAACGACTAGTTGTGACGTTCAAGTCGAGGACGCTTCGGTATGCCTGTGCGCATAGAGGCATTGCTCCTCAGAAGATCAAGCACTCGGCGAGCGCCTCAGCCAGTTCTCTTTCCTCGGTCGCCGTATCGCCGGTCCCGACTAAGGAGTCGCTGCCACAAGATGGCAGTGCTTCTGGCAGCAGCAAAGACAAAGGCAAGGAACGGAGGGGCCTTCCAGGTTCCCGGCCGGGCGACAAGGAAAAGAAGATTATTACGGGGACATCCACGCCATCGGGGACACCGAGGTCGTCGATTAAGATTCCAGGGAATAAGCTGTCGTTGAAGGCGGGGACACCAAGGAGCTCGGCGAGCCCGAGAGGGAGCCCGGGACCACCTACGCTGAAAGCTCTTATGGCGGGGACTCCAAAGAGTGGGCGGAAGCCATTACCGGGGGGCAGCGGGGGAGGTCCTGGTGGTAGTAATAATGGGTCGTCGTCAGGAACTGCAAGAAGTGGAAATGGAAATGAGGAGATCAAGTTGATCGGGAGTAAACACGGGCGGAACGGAGAAAGAAAGGAGGCGGGCTCATCGTCGGCAGCTGCGACTAGTCCGGTGCCAAGTACCCCGGGAACTCCGGGGGGATCGGGGTTGAAGACGAGGATTAAGATTACGTTTAAAAAGCCGAGTTTGGGGGGAGCAGGGTAGCGGGTGTGGCAGTGGGGGTGGAAATGGGAATTAAGGATTACGGATAGGTTGGGTTCTTGTTTGTTTTTTCGTTCATAGAGTTATTTTTTTATAATATCGGATGGGGTTTGGAGTTGGAAGCACACGGACGGGACTTGCTCAAGATTAAAAAAATTGAATTATTTTCTATACAAGACAAAGGAAAAATATTACCGTATATTAAGTGTTACACGAAAATATTGATCTACATACATACCTCATCTTATCAGATCGATCCGATAAGGCGGATCCCGGCTAGATGACAACCTATATACTTGCCTGATATCGTATACATTTTCAATAAAGCCTCTCGCCCAAATAAACTGCCGCCCGATACCCTGCACAACACGTCCTCCGCATCCCATGCCGACACCACGGACACCCTACGACATCCTCCATCAATAATCCTGTGTAAATATCCCCCGGTACATCATGCAACGCCGAACACCGGCAACACTGCACTAACACCTTGTCCAGGGCTGTCGGTGCCCCAGCCCCACCGAGGTCCCCAGTCTCCCTAACCCCATGTGGCCCGTCATAGGGGCTGAGGACCCCGTAGGGACTCATGGGGGCCTCCGAGACAGACGAGGACGATGCGTCATCTTCGCGGATGCACAGCTCCGGGGGTGATAGGGAGAGTGTCAGCAAGGACGGATGGGGATGCAAGAGGCTGTGGGGGGTCTGCCGTTTGGCGCGGCGGGAGGATTTCCGGGGAATGGGGACGGGCTCGGAGGTTGTAGAGGTAGAGGAGAGGGAGTTTGATAGGCTGGGGACGGCGAGGGAACCGTGGCTGGCGGCGCCACGGAGGTTGAGGCCAAGGGGGTTCATGTTCATGTTATAAATGTTGTTTATTGATGGTACTGGTGGTGGCGGTGGTGGTGGCGACGAGATCTTGGGCGATGTCGGGTATGACGGGCGATGCATGGGGTGTTCGGACATGGGCGGGGGTCTCAGCGGCAATTGCAGATCGCCTGTTGTCTTCATTGCCATCTTGTTGAACCCATGTGGCGTCGCCGCCGTCACTGCTGTGGAAGAGAAAACATCGGGCTTACTAATCGAGCGCCGCCAGACATTCCGGAGGGCCTTTTTGACTTTGGGCGATGATGACAACGACGGTAGCGTTGGTGCCGCCGGCGGATCAACAACAGTGACTATGGGTGTGGAGGACTGCGGGATGATATGCATGGTGTGGACTTTACGATCGATGGGAGACGGCATCGGTGCTACGTTAATGACCGGGGCAGGCGGCGACCGCGGAGTAGACTGCGAGCGGGTCCACGACAAGAAGCTCAGCCGCTTCTTCTCATCCGTGTTCCGCTTCCGGCCCCGCTCCTCAACAATGATGTCATCCTTCTTTTCGTCCTTTTCTTTCTCCTCCTTCTTCCCCCGGTCGCCCGGTTGCTGTGGCTGTTGCTCCACATTCCCCCTCCGCAACCTCCTCGGGCCCCCCCTGCCCCGCAACACACCTTCGACCACCTTGGGCACCGGCCCCTCCAAGTCTGTCACAGCAGCGACAACCCCGGCATTCCCAACCCCATTATCCTCATCCTCGACCAAAGTCCTCCGCCTCCCTGGCATCCCCAACGCTAACGACGGAAAGTCGAGCGAAAAGTCAAAGCTGCTGCGAATCCGGTCAATGACCTCACGGGAACGACTCCGGCTGCGGTCCCGTTTGCGGATGTCGCCTCCGGAAGCCGAGTTGCTGCGCGGGCGTCTCGAATCAAAAGTCTCTGCCGACGACCGGGATACGGTGCCGTCACGTTCGGTAAAGAGGTAAGGTGTCTTGCTAGCCGAGGGTGGTAGCTTGCTGAGGCGGGCTCTCGGTCGGCGTTCGGTGGTTGTGGGCGAGGGCGACGGGTAGGTGGGCGAGATAGCTTCTTTGGCAGTGTTGTTTTCGGTGTGGCGGCGGAAGGGGACGGGCGGGGGTTTTTGCTGATTGATGAGAGTGGAGGATAGCGAGTGGTGGCGCTGGTGGGTTTGCGGGGTGGCAACGATTGCGGGGCCGTGAGAAGCAAAATTTGAGACTAGCGGGTGGGGGTTATTGTTGTTATTGGGAAGTTGCGATTCGGGAGTGTTAAATGGAAAGTGCCAGGAAAGAGATTGTTGGTCGGAGAGGAAGGAGTCCGTAGTGGGTGGGCCGTCGGCAGTTATTGAAGGAGGCTGTATTGAGTGGTTGTTAGACCGAAATGCAAACAAGCAGGGAAGGGAAATATATATATAAATAGAATTATATGTCGGTAAGACACAATTTAGCTCCGGCGCTGAAGGGAGAAGAAAAAAAGGATATCGGGCAGAGTGGGTAAGAGAAAGAGATTGTTTTTTTGTGTCCGGAGGTGAAAGATGGAGCAGAAAATGGAATTTTGTTTTGGGAAAAGCAGATGTAAGTGAAACAGACTTACGTGGGTGGTTGCCATTTTGGAGGAAGAGATTGGGCTGGTAAGGTAATTGGTGTTTTGATGGTTGTGGTTGTGGTGGTGATGTGGTGGTGGTGGGGAGAGAGCAGTGAATGTTTGCATTCTAAGAGAAATAAGAAGCAGATCAATAATAACGATAATAATAATAAAGAAAAAAAGTGTATGTAGTTGAAAATAGAAACAAAAGAAACGAAAAGAAGAGAGAGAAAAAAGAAAAAAATTCTGCTCAATAATGAAACGCCTCTTTCTATTCGTCCTCGACAACTTGGTATGGCGAACAGAGACTCCAGACTCCAGATGTGGCTAACACTGCACGGCGATGTGATGCGATGTACTTGCGCTATAATAAGTGCAAATAGAAAATATCCTGAAAATAACAAAAAAAATTAATGATGCCCTGATTGGCCCCAAAGCGACCCGCTACTTTGCATATACGAACGCCAACCGTACCACTACAATTGCCATCGGGCGAACACACTCGCACAGAAAGAAGTCAATATACGGATTAAACAAAAAAATGAATTTTCTTGACAAAAAGAAAGAGATAAGAATAAGAGGGGAAAACGAAAGAATGTGAAAAAAAATTGGCAGAATACGAGGTTGAGGCGATGAGACGAGGCGGTGATGGCGATAGTCGACAGGTGGTGAGAGATGACAAAAAAAGAAAAGAACAAACAGGGAAGGGGCGTCTATTGTTGACCGATTGATTGATTATCCTCTGTAAATATGTGTTGGTTGGTTATCGGAGAGAGAGAGAAAGTGGTAAAGACGATCATAAAAACAGAGCTGGGGTTAATCTTTCAGTCGGCGTTGTAAATATGTATAAGCTATAAATGGGCTTGTTAGTCTGTAGTCTCTAAAGAAAAAGTAAATCTTGATTTACGCGATGGATGACCAACGAGGAAAACGAGAAAGAACCAAAGAGAGAGAACAAAAAACAAAATATGGAAACCTTGCTCTCAACAAACAAAGACAATTTAAAATAAAGTCTCTGATTTCAATCAACACGCTGCCTGTTCTTCCATGTCTCACTGTGACTATCCAGCAATCTCAATCACTTTCAATCACTTGATAGATTGTGTCTCGTCACACAAGAAAACACACTTGTTTTCTCTTTTTTTTTCTATATCTTCGTATTCCATTCCATCAGAATCCACTTGCGCACATATATACTTACCCGACACGAATATCGTCTCTGAGAAAATAATAAAATAAATTACGAATCACTCAAACATCAAAAGAAAAGAAGAAAAGAGAGAGAAACCTTCAATTAACCCTCTTATATCTTCCCATCACTCTACAAATTTCTACACAAAATAATCCGCCTCGTTCATTCCCTCTCACTTCCACCACACATACACTCATTTTATAAATATACACTAACAAAGAGGAGCCACATTCAATGGAACACTGAGGTTTTCGACTTCCCGGAGGGAGTGCATGCAAGTGGCAGGGTGGATCGGGCCGCCGAGTGGCAAATGCCGTCAGTGGGTTTGCAAGACAGTGATTGGAGCCAATGCTTGGTTTTTTATATACTTGATTGATTGCTTGACTTAGTCGTGACAACATGACAACCTTGACATAAAGAACTATAATATCACAACAGTCATTTACTGTCTAGTCCCCAAAAAGAACAATATGATCATCATTATACATATTTATCTATTTACACACATATCTAAATGTCCATATCTCCTATCTCCACCCCTCGTATTAATGCCTTCCAGCTCAACTCTCCCCCCTGACGTCATCCCCACATCATTACTCCACCCCCATCCATCCACCCATGCACCATGACCCCCTCCACCGCCTCACCGAGCCCCCGCCCCCGACACCCGCAACGTTCCATCACCCTTCCATTGCAATTCCATAAAATATATCCCCAATATCCCCAACTTTATGCATTCGCCTGTCGGTGAGGCTTAAACCTGGTAATTCTTATTTGTGGTTGGCTGGCTGTCGATTGCCGGACCGGTACGAGATATATGTGGACTTTATTAAGTATGAATAATTAATTTCACATTCACATTCACAGCAAAAAAACAAAGATAATTAATAAGTTATATAGACAAACTAAAGCAGCATCACGAAAAAAAGAGTTTGAAAACCACACTAGATTGATAGCCCTTCCTTGCAACACATACCACAGCGAGCACCGCCAATAAGCCATAATAGTTTAATGGTTAGAATACCACGTTGTGGCCTTTGGTACCTCCCAATAACACGCAGTAGAATCCGTGGTGATCCATGTTCGATTCATGGTTATGGCACAATTTCCGTTAATTCCTTTTTCAATATCACTTGAGTTTTTTTTTTTTTTTTTAGCCACTCAATTGTCTCAAATCACAACATCCAAAATAATCAATTACACTCTAAGCTACATTGTACCCACACACAAACCCTAACCCGTGCTCCCCCTCCTACTCATGCTCATGACTCTCGCCCGAATGCACACTGCCCCCAATACTACCCATCAAACAGCATCCTCTCCCCGCACAATCCTCTACACATTCTAGCAGACAAATTTCTCCAGGCACCTCCGATCCCACCTCCATCTGTCTTCGTAGCGCCTCCTCCTCCAATGCCCTTTCATTCTCCTCGTCCTGGCAATACTCGGGCTGAATCGTCGCCGAGTGGATCCCGTACGCATGCAGACACTTGCGCGCCGACCGTGCCAGCTCCATGTATCGTGACGTGTTGGAAGCCACCTCGGGGTAGCTCATCCGAATGTGCATCGAGGCCACAATCTTGGTGTCCGACAATTGCCAAATGTGCACGTGATGGCACGACTTGACGCCCGGGAGCGCCTCAATGTCCGCTTTTATCAGTGAAATATCCAAATGGTCCGGCGTCGCCTGCAGGAGAACCTTGGCCGTGGCAAGCGTAAGAGGGACGGCCGTATACAGGATAATAAAGGAAATCAGCAGCGATGTGATAGGATCTGCCAGAGCAGCCCATTGTGAGTTCCAGTAATGGATAATCAAACCAGTGGCAATAACCCCAACGTTCCCAAGAGCATCGCCCAGCACGTGCAGAATCATAGCGTTCATTCCCATGTCCGAATGTGAGTGGCTGTAAGAAGTCGCCACAGGTCTAGGCAGAGTGTGGTTGTGTCCATGATGCTCGTCTTGCTCGTTGTGTTCATGTGTATGCGAATGTCCGTCAGGAGTAGTTCTATGTGAGTGTCCGTAACCACCAGCCAGCAGTCCAGTCGTCTCCGTCGGCTCTTCCTCATAGTCATGCTCGTGATCATGGTCCGCCTTCATCTTGCGCGTCGTCTCTAAAATCTCTTGTCGGAAACTGGACGGGTACATGCTGATGCCATCCACGTTATTGAAACGCTGGTGATGGCGAGCCCGGCCTTCCTCAGCACTTCTAATATCGTAGTCGACAGGGTTCGCGAGACCGTAGTCCTGCTGCTCATTCTCATGCGAACGGGTATCATGCGCGTGGTCGTGCAAATGGTCATGGATGTGACCAGAGTGATCATGGTCATCGTCTTCATCGCCGTGAGCGTGCCCATGATCATGGCCGTGACCACCGAGGACAAGGAATCCAAGGCCGTTACTGAGAAGACCAAGGACACCAACAATGACAATGACCTTAGGGTTCTGGATTTCGGGAAGGTCAACAAAACGGTTGATCGCCTCAAGCATAATCGAGACGCAAAGTGCAATCAAAAAAACAGCGTTGAAGAACGCTCCGAGAATTTCCGCGCGGAGATACTACACAGCATTCAATGAGTCAGTAAGCCAAGAACCATACATGTATCACCTCAATCTCTCAAACACTTACGCCATAAGTAAACTTCTCCGACGATGATTGCTCCGACATGCTCACCGCATAGTAGCCAATTGCCAATGAAATGATGTCATTGAGCTGCACCCGTTAGTTATATTTCCTTTTTACACTAGCTTGACTTGCATCCCGTACCACCGGCTTTTCAACTCACCATATGGAAAGCATCTGCCATGAGCGCAAGTGATTGTAACCAGACAGCACCTGTCAATTCAATGATGCAGAAGATCGTATCAAGCACAATCATAATCGCAATGCGATTCTTTTTCGAGAGTTGCAGGCCCATCTTGACGGTGGGCCAATTGGCGCGTCGGTCTATCGGTCTAAACGGCAGTTTTTGGGTATTGTATACAGTCGTCGGTCGTTCTGTGAAGAGTGCGTCTATGGAATGGTTCGTAAGTCGATGTCGTCGATGATTGATAAGATATCAATGCTAGTCGGATTCAATTGGTGCTGAATGTAATAGCTATATCTCCGAAAAAAGAAGAAAAAAATATAGTATAGAATTCAATATTAAGAAATGGACAAAAAAGGAAGAGAAAGCCCGATTGTAAGAAAAAGAGAATTAAAAAGGTTTAATCACACTTTGAATTACTTTCCTCGATGCTGTCAGTCTCACACAAAAAAAAGCAGCTACTCTGACAACAAAAATCCAACGACTTTTTCAATCAGCTCAGTATTAGGTCGCGTTTTCTCTTTATATCCCGTACATTCATGACGCCAGCACCTACCCACCGGGCAATCTTTTCCCCTTTCAAGGAATGAACCCCTACATGCCTTCCTTCAGTCCCAGCAACTTCATTATGTAATGACGAGAGGCCATTATTTGCCTCTTTGTGAGAATGCCTGCTAAGAGCCACTGCTTCTTGTGTAACACTGCTTTTTAGTGTGATCCTTTTTTGCTTTTCGACCAAGTATCCCCCAGACTACTTTTTGAGGTACTTTCAACATCAAACCCTCAAATCCTCTATGCATAAAAAAATAATGGCACTGTGCTTAAATATAATATATGTAGTTATGGTATCTGGAATGATTATATAAATATAGCAACATCAAACATTATAAAAACTGATAGAAGGATAGAGGAAACAAAATGGAGTTCAAGTGTTAGCATCACAAAGACACCAGATCCCTCTCCAATATCCCACTGATAACCATCTTAAGGGTTTCCAATGATCAGAGGAGCGAGTATTATATTTACAACTCACCAATTTTCCATCTCATAGATAGCCTAGAATAAACCAATCATCTAACTACTTCATCGTGTGAATGGTACATCAAGTATATTTTCCCTATATTTTCCTGACCTCTATAACACTAGGTATTTTATATTGAAAACAGTATGTTTTCAGTACTAGATTATAGTAGTAGAGATCCTGAGTACATTTAATGTATGGACCCTCATAGCAGTGATTATTAGAAATAAATATTAATACAAGCGTACACAAGAAAAATTTACATAATGAATTTATAATTTGATCTATTTAAATCAGTAGAAATCTAAGCTTCGAAATAGCAATATATACATTTATTTCTCTAGATTCTAAATATCATCCCTATTTTGCATTTCATATATAATTGAACTTACTATAATCCCTTGAAGATTAGAAAATAATGAAGGCGTTATATTTATATACTAAAACTCACTAAAAACATATCATTTTCAACTTGGAATATCTGGTGTCTCTGTGATGCTAACACTTGAACTCCATTTTGTTTCCTCTATCCTTCTATCAGTTTTTATAATGTTTGATGTTGCTATATTTATATAATCACTCCAGATACCATAACTACATATATTATATTTAAGCACAGTGCCATTATTTTTTTTATGCATAGAGGATTTGAGGGTTTGATGTTGAAAGTACCTCAAAAAGTAGTCTGGGGGATACTTGGTCGAAAAGCAAAAAAGGATCACACTAAAAAGCAGTGTTACACAAGAAGAAGTGGTTTTTAGCAGGCCTTTTTGTGAGTAATACTGGTTGGTAAATTTTTGTAACTTGAAGTCACTATATTAGTACTGGATCTTTTTTGTCATGTGAGGGTATAGGTGACTGATCGATACTACCAGTCTTCAACTAAATATTTATAGTCTAGACTGTATTCGTTTTCGGCACCCGGGTGCCGGATTCAACGGCAGTAACTTGATCCAGCAATCCTACAAATGATCCTCTGCCAGGAATTGTCAAATAGACACGTGAGATCTTGCAGCATTTGTCAACCGATTGGTGTTACCAAAAGGAGATTCCATGTTGTACATCAAAATCTGGGATTTATGCGATGACACACCGATTAAGCCTTCCTGTAGGGTTAATGATGTGCCTTTAGGGTCTGTGGTTAACGTACTCAGTTTGGATGCATAACAACTTTTCGCTCCTCAGCTTGCCACGAGGGTGCCGAAATGTCACGGTGATGCCATTAAGTGCCGAATACTAGGAATCGAATTAGCTGCATTTCTTGTTCAGTCCTCCGAGTCCCTTACATTTGCTATACATCGGTCCATTCCTGGTCCCCCGTTACAGAACAATTGCCCCACTTCGACGTCCTTCCGTACTTTATGGAAGGCCCCGGAAGACTCCTCTCCATTTCTTACAGCTGCCTAGTAAAAAAGAAAAAGAGAAATTAAGCCTCACTTTTTCAAAAGTCGCGACCAAGCGACTTCCAACTTTCTGCGGATTGAATTGAGTGGGTCACTTGCTTTGCGCGCAAAAAGGAGCCATTGTTGCTATGGTATATCAGAATTTCGGTGGCGAAAACCTCAAAATCAGAAAAAAAAGAATCTCTCTATCAACATCCAAATCGCAATGCGCAAACTGCCATATCGTAAAAATTCAAATCGGCCAAGTTTGCGTAAGAAAAAGGCTGTCTACGTAATCTACCAATGCCTTCTCGAAGCCTTCTACCGCACCTGTCAAAACCCAAAGCTATTCTCATTCAAAAACAAAATTTCTACCTCGTCTCCCCCGGCCGATAATATGGGCTTCTTATCGGTCCAATAATATTCTGATTTACCCTTGCAAAAGTGGGGCCAATCGCGCGCCAGCCAACAGTTCGTAAAAAAAAAAGTTTCTCGCTGGTAGGTTAGGAAAGACGTTGAAGTATAGAAAGCAGCGCACCACTTTTGCTGAGGAAACTTTTCAAACTTTTTTTCTATCATCTCATTGCATAACTTTCTGGATTTCTTCTTTAATTCAAGATATCTTGTGTTTTTCTTCTTCATTGTTCCAAAACTTATAGACATCTAAACATTCATCATGTCTCTTCCCGTCGCTGTTTACGGTCTCGAGGTTCCTGCCGGTGAGATTTTGGTCCCCGCCGACATGCGCGGGCCTCAGGGTCACGTAAGTTCCCATTCTCCTTCCAAGATGAGACAGCCGATGGTCAAACTCTTTCTCAGGACTAAGTCAACTAACAATGCCGTCCATAGATCCGCATCACCATGGCCGCCATCGACCCCACTGCCTCCCCTATCGCTGATAGCAACGGCGACATCCCCCCCGTCCCCCGATCCACCCTCAAGCTCATTCGTCTCCCCGCGAACTTCGATGGTGAGGACGATGAGGAGGACGACGAGGAAGATGGCCTTGACGCTCTTCTGAACACTTCCGACGATGACGAGTCTTCGGACGAGGAGAACGGTGGTCCTTCGGATCCTGCCAAGAACAAGAAGGCTGCTAGAAAAGAGGCTCTCCGCAAGCTGGTTGCTGCGGCGCAGGAGGAGGAAGATGAGGAAGATGAGGAGATGGAGGATGTCAAGGGCAAGGGTGTTGCTACTGGTGACGAGTCCGATGAAGACGACGAGGAGGGCGAGGATGAGCCCGAGGAGTTTGTCATTTGCACTCTTGACACAGAGCGCGTAAGTCTTTTGAGCCTCACTTACCAACAGTTGGGCTTGGCAGAACATATGTACTAACGATTCCCCAAAGAACTTCCAACAGCCTATTGACATCCAAGTCTGCGAGGGCGAGCAGGTCTTCTTCCTCGTCAAGGGTACCCACAACATCTACCTGACCGGTAACTACGTCATTGACGCCGACGCCGACGCTGTCTCCGACGATGAAGACTCTAACCACGAGGAAGATTGCCCTTCCTGCGACTCCGACTATGAGGACGAAGACGACTATTCGGAAGACGAGCTTGACCAACTCGACATGCAACGCGTCACTGAGCTCTCTGACTCCGAGGATGACGAGGCCCCCGTTCTTGTCGACACCTCTAACAAGGGCAAGAAGAGAGGTGCTGAGACTCTCGATTCCCAGATGGATGAGGCGCAGACCAAGAAGCGGAAAAAGGAGGCGGCCTCCGCGACCAAGAAGGATGGCAAGGTCGAAAAGGACAAGAAGTCTGTGCAGTTTGCGAAGAAGCTGGAGCAGGGTCCTACTGGGTCCACTGCTACCTCGCCCGCTGCGAAGAAGAACGAGCCCAAGAAGGCCGAGGCTAAGGTTGCCGTCCCCGCTGCCAAGGCCTCTCAGCAGCCCTCTAAGCGTGTTGTCTCCGGCGTCACGATTGACGACCGCAAGATCGGCAGTGGCCGCGTTGCCAAGAAGGGTGATATTGTCTCGATGAGATACATTGGCAAGCTTGACAACGGCAAGGTGTTTGACGCCAACAAGAAGGGCAAGCCGTTCTCGTTCAAGCTGGGAAAGGGCGAGGTGATCAAGGGGTGGGATATCGGTGTTGCTGGTATGACCATTGGCGGGGAGAGAAGACTGATTATCCCTGCGCCGTTGGCGTATGGTTCTAAGGCTCTGCCTGGGATTCCCGGGAACTCGCAATTGACCTTTGACGTCAAGTTGTTGGAGATCAAGTAAAGAGCTTTTGTTATCTTTTTTTTGATTGTCTACTTTAGCATTTGGTGGTTAAGATAGATAATGGGAGTTTTTTGTTTGGAGGGGAAAAAGGAGTTTTATAAGTTAAATGTTTCTTTTTTACTATTGTCAAATTTTGGGTTTCGCCAGAGAATGTGAATGTGTAATGTTAGTAGAAAATGGATGTAAGTGGAGCAGGGATATTCTGTTAGGGTTAACATAGAAGGGTCAATATTACACGCGACGCGTTACCAACCACCAACCTGCATATCATATGCACGACATCAGCTTGCAGCAAAAGAAAAAGCTGTCACCAAATCTTTTGAAAGATCTATGTTCTCTCCACTCATAACTTAGTGACTAACGACTTATGATCTTTTTGAAATAATTCCTCTTCTCTTCCAAGACATACCAACTTCACGACCTATCAATATACCTGAAAAGAAAAAACCTACCCTGCTACTGCCCTGCAATGCCCCTCCCTCCAGCCGCTGACTACCCACCCCCCGCTACCCCGCGCACCCTCCGCACCCTCCGCAAACTCCAATCTGCTCACAACCTCGGCGCCACCTACCGGCCCTCCTCCTTCTCTAACCCCCCCGCTTCCTCCTTCGCATCAATAACCACCGGGTCCCTCCACACCCCCTCGCAGATCATCCATCCGTCGCTATCATCGGCCAGTGTCTCGTCCATGTCCTCCCGGGATCTGCATCTCAGGGATAATCTGCGGGAAAATGCCCTTCGAGATTTATATGGGCACACAACACAGTTAACCAAAGTTGTCAGCGAGGCCAAGAGTTCAGAGGGCAAGGGACTGCAGAGTAGCCCGTTGACACGGAGTGGGGGGTCGGTGCGCAAGAAGAGGGTGGCGTATGCGAATGTGAAGATGAACTTGTCGAGTATCATCCGGGATGGGCCGCCAGATGGAGATTTCGAAGGGACGTTGGAGACGCTCCGATACAAGATTCTGGAAGAAGGGATCAAGTCCGACAGTGACGGCATGGTGAGTTTTGTATCTTTTTTTATTTTTTATTTTTATTTTTCGTCTCTCCTACTAACCACCACTCTTATTCCCCAACACAGTCCTCCGTCCGCATCTACGCCTGGCTCGTTCTCCTCAACGCCCCCCCTTTCCCTACCGACAAATACCTCACCCTCATCCACCGCTCCGCATCCCCTGCCTACTCGAAAATCCGCAACGACACTTTCCGCACCCTCACCACATCCCCCCTCTTCCGCCGCCGCGTCACCGAAGCCTCCCTCATCCGCCTTCTCAACGCCACCGCCTGGTCCCTCCACGACTCCCTCGTCAAATCCCGCAAAGAACGGAAGTCGCTCGGCCCGCCTCAAGTAGTTGACCTCGACAGCGACCTCGGCGATCACCGGTCGAGCCCCGCAGCCAAGAATAGGGCGAGGGCTCTCACCGGTGATGGCGGCGAGCTCGTCATGGAGGCTGAGGCAGGCATCTACGTACAGGGCATGAACGTCCTCGCGGCGCCCTTCCTATACGTCGCCCGGTCGGAAGCCGAGGCCTTCCGCGGCTTCTACACCCTGCTCACCAAGGAGATCCCAGGCTACACCCGCGGGGCCATGGAGGGTGTTCACAAGGGCCTCACGCTGGTCGACAAGGTCCTCAGCATCGTGGACCCACCGCTATCCTCGTTCCTCCTATCAAAGGGCCTCCGCGCCGAAATATACGCCTTCCCATCCGTGCTGACGCTCTGTGCGTGTACCCCACCGCTGACAGAAGTCATCAAGCTGTGGGATTTTCTACTGGCCTACGGGGTGCATTTGAATATCCTGTGCATTGTAGCGCAGTTGTACGGGATGCGCGAGGACATTTTGCGGGCGGACCGACCAAGTAATTTGCTGCGGAATCTGCCTCCGTTGAAGGCAGAGGAAATCAAGAAGCTGACTATTTCATTTGTAGGGAGGATACCGAGGGGCGTGTACGAGGAGATTGTGGGACACGCAAGGTAAGGTAAGCTTGAATTAGAAGTCACGTGATCGGGGTCCACTTCGTACTTTCCCAATGCAGCCAAGAGCACCAAATCAGTTAAAGTATGTCTAATATGCATATATATCTAAAAGTCTATTAAGTTAAATACACCAAACACTTTTCACTTTCATGATCCCCCAAATATCCTCAGTAAACGGGGCACCCACCCTCAGCCCGCGCAAAGGCATTCGAAAAGAACTCCTGCATCGCCACATAGTGGAACAAAATGCCGCCCAGCACGGCAAAATGCCACAAGTTGTGCGAGCCGCCCACATAGTCAAACATTCCCGGCCACCAGCACTCGGGGACCTTACTAGCGTACACGAGAGCGCCGATAAAATAGACCATGAGCGAATTTAGGATTGGCCGGTAGAACTCGTACACAAACTCCGAACCGTGGGTGATGTTGAGCTGTAAGATTGGCAGGAAGCCGGTCAGGGCCAAGCCGCAAAAGAAGGTCACACGCAGCCAGGCCATCTCTTGTTTGTTAAAGTAGGGATGCCATGGAAGAATGACACCTCCAATACCCAACAGGGCCGTCGTCATCATGTAGATCCAGCGTGAGACATCATCACAGTAGAACACGGTCCACTCAGTAGTGGAAATCGAGGCGGCAATCAGCACGCTGATGCCTGTGTAGTCGACGCACGCAAACAGGGAAACAGCCTCAACGTCAGCGACGGCATTCATCGTGTGCCACACAGTTGAGCAGGCGAGCGTGAGGCAAGCAGTGAAGAAGAAGCAGGCGGCAATGAGAACATCAGTAGTGGTGCTATTCTGGAAGTTGTGGCTCATGGGGTAAAAGTAAAGGGCAATCGACAGGACCACCAGGAAGCCAATGGCATGAGACCAAATGTTGATGGTTTCGTTCGAAAGGCCAAACATGCTCCGGATGCAGTCCACCTTGCTTTCCATGAACCGATATCCCGATTGGATATGCGGATTTACCCGCCATGGCATGGGCAGGTCCTCGTACAGAATCAGACCTTGATCCTTAGCCCTCACCACTGCCCTCTGGATCGCGTCTTCCAGGCCCTCAGCCGCATGAATCGCGCTTTGCAACCCCTCGTCCATAATCCGCAGCGACTCATCCATCAGATGCCCCGCAGCTGCCGTCAGACCTTGTTCCCGCATCTTATACGCCCGGTTCTCAAAGTCGTTCAGCATCTCGTCGAGCAACTCTACCGCCACTTTAGCCTTTTCGTTTAGCGATTCCGCAGCGCTCATAGCCTCGTGACAGCCAGCTTCGATAGTCTCCACCATTACCTGGAGACGCCGGCGGCCGGCACCAATTACTTCTTCCGATGCCGTGGCGCAGCGGTTGCGGACGGTCTTAAGGGTTTCGAGAGCAATTTCAATGCTTTCGTCAAGGTCGGGCTCAATGTAGTGGCTTTCAATGTACTGTAGACGGCGATCGAGTTCCGTTAAAAAGACATCGACCTATATGCGGGCGGGGAACTTGTTAGAACGGGGCCCGGTGCAAAAGAGTTGGCCGATGTAACGGTCCAAAGGTTGCGATCTTACCTTTAGCAGAATATTCTCTTCGCCATCCATGATGCTCCGAACGATACTTTTGCGTCTTCTGTTGGCAAAAAGTGTGTGCCGTCTCCGGTTATTTGCTCCCGTGGGAACCTGCAAGCTGCTGGAATGCCCCTCGACACAGAGGGACAACTTGCCCGTCGCCGGCAGCGCCGTCTTGGTGGATGACATTTTGGTTGGTTGGTATTACCGAGGGTCTCTGCTATGTTATTAAGGCTACTCGTGACAGAAATAGTAGATGCACACAATTTTTGTATATGTATCTCTACAAGGTGCACGGCGCGGAATTTGTAATGTGTGATGGTTCGGCGGTTGTGCTTCGTGATTCGTCGTGAGCGGAGAGATCACTTGCAGAAAGTGAGTGCAGACTGTGCGTCCGTTGGTACTTGTATGGATGTGATCGTGATTCAAGGAGCGACTTTTGTTGGTTGTCTATTGTATCGTTTGTTGATTGGTGTCAGAACGCACGAGTTTATTTTATTCACCACGGGGGTTCTCAGGCGCGGATTATTGGCTGGTGTCGATGAGCGATGAACTCTCTTCCGATGTGATTGGTTGATGATTGATTATTATGTTGTCGGCGGAAAGAAAGGAGTAGATTGATATGGACACAGGAAAACAAAAAAAGGCAACGAAGGCACCGGATTATGAAGATGAGATTGATGCAGGGAATGTGATCAAAAGACAAGAGAAAGATGAGGGGAAAGGATGAAAAAATATGACAAGCTGTGAGTTTCAGTTTGATGCCCCAAAGGAAAGTGCCAAACTCGGTAACTACTTGCCGATTTGAGAAGGATCTCTAATTGAGAAATCAAGTTACGAAAGAAGCGATTAGGGTCTCTTCCCGTGATATTGTATATATATGAGTCGTTTGTTGGTAAAAAAGAATAAATGAATGAATTTATGGATAAGATAAAGACTCACCCTCTCCTGTTTTATTCCCTAAGCTGAACCAGAAACAAGAAAAACAAAAACCTTCTCCCCTTTCTTTCTGGAAAAAAAGGTCTAAAGAGGGCGCTCTGATGGGTGACGCCCACGTTCAATCACTTGACTGGGCTTCTTCAACCTCATGAGCAAACATCCACAACCCTTTGTAAACATTTACCAGGATCACCCGTCAAAATCTGTTTAGCAACCCGGCTTAAAGTCAATAACTTAAACTAGTTCTCTTTACTAGGGGGAAAAACGTCAACACTGCAGTTTTTCTGTTAAGGCCGGTGCTCGGACAGGGATGGTCATGGTTGCATGAACGGGTAATGTTCGGAGATGAATTGGTGAAATGTTTGATGGAAATTGACAATGGCCCCTTTTGAGTTCCTTTTGAGTTGACGGTGCAAATGTTTGATTGATAAAAGAGTACTGGTTGACGTGCAAGCCAGAGCTGCTGTTTTCTCAGACCTTCACAGCAAAGAATGCTCTTCTTTTTCTTCTTTCCTCTGAATCTCTACTCACAAACCCACTCACCAGCCTTACAACTCACTCTATACCTACACTCACTCATCCCCAACAGTCGGATGACTAAGCATCCTCAATCTTACAATCCTCTCAACAACAACTTTTAAATACTCAAAGTAACCATATCCCAAAATGGTTATAAACTATTTGCCATTCAATGGTACATGACTTGTAGAAGTGGGGTTTGGGACGGGAGGGCCATGCTTACGAGGGATCTTAGATGTTGTTCCGGCAGACGGAATAGGCCTAAGCCGTGGTCGTAGGGTTAAAGCCAACAGGATTTAGGTCGCGGACGCGTTGCTAAGGGTTTTATAAAAATGTTAAGGTATGTGGAATAGGGTTTATACTTTAAGGGTTGTTTCGTAAAACTTAAAAAATTACAAGGCTACAGAGACGAATATTCTGAACCCCACGTCATAATCATAACATCCACGCACCACAAACAACCATCGCCAAGTTACCGCCACCAGAAAACGACATCCCCTGCAATCTTTCTTGAGAACAATACACTTACTAAACCTCCAAACTGCCACTCCACCAAACAACTATGTCCTCAACACCAATACCCCCCCACATCACCTCCCCCGGCCTCCTCACCACCCTTCAAACCTCACACGCCACCCGTGACACTGCCATCTCCCTCCTCGACTCTCTATCATCCCTCCTCAACACAAACCCATCCTTTACCCCCGCACAGCGCGCTGAGGCGGTGGCGAGATTCCGTGACTTCGAAGGCGAACTAGCGCGGTTGCGGTTGTTGAATCGGGCAGCGGTGGTCGAGGGGCGGGAGACGAGGGGTGTTACGGGGGAGAAGAGGGGGGAGGTTGATAGGTTGGAGTTGGCGTTGCAGAATTTATGGTATGAGATGAGGTATCTCAAGGGGGAGATTCAGGCGTGCGAGGAATACGAGTAAGTTTGCGGATGGGAGATGTGAGGTATTGATTCAGATTAGTTAACTGACTTGAGTTGTCTTTAGCCATTCATATCAACGATTACCGATGATTCCCGCGGAGGGGTTCCTGGAGCTGTTTCCGGAACATGCTGAGAGCTCGCCCGATGACCTCATGGTCGCCCGGATCAACCACGAGCGCGCTGAGCGTGAAGCCCTAGAGCAGGAACGACAGGAACTTCTCAAGAGGAAGTTGAAGTTGACATCGGATAACAAGAAGCGGGCACAGGACCTAGCAAATCTGGACGTAAACCTGGAAAAGTTCATCGACGTAAGTTTGCACTGTGATTAGGATAGAGACTATGTATATGCGAGTGAACGAAGGGCTTACTAACAGGTTTCAGGCCGCAAAACCAATTCAGAAGCTATTCGAGAATGGTGTCTAAGGGGGAAGAGGGATCTACGATGGAGAGTTGGAGATGGGCTACTGATAACGGCTCAATAGCCACAGCTATCAGGACACGGGAAGAAACGAGCTTGATCCAGACGGGCGCCCGGAAGGAGAACTGGGAGTTCTCTTGTTTTTCTCTTTTATTAATGTTTAATATTTACAATGATTTTTTGTAAGTTATTAACTCTTCCCATAACCAGTAGATTCTTCGGGTGTGAAAGACAGCATGGGATTCCGACATGAATTTCTGATATCGGTTGATGACGGGATGGGATTGTGGTACAGAGGGGGGGTGAAGAGGGATGTGCAGGAGGTGCAGAATGCTGAGTGTCGGTAGTAATCAAGTTAGCAATATATAACTAGCAGATCAGCGTGGCGGGGCAGCTAGCCCAGCGGTGGGATGAGCCGGGTGTCAGATGGGGTTCTTGCAAGTTGCAGGAGGCATGTTTAACAAAGAGTTGTATTCACGATTGTAGTTACATGTGTACACACATACATACATATATATGTACATCTCATGTCATGTCAGATCTTGCCTTATCCATCTTCCATTCGGGAAAATCGATGCATTCGGCCGGTAGTAGGCGGATGGTCGATCCGCCTACCCATGAACTCACCGAACAGTCTCTTCCGTTATCTGCGGGATGTCTTCTTCCTTTACCTCATCCACAAATATACATATCCAACACGTCATCTCACTGCCGGCCGTACAGATAACTCCTGTCTTTTATTGAAACGGACACAGCATCGGGGTTTTGTGTTTACGTTGTACCCTAGGTATGCACATTTCCACTTCAGTACTGGTAGGTTTAGATATCTTGTCTACATTGCATCATAGTTGTATAGTGAAGATACAGACTATGATCAAAGCATCAAAGGGTATTTTCAATGAGTAACATTCGGTAGTTCTTGCCGTACTATATACAGTATTAGGGTTGCAACCATCTATTCTTCAATCTTTAACCAGATTTTCAACCTTATCGATCTACGGCACTGCCCCTCTCTCCAACATCACACAAAGATTGCTCAGCCCCATTTTGCACCATGCTGTTTTTTTTTAAAATTTTTTTTTCTAACAACAAGCCAAAATCATGGTTTACTTGACGTTATTGACATCATCTACGGGACAACTCACATATACACAGCCCGCCATACATGACCATAGGCCGACTTTTTTGTCCTTTCTCTCGAGATCAATACCCTTGGAACGAACTAATAAACAAGAAAGATGAAATAGACATGTCGTAGGGATGGTGAATATATCTCAGAATACCAAATATACATATTTGGATATATAAATCAATATGCATTTGTTTCCATCGGTTTCAATCATGGCTAAAGAAGAAAATCACCGATTGCGTCCCTGCACTCACTTTCCACTCGCCAGATGACAGGAACCTGATGGGGTTTCCTCCAAGTCCAAGCTGAGGCCTTCAGCGACGAATATGCGATACGCTAGACCCTAAACGCGGCTCACTACAGAAAAAATCCTGGCTTCTGGTGGGTCTTCAATAGGTAACTACGTGGGACAAGTCGGCTATTTATTTTTAATTTATTTTTAATTTTTAGTTATTTCTTTGTCCAAACAAAGAAAGAGAAAGAGAAGGAGAAGAAAGCGGTGGATGTTAATTAAATGAGGAATTATTCCATCGTGTTGATTTTGGGCAGGATCTCGCGGTGGAAATGGGGAAAGAACAGCAAAAAAAAATGAAAAAGAGGAACAATAAACGAAAGGGCATTGGTACAGGAGTATTGATCAGGAAGTTACGCACAGAAATCAGTCAGTTTGGGGCGGTTGAGATATTCAAGGTTGAATTTACTGCATGTAGTATCTAGTGGTGGGGTTGGTGTCTATCAGAGAAATTGGGAAATTCGTGACTGATTTCCTTGTGTGATAAAATGACTATGGCTTGGTTCTTTCTTTCTCGACTCATAAATCATTCATTCTGATGTGCACGGAAACGACGAACAGATGCAAATGAATAAAAAATCAGAGAGACAGCAATTACATGTATATGTACATATGTAAATCTATGTGTCAGAAGGAATTCACCACTTTGACAATAACAACAGCAGCGGACAACTTGACATTGATTTTCCTTGACCAAAACAGCGATACAGTTCCCAATATCAAACAAAAATGAACCAGAAATTCCCGCCTTTGAGATCGACTAACACGCACATGTACTCATACACATACAGACACACAATGCCATATTTCACCCACCCAGGAATTCATTCCCTTCCTTCCTTCCATCACCATTCCTTCTTTCCATGTCAAGCCACCGCCTGCCTGCCGTTATTTCCTGACCCCTGGCGCCTTTTTTTCTGGTTCTCTCTTGCCATGCAGGATGCTACAGGATGAAGGTGCAAAGTGGCCAATAAAAAAGCGCGAAATGAGCACCCCCCTTCCGGATTTGGGGTGGGAATATAGTGCAAATATGGGTAGGGATGAAAGTTATGTTGATATCATGACGAGTGGCAGAGTGGAAGAGATCTTGATTTTCAAGGTCCTGACGATTACATACACAGTATTATCTGTGTTTCTTCTATGTCATTCGACATCAACTATAGAATATGAGTAGAAACAATTATATATATGCCACCACAGTGACATATAAAAAGATCAATCACTGGCATCTCCATCGCATCACTCTTTCCCAAACAGGCCCTACACGGGGGATTGCCGACCTCTGCTAGCTCCATCTCAGACCGAGGAACACGAAGCGAAAGAAGAAAAGTAACAGCAAAACGGATGCCTATTCTGGAGAAAAAACCAAAAATAGGGAATATCGTTTATATACGATTGTCATCTGGTTCCGATTTTCTTTTGGTTCAATAATTGGCTGAAGTCGGCTGAGTGGGTCCTGAAATATCCAAATATTTACGGTGCAAGCGAATGCTTCTTTCCTCCCTGGATCATCGCGGGGATAACATGTGTATCAGTGAAATAGCGTTAGTGCTTGTGCTAAGAAAATTGGGTTATCTTGCTGCCTTGAGAATGTAGTGGGGGATACATACCAAGTGGCTGATGTCTAAAAATCGTGGTGATGAATATCTGAAAGAGCATGGTATGGTATGGCGTGGGTGGAGACGGGGCGAACCAAACTGACTGACGGCAAGATGGGGGACTTTATTTTCTGTACAAAATACACAGTATTGCCCACGTTGTATTCCCTATGACCACATTTTGGTCAATCTTGCATTGTTTGTCTTTGGTTCTGAATCAATTCTGTATCTTCCTGTCACATTCATGTCCTCACCTTTGTCGAATCTCCTTCACTGAGACCATCGATGGGACTACCTTTTATTTATCTCTTTCTCGTCATCTACCCCCGTTACCGGAGTCGGAACTTCTCTTTCTCTCGTCAACCATCGCTGCACAGGCTTGTCATATTCACCACGTTTTCTTCCTCGTCTCTTTCCCTGTATCTTTGTAAGAGAATCACCAATCACACACAATTTCTCGCTCCGTCATTCATATTCATCCATCCATTGATTCACCATATACACACACCCTCACCGAAACTCACTCCTATGCCCGGCCTCCCACCGCATATCAGCTAGATCCTCACCCCCCAATTTTTCCAACGGTGCCTTCCTTACTGCACATATAGAAAGGATTGTCTATGATATACCGACACCTTGTTCCACTGCGATACACTTGGCCATCTTTTCAACGAGAAGGGGCTTTTGCAAAATAGGAAGTGGATGACCATTTGACTTGCTATCCATTTCGCGGAAGCGTCCTAGTCAAGTCCAGTTGTTGATTTGATGATATTTGCAAGAGAGAAACGGCAGAAAACAGCAAGAAAGGTGACGATCAAAGTTGACTGAACATCATTTCGAGGGAAATCAGCCATTGTTTGTATTGTTTATTGCTGTCAGCAGATATATTGCCCGGGGCGTATATCATCTACACAACACCTTCTTTCCTTCTGTTCCTCTCAACCACTTGGCATTTGTTCCTTCCCGATATTGTTTTTTTCATTCGAACAACATACAGAGGTTCTTACTCAAAAAGCATCGTCCGTTCTCTCGCTCTTTCCATTTCCTGTCTTCATTCTCGCCAACAACGAAGAAAAAAAAGTGGACAACAACGATCATTCTTTCCATTTTTGGTCGTGAAATAATTTTCAAGTGCAGAAAATCCATCTGAGAAAGAAAAAAAAGGCCGGAAACCCCGCGAATATTAATTTCGAGTTTCCCTTCTCTTCTTTTTTTCCCAGTGGGACCATTGATCACCAAGGCATCACTTTTATCTTGGTTGGGCCCATTGTTGCCGCTTTATTTTATTTTTTGTGGGCTTTCTTTTTTTAATTGCTTGGGAACGGCCTTGTTGCTTTGCTTTGTTTGGCGGTACTTGTCATACTCTTTTGTTGAGGAGCTCGTTATCGATTGGGACCAAGGTGAAATCAGCATTACATTTTGCTGAATATTTCGGATTAGAGCCTGTGTCTTTGCTGTACAAAAGGTTCGTGACATACGCTGATTAGAAGAAATTTCATCAGGCCCTTGCTTTTCGTGCTCTCTTCTGGGAGAGTCTGGTTTCTTGGGACAAAGGCTATTTGCTTTTTTGACTGGATCCCGAGAGTGTGTCAAGTAAAGTGCCTGAGAGACACTTGAAAGACACTTGCAACTAACATCACATCATCAGTTTAAAAAATTTGACTTCTTGAGACTTGCTATTGAAATCGACCAAACTGAAGATAAATTCCCACTCAATAAACCCAACTACATTCACCATGTCAATCCTTGCATGGTGTAGTCGCCGTGCAGGTGGTCTCTCCTGGATCTCTCTAATCTTTATATGCTCCTATGTCATCTACAAGGAAGCCAACGTCCAGTCGACCACTCTCCTCGGCAAACAGTCTTTCACTGGCATTGATACCCCGACTGAAAGTCAAGGCGCTGGCTACTTTACTGTTTTCTGGGCCTACTATTGTCTGTTAATGCACCTCATGGTTTCCGTATTCCCCTTCCGCGGCTGCTATGCCGTCTGGACCATCACCAACGCTATTCGCCGCCGTACTGTCGCCCGTATGTCAATGGCCTTGTCAGACCTGGCAGATAAGCGAAGGGGATCAAGCTCGTCGTTGAACAGCACCGGATCTGAGACTGCGATCTCTTCGGCCACCTTGAGTGTGTCAGGTTCCCATGGATCTTCGCATGCGTCGAGTAATGCGAGCAGTGTTAATGGCGATGTAGAGTCGACTTTGTACGAGGAGGAGATTCCGAACCGTATCATCCACGCAATTATCGTGCCGAATTATAAGGAGGAGATAGAGACGCTGAGGGAGACTCTGGACGTTCTGGCGTCGCACCCAATTGCTGTTTCTTCGTACGATGTAAGTTCAAATGCAAAAATCCGTATGCCGAGAGAAAGTCAAGCAAAATGCTGATAATTTGTTTCTCTTTTTAGATCTACCTCGGAATGGAACAACGCGAAGCCGAAGCCGAAACTAAGGCCAACGTTCTTCTCAAGGAATATTCAAACTGCTTCCGCAACATACATTACACCCTTCACCCGGCTGGCATTGACGGTGAGTCTGCTGGCAAGGGAAGTAATGAGGCTTGGGCTGCTCGCAAGCTGAGTGAGAACTATCCTGTAGCCATGCGCAAAAATGTTATTGTCACTGGAATTGATGGTAAGTTTATAAAACAACTTCAGCAACAAAAGAAAAGAAAGAGAAAAAAACAAGAAAACATCTGAAAAAAGCGTTCTGGACGTTTTGGGAAATCCAAGATGTTGTTGACGTTGACGTCAAAATAAGGTTTCAGAAAAACGTGTTCCTGCAATGCCGATTTGCCGCGATAGCAAGCAAGTCTGTTCTTTTCACTTTCTAGTCAACTGAGACTTTTTTTCCATGGCGGCTTTTTAACGCCTTTTTTTTTGGATACTTACGTTGTCAAGACCAAATTGTTTTTCCGGAAGTCCCGGATGCAGTGCAGAAAGTGGAGATTCTAGAAGTCCGGTTGAGTGATTACGCGGCAAAAATGGCAGCTGTCAGATTTGTCATTTCAGGGGGGTATTGTTCGTCTTGTCATATCTGATGGAAATTTGACGTTGGGTATCTGAGATGGAATGCCTGCAGAATTGACACGGCTAGAGTATGGTTCGAAGCCGAATCCGAGGACAGAGCCTAAGTTTTGGGGTCTTCAGTTGAAGATTCTGTCGGGGTCTCAACGGACTCCGTTGCAGGGTCTTACCGCCCGACAGATCTGGGGTTTGGACCCTAAGATCTCTTAACCTCTATTATTTCCTTTTCTGTCTAAGTTGGATTGTTCTAGTTGACGTAGCAATGTCGTGTTCAGGCATTTGATTCTTTTTTTTCTTTCCACGTAGTCGATATACTAACCACAACACTTTTACAGCCGACTCTCACCTTGCTGCCGACTACTTTGCTCACATCAATGAGATGCACACTGCTTATCCTGAAACTGCCGCCACTACTCTTTATGCCGCTCCGATTATCTTTGACCGCAACGCTCATAGCGTCCCTGCCGTTGTCCGTGTCGCCGACATCCTGTGGTGTGCCGGTGGTATCTCCGGTCTCTACGAAAGCTCTACTGTCGCTCCTCCAACCTCTGTCTACTCCCTCTCTCTACAGCTGGTCGACCGCGTTGGTGGCTGGGATGGCGATGCTGAAGCTATTGGTGAGGATTTGCACATGTACCTCAAGTGTTTCTTTGCTCTCAATGGAAACCTTACCTGCCGGACCATCCTGAGTCCCGTCAGTCAGACCAACGTCACCGGTGATGGTTATGGCAATGGTATCCGTGGTGTCAAGTGGGACATGGGCGCTCGCTACAGTCAGGCTCTTCGTCATATGTGGGGATCTCTTGATTCTGGTTACGCCCTTCGTCATTTGGTCAATATGTTCCGCGAACGCAAGCATATGGCCCGTACCTTCCGCCCTCTGCATACTGTCCTGGGCGATGCCTCTGATAGTTATGTCCCCGAGAACAAAGAGTACCAGGCCGAGAGCGGTATCTTCTCTGACGTTACTCATGATAATCTTAATGGTGTTGACTGGGGGTGTACTCTTGTCATGGCTCATCGGATGTTCGAGGCACACTTCTTGCCGCTGCACATGACCATTATGGTGATAACCTCTGCCATCTTTATGTACTTTGCCAAGGAGCGCATTGATTTCTACGGCCTCCGGTGGATCTTTTCTGTCTGCGATTTCCTCCGTGCCTTTGGTTTCTTCGGCGTCGCCTTCTACATGCTCCTCTACGAACGCTTCCACCTTCTCAACACTTCGAACCGCAAGCGCGAGATGACCGCAGCTGGTCTTGCTGACAGCATGCACTTCTCGTTCCGCTCGTGGCCCAAAAACCTGATTGATTACTGCCTTGCACCGGTTGTGGCGCCGATTTTCGGCTCGGTGCCATGTGCACAGGCCCAGGTCAGCCATTTCTGGACATTGGATCTAGCATATGCAGTGAGTAAGAAGGTGACAAGAACAAAAGCAAATTCGTTGGCGGGAGATGCTATCAATATGGTGTAAGTGTGGGGAGAGGGACTGGTATCTGATTAATGTCCGGTGCCCGAAATTTTTGCAAACCGGGATAATGGTGCGGAGAGTCGGAGTTTCGTCAATAGCTCGGCGTTGGGATTGTCTTTTTCTTTTTCTCGTTATATGAGTCTTTTCTGTTGGCGGAACGTTAATTGGGCATTTCACAGAGTAATGTTTCCTTATGGTCATCATATTACAGTCGCGATATCTAGATATACTATTAATCTTAGTAATATTTACTTGAACTCTGTTATTTCTTGGAGCACGTGAAACGATTGTACTGTAACCAAGGTAGTTTGATTGCCTCATGTGATTGGGGCAGAAACGACGTAGTTGTCGCCCTTGTTTGTCTAGTTGATGGTGGTGACTTCCTCTTTGGGAGACAAACATCAGGTGGGGTAGTCGACAGTGATACACTGCCTTTGCGTTCTTTCCTGGTCATGACAGTAGGCTTTTCTTTCCCACTATTATTGCTTCTTTTCCATAGATCTTTGCCATCTTGCTCGCCATGCTCCATCAACTTCATCCATTGTTGCCAAAAGGAATCTTATCAGTCGCGATATGAGCGTTATTGAAAGGCTGCTGAGAAGTGCATCGATTTTTTTTCTTTCCATCTGGGGAAGTGTTTGCTCAGATTTTTCTTTTCTGCTCTCCATTTTTTTTTTACAAGTCTTGACTTGCTTTGTTTTGGACGGTGGGTACGATACGGAGGATTGTTACGCAGGGCTATCCCGGAGTTTCGAAACGAAGAGAGGAAGACGAAGAGTTGGTTGGGGTTGTACATGAGATTGGCTACTCATTGAATTTTTAATTTATCAAATAAACCATCGACAAGAGTATCACCTTCAAACAACCTGATCGAACATCTACTACGGTATCCACGTCGACATCAACAGCACTTGCCCGGACCGCACGCACACACACACATACACACTATGAAGATCCTAACAGTTACTACAGTCGCTCCAATCGTCATCCTTCTCCCTTTCGCCACGGCCCAGATCACTACCATCACCATTATGGCGCCTCTTTCGACAACCTCAATGCAAACCATCATGGCTTTCGTGACTCCGATGATGGCAGCCTTCCAGCCGCCGTATGGATCTATCATCAACGAGCAGCAGATGGGCCTACCGTCTTGTCTTCCTGAGGGACTGACATCAGTGTGGAGACATGGGGGGTTCTATTCACCGGGAGTTTGTCCGAGGGGGTATTCTGCTGGGTGTGTGGGGACAAGGGGGAGTGCAGGAGATGAGATCAGGATGAGGGAGGAGACCAGAGCGTTGTGTATCCTAAGGTGAAT
The DNA here is from genome assembly GCA_002778035.1 of Ambrosiella xylebori. Classification (NCBI taxonomy): domain Eukaryota; kingdom Fungi; phylum Ascomycota; class Sordariomycetes; order Microascales; family Ceratocystidaceae; genus Ambrosiella; species Ambrosiella xylebori. The sequence goes on from PCDO01000011.1 coordinate 65,370, forward strand.
GAATGGTTGTTTGGGCTGAGACGAGTATGTATGGGATGCTAACGGATGCAGAGGATGGACTTGTTATAGGGAGATGACGGGGGATATGGGGTATAGTTGGGGGAATGGGGAGGCATATTTAGCACTAGCTTGGGAAGTGCGGTGGAGGCCCGGGGATTTGGGAGTCATCAGTGCTGGTGAGTTGGCTGGGTTGGAATGGAGAACTACAAGATTTATTAACATCGGATCATTAGCGTATGCTGCAGATGCTGGAGACATCATGACAAACTCAGATTCAGACATCGTGACAGCGACATCCAATTCAACACCCAGGGCCACCGATCAAATGTCGAGTGTCAGCATCACCACCCCCGCTCCGGTTCCGACCTCTACCGCAACTAATTTTGCTATTGTTACAGGAACCAGTGGTCACCCTCACAACACGACCATCCTTTCTGCGCCCGAGCAAGAAGAACCGACGACCTCGCTACAGCCCAAGGAGAAGAATCAGACGCAGGATAACATGGGAGCTGGGGAACTCAGTGGGATTGTGTTTGGGATATGTGCGGGACTATCGCTGTTCTTGGCAGCAATGTGGTGTGCCATGAAGCATTGGGAACAAAATGAATGTTTTGACTCATGCTGTGACTGTTGTGCGGAGCCAAGGGGGTGGGGATGGGCGTGGGCTTCGGGAGGCAGAGGAAGCAGTAAAATTTATTCGCCGTCAATAGACTCGAGGAGGGGCAGTCCGGGGAGTCCGGTGACTAGGGTTCCGGCTGTGAGTATGAGTACAAGAGAGGGAGCGAGTGGCGGTGGAGCGAGAGGTAGGGAGGGGAATGAGATGAGAGAGGAGCCGGGGCCGGTGCCTAAGATGACGATGCGGGGGACGGGGGAGACGTTTGTTAGGTAGGTAGCTGGAGATTAGGGGGATTGAGTGTGTCAGTAGAGTAGGTGTGTATGTTTGCTGAGACTGTATTCTATGAATCAAGCATTTATTTAGAAACTTTGAGGTCAGTGACGTGAATGTAAGAAATCGTACAACCACAGGCGATGATGTCATGGGATACCTAAAAACGACTGCCCTTGTACAATAAGGAAATATATGGATAATGTATACACCAAGATTTCTGATTAAAAGGAAAATCTCATCAACTCATCAAGTAGATGACATCATAGACGTAAATGAACCCTAGAGTGTTATTTATGTAGATGACTGGCTATATACTACATGGTTCTCAGCCGGGATTCCAGGAGGCTGGGAGGTCAATGGTAAATGATGATGTCATTGGTTTCCGGCCTCAGTAGGCTTGGGGTATTTGGGCGGTTAGATGGTGAGGGTGAGAACGGTGGTCGGATATGATGCTATGGGTGATTTGTGTGTTTGGCTGGTGGGGATTGACAAGGGGGACTTTTCAGAGGTTTATGGTGTCATCGTTGAGAGTGTAGTAAGTAGAGTGATAATGACGGATACTCGGTGTTTGGGATTGGGACTGGGAATCCTTCAGCTAGGCCGGGGGCCGGAGACTTTGTCGATGATGGTGAAAGAGTCTGTTTTTATGTAGACATTATTTTTGTTTTAGTTTTTTTATTATTTTGTTTTGCTGAGTCAGAGTGAGCGAATCTGCCTTGGTGGCAAAAAAAAAACCTTGTTCATGTTTATGCACATGCACAACTTACAACGTTGTTGTGGCTGACGCCACACAAATAGTCTCTTCGACGCCACATTTCCCATAATTACACATATACCTTCCTTGTGGTTGCCTTGTTTTTTTCTTGTTTGTTTGCTGTCTTTCTACCATATGTGATTTCCCCTCCCCCCCATTGTATATATTACAACCAGGAACCTTTTTTGACCGACCATGCAATGAGTTAGGGCTACAATACCTCGGTGTGTCAGTGTTCTTAGAATAAAGTCATGCTCAATATATTCAGTTTTGGAAATAATAAAGTACCGGCGGGGGATGCTTGCTGGATTGAGAGAAGGGGGCTGAAATATATGGGAGGGACGTTGCATGTGGTGGTGGTGGTAGTGAGAAGTAGGCTAGGCTAGGCTAGGCTGGGATGGGCTGGTGTTGGGTGGACATGTGATTGGGGGGATGGCAGGGAGAAGGGGAGAGGAGGTCATGAGGTTTGATGGATATGAGTAAGTGTGGAGATGTGTAGGTGCATATGTATAGTGATTCCATAGTTACTCCCCTAACCCACAATATGCATGTGTATAGTTACACTCCGGGATACCCACTCGTTAGCACTTGTATATGCCCAAAGATACAACACCCACCCTATTAGTCCCGTTACTCTATACCCCCAAATAGCTAATACACCCCTCTTCTCTACCCTCCACTAGAATCCGCAATTTGCAAAATGGCCCTTCTCAGTCCTCATTGGCCGAGGGCTCGTTACAAACAAGACAGGGATTTGCTGGATGGGATTGCGGGATTGGCTATAGGTGGTGGGTTATATATAAGAGATGGGATCTTTTTTAATGGTTGCGAGAGTTGGATGGGTAACAAGTAGGAAAGAAAGAGAATAGGAATTTTGTGTGCTCTGGATGTATATATATATATAGAGAGAGAGAGGGGGTATCTTGAGAGACAAACAGAAAAGAGAAGCCGTGGAACATCGTGATATACATCACAGCCTATCAATAGATACGAGCCCACATCCAATAGGAACTCCACTGTAACTTCCCACTAGCCGATTACTCCCAGCCGGAATATGAAGTCGTTTACACATACGCAGACTATGCAACCATCTCCATATTTCTTATATCTCCCCCCGTATATCTCCGGCCCTATCTGTCCTTCGCTTCTTCCCCTCATTTTCCCACCAATCAGAGACCTCTGTCTACTGGACTCTCCGCGACATAAAAAGATTGCAGAGGCGGAAGAATGGACAGAACAGATATGGGATCACAGGGCTCATGGGCAAGGGCGCTTAGGGAGTGGACAGTGACCTGACGATATATTTACCTGGTCTTCGTCTCGTCAGATATCATATTCGCTGGACGGGTGATCCATCCATTAAGTAAATAAATGGGGGATATCTAGGTAGTGTGATGTTGTTTTATATATTTACTTTCTACCAAAGACTGTGATCTCCGGATACCCCAAGACACGGCCCTTGGTATCGCGAGTATTTCGATGGCTATAAAACTTGGAGAGCTCTGCATGATGCGAATCTCTTGTACTCCTTTCGGGCCCTCGGCTTGTCTAATTGGACCACCATTGACACGCCGTCATTGGTTAGAAATGTAAAATTGGAAATTCCGAGCCCCGATCGATGTCCTGCTGGGGACCTTTTACGGCGGCGATGAAACAAAGGGACCACTCAATGATAATATGTGTTTTATCTATATCTATATCTGTATACATACTAGGTAAAATAAAACAAAGAAGACAGCCCGAAATGAGATAAGATAAAAGAGACGAGAACGGGAATATGAATAAGGATGCGAATGGGGGCCGTCGAGTGACTGGTGACTCATGACGGAAGAAGAATAAAACAATACAAGGACAAGTGTCATTCAGACAATGGCCGTGATGGAATTGACAAGCGGGAAATAGAGGGTCCTCTCCTTTGCCACGACTCGGGAAGGTCTCTATTGTTTTAGCATTTGGGAGGCTTCCGCAGCTAGTGTCCGTCGTTAGCCCCCATCCATTGTTCGGCTCAATCCTTTTCTTCTCCGTTTTGTTCTTTGTTGTTTTTGTTTTCTTTCCATATTGTCCACAAATAACAACAACAATTGTAATTGTTCCCCCCCTCTTTACCTTTTATTCTGCAATATCATCTCCCTCCCCCCAACATATAGAGTTCCCTCTTGCCAACTAACACTAACACAAGGGACGTTTAGTCAGACGGTTAAAAGACTGTGCACACTGTGCAGATAGCCTATATGTGGTAACTGCAATCTAAGACAGGGATGAGCAGAGAACAAGGAAATTTCCTTTTTTCTTTTGTCTTTTCTACAAGTCTGCCTCACCACGCAGCGGCCTCCACGAAGATTGCAGGTTGCAGATTCAAATGCTGTAAGTAAGGCGAGAGGATGACGATGCATAATAATAATGATGCTGATGACTGTTCTTTTGATGGTTGAAATATAGTATTATGATTGATTTTTTGATATTGAGTAACTCTGCTTAGGGAGCAGAAAAGCCATATGAAGTTAATCTTGCCAACTCGTTTTGATGCTTTTTTTTTTGTTTGAGTACACGACATCCAGGTACCAATCAAGCTACATATTCCCTCTATATTCTGCACTGGCAGCCCACAGAGCCTCACAGAGATCCTATAGACAAGAGGGAGCCTAGGGGCTGTGTCTCAACACTACCACTCACTGAACAATATGACTCGAATAATACAAAAAAAAAGAGAAACTGCTCAGGGCTCGTGTCACTCATCCACGGCTCATTAAGCCCCGGTTCATCCTTGGCTCACCAGGCAAAAACCCATCAGCCTCAAGAATTCAATACACCATCAAAAAATCATTGGTTTATATACGTCCGAAAAGACAAGAAAAAAATAGCCCTGTTGCCCGCTTCTCGTCGGGATTAAATGCCGAGATCAAGTGACGAGAGCTTGCCGCATCACCATCCACCCAGCTGGCCATCTAGCCATCCATCATCTTGCTCAATACCACTGTGAAGCCTGCTGATATATATCGTTTTCACATATATGTATATCATGAATACTTACCAGAGACCTTGGAAACTGTCAACGGACACAGTGCAATGAAACATCTCCACTGTCAAGCCCCTCTTCTGCCGGTCTAGGTCTTTCTTTCTAAAAAAGAGCAAAAGAAAAAAAAGCAAGTGTACCTTGTAAGTGGCTTCCTACGTTCAGCATCTCAATTCCTGCATATTGATGGAACTGGGTTGACTATCGCACATCGCACAGCAGGTGCTGCTGTATGCGACTATCTGCAAGGTCGCCTATAAGCCACTCGCTCTCTTTCCTTTACTGGCACTGGAGGCTACGCAAGGAGAAGACACATGTATGCAGTGTGTTGGAAAAGAATGAAGAAAAGTGGTGATCATGGAGCTACAGCACAGAAAGATACGCATTAGAAACAAGAAAAAAAAGATATATCCTATATATATACATAATTCCATAGGAAAAAATCCACTATCCATCTTGCATCTCAAACACATCGGATCTCTCCATCTTCCCTATTCTATTACTTGATTATTTTGTTCACTAACTGATCTTTTTTTTGCTATTTCTGTTTCTGCTTCTGTAGCACGAGTATTTTCGGAGCTCAGAAACTAAGCACCTACTTAATCCGACCTTTCCATCGTTTGATGATTTTCCCCCATCCCATCCCATCTTGCCTCATCTCACCCCTCCCCCCCCCGGCTCAAAAAAAAAAAAGATATCAGCGGTTGGTACCTTCCTTATTCTTATTTTTTTTTTTCGTTAAGCGTGAAAATAATTCTTGCCAGGAGAGAAAGAGTAGTATACAGAAATTACTTAGTTCATATTCCCCTCATTCTTGATATCTTCCTCCCCACGTTCTTTTTTGCTTTCTCTTTCTCTTCCTTCTTTTTTCTTTTTTTCTTCACGGGCTTTCTCGTTTTTCTTTCTCTATCCGCCCCTCTCCCCTTTTCTTCTTCCTCCACCCCATTCGTTTCTTTGCTTGTGTTTTTTTCTGTATTATTGTCTTTTTTTGTTCAGGTTTAATTTTGTCGTCTCGTGGGAAAAATATCACAATCCGCATCTGATTATCGAAATTTGGCCGAGCCCAAGTCATATCAACCCCCCTCTTACCCACCACCGTATACATCACCCGCCGTCTCCTGCTGCTGTGTACCGATCCCGACCATCCCTTCTCAAGAGTCAACAAGGTACACCAACTATAGCAATAAAAAGACCTTGTTACTCCTCTCTCCCCCCACCATGCCTGTCCAACTACTACCGGCCTCCGCCGCTGCCTTTGCCCCTCGGGCTTCCTCCGTCAACGTCGTCCTTGGCTCCAAGGTTGAACCTTGGTTAACCCAAACCCTAAAACGCATCAACCGGGTCAAGCGCCCGCTCAACTCAGTGCCCCAGCACCAGAGATGTTTGACCGAGACCTTGTCGTCGCCGAATGCCATTTGGACCCTGTGTTCAGTTTTTTTGGCCAAGGTTCCGGCTTCAAGATGGCAGACAGCCGCCGACCCCATTGCTGAGACGTTGGCCAACTACACAATGCTGCATGTGGAGGCATACATTGTTCATGTTGATATGGTCTTAAGGAATGAAGTGGCCTTCAAGTTGACCCCAGATACCATTGATGCGCTGATCAAGTACCACAAGGATATTTACTGTGTCGATGCTCGCGCCAATTCTTCGGAATGGCCCGAGAAGGATTCGCAGGTGAAGAAGCTCCACGAGGATTTTGTCCAGGCCGTCAACAAATACGTCTTCCGTACTCCCGTAAACGCCCTTGAAGGCCTTGAAGAAGACGGCGCCGGCGAACTCCTCTGTGGTCGTGCTCAGGAAGTTAGAAATGCAATCACTGCCATGATGAAACCGCTTGTTCCCCCGCCGCCGCCGGCTCCGAGAATCGTTGATCTGGTCCGCAGACAGCAGCCACTGATGTCATCGGTTTCCCATGTCCCCCACTGGTCTCAGCCGACACCGCCCCCGACGATGCAGGCAGTAGAGCCATGGAGGGTTCTGGGCTCGAACAATGGCATGAACCAATATGATATTCTCCCCACTAGCTCCTCGGCAGCCTCGACTCCGGCCTCAACTGCTGCTGTCATGTCTTCGATGACGTACACCACTGCTGATCCGTCTTCGTCACCCCTTTGGGCTCACATGGGCATGTCTGACATGACCTCCGCCATGGGCCCCCTCAACGACTCTCCGTCTCTTCCGTCAGCCCACATGATGTCCTCATACCCGTCGTTCACCGGAACCACGGCCAAACTGCTCTACCCCTCGCAACCACTTGTATCAGCCCCTATGGACATGTCGCCCATTTCCATGGACTCCATGATGGGCGGCGCTCAGTGTGGCTTGGATATAGGCTTTGGCGGTGCGTTTGGAAACTCTTGGGACCGCTACCAGGAGTTGCCCACTATGTAGCAACCACCACATAGTGTGCCCTCCGGGTTTGGATCCGGAAGTTATCTTCTACGAGGAATTCCGTTTACCGTAGCCAAAGATTGACAAAATGACGAAGTCATTCCATCATCTTGTATCGTGTCATTGTCGTCGGAGGCAGGTTCCTTTGTTTCTTTTGGCGGTGGGAGCGTCGAGCCAGCGGCTGTTCTCTTTAAAGTTCCTTCGTTTTTTTGTTTTGATATTAGGCCTTGTTTATTCCCACGTTTCGATATTTTAATCCTGTTGTTTTTCTTTTTGTTTTTTCTTTTGCACTTCCCTTTGTCATTGGAAGAAAGACCGGTCTGCAGCAATGCAACATCATCTCGACATATGCTAACCATCTACACAATGAGCCACATTTTGGTTATTCCCTTTTTTTCTCTGTTTTTTCTGTCTGTTTATTTTGTTCTGTCTTGTTTGGTTATTTGCTATGTCATTTACTGTCCTTTTTTTTTCTGTCTCGTCTTATTATCACCGGCTAGTTCCGGCTTCCATTCTTTTCCCAGCGGGGGTCTGTGACCCTCCATCTCCCTTCTTTATCTCTTCCACTTTGACAGTGTGTGTCACCATGACATGTCCATTCCTTCTCCCACCTAAACGATATAAATCGACAACACGCCACAATTTCTTTTAATGACTTGATGATACATATATACACGAAGATTACGACCTCACGTAATGGCGCTACGACGACGAACGACGAACGATGAAATGTTCCCCGGAGGAACGGAAATACATTCGGCGGACTCGACGATGCCCTGCCGATCCCGATACTGAGGCTAAGTCCCGAGTCCCAAGTCCCGACTTCCTGAGTCGTCTCTGCCCTCCCTCTAGATGTTTCCCGGTACTGTAAGCGGCAAGCCGCATCATGTCAGGAAATAGGCAGGCAATTCCAGACAGATTAAAAAAGTGGACAGGGCTGGAAGGTGCCTAGAGGATGGATCAAACACCGCTGCCCTTTGGGTTTGACCTGCGCCGAGGAACTGGCTTTTCTTTCGGTGCTTCGACACGGAGTGACATTACAAAAGGATTCTCTAGGGATGAGAGTGGCAAAAGGGGAAATGGCTATGCGCCGTGATGAGGTGTATCGTCACTACTGGGTACTTGGCGGTGCTGTTGCTTCGGAGAGGGGTGCTGCATATACTGGAGCCGAAGCAGATTCTGGGCCCGTTGACTGGTCAGTGGGTTTTAGGGATGGCTATCTCGTGTGCTTCATGGCATGCATGCCCCTTCTTTTTGTGGGAACGGATAGAAGAGATTTGAGTTTCTTCCGCGGCTTAAGGCCGCGGAGGAACTAACGATACATGTAGGCCCGCTCGTTACATGGACACAACGATGCAAATTTGCTGTTTCAAAGGCTGAGGGTCTCCTTTGTTGATCGGGGGAGGATCCACTCTTGACGAGGGCTACTGAGCGGCGGGTGTTTTCTTTTTAGTATAGGTTTCATTTGTTGATTGATTATATCCTAGGATGGTATCTTTGTTTTGACATTTGTGGGGGAGTGACCAGTTTTCCTAGTGTGGACTTGGGGCTCTTGAGCAAGTTGTTTGTTTAGTCATCTATCTATATGTGGCCTCGTGCCGGAAAATATATATTTCAATATTGGCTAAGTAATGTATTTGTTCAACGTGTGTCATTTTAGGGTCAAGGGTTTGTGTAGGTGGGTTGGTATATAGGTGGTATGTTTAAGCGAAGCAAGGGTCCCGATGATTCCAAAAAGATGTCCTTCTAACACAGAGAAAGTGTCGGTATATTGAGACTGGCCCGTGATGGTCAGAGAATGAGAAAATGTTGGCGGTTTGATAGGCTCTCTGGTTGAGGTAAATAGATACAAAGTGAGAGGTGGTTTCGGGAGAGCCTTGCCCGGGCAGCGGGAGGCCAAGCTAGGATGCTAGAGAGGCTGGCCAGGCAAGGTATTTGAGATATTTGCATTTGGTTACATAAATAGTTAGAGATGATATTTCATGCAGATGCAGATAATTTGTCAAACCACCTGCTCCGCTTCCTGTGCTCTGTTCTCTGTGCTTCCTACAGAATCGACCTCCCCACCCCCCACCCCCACCCCCGCCGGGACAATATCAGATACAAATAAGTAGGGCGGATCTGGGTATTTGTCAACAACAAGGCATCACCGCCGGTATTTGAGAAATGTGAAACGGAAATTACCACTATGAGTAGTCTTTTATGTTTTATCCTTTTCTCGCTCTTTATATGCAAAGAGACGAGATATGCACGGGAGGATTGGGAATGGGGAGAGGAGAGAGCGGTTTTTGTCATGATGGGATAATGTTTTTTGTCAGCATTGTTGGGCAGATGAATCAAAAATTAAATATTGCTGGATAAAGACAGATCGCATCGAGTTCAAATAGTCTGCGTTTCCGCACAGATTTCCAGACATCGACATTACCAATCACATCACATTCACGTTCTATCATCATCATTGTGTCTACAATTACCAACCCTAATCCTACAGATACAACCGGCATCCTCTGCGGCCCCGGAAGTAACAGTGAAAACAGCGCAGTACAAGAGGGAAGATTTTACAGGGGATTTTACGGTGCTTAAGTGTAAGTTTTATTCCCTTTTTCTGATATTTACAGGGTTTTTGCAGATGAAATGAGTTTGTGAGGGCAAGTGTCATCATCATTCCATTTCTATCTGGCTAACAATCTTCCCGCCCACCAATCCAATCAGCTGTCACGGACATAGGACAGGGCAGTCCCCATCTGTAAAATTCCTAGCAAGTGAACCAAATACATACCAGATATCCCTTGCCCGGTTCGTCCATTCTAGCGGCTGTTGTGGGTTTGCCTCAAGTTCCAAATGGAAGAAAAAGAGGAAACAGCAAAAAAAAAAAGAATAATTGGCAAATAGGACAGTCGAATTTGTAGATCGGGCATAAAACCAAGCCCACCTGTTAGCTACCTTTGTTTCCAACCTTGGACTTATGGACTCGCAGACTCGATGACTTGTACTTGTTTCTTTTGCTCTTGAGTTCCTCCTCCATGCTTCTTGGCGTCTTCGCTTAATCTCGTCAGCCTTCAGCACTCAGCAGTACACACTTGCTTCAGCTGCCAACCAGCCAGCTGTTATCCACTCACTAGTACCAGCACCAGCGGATATTTGCCGTCTGCTGGTCAGTGCAGACGGTGGTGCTAATGTCCTGTGCCGTTGCATCTCTGATATTTGGTTCTGGTTCCAGATTCTGTGATCGGTGTGCCGAGTTATCGGGGGGAGGTTGATGTCGGGATTGAGGCCATGGCTTTTTTTTTTTCGCCGGTCACTTGAGTGTGTGTGGCCAATAGGACAAAAAGAAAAGCAACAAAAGACGCAAAGAGACAAAGCAAGATACGGCCACTTTGTCAATCAGTCTCTACGTACTTTTTCTGTACTGCATGTGTCTTCTTCCCACGCTCCCTTTCGCTTTCACTTTTACTTTTCCTTGCTCCCACGTTCAGGTTCATCATATCCACTAATATTCATTATCACCACTGACTATAACTCATTTTGTAATCTCTCCAGCCCTTTCCCAACCGCCTCTCCTCTATTCTTGATATTCACAAGTCCTTAACATACAAACCTCAATTTTCCCCAACACGGGCAATTACTCTATACACCTCTTTTTGCAAAGACACATTCCTTCCCTGCCTGTCGTTCTTGTTGTTGTTCGTCGCTTGGATCCTTCTACATATATCGCTGTCGTGAGGGGCTCCTTCCGTTTATACATATATACTTTGACATTTGGAAAGAGGGTCTTTTTATACTTTACTTTCCTTCTCCTTGTATCTCTCTCAGTTCGGGAGTTGCCAGTTTCTGTCTGTGTCTTTCTGGGTTGAAGTTTCTTTCTGACGTTTCTCTTTTAGAAAGATATCCTTTAGTATATAAACACTTCACCGTTTCTTCCTCTTTTATTTTTTTCGCCTCCTGATTAATTTCATATTTCTTTTTGGTAAAGATTCAGGCCGCCATCTCCAAAAAACAAAAAACCCCAGCATTTTATCACATCCTCCTTCTATCGTCTTTCCATCTTTGAACTTGCTCTTCTTTTCAGCACCCCATTTCCTCTTTAGGTTCCTCCTTCCAAGCCCGTCAGAAGGAATCCTTCCTCCTCTTCTCACGTTCACGCCCACTCTCACTCGCACTTTCGCCAACGACAACGGCTCTTTTTTTTTATCTTCCCCCCTTGAAAAGAAAATCCCCTTATCTTTCTTTCTCTCTCTCCCCCCCCCTTCTCACTTTATTTACTGTTAATTGTATCTTTAGAACATTCGCTGAGCTCGTTCATCGTTTTTTTTTTTTCGGGAAAGAGCGATATTTTTTCTCTCTCAAAAAGAGTAGTTGCCACACCCTCAAAGGTCAACCATGGCCGAGTATAACCATCACCCAGGCCTCCCACAGCCGGGAATGGACCCGATGGTGGGGATCGGCTCTGTGCCGATCCAGGAAAAGAGAACCAAAGGTAAGTTTGCTTATCCGTCTCTGGCCTGTGCGAACACAGACAATCCAGTACCAAATGATTATTATTCCTTGTCTTATCAAGGTGGTTCTCGAGCGTCTACATTTGGGAAAGGGGTCCGTCCGCTAGGTTAGCTAAACTTTAACTTCGTGATAATTCAACTTTGGGAAGCTATAAACTTTGAGCTGTCATATGGCTCCGCTTCCACCGCAATCGATACTCTTATACATATCACAATAGTTTCCCGTGGCACGAAACGCAACCAAAACCCCATCTTGGCGGTTCACTGCAACGTTGCGGAGCGTCTAAGTGGAGTTGAGTTGGCGAGACACGTGCCGCTGCTGCACGATACTGTCTTCCTGCTTCCTTTCCCGCCGTGCAGCGCAGCGGTCCACTGAAATATCACAGAAAAAAAAATCACAAACATCTGTTTACTGTCTTCCACAGAACTCACGGAGAACTCCGGCATCGTCAGAGATCCACATTCCTCTTATATACTAGCCCACTAACACACCATGTCGCCCCACCAGACGGCCAAGTCCCGAAGCGCCGCGGCCCTAAACCCGACTCCAAGCCCGCCCTAACCCGCCGCCAGCAACTCAACCGCCAAGCCCAAAGGTCTGCCTTTCCCACCCTGTCCATTTTAACCCTTCCCATTTCTTGCTAAAATGATAAATCCTCCCCTCCAGAACTCACCGCGAACGCAAAGAAGCCTACGTCAAAAACCTCGAAGAAGAAGTCCTCAACCTCCGCCGCACTGTCATCGAAACTACCAACCAGAAAAACCGCATTCTCGAAATGAACCGCATCCTCCGCGACATCCTCCATCAGGCCGGCGTGCCCATCCCCCCGCACATTGCCGCCATTGCCCTGCAGTTCCCCGAGGAAATGGGCGGGCCCTCGGACTCCACGTCGGTGTCGGTTTCCGCGTCAGCCAAGACTCATAGCCAGACTTTTGGTTCGGCTGTTACTGGGAATACCAATACTTCGGCGGGGAGTCCTGTGAGGGTGCCACCGTTTGAGGGGCATGGACATAGACATGCTCATGCTCATGGGCATATGCAGGCGCCAATGTATGCGGGTCCGAGTGGTGGTGCGGCCGGGAAGCCGACGGTTGATCAGGAGCAGGCTGGTATTGATTTTGTTCTTACGTATGATTCCCAGAATCGCACCCGCGCATATATTTCCCCGCCTCCGCATTCATGAGTTTTTTTTCCTTTTGTTCTTTTCTCTTGGGTTTACTGAGGAGTTGGAGTTGTTGGGGAAGATATGGAAAAGTGGGAAAGTGGAGGTTGACACGATGACGATGATGACGAACATAACGATGTCTTGTCAATTATTACACAACACAGACGAATACGCTTTATTCTTTTTTTTTTACCATCTTTCTTTATTTCTTTTTCTTGTTTGACAAGTTGAGGTGAAGTCTTGTTACCATTTCAAGTGTTTTTTTTATTTTATTTTTTACTCTTCTCTTTCTCTTCTGCTTACATCATCTTTGTCATCTTCACTTTTCCGCCCCATCTCGGCTCCACTCTCACGCCGCTCCTCTTGCTCACTTAGATGCCGATGGCTTTTTTCCCCTTGTTTTCTTCACCTGTTCTCCCGTTCAGTCTAAAAATGTCCTTTTTTTCATTTCATGTCTTTTGATTTATTTATTCCTTTAACATTTACCATTGCCCATCCTCCCCATCAACCTCTTCAGCCCTCCCTCTACCTCTCCTCACCGCCTCTCCTCTGTTCCGTTCCTACTGACCCGGGAGAACAGCCATGGCCCGCCCCTTCGTCCCATTCCCATCCCTACCCCCAATACAAGACCACTCGCCCCCAAATCGCTAACCATGCACCCCCCCTTAGTCTTGAACGACCATGCATGGGCCACCTCCCTTTTCTCCTGGAACGCACCGCCGACTCGCACATCCCCGTATCCTGCGGCCACGGCCTCATGATGTCCTGTCCGCCCGTCCCCTACTCGCAGTTGCCTGAGGGGTCGCCCTGGGGCACTCAGGGCGTGCCAAATCCGGAGCCGCGGAGCGAGCTGGAGGGGAGCGTCCCGATGCACACTTGGCAGAGTAGCAAGAGTGGGCTAGCCAAATTGTTGGAATTATCGGAGCAGTTTGATCTGGATGGGGAGATTACCCCGGTGCAGGCGTGGAGACTCATTACGATGGATCCGCGGTTTGCGTTGCTGAGTGCCGAGGATATCAACAAGCTTAAGGAGGATCTTGGGACCAAAGTTCACTGCTTTGGGTATGTATTATATCTGTTTTGTTTTGTTTTCTGTCAAATCATTACCTACTAACACTGATACTCTAGCTTCGGTGCCGTTGTCGAGGACTTTGAGGTCCGCGATGCTCTAGAGAATGTTTTTTCTCAGCGCAGTGATTTGGTCTTTGCCTCGGCCTAGATCAAGGTTGGGGTGTTGCTTAGTTGTTTATTTTTGTTTGCTATTTTTGGTGTTCGTCTGTTCTGTTATTTACGGGTGGATTGTTAAAGGTGCCATAAACTATGTTAATATGTTGCTTACTTTTGAATATAGATTTCTTTGGCTTTAGTATTGTTCTCTTAGAAAATGTGAATTGCAATCATTGTTTTTAATTAGCAAAATAGGGTGTGACTTTAGGGTTTGCCTCACTTTCTAACTCACTGACACCATATCATATAACTCTAACTCCCAAACTTCAGCCACGACTCACCTAACCCAGCTTATGGGACCCTACCCTTAGCCAATCAAAATCTTCGCCACCCATGTTATTCCCCACTAAAAACATCCCTCGTCCGTCCACACATTTGTCAAACCCAGGAAAATTCGAAAAAAATCCCACGGCGACGTCTGCTCTCCGCCATACGCGAGCCTACCACGTCCGATATCTTTTTGAAAACATACTCGGAGCAACCCTAGAATCTACCCGGATTTTTCTCTTTACCCAGTTTCTCTTTTTATGTTTGCCCATTTATTTTGAATCGACAGACACTGCCTTTCACACAACACAATGGATTTCCTCAAGATTGTGGACCAGTGCCCCGCTGCCGACGGCTGGGGCATGGCCGTTACCGAGAGCACCACTCTCAACGGCGTCCCGTACGCCCCGTTCTCCAAGGGTGACAAACTTGGCCGTATGGCTGACTGGACTACCGATGGCAAGGACCGTGATGGCCGCAACAAGAACAACCGCAACCATAGAGGTGAGAAGGACCCCGCATTGTCTTGGTTCGGTCGCAATGGTTAGGGCTTGTGTCACTCCGGTGACTTTTACTATTCAAAGCCGACCACCACTCGGATCAGCCTAGACTACATTATTCTTCTCAACGATGTCTTTGTGACCACTATGCTAACTACTTCCAACAACAGACCAACAGGCCTACGGTGCCTCTCACGCCCTTACCTTCAACGCCCCCCCCGCCGAGGATGAGTCCACCTTCTCCGTCGTCTCCAACGTCCGTGACACCGGCAAGGCTAAGTTCGGCCGTGGTGGTCGCGGTGCCTCCTCCCGCCTCAACCGCGTCGAGGCTCGCCCCTCGGGCCGTGCTGCCGGCGGTGCTCGCGGTAGTGCTCGCGGCGGTCGCTCCGGCGGTGACCGCGGTGGCCGCGGTGGCGCTCGTGGTGGCCGCAGGTTCGGCTGGAAGGATTACGATAGACCTCTGCGTAACAGGGATGCCACAATCACTGTTAAGAATGACTGGACACTGTTGGAGGAGGTTGACTTTAACCGTCTGGGCAAGCTGAACCTGGCTGCCGAGGAGGGCGAGGACGTCCGTTCGTGCGGCTTCATTTACCAATATGACCGTGCCTTTGACCGAGCGCCGACTAGAGGTCTGGAGCGGAAGCTGCAGCCCCTCGATCGCTCTTATTACAACCCTACCACTTCCCAGGATCCCGTCATCCAAGAGCTTGCCGCCAACAATGAGGCCACCATCTTTGTCACCGCGTCTATTCTTTCTATGCTCATGTGCGCCCCCCGCTCCGTGTACCCTTGGGACATTGTCATTGTTAAGCAGGGCAACAAGATCTTCCTCGACAAGCGCGACAACGCGGCCCTCGACCTGGTCACGGTCAACGAGAACGCTGCCGATGCCCCCATGGACGCCGCCGATGGTAATAAGGACACCATCAACATGCCGGCTGCACTTGCCGAGGAGGCTACATATATCAACCACAACTTTGCCAACCAGGTGGTCGTTGAGAAGGACCAGGGCAAGGTCAACATGGAGGCTGCCAACCCCTTCTACAACGCTGCCGAGGAGACGGACCCGCCGGCATCTAAGGCGTACAAATACCGCAGATTCGACCTGTCTTCGCACGAGGATGAGCCAATTAAGCTGATTGTGCGTGCTGAGATTGACGCCGTGACTCAAAATGCCACGAATGGATCTGAGCAGTTTGTCACGGTTAAGGCGCTCAATGAGTTTGATTCGAAGGCTCAGGGAGCCGGCGGGTCGCTGGATTGGAGGGCCAAGTTGGTGTCGCAGAGAGGTGCGGTGTTGGCGACGGAGATGAAAAACAACTCTTGCAAGCTAGCTCGCTGGACGACTGAGTCTATCCTGGCCGGTGCCGATCAGATGAAGGTTGGGTAAGTTATTTCAGTATATTCTAGTAGTATACATTTTACATGTCTGCTATGTGCCATTTTCCTCTTTTTACATTATTCTTCTAACATTCAACTTCCCAGTTTTGTCTCCCGCGCCAACCCCCGCCAAAACGACAAGCACGTCATCCTCGGCGTCATCGGCTGGAAACCCCGCGACTTCGCACGCCAAATGAATCTCTCCCTCTCCAATGGCTGGGGCATCGTCCGCACCATCGCCGACATGTGCCAGGCGCGCCCCGAGGGCAAATTTGTCCTGGCGAAAGATCCTAACAAGCCGGTGTTGCGGCTGTACGAGGTGCCCGAGGGGACATTTGATGATGATGAGGAGGAGGATGCGGAGGGTGAGGGAGCGGAGGAGGATGCGGAGCAGGAGGACTAAGGGGTTGGTAGATAGAGGGGCGGACAGGTTAAATTAGGGTTGGGAAATGGAATCAAAAGCGTTGGTTTTGTTTAGGATTTATTGGATCTGGTTTATGTGTATATATATATGTATATGTTCATGTGGGACATTGAATACGAAAAAAAAGCAAAAGAACACATCGTTATGCTTAGGATTTAGGACAATAGATATGTCAACCCTAATTATATTCAAAATATAAAGTATAATTAGATAAGATATTGTCCGTGTGCCTAATCTGCCATATCTGTAGATGACCTGTCATTTATCCGCAACTGCAAACTCACTTGTAAACAAACACGTCACACAAGAACATCTCCACTTTTGACCACAAGTTGCCAATACTTAGATATATGATGATGAATAACCCAATTATCATTAACGCCTTTTGGTATAACCCCTTTTGAAATCAAACTAATCATTATATACTAAAAAACCCTCTTCTCTAAGACAACTTCAACGGATCCATATTCTCCTGTGACCCTGACTGCTGAACCCCTTCATACACCTCATTCCTAGCCTCCACATTCGCGATCGCACTCTGCAACGCATTCGTCAAATCAATATGGAACAACGGCCGATTCAACCCATGCACCACCACTCCCTTTCTCCTCCCGGTAATCCGCACCTGCTCGCTTGGTCCTTTGCTTACATGCGCAATGCCATTCTCTTCATCGGCGATTCTCGCGGCCGCGGCCGTTGCCTGCTCGTTGGCTTCCTTCTCGGCCACTGACGCGGCAGAGTCGTCGCCGCCAAGTTCGGCAACGGAGAAGATGGAGCGCCAACGGGATTGCAAGCCGTCCGAGTCGCGCTCGATAGGGTAGCCGAAACCAGCGGAGGCAAGAGCGCGCTTGGTCCAGCGGTTGTTTATGCAAGCGATGTGCCAGTCGACGGGCTCGGGCGAGGCGTACCGGTCGAGTTGGTTGCGGACGTCGATAAGTTGTTGCACGGAGGTGATATCGACGTTGTTGACCGAGGAGAAGTCGAGTATGACAGCCTTGAGCGTGGGCTTGTCGGTGTCAGAGGCAACGGAGGTGGCCGAGGACCCGGAAGAGTGTACAGGCTTCTTGGACTTCTTCGGGCCGGGATCGTTCCAGGGACGGTTACCGAGCTTGGCATAAGTCTGGTTGGAGGTGCGGCGAGTATGCTCAAAGATGAACTGGGTGAAGTAGGAGAGAGTGTTGGAGGCATTGGGGTAGTTGAAGCCTTCGGACAGACGGTAGATGAAGATGCCCGGATACGGGGACTCGAGGATAACCGAAGGGTTAGACCCGTCACCGTGGTTGATGGGCAGAAAGACGTTGCGGACACCAGCGTGGACAGGCGAGGTCTTAAAGGTGCCGTAAGCACCGACATCGTCGGTGTGCGTGTCGCCAATGACACGGTCGCCGAGAACTGACTGGATCTTGACGCGACCAAGGAAATCACCGCGGGCCTTCAGGATGCGGTAGAGCATGACAGCCATGGAGATGCAAACAGTGGAATAGATGCCGTTCTCAATGGTGGAGAAGATGGAGACAAAGACACCGACGAAGAAAATGAGGACCTCGATCGGGGACACACGCCAGAACTGGTAGACGGTGTTGGGCGGGGTGATGAGGTCCATGACAGCGTGGATGATTACGGCGGCGAGGGCGGCCTTGGGGATGTAGAAGAAAACAGCGGGCAGAGCATAAACAGCGAGGACGACGACAATGGCGGTGATGACGGAGGCAAAAGGGGTCCGGACACCAGCCTTGGATTTGATAGCGGTACGGGAGAAGGAACCAGTGGCAGGGTAAGCGCCGAGGAAGGGGCCGATGAGATTGGTGACGCCAATGGCGACCATTTCCTGGGATGGGTTGATGATGTAGTCGTTGATGCGGCCAAAAGACTTGGAGATGGCAATATGCTCGACAACCAGGACAATGACGGTGGCCGGCAGATACTGGGCGACAACAGAGCAAATGGTCGAGTCAATGCTGGGAACACCTGCATGCTTGAAGCCGCGAGGCACATGGCCAATCAGCTTGAAAGCAGGGTCAGAGCGCCGGTGCATGTTGACGAGCCACGAGACGAGCGTGTACAGCAAGATGACGAAGACAGTGCGTAGAGTGTTGAGAAAGAAGAGGAGACGCTGGTGCTGCGGCCATCTCTTGACGGCAAGGTTGATGGCGGTGCGGATGCCGTACAGGAGGATAAGGGCCGTGATTCCGATGGCCGCGTCGAGTTTGGCCGAGGGCAAATGCTTGAGCGAGTTGATGAAAACGAGGTAAGCGGCATCACGGGTGTTGACGTGGCTGAGGCCCATGAGAGTCGAGATCTGGCCCGAGGCAATGGAGAGAGCGGACCCGGTCATGAAGGCGGACAACGACGTCAGCGAGATGAGATCAACAATCCAGCCGCAGCGGACAAGACCGATGAAGCAGATGATGC
This sequence comes from Ambrosiella xylebori, assembly GCA_002778035.1. Lineage (NCBI taxonomy): Eukaryota > Fungi > Ascomycota > Sordariomycetes > Microascales > Ceratocystidaceae > Ambrosiella > Ambrosiella xylebori. The sequence goes on from PCDO01000011.1 coordinate 84,295, forward strand.
CGCCGGCAAGAATCGCCAGTGTGGCAGCAATGTCCGTGGCGATAATCTCCGGATGCGTGTCCTGAATATCGAGGATGGCGTTACCGACCAAGGTCGACATGACGGCAACAGGCTGTCCAGAATCACATGTTAGTAATCACTTCATTTTTGTGGTTTCCGCACCTGTCGATCTTTTCTCCCAACGTAGCAGCTGCGTTTTGACTTTGTCGAAAAAATTATCACTCCTTCCTTCTTGACGCAACTGTCGTATCGGTATAGGATGACTAAACGAAACAAATGCAAATTGGGAAGAAAGCTTACGCCGATGGTGATGTCTTTGGAGGTGGCAAAAATCCAGTATAGGGCAACACCCATGAAGGACGAGTACAGGCCATACTCTGCGGGGAGGTTGGCGAGAAGGGCGTAGGCCATGCCCTGGGGAACAACAACGGCGCCAATGGTGCAACCTAGAGGGAGGAGTCGGGAGTGTCAGTATTCGAATATCCAAAAATACGCATAAGTGCAGGAAGGATATAAAAAGGGCAAAAAAAACATACCAGCAACCAAATCGCCAACGAACCAAGTCAAATTATAAAACTGCGCCCAATGCAAAAATGGAAACAAACTCAACAAATAGGCCGCGGTGCCCCGGCCCGAAGGCATCTGGTCCCGGAGCCATTCAGCGGTCGTCGGCTCCTCCTCGACGAAAATGTCAGTGTCAGTGGTGGCGATTGAGAAGACAGATTCACCACGGGTGACGTTGTCTGAGTTGTATTTGTTCGAGTCAAGTTTGATCCCGAGGAGGCGGGCTAGGGTGTGGCCCGTAGTGGTAGCAAAGGAGGAGGAGGGCATGGTCGGAGAAAGAAATGGAGGCGGTTGAAGAAGAAGAGGTCCGAGGCGGGTTGAAGGCCTGGATGTGGAAAAGGGTAGAGGGGGAGGAAGATATCTGTGCGTGTGTGTGTGTGTGTATGAAGTTGTCTCTTGTGTGTATATAGTGTTAAAAGTGACAAGCTCAGAGATCGTCAGATGATGGTGGGGTGTTTGTTGTTTGATACAGTGTCCGAGAGTGCTTCAGTAGTACAACTCTGCCAATATCAATTGCCGCTTCCGGTAACTAAAAGTAAAGGAGAGTCAAAAAAATCCTCAGAGCCGAGGTCCTTTCGTCCCAGTAAAGAAAAAGAAAGTAAACAAAAAGCCAAAAGTTGCGATGCTTCTTCCAGAAAAAAAAGACCACTAGGAATAAAGCAGAAGAAAAAAATAAGTTAGATTCTAAGGTCATACATATATAGTTTGTCTAATCCGTCAGATGGGAAAGGTTAGCACAAGTCCGTCAGGATCCTTGCCAAACGACGTCAGCTAGCGGTTGCGTGCTCTGCTTGGCTTTTTTTTTTCTCGCTTTTTGAGAGATCGGGGCTGGTGGGTTAGCAGCGGCGTGGTGGGTGTGGGAACCGATGCCGAGAAGGTCTGTGGGAAAAGATGTTGAGTGAATGAAATAAATAAAAAAATAAGTGGCTAAAGAAGAAGGTGATGTTACTATATGTTATATATGCGAGAATAAGCGACGGGGCAACAGGTTCAATCGGTCAAAAAAATTAGAAAAATAAAAAAAACCCACGATGTGATGTGAAATCAGAGTTTGTGGTGCGTGTAAGTCGGACCAAGCGCACACCATAGAAAAAAAAAACACTAACCACCAGCTCTTGCCTATCATACATGTTTACTCTGATATATAATTTATCTCTATTTTATCCCCGCCGCCAACTCCAACCACCATCAAAAATTCCACTTTAACTCCGATACTCTCCACCTTAGCTACACTTTAATTACGTCTCACTGATTACAACACATTGCATCAATATCTTACCACCGCCTTTTCTCTGTCCCTCGTTTGTCTTCTGTTTTGTCTATACTAACACTATCTAAATATCAAGGAAATAAAATCAAAATATAAAGCGGGGGGGGGGGGCGATGTCGCCATCGATCCTTGCTTTTTCAAGTGCAGGAACAATTCTGCACCGACACCTAGGCACAAACAAGACACTTCCCTCTTTTGTCCTATCTTTATAATCAATCTCACGCGTTTAAACCCCAAAATTCTCGCCAACAGACAATTGTCCACATCTTTTGCCCCAAATTCTAGCAAATTCCGTAAACCTTCGCTATGGAATCATATTATGATTAGGGTCATCTTCTAACACACACAATGACATCATTACCCCAAACTCACCTCTTTCCTCCAAAGCTCTGCTATCATTCGCACCTTCCCATCGCAGAATTTTAATCTGTGGTTATCATATCAATCAGTTCCTGCCGTCAACAACACAACGACACCTCGAGTGCCACTCACTTGGCATCTGAGTGAACCCTCCGCTTGTCAGACACTCACCACATTTATTTATTCCCTTTCTGTCAACACATCTAAATATCGAAAGTCCAAAATGTTTCACCTTCTCTTACATAAACAATTTTCTTCTCCTGCTAGCTCACAAGCTAAATTATATAGCAGGCCTCTCCCTCTGTACCCTATTTCGGAAAAACTCCGCGGGACCACGCCCTCTGATTGGTCAGCCGTTACCTGTATGTGGCCCGTGCGTCAAATCGCAAGATGCTGTTATGATGACGAGATCCGCTCGCCTGCTGGGGATGTGAATGTGAGCATATACAAGCTCAGAAGATGATGGACGTTTAGAAGAATATGGTTTGGTTTCACGCGCGGGGGATACAGTACCATGGTATGATGGGATGGTAAGATGGTGCGTGGCGAGGGATTTGTTTCCTTCTCGAGAGAAAGCGCACGAACGGGGAGACTGGGAAGCGTGAAGACACGCAAGAAGACGTTGTTTTCATGAGGTAATGAGTATCTCTCAAAATGTGTGTGATGGGCTGATGAAGCTGTTGAGGCTGTTTGGATAGGACAGGTTGTGGGATGTGGAATGTGAGATGTCAGAGATGGATCTCTAGAGGACTCGCAGCTGGATCTTATGGCTGGCAGGCATCACGGTATCACAACATGTTGTCGTCGTCGTTGTGCCAAGTCTGTATGTACAATGTAACCAAGAATAATCACGTTCTCTTTCCCCAGCCGAGCCCGCGAATCTGTCCCTCCCGCTTTCCACAAGGTTTGACCATCTTGGTTTTTGCCTCTATCACCTATTGCATATCCACAACATATACTTCCCCTTCTCCTGCTCCTTCTCCTCACATATATATCTCTACAAATATTGATATTTATATTAACCCTCGTCCATCACATCGTCCTTTTTCCCCCATTCGTACATATCTCCATCTCGACTTCTCCCCCCCCCCACCCACCCACCCACCCACCCCAATTCCTTACCCAATTCATCCTCCCTCCCCGAGTCCGTATATAAATATATATGTACATCGCCCCGCGCTTGTCCCGTCTATATACACAACCACCTGTCATCCTCCCTACCACAAGCACCGCCCCTTGCCCCAGGCGACAGAACGACATTGTATCCTTCAATGGTGAGATGCGTTTCCGCCTCTTTGGATTCACATCTCATCCCATTCCGCTCTGTAGCCATGTGCAATCACACAAACAAAAAAAAACACATAAATACAAGAACAATAGATGTGGCTTCGTCCAATTCCTATTTCGGAATCAGGGCACGAGGCATGAGGCACAAAGCCTTATTAAGGCTGGTGGACGCAAGGATCAGAGGCTGTGATGTGCGGTGATTTTTGTGGCCGGTTTAGTGATACATAGGTACTGTATCTCATGGAATGCATAGAAACTGAGCAAGTCTAACATCATACTTCCCAATACGGAATCTTGTTCGAGGCTAAATTTTCAGTTGTTGGGTTAATATCATTGCCTCATCATCTTGTGTCACTTCTTGTTACTAACCCTATTTATTAACAACCCTACCCATACAACTTCCTCTTTCTCTTTTTTTCCTTTGCTTCACGATATTTTCCCCATTCCCCACAAAACTCCACCGTCCTAATTCTCTCATCTTTATTTCATATATTCCCATCAACAAATAATATTGTTACTGTCTTGTCATCATCATTATCATTATCTTCTTCTTGTCCCCCCCTGCACCCCTCAACTTGCACCACCCGCTCTCCCAATTGCGCCATTGCACCAAAGCAGGTCGCCCCACATCCACCCCTGTCTCATTTCCTTCCCCATCCAACATAATTCGACCGAAACCATTCTGCCCCGCCCTATCGTTAATATTTAAATAAATATACCTAGATATATAGATATAATTAAACATTAAAAAAAGCAAAACAAAAACGTAATTATCATGATGCTCATAGGCTGGTCCTGGCAAGTGATGTGCATGATGTGTCGGCGAGCGGACACGATGGATTAGGAGGTCTGGAACTGTCGGTAGTCGGTGGCGAATACCTTAAAGGACCCTTCATACTGATGACCAATACATGACCATATAGCACATGTAACCCAGAGACACCATAACCCTAAATATATGTCAACAACATTTGTATAATAACATTAGATCCAAATACAAAACAATGTTAAAAGGCCCAAACTAAGTTCATTAAACCAAAAATAAATTATCCAAGACCAATGTAAAATGTGAGTAGAATAAAACATATCTGTTATACAAAAAAAGAACAAAATCAAAAACCAAACCAAAACGCCATCCTAGATCCAAACATATCGTTACAAGCTTTTTCTCTCCGTTTTCATCATCATCATAATGAAACAACACCTACCTCACTAATCACATAATGCTCCCAGCCATCCCCATAAATAACGCTTGTATCGCCATACTCAACGTCCAGAAACCAACTTTCCTCAACCGCCGCACCCGATTATGTTGATCTTCCACATCCCTCGCAAACGCATCATACGTTTCCGCCGACATGTCGTCCATAAGCCCGCAATCCCACGAACTCCAGCTTCCTTTGAAGTCTGAATGCCGCTTCACCAACCGACATGATATCGGGATACACGTTCTCTTGGCGTTGATGTACGCCACAATCGGACGCACAAGTGCCGCGTTGACGTATGAGAGGTTGCCACCAGGGAAGAGCGGGACGGTCGCCTTGACGTCATTGAAGTGAAGACGGAGATCAAACAAGGCATATCGGCGGGGATCCGGTAAGGACAGAGTAGTCAAGGATGGCGAATGGTCTGTCGTGTCGTGGTCGTCAATACAAATTGAGGTGTGCGAGGGGAGTGTATAGGAAGTTGGCGAAGATGAGACATGCTTGGTGAGTTCCGTGTCTTCCTCTTCGTCAGCAGAAGGGAGAGAGATGGTGAAATTAGGTTTGTAGACAGCCGAGAGGCCAGTGCGGTCAAGAATCTCAGGAGCCTCTTTCAAGAACCTTGCCCGGTTGTATATAACCATTTCTTCAAGGTGATCGTAGACATCCGAAACAACCTTGCTCAAGCTTGCATCATCGTCATTAGGGAATATGATGTCTGCCACAATGTCAACATTGCCTTCGTAGATCCACCCAAACGGACCCGAGACCCCTCGGTTCAAGTGGTCAATCTTCATGCCATCAATGCGCATCCGGCTGACCTTCTTCCATGCTTCAGGAGGTCCAATGCTATCCTGATGAGCGCCCATGGCACCAAGAGCCGCCGCAGTCCCGTAAGTCTCAACCTGACGAGGGTGGATGGTGAATAGAGAGCCATCGAATGATCCAGACATGTGGCTGGCACTAAGGAAGTCATAGAATAGCCATTCCTTACGTAGTTGCGGGAGTTCACATGAATAGATACTGACTGGGTACGGACGGAAGCCATCGGGCTGGTGAACCGTAACCAAAAAGTCTTCCAACTTGAATGAATCGAGTTCAAAGTCGCCCGGCTGATGTTCGTAGCGGTAGCTCAAGGGATTTCCCAAATTTTCGGGCCAGACCACAGACGTCCGATCAATGATTCCCCTGACACCCTTGATCTCGACGTCTTTCAAAAGACCACGGCCATTCCACCATTTCAGGAAACTCAGCGTGACGTTCACTGTTGACATGGTGACATCGAACTGTGTATAGTTCCCATCATCAACAGTCGCATCTGTCTGCGCAGGCGTAGCATTCGCTTCTTCCGACTGTCGTTGTTCAGCAGCTACCGCAGCGGCATCGGCCGAAGAACCTTTAGAGACCGAGGAAAGGATCTGACCAGGGCGTCGGGAGACAAAGACGTTGCGGAAGGAGATGACACCATCTTTCCACTTGGGAACAATAGCGGATTCAAAGACAACAGTGATACCAGCAGAGTGAGTGAGGTAATCGCCAATCCATTTCGCGAGAGTTTCTATACCAGAAAGTCAGCAAATATTTCAGCATCATATCATGTAGATAGCGGGAACACCAACTTACCTTGAGCTACAACCGTGTTGATGGCCCAGATGATGATGGAGAAAAATGTCGTAGTCCCCAGCAGAATCCAAACAATGTGCCCCAACATGAACCACGAAACAAAAGCCCCCCACTCATCCACATTCCACGGTCTCATACTGCGGATTGATGCCCACTTGAACCGCACCTTCATCCTCTGCCAGAAGCCCGTGGCGGCGTCCAAGAGCTCCTCTTTGGTTGGCCGATGCATCCGGTGCATGGACTGGAGGTTTTGAAGCCTGGAAAGATTCGGTAGGTTCGGTAGATTTGGGAGATTTGAGATATGCAGGAGTTTAGAAACTTGGTGAGCGATGGTTTCGGGAGAGGGAGTTGTAGTAAAAGAGTTGGGGTGGACGGGGGGCTTGGTGGGGTCGAAGGGCAGAGGTGGTGAAGAACTGGTCAGAAGTTGTGAGGTGGAATGTGATTGTGGTGGGGTGTGAGTCGGAGGTAAGGTCGGTGGTATTGATGGGTCCGGGTGTGGTACATGTGATGTGATCGACTTTCCCGATATTGAGGTTGAAGTACTGTCTGTCACTCCGTCCTTCTGAATATCTGCCTCCTTGCCTTCTTTACTCGCAGCTGGCTCCGGTATCCTCTTGTCTCTATCCTCACTATACAATCTCTTCCAAACCTGGTTCTGAAACCCAGGCATCAGCAGTCGTCGCGGTCCTCCACCTCCAATATCACCCCCCAGCCCCATCATAACCCGGCCCGTCTCTGTCAGCACTCCATAGTCACCCACAAACTTCAACGGCACGAAGGCAACATTAATCCCTCGTCGCCTGAGAAGATTTGACAATGGCCGGCTAGACATGGCAGGGGGTCATGGTTGGGCAAGGGTGTGTGTGAGCCTATGTGGGTATGCGGGAGCTCGAATCGGTCGAGTCGCGGAGCGAATCGCAGGCGTCCGTGTTGAGGTGGTTGATTGTAAATTTCTGATTATTCAATGTAAGATGATGATGTGATATGCACTCCGTGGAAGAGATGGCAGGTGTCCGTGAAGTGTGACATGCAGCGAGGTGCATATGTCGATGATCAGCGCACTTGGCACAGACGTGATAATTTTTCGGCGTTACGATGACGCATTAGACAATAGGCTGATTAATCAAGCAAATAAATCGTTAATTATGAGTCTTGAAGTTGTCGATTGTTGCGACAGAAAACCTTGAACGAAAAAATTGTAGATGCAAGAAGAAAAGATTTCATCGGCTGGGCCCAACGAGGCAAACCGTAATAATTGAAGCTTGTTGCAAAAAGATCCGGCAATAGCCAAAAAAAAGTACTTCCAACTCGTCTCCCCTCCTACCGAAAACGGCTAAATAGAAACGACCCAGGGCTGCCGTAGAAAGGAAAAAAAATCTGTGAGATGCCCTGTATTCCTGAGAGTAACTAACGATGTTCGTTATCAATCACCACACTGGAGGCCAATAACCATTGTCACCCAGTACACATCAATCAAACAAATCATCGCATACGGCAAACACCATACACACACACGGCATCTCGTCACCACCGTTCACTATCGACCGTCTTTCTTGCATTGGGCTGGGCGAGTGGCCGGCAGAATTAATGACAGCTTATCGGACTAATGGGATACTGTAGATAAGGATTGACGACAGGGGTGTTTTTTTTCTGGGTTGGGTTTTGCGGGTGTTAATTTTGTTCCCCGCTGAGAAAATTCAGTGTTTTGTGTGGTGTGGGAATTAATACTTTGACGATGGCGGGAAGACAACAACAAATCTGCTGAAGACTTTCAATTTTATTTTACTACCATAAACGACTGTGCGCCTTAAGCCTGCGACGCCAAAACCACGACTGATAACAACGAAAAAAATCACAAAATGTCCGCCCCCACCGCTCGCAAAGTGGCCCCGGCCTCTGCCGATGCCACAGAGACCGTTGCCTTCCAGGTCGTAGAGTCCATCATGCAAGAAGATGAAGATCTCCTCCTCGAGGGTGCCAATGAAGTCACGCCTGATTTCGAAGCGGTGGCCCAGAGAGAATTAGTGGCCCAGGAGAGCGATATGCAGTTGGATGAGGATTTGGAGGGACGGCCAAGATTCGAGGCGGTGAAAGATGTTGTGAGTATTTGTGATGGGTGGAGTATTTGAGAGGGGATGGTGGATATAGAGAAAGAAGGGGGAAATGTTGAAGGGCCGGAGGGTGACTGGTTGTGCTGGGTGGGACCGAGTGGGTATCCACTTTGAGATCGGACCCGGCACCGGTTGCTACCTATATTATATGCAGACCCTTGTCTCTCTGACACTCTTCCTTCCTTTGCCCACCATACCACTCAATTCTCAAACTACACTGTATGCAAGACAACTACTAATCATCTACTAGTCCGCCGCCATTAAAGTGCAAACCCGTCAAATTCGCATCCCCCCCCATCGCCTTACCCCCCTCAAAAACAACTGGCCCCGCATCTACCCCCCGCTCGTCGAGCACCTTAAGATCCAAACCCGCTTCAACACCAAGCGCAAAGCCGTCGAGCTACGCTCGTCCAAATTCACGACAGACCCGGGTGCCCTGCAGAAGGCCGAGGACTTTGTCAAGGCGTTTTCCCTCGGCTTTGAGATTGAGGATGCGATTGCGTTGTTGAGATTAGAGGATTTGTACATTGAGACGTTTGAGATAAAGGATGTGAAGACGCTGCAGGGTGACCACTTGTCGAGAGCTATTGGTCGGATAGCAGGAAAGGATGGCAAGACGAAGGTGGGTCCCAACGTTCTCAAAAGAACCGAACCACAGAAGCTGATACTAACAATCTTTACTTTAGTTTGCTATTGAGAATGCCACCAGAACTCGTATCGTCCTTGCTGACTCGAAAATCCACATCCTCGGCGCCTACAAGCCCACTCAGATTGCCAAGGCATGTGTCTGCGCGCTGATTCTAGGCAAGCAACCCGGTAAGGTGTACAATAACCTGCGGGGTGTCGCAGCACGGATGAAGGAGAGATTCTAAATGGGGTGAAGAGAATGTCTGTTGATGTTGCTTTCAAAATGGCTTCAGGGATTGTTCAGTTTGTATTTTGTTTTGTTTTTTTTTTTTGGATTTCGGAGACTTTTTGGGGATATATCGAGGCACTGCAACAGGTGGAAGTGTTGGTTTGTGGTTCATTATTATTATAGTATCTTCATAGACAAAAGTTTATTTCTTCAGTTTTGACTGGTAAGATCGTGACAGGCACCGGATGTGTGGTCAAATATTTATTGAAGGGAAATAACTCCAGACGGATGATAACGTGTGGTATAGCAAATCATAAGGAAAAACTCCAATAGCAAAAAGCATAAAGAAAAAATCATAAACTCATCAAAAACGTATCCTCCTACGCTTCCTAAACCAAAGGCAAACTTAAACCCGAGACAAAACAAAATAACCCCAATCAAACCATAACTTGAAATCAACTCTAATCACTCAACAATTCCTCAAACTGGACTCCCTGAATAACTCCGGCCCCGCCTCCCCACCTCCCCACTTGCTGACCTCCGCAAAGCCTGCGCCATACTCTCTACTTCTACCTCCATCTCACCCCCCGGGAAAATCGCCACACTCCTCCTTCCTGGCGACATATCCCTCCGCACCCCAGTGTTCGCTCCGATATCCCTCTTTGGACTAACTGACCTCGCCAACGCCGACAACCCCCTCGGAAAACTCATCGACTCCCTCCGCCCCTGCGGCGTCACTGGAGGAGAAACTGCCGGCGTCGTCGACTCTGCCGCCTCCCCATTGATCAAATCGGCAAACGAAATAAACGACAACCTGCGCATTGACGACGGCGGATCCGTAAACGGCGGCAGCGTCGAAATCGTCGACATGGCATCATCAGGAATCCGATCCGCCGACAACGTCGAAAAGTCCGTCGCGTCCACCTCCGACACATTCCCCGAAACTGGCGATACCTGCGCCTGGACCGGCTGATGTAACGTGTGCGTGACAATCTCGACGGCTGACGGCGGCAGCGAGGTGTCCGTGATGGCTAGCGAGGACGCCGAGAGGACAGGTGGGATGTAGTTTTCAGTGGTGATATGCGCGGGGATTGCGGGGGAGGACGGCAGGGGGGAATTCTGCACAGAGCGCTCAAAGATAGAGGAGGGCGGCGTCATGAGGGGGGGGGCAGAGAGGCGGAGGGGGGTTGCGGGGGAGCCGGGGAACCGGGGGATGGAGGACATGGTGCGGAGGGGGGGGGTTTGTGGGCCGGGGGCGATGGGTTTAGCGGGGATGGCGATTGCGGTAGGTGCTTCGGTAGCCATGGTGGAGAACTAGTGGCGAGAGCCTTATTGTCTTTGTATGTATAGTGGTGTATGATGGAGTATGAATATATGTAATTGGAAATGTGTAAATGTGTGTGTAGGTGGCTGGGTGGATATATTCCTATTGAGGGAAAGAACGTAGAAAATTCTGTTGTCGTGGTCGACAAAGAGCGCAATTTCCTTTGACAATTGAATAGAATCGCAGCGATGGCAATTACCGTTATCGCGAAACAAAAACTGGAAAGAATGACTTTGCGTTGCTAAAATGAAAGACTTGATATATACAATGTCAACACAATGATGTACAGAATGACAAAAGACGAAAACGGATCGACAATCTCCAGTTCCGTGGAGAGAGACAAGGTGATGCCGTGTCTTTATATATAAATATCTATATATTCCGTCCAGAGGAAGACATAAATATAGATGTTCGGATGCGGGTGTTTGGTGGGTCCCTGCAGACACCCAAAGCATTGACAAAGAAAGCCTTGAACTAAAGCAGCATGACGAATGATGGAGCTGGCTGTGTTTGGGAGTGGGGGGAGGGAGGGAGGTGGGTTTCAGATTCAGATTTGGTATATCAAGGTGTTTGTTATGTATGTGGATATATATGCACTTACGATGGTGATGTTTGCGTGTATTTGTTATTCTGGTCAAGAGTTTTTTGTCTAAGTTTATGGAGATTGTTCATTTAGTTGTTTTGGGAAAGGAAGCAAGATCCTTGGGGTATGGAGGTTGTTTATTATAAGTAAATAAGCATTATCGTTGAACACGAAAAGTAAAATACAGTCACTAAATCAAGACTCATACAAAATAAGCAACATGAAATATTCAAACACTAATCTACACCACATCGCCTATTTATTTACTCTCTCCTTTCCACATGAAACACCACCATCACACACAGCTGACAAACTCGCCTCCCTCCCCTCTTCTGTCTCCGCTAATAAATACTAAAGAATGTAAATACACCCAGCAGCCAATGAGAGCAGAATTTGTTGGGAGAGTGGCAAATCAATAGTGTCCTTTGAAGCATTGAAAAATCGCGGATAATCAAAATTTCGTCCAGGTCACCAGATTGACGGGGCGTCAGGTGGTTTAGTAACCCCACCAACAATTTAGGGTGGAGTTGTTTACTTTTTGGGATTGCGGGCGATGGGATGATGGGTAGTGGGAAGGTGCCAGCAAATGCAACATACAAGTGCAAAAAATGGATTAAAGAAGAGATGGATGATGGAAGAGACTAGAAGGTGTGATATCAAGTGCCTTCTGGAAATATCCTATTGTGTGTCTGTTGTTATTAAAATGGAAAGAGACATTGGCTTGGTGGCAGGGGTGGGTCATGAATTGGGAAGCGATACAATATAGTAATATCGTTGTGGTTGCTACAATAAGGTCATTTGGCAACTTGTCCTTGACTATCGTGATCTTCAGATCGCCATCGCTTACTTTTTTTTTCTCCTGCCAGACTTCCCCTTCTGATAACAATATACCCTTGTGATGCTCGTTTCTTTCTCATCGCCGACAACAAGCAACATTACCGTTCGCATCTTGTTCCAAAACATCCGTTCCTGACTAAGGCACCCCAAAATCATCCCAGCATCATCTGACAATTCCTAGACCTATTTCGCTTTGCCCCCCCCCTCAATCTATCCGATCTGCTATTTCTGTATTTTTTTGCGAGTGCAATAATCAATAAATAGAAAACCCACCCATTTTCTCCCGCATAAATTCATGCAAACAAGATAAATACCTCACCCAAAATTCATTCCCTCTGTTCCTCTCTTTCTCCCTACGTCATCCTCAGCCCCGAAAGTGGCGCATGCGTAACGTCAACAGGAATGGAGCAAAGGAATTAACCCCCCCCTCCCTGCTAGTAGAAAAGTGGGCTCGTAGCTAGGGTTTATGTGAGCAGAAGGACATAAAGGGTTAAAGTGCTTGGAAATATTAGGTAAACTGTTATTTTGCAACTGTGAGTGGGGACAAGCATTGGGAAAAATTGGTGATGGTTACACTGATGTGTTATAATGGCAACGACGATAACGGTTGACGGCCAGAGCCCAACCGTTGATGCCTCGGATAAAGTCACCTTCCACACCCATCTTTCTTTTATTTTTCTCTTCTTTGTCATTCTTCTTTTAATAAGTCAGGCCACACAAACGGCCTCGAGTTAACTCACACCGCATCTAACCGTTCACCCACCAACCCTCAAAAATGACCTTCCTCCGCTCCACCTGCCTCACCTCCGTGAGCACCCCCCTCACCACCCTAACCCGCCGCTCCCACCAAACCGCCTCCCGCACCAAACGTGCCTTGCAATTGCCCCCCCATCCCACTATGGTCCCCGATTCCTCCGCCGCCACCGCCGAAATCATCTACAACCCTCCCTCCTCCGCCGCCTCCGTCTACCACACCCCGCTCAAGTTCCTTCCGCCCAGTGACCCCCGCAAAGCCGTTGGTCTCGCTAACCTCTTCGGCAAACCGGTAACCCTCAACTCGCTGCCACCAGTGATCGACCTGCCATATCGCGGGGCGAACCCACGATACCATCTGAACAAGGAGCAGGCGGCGGAGATCCAAAGACTAAGACGAGAGAACCCTGTCAAGTGGACAGTGGGAGCGCTGGCGAAGAAGTTTGATTGTTCGGAGGTTTTCGTGACGATCTGTACGGCAGCACCGAGAGAGTATAAGAAGGGGTTGGAGAAGAGGGCGCAAGCGGTGAGGGAGAGATGGGGAGAGAAGAAGAGGGAGGCACAGGACCAGCGAAAGAAGAGGAAGGAGATGTTGTTCCGGGGAGAGCTTTAAGCATTGGGATGATGATTATTAGGAAGATGAAGAAGATGTCAATGTGTACATTACTGAGATGGAAATGGAAGTAATGAGACTCGGTACCGTGGAGGAAGACAACCGGTATCCGGCTTGTATCAATAGAAGCGATCTGTGTTTTGAAAAATATCATACATTTTGTTTGCGCTCTACTTGTGTATTCCGGCTTTTGTCTATATCTTTGATCACTATATATACGTCTTGTCCGTAGCATCATAACATCCCTCTTACCTCCCCTCCAAAATCTCCCTATCTCTCTCTCCAGCTACCGGCCGCCAACACCACCCACACCAACTCCTCCTCCCCTTCCCTTTCCCCTCCCCTTCCCACCCCACACTTGCGCCAACCCTCACCATCCTAACCAACTTCATTCTCATCCCCCCAACCCCTTCCATCATCTGCCGGTTATACCCCGGGCCCCTCCGCTCCGTAATCGACCCGTCGTAGCCCATTGGTGACAGCGTCCGGCGGTCCTCGGCTATACAGTCGAGTTCTTGGGGATATTCCTTTGCCGCAAGGCAGTGCGAGGCACGGCCACAGATGACGCCACGGTTCGAGTCGGCGATGCCGGTACCGAGGCCGCCGGAGACTTCACCATACGTCTGCCTCCAGGTCCATAGGCTAGTAGGTATCAATCAGTATTTGAACTTTATCATGCGATTGCTATATTCTCATTATATATGACTCACCGTTGGTACAAACTATCGCTAGAGGCCATACCGTGGCCGCAGTCTTGGCAGAGCCAGACATCTGATGTTTCACAGGTACAGAGAGCATGCTTTACGATCTCCAGGTTCGCCAGCTTTTCGGCCAGCGGTGGTATGAACAGCGACGTCAACGGAGCCCGCGTACAAGTAGCACATAACCGGCGATGTCTCCCCCGATAAGCCGCCGAGGTATTTGGAGGCTTGACGATACAATTCTGTAACCCGGTCAGTTTCATTACGGATGGCCTTGAGAGTACTGATGATAGCCTGTTGTACAATAGGATACACAGGGCATCATAAGAACATAGAAGAAAACACTCACCCGGCAAACCACTTCGGCACACCGCCGGCATTCACCCACGCGATCCCGCGCACAGATGCGGCTTTCCTTCTGACACCGCAACGCCCCCTTCATCAACGCCGCCCGAAACCCCACCAACGCATCATGAACATTCCAACACGTCAATGCCAAACTATCCAATGTGTTCAAGTCAATATGACGGGCAATGGATATCGCCACACTTAGGGTTTGTTTCCCGCGACTGTCAGTAAGGGTTCCTTTGATCATGTGCAGATTCAGACGGGGATAACAATAACAGGGAAAAAAAAAAAAGGAAAGAAAAGAAGAAACTACTTACGGGTAACAAGCAAGGGCGCGGATGGCCGCCGGCGTCGACAGATTCGGAGTGGGGAGGGCGGCGAGCAGGGTCTCGAGCGACGGGGGCTCCACGGGTCCCTCCGACGGCTCAAGGGGCGGCGTCGGATGGGGGACGACAAAAGGAGCCATTGACGGCCTTGCATCGGGCGGATCTTCAGATTTTGGCGGGTGATACTGGTGGTAGGATACGGGAGCTGGTGATTTGTCGAGGTCAACAAAGATGGCCATTGTGAAGATGAGTACTTGCAGTGTATGGGAAATAACAAAGAAAAGAAGCAAGATACTGAGGAATTGGCGATAATGGGTGGTGTGATGTTAAGGGTTAGCAGGGTTGACAAGGCTCCTGAATGTTCCCGGCCGCAAACGTTTTGTTTTTTTTTCTAGAAAAAGAAAACAACATGGAAACTTATCATGATGGCATAGACACATATATTATACACAGCCAACATCTAAATCAGGATACGATGATCCTTCTGCAGGGCACAGCATACAATATACACCATTGAAACAACTGTTTTCCTAATGTGTACACACTAATGCCTCTGCATCTCCGAGCCGGGCCCCACATTATTTGACTTTGACACAGACAGTTTCCCTTCCCAGAGCTATGAAAAAAAAACTCACGCATGCTTAAGAAACTGGTCCCTGGCGCCAACCTTGATGCGATGCCAACTTCATCAGATACTCAAACGTAATGCTTCCATTAATTGTTTATCAGATCTCTCCTTAGTCGTTGCCAGTGGGACAGGAGGATAGCTGGTGGTCGAAAAGGTTAGGCAATTGAAAAGATGACAAGGGTTACAAACCCTTGAAAATACGGAAATATAGAGATTGATGCCAATAAGCGCCTGTTGTCGGTCTTGTAGTCTAGTGGTATGATTATTTATTAGGGTTAATACTATAGCACTGCTTGCGAGAGGTCCCGTGTTAAATCCACGGAAAGACCTTTTTCTTCTTGTTTTTTATCATGAAACTCACAGAGATCAATCGTGACCATAGTACGTAATACATGCCAAGAGGACATCGCTGGGTCTTCATAGCTCAGTTGGCAGAGTGCGACACTAGTACTAGTAATGTTGAGGTCAGCAGTTCAAATTTACTTGAGGGCATTTTGTTTTGATTTCTTTTCTTTTCTCCATTGTCGTTGGTGTCCATCTAATTTTGGTCTTTTTGCTAGTTCAATTTACTAAAAAAAAACCTCTACGTAATTCCTGACACCCCGCAGATTCCCGTTCACAATTCCAACCTTTTCCCCTTTAATATTCCACAAGAACCCTCCGGCCCATCTCCGCCCGTCAGTCCTGCCCTCCCTCCGGAAACCCTCCCACCTAAACCACCACCACACAACTCTAATAAACCCTCCGAACCCGCAAACCCAAGTACGACAAACCCCTGTCAACTTTCCTATTTTGGAAACCCGCATGGTGACACAGACCGGATTCTAGCGCTTGGAGAATCCGCACTCCGTAGATGAGGACAATGTGATTGACTTGGGTGCTTATGAGAGGATTGAGAGGAAGAGATTTATTTAATGGATGATTGTGTAAGTGGGTAGATTCTGAATAGGAGAGACGCGGTATATGGCAAGGGTTGTAGAGGGCGGGGAACAGTAGAAACCCGGAGACTTAAGTATAAGAAGGGAGCGCTGGGAGGTGGAGGAGAGCAAATGTGGTTGTTGTTGTTGTTGTTGTTGTATTTTGGATGCCAAGGTATCACCTGGGTTTTTGGCTGCTTGAAAGTTTGGGACAGAGCTTGATTATATCTTGATTACGTGTTTTTGGTTCCTAATCTCTTTAATATTTGTTTCCTGGGTTTTAAAGCAGACTTCGACCAGTCAAGCCCCCCACTATGGCCCCATCTGCGCCCATTACCTTCCAAACCTGGGACCAAACCACCATCTCATCTTTCCATGACTCCAAGAAACCCCCTGTTTCCTCGTCCAACCCCGACTTGACCACCAACCCCACTCCGGATGCCACCACGGAACACAACGACCCCTCCGACCCCAACATCATCTCCTGGGACCACCCCTCAGCCCCCACGTCCCCCCTCAACTGGCCCGAATACAAAAAAATCATCAACACTGCCGTTGTCTCTGCATATACTTTCATCTCACCTCTTGCCTCATGTAAGTCCCTAGTTCACCCAACCCTAACTCTCATTCGCACTACCACCACCTATACCTACCGACTAACACTTAACTCTCCCCCGCAGCTATGTTCACCCCCGGCGTCTCTCAGCTCATGGTTGAGTATCATCAAACCTCCCGCACCCTTGCCTCACTTGTCGTCTCCATTTACCTCCTCGGTTACGCCTTCGGTCCCCTCCTCTTCGCCCCGCTTTCTGAAGTTTTCGGCCGCCGCCCCCTCTACCAAGCCTCCATCATCTCCTTTCTCACCTTTACTATCGCCTGCGCTAAAGCCCCTAGTTTCAACGCGCTAATTGTACTCCGCTTCTTCGCCGGGCTTGCCGGCAGCGTCCCAGTGACCAACGGCGCCGGCACCATCACCGACATCTGGCCCGCCGAGAAACGCGGCGCAGCCATGGGTAGCTTTGCCTTGGGCCCGCTGATGAGGCCGGTGGTGGGGCCGATTGCGGGAGGGTTCCTGGCGGCGAATGAGGGGTGGCGATGGGTGTTTTGGCTGATTGCTATTTTGGCTGGCGTGCTGGCGGTGCCTATCATGTTTGTCATTGACGAGACATATGCCCCGGTTATCCTGGCCGGCCACGTGCGGAAGTTGCGGAAAGACACGGGCAATATGCATCTCCGGATATCGAACTCGGGCGTCTCGGCCACAGAGCATCTCGTCAGCTCGCTGATCCGCCCCACAAATCTCCTGCTCACGTCGCCAATTACCCAACTTCTCGCCGTATACATGGCCATCGTATACGGCTATCTCTATCTCCTCTTCACCTCCATATCCCTCGTCTTCCACGAATCCTACGGCATCCCCACGTCCACCGTCGGCCTCGTCTACCTCGGCCTTGGAATTGGCTCCCTCACTGGTCTTGCCCTCTTCTCCCTCACCTCCGATAAAACCACCGCTAAACTCCACGCCGCCTCCATCTCCGCCGCCGCCGCCCAAAACCTCCCGCCACCCCCAGTCAAACCCGAGTACCGCCTCCTCCCCATGCGCCCCGGGGCCTTCCTGCTCCCGATCGGCTTCTTCCTCTACGGCTGGACAGCTCGCTATGCCTCGCGCATCCATTGGATAGTCCCTATCATTGGTCAGGCCATCATCGGCACCGCTAACATGCTCATCTTCATGTGCATCAACACGTACCTGGTCGACGCATACGGCGAGCACTCGGCCAGCGCGGTGGCCGCCAACTCGGTCATTCGGTCGGTGGCAGGGGCTTTTTTGCCGTTGGCAGGACTCCCGATGTATGCGTCGAAGCTGGGACTGGGCTGGGGGAATTCGCTCTTGGGATTTATTGCCATTGCCTTTGGGCCGGTTCCGTGGCTGCTGATTCACTTTGGCGAGAGACTGAGGCAGAGGGAGTTTGAAGTTAGGGCCTGATAGTAGGTTAGTAGGTTAAGGAAAGTGGAACTGAAAGTGGGAGTACGGGTTGTCGAGAAAGGAACGAAGTTGAATGCAAGATTTTACGTGTTTGGGATATAATTGTTGCGATTAGTTTTGTTGATAGAAATAGCGAGGGGCCCAGAGCTTTTATACTTAGGATGATGCTACTTATTTGTAAGAAAAAGCAGCCGTGAATATATCATTTTACCTAACGACCACTAGCCTGAACAAGCCCCTCCCCACCATCATCACATGTGTCCCACTCACGCTTCGCCGCTATTTGTCCCTCCAATCCGGGTGCATCCTTCTCTATATCCTCTAATAGCCATCAATCTCCATGCAGTATCCAAGGTCACAAGCATCTTCTTATTTATTCAAATCCTCACAAGGCTAATCGTGGGATGTCATTTACCATCTCACAGACTTCCATTAAGGTCCCTGTTGCATTTTCCCCACAGCTTCCCACATGTCAACTTTATATTAGACCCCTGTCCATGGTAGTGTCCCTGACAAGCCTAACCCTTGACCCTAATTGGAAATTTCGCATATTCTATTTTCATCTCTGAAAGTTTCTTTCACAGTAAAACATTTCTACAGAAAAAGAACGAGACAAGAAAAATAAATGCTACAGGTGGTATGTTTAAGACTCATAGCCCACAATCCTAAAGAACGCATGCTAATTTTGATTTTATTGCCAGCGACTGCGGTTGAATAACCTATAGGATTCCAGTGATATTCCTTGGGTTATATATAGAATATTTTGACGTGCAACCAACCCTAAAGCTGCCAGGGTGTGGACCTATAAATAAAGCAGTTCACGGAAAACATAAAATGCTTCCAGTATCTCCGACCTCCGCCCCAACCTAGACACCAATGTAGCATAACATAAGATATACAAACGTTCTAAAGATATAATTGGTCTTCTTGGATTTGAATAAAACTAATAGGCCTCATGTACAGACAATAAAAGACGCCACTTCCAAGTTCAAGCTCCAAGAGATCTTGTTCATAGGAAGTCCAAGAAGGAAGAATGGGAGGAATTATGCTTATGTCAATATCGATGCCATCTATCCGAGAGTACAAAAGCAATGAGAACTGGCAGACATGAAGGTTAATGGATATGTATGGATTTGACACTTACATGAGCAGATACACATGAGAATGCACATCCAAACGTTAGCTCACATCTCAGGGTGACACAATATACTTATCCGACGAACACCATGACCAGAACATCATAACTAGTACAGCTCCAATTATCGGCAATGGTGTTTAGAGGAGCAGAGTGGTAGACCAGGGTACTGTAGAACCAGATGGGTGATTACTAGTAGTGCCACCGCCGATAGGGACTGCGTAGGAAAGTCTATATGGTATCATCCTCAGATATCAGCAGTACAAACGACGCAAATACGAAGCAAGCTCTCAATAAATACCACCGTGTAGTTTTGCAACTGATTGCTGTCCACCGATGACGTACTTCTATCATCTCTACCCTCGGTAATATTGAAATGACTTTGTCAAAGTGGGGAGACTAGTAATGCCGAAAATTATAAACCTTGTAGTTGTGACTGAGCTAAGAATGGGAAATGTATGGAGTAGCAGACTTCAAGTAATCAACAAAGGTTGATGTAAACACGACTATGGAGATAACAAAGGTGTCAAACTCTTGCATCCTGAGACCAAAATAGTGGACGTACGAGACAAAAGGCAATTAACACAGGCTCAGACACTGACATTGATAAGCATGTTTCTAGGCCAGAGAGTTGGTATCAAAGTCTTATTCAGTAAAAGGACATCACAGGGGCAAAATATAGGATATAGGTAGAATATTTAAAGATAAGCAAACATGATCTCAAGGCATAAAACAATTGTGAATGAGTACTGACCAACTCCACCTTTTGCGGCAAGAACATATACGATATTTTCCCAATTTTATATAATCTCACCCAATCAGATCAGTTTCATGCATATACCTTTCATATGTCAAATGTGCTGGCCAATTCGAGACCGAGGAATGTTTAACTATTATAAGTATTTATGCTCCTCTGTCAAGAGCCTACCAGACTTTGCAATGGGCCAATTACAATAGTAAGAGTCAGAACTTTACGCGGGATATATGGTCTGTATATGTTAACTACAATACACCCAATTTCGACATGATTTTGCCATAGTGAATCTACCATACTTTCTTCTCCATAGCTGCTCCATAGACTTTTGCGTGGTTCAGATGGAGGTTCTGATTAGCTGTGGATTCCTTACAATGTCTCAGAACGGTGCATTGAAGCTGTAATCACTGTCATCCGTCCATTTATTTCCGCCAAAGTATCTTTCTGTCCTCGACTCTTGCAGGGCTACAGATCATATATTTATTACTTAGTACATACTTATGTACAAAGCCGAGTTTTCTTGCGGGGCTCCTCTGTTGGTGGGTGTTAGCAGGACATGTCTACAGACGAAACTGGATGAGTTTACTCCATAGATATCTAAACATAAACTGGATAAAGCCAAAATTATATTTCCATTTATGCTAGTGATATTCATAGTAATATCCGGAAACCCTGCTCAAGATCGTCCATGGAACTATGTCGCAAGGGCTATTGTGTGGCGAGATATCTCCTAACCAGAGTTCACCGTATGTAAGACTGATGGTGGCCCTATCGCCCATCCTTTGCTTCTTATTCTTCTTATTTTTCTCGCCAGAAATAAATATCAAGTAATCTTACTGGTATGCTTCCATGCTAGTCCATCTTTGAGATGCGCAAGCAAGCAACGGGTCCCCTTGGCTTCTAAGTATATCTTTGGTGTTTCCAGAGCCGCCCATCTGTTCCAGCCAATCCCGCGTACTATGAGCATCATCTTGCTATCTGTGATGCCTATTCCTTCGCTTGTGTTACTTGTCCATGTTGCCACCATGACGTTAAAATCACATTAAAGAGGGGCTCTATCCATACTATGTTTGGTCAGGGCAAGAATTTTATCAGCTGGTGAATTTCAAGCGGCCAATATCTACAATGACATCGTTTGGCATTGGGGAAAACAAAAAGAATCTCATTTGGATGTTTGGTGTTTAAGATCAAGAAATTTCTATCAATGTGTAGTTTGTGTGACGTTACCTGCTGTTTTGCAGAGAACTTGGACTTAAGGGGACAACAGAACAAGTGGCACTTCTCTGGCTCATCTGGCTCGTGTGACGTAGCGTCTAATATATTGAGTCTATCATGCCGTCTTGATCTCGTCATGAGTGTCTACCATCTGAAGACATGGTGACCATTCAATGAATATCATCATCTAACTAGAACTTAGGTCAAGTGGGTAGGCGTAATAGCACACATGTTTTTAACAAGACTTGATAGTCCATCAGGGCCAATTCACTGGAATTTGTACTTTTCACACGTATAACAGCAAAATCATCATATTAACCAATCAATCTTCTACCTCCCAAGATTCAGTACACTAACAGAGAACTCCACTAACCTAAGATATCCCCTGTCAGCTTTCATTTTCCACTTCCACAACCTCACCCGGCAACATACTTACCATTTCAATCAGCGCATACACGCACAATCACCAGTAACAGGGCTCGTCTACCCTTGATGGAAACCCAGAGTCAAATAACCCAAATAACTCGAAGTTCTCCTTGGACTCAAAGCAAAGATTTTGATCGGTGATAGTCTGGACATCACGGGTGGGGAAGATGGCAGATAGTGAAAATGAGGAGAATTTTTTGCGAAGGGGGGTAATCTCTCTCTCTCGTGTGTGTGTGTATCTCTGAAAAAAAGAAAATTTCTTGAGTTGTCAAGAGTATTCGTGGTGGTGTAGAGACTCTTCCTCATCCAACATCTCAATATCACTGAGTCCATGCCCTCTTCTTATATCCATCTCCAACCTATCGAAATCTTCCACCACCCGATTGTCAGTCCGTCCCTTTGACAGAATCTCCATTGTCTCTTAAATTGTCTCCTACATTATTTCCGACCTCTGCTAATGAGTGCACTATCCTCGGCATTCTAATTCCATTCAAAAAGGGTGATTCTTTGATTCAAAAATAGACAGAAGCAGTGTTGACTATGGAGCGAATGCGAATGGTTACAGTTATCACACGAAGACAATGGGGTTTGGGGGCCATTGTTGTGGTGTTGAAGTGGGAGGATCCTAGCCAGGGTTTAATTAGGGTATATTTAAGCTAGAACCATAGACTTGTGTCGCTTGCTGACTAAGTATGCTGCTAACTCGTGTCACATGATATAAGCATATACGTAGCCCATGTTAATTAACCCTACTATTGTCGTCAATCATTAAGTATATTTGTTAATTTTTATTATAATAATGATTTTATTATTTCTCTACACACCACCAACGCTAACCACCGCCAAGCATCACCAAGCTGCCAAGTCTTTGGAGTGTTTGCATCCCAGTCTTGTTTACTTGGCACATACACATTCACACACATTGTCCATTTGCTCGAACGCCCGGCACCTGCGCAATTGCCAAGGCGGCTTCCAAGAAAGCTTGTTTTTGTGCAAACCCCACCACTAGGACGACCTTCACATGTAAACAAGCCTGTTTAATAATTTGAATTTTTTGCAAGCTTATGTTCTCGAATCAGATAACGGCGATAACGGGGATCTGGAGGTCTGGAGATTTGGGGATCTGGAACCTTTGGTGTCGTCTCCAGTGCCAATATGTCTCTTTCCCCTGAGTTTAGAACCTTTGCAAGTATCATCGTTTATTTGTTCATTTCACGCCAATTGACCTACCACCTACCACCTTCATGCAATCTGCCCACTACGCCAATCATTTCTACAAAGGTCATTGTCGCCCTCTCCCTAGCCAGTAAATTTAGCAAATGACACAATCATTTATGTATATTTTACTTACGTCTACGTATATATCAATCCATTGATTGGATCCCTAAAATAGCCGCTATTGCACCATATCTTGGATCGGATGCCACCTTCAATTTCGATCCCGCCGTTAAAATTCCATGACTAGTCCCAGAATGGAAGGAGGGGAGAGATGAAAGATGATTGGTTCGGCGTGCGTCGCGGGTGGGGCCAATTGAAGAATTGGAATGGGTGTAAAGGTGACCTGCTTGTAGATGTGTATGTACATATGTATGTATGTAAATAGATTGACAGGAAAGAATATGCAGGGCAGGTAGCTTTTTTTGGTGAGGAGGAGAGAAAAGAGAGAAGACTTGCATAATGGGGCCTGCATTGACATGTTGATGATGGCGATATCGACCTAATTCTATGACTTCTATACTCTTGATGCGAGCCACCTGACATGACATGATATCACCTTATTTACTTGCTTGATATATTTATCTCTCTTTCTTTCTCTCTCTGCATCTCACTCACCCCTTGCTATGTCGTGATCTGCCCGTCCTTTCCCAACTTCCTAAACCATCTCTCCTTCCTTCGTCCCGTGGAAGTCCCCTTCCATCTTTCATTCCTCCATTCCTCCATCCGTTTCTCAACCTATCTCCTCCGTGAACTCCAATACCCCTGCATTTGAATCTTTGTCATGGATGTGTCTATAAAAAAAAAGGAAGGAGGCAAGTAGTCGGCAGTCCTGTGCACTGAGGCGGAGATGCGAGACAAAGGGATGATGTACGGATGGAAGGGGGAGAAAATATTCATGGTAGATAAGAAGAAATAGAAGAAGTAGAAGCAAAGGCAAAGGCGTTACAGATCGACGCGGGGCGGAATGTGGTCTATGTGCGCGATGCAGAGGATCCGTGCGGCAGGTGACAATGTGTGTGTCTTTCTCTTTCTCTCTGTGAATTTGTGTGCGTTTGTCCACAGATATAATGTCAACATTTCAGATAAGATGTATTTTTATTTAGAGGAAGAGGATGGTTCGGATAAGGCTTGTGATGGGTGGGTGGTATTGCGGAAACCTGAGGCGTTCAGTGAAACCATGAAGTCTTTTTGCAACCATTTATTAACAGGTGGCTTCATTTGGTAAGTACATATGTAAATAGGCGGACGCCTGTGACGTCTCAGAGAAGATGGTGTGCGGACGGACGGACGGACGGACGGACACACAGAAATAAGAGAACATTCTATGTACGGCTTCTATATCTTGAGAGATCTTGATACAAAGCCGATGAAGAAAGAAGCAAACAAAAGCAACAATCAGTCGGTCAATCGCCCGATCTTGATTTTGACAGGCGATAAAATGAAACCGAAAATAGAAGCGGGGGTAGGGTTCACGAAGACGACTATAAAGATAGTGGTGGCTAGACGGGCGCATGAATGTCCTTTATCTAATCTCCGATATGGTGGCAAAAAAGAAAATAAGCAGTCAATGAAAAAAAGGTAATCTGTATCTGAATCTCTACTTGTCTGATTGGCTGATGTCCGTTGCCTGCAGCCTGTAGTGTGGAGTCCCACCTGACCGAGTCAAGCCGAGTTACTTTTTGACATGTATCTATTTACCATGACTGCCGAAAAGGGTACGTCGACCGACAGACTCCGATGCATGAAACGGCGATGCATGGACACAATCTACACGCTAACTGCTATTGTCGAAGACTGACAGATTATCACGTGCCCAAATTTCTGATTATGTATATGCATATTTATTCACACTAAAAAAAAAAGGCCGGTCCGGTGGCTATTTCCCCGGGCTCCGAAGAAAGTGTATGCATTTTTGTCCTCTTGCGATCACAGTTGCACATGACGAGATACATGTTTAGTGACCCACAGAAAGCCAGTCTGTCCTCACACGTCACTAGGCGCACAAATCGACACCGAACCATACAATTTCTACCGTGGACAAGCAGTAACAGAAAAGCAAAAAAGGGCCCTTTTGTTGCTTCTCACCTCCTGATTCGGGCTGTGAGTATCCCCGGCATACAATAATCTTTCCTCTCCTTCTCAATCTGATCTTATTTTCCGAAGATTCTTACAGAGACACTTAGTCACACAGTTTCATTATGTGCCTTTATTCTTCTTGCCTGATATTTTGAATATATATTTGCATATAAATCTTGTGAAGATTCAACACTAATAGGTCCGTTTACACCAGTCATTCAATCACTCAACAGCAGCCTTGCCGTGATATCTCCCTTAGATACACCACCCGCTGTTTCAGCAGGGGCCCCAAAGGCCCCCGTAGATGCATATTTGTGTACTGACATTCTAAATAGGAAGGTAAAAAAGGATTGGTGATGTAACCTTAATGAGGTCATGGGCCTAGCTAACAATGGGCAAGACGAAGCAGGAATGGAGAAGAAAGGTAGTTGCGATGTAGTGACGGTGAGGTGAATTGAGAAAGTACATAGGCAATTACCGTACACCTTTTTTTACTTTTATACAGTTGGTTCCACCACCACTACAGAGCCAAGAAGTCAAGAAGAGGAAGATCGTGCGTGTGTTTAGTCTTAGCGATGGGGAAATCGGATTGTGCAACCGAAGAGCGGAATGTCGTGTATTCACTCATTCTACGTTCAAAAAAAAAAGGCGCCAAGACATTTAATTGTTCCGCCCCATTCTATCCAACCTATAGAACAAGAAAAGAAAAAAATTGACACACATCATATCACATCACGTATTGGCACCCAAAACAGCATCATCTTGTCTCTCAAATGTTTTCAAATATTCAAAGTGTCGTATCATCCTCCCTTCCCTCCCCCACCTGTCACCATCGCTGATTGGCCCACCCTGTAACTCCTTCAGCGACTCCTTCAGGTGGTCCCCATTATGCTTAATTTCACCTGAACCAAGTTTAGAAGCAGTCGATTCCCGATTCCCAATAAAGATCAGGTATACTTTGTGCTTAACCCTAACAGATAGATATGACGTCGAAGATTTCAAAAAGAAAAGTTAGTTTTACTGGCTGAGACGGATTTTTGAGAAGATGGTGTGGGGACGGGGCTCTCCGGAGCGTTGAGTGTGTGAGTGTGTGTCCGTGGGTACATTTTGCCTGCACGTCGTGTGGTGTGCTGGCTGGCCGCGACGGAAAGGGAGAAGATGCGGTGGGGACGGTGGTGGTATTTTTGGGTTTAAGGTGGGTTGAATGTTTGCTTGTTTGATTGTGGGCGGGTTTCCCGACGGGAGCTTTGTTAGCTTTGTTGTTCCTTCGGCCTTTGAAGGAGGGCGGAGGGCGTTTGGAAAGTTCCTGGATGTTCCTGAAGAGGCAAGTGGCAAATGTTGATATCATAAATTTTTACAACATATCATTGGTATTTCATTAATTCACGCCACTGTGAGACTAACTGGACTCAACAGGCTCGATAGTGTCGTGATGTAGATATGTCAACACTGTAAAGAAAAAAGCCTGGTCCTTATCTTCATCTCCGCATCTTTTTGATCTCGCCATCGATGATGATATTGACAATCCCTGCGTCCATCTCCATCTCTATCCATCTACGCTTCCACATACTCTTGAAGAAAAGACAAAAAGACCAAAAAAAAAGACTATTGTCTCTTTATTACTCTCTCTATCCAACCCCAACAACCAAGCCTCCAGTTCGTCTTGGCCCATGACTAAATATCATAGCAACATCGTGCTCCTACCACCACACGCACTAGCCAATTCGTGACCCGCCTTCCCAGATTGCGACGTTCCTGTCTTGGCAGGTGGTTTTTGTACCTTGGTTCTAGCCTTAGTCTGTCTTTTTTTTTTTTGCTGCCAATCGCCGAAATGCGCCGGAATGTAAAACAAAAAGACATTACCACAGAAAATATGCTCATAATGTGTATGCACCTCAGAATCAAGAAGGTGCTATTGTACTATCGATTGGTCATGTAAATTTATACGAAGAAAAATAGAGAGAAGGAAAGAAGAAAGGCACTTTCCATATTGAGAAAAGTGGAGTTGAAAAGAGGGGATGCGATCAACTGGAAAAGAGGGCTTGTCACAAATTTCATTGTGAGTTGCAATTTCCTCTTCCTCCTCTTCTTCTAGTCTTTGTGTGTGTATGTGAAGAACCTTTGTGTGTCTAAATGTTTTGGATACCATATCGTTCTTCAACACAGAGGGCGTGCATGCACTACTACGGCTGAGGAGGGGGGGGGGGAAGGCGTACAACCAAGACCGATAGATAAACCAGAAGGAACTTGGCCATGAGTGAAATCGAGTCCGTGATTTGCCAATATCGAATTGCCGAAAAGAGACAAGCTTTCAGGGCTCAAAGCTTGGAAGCTTGACGTTGTGCCCCTCCATCTTCAGCAGAAACCTAAATCACTCCTCCGCTAGCCAAAGGGACTAACACCCCCCCACCCCCCCTCTCTCCGAGGCACCATCATCCCACGCCCCCCCCCACCCCCCCGTCACCGACTTGCTCCAGATTACCAAAAATCACGGTAAATCTCAAGATATATAAACCCCGGGCCTCTCCCGTCTTTCCCGGCCTTCTTCCTCTCTTTTTTCCTCACCAGGCTCGCATCCGCAACCTTCAGTCTTTCTCTCACTCTCTTATCGCTACTTCTCAGATAACATTCGTTCTTTCACTCTTTCCGCCTTAGCAGCACAACTTACTACTCGTTCTTGATATAAAAAACATCATCTATTCTTAATCTCTATTAACAATGGCTCCCTCCGTCAATGCTTTCCTCCTCGCGGCTCTGACCGTTGCCCAGGCTGCTCTCGCTGCCCCCGCTGCCGAGACTGTTCCCACCAACGGCACCGTTGCCTCCATCGAGCAGGTTACCAACCCCTCTTTCATCAAGAGCGGTCCCGTCGCTCTGGCCCGCATCTACAAGAAGTACGGTAAACCCGTCCCCGACAACGTTGCCGCCGCCGCCGCCCGCGCCGTCGGTAACTCCACTGTTTCCCGCCGTGGCACTGGTTCCGCCACCACTACCCCAGAGCCCTATGACTCTGAGTACCTGACTCCCGTCCAAATCGGTACCCCCGCTCAGACCCTCAACCTGGACTTTGACACTGGTTCCTCTGACCTCTGGGTCTTCTCCTCCTCGACCCCTTCGTCCTCTGGCCACTCGGTCTACAACCCCTCCAAGTCCTCCACCTCTAAGCGCATGAGCGGCCAGAGCTGGTCCATCTCCTACGGTGATGGCTCCTCTTCTTCCGGTACCGTCTACAGCGATGTTGTCTCCATCGGTGGCCTTGCCGTCAAGAGCCAGGCCGTCGAGGCCGCCACCAAGATCTCGGACGAGTTCGCCTCCGAGACCAACCTGGACGGTCTCCTGGGTCTTGCCTTCTCCTCCATCAACACTGTCACCCCTACCCAGCAGAAGGTCTTCTGGGACAACGCCTTGTCCTCGCTGCCCACCGGTGTCTTCACTGCTGATCTGAAGGCTGGTAAGCCCGGCAAGTACAACTTTGGTTACATTGACAACTCTGCCTACACCGGCAATATCGGCTACACCTCCATTGACTCGTCTGAGGGCTTCTGGACCTTCACTGCCTCCAGCTACGGCGTTGGCTCCTCCACCACCCGCCGCTCTATCTCCGGTATTGCTGACACTGGTACCACCCTCCTCCTTCTCCCCGACTCCGTTGTTTCGGCCTACTACCGCAAGCTCTCGGGAGCCTCGTACGACTACTACAACGGCGGCTATGTCTTCCCCTGCAGCACCACTCCCCCCGACTTCACCTTCACTGTCGGTGGTGTCAAGATTACCGTTCCCGGCGAGTACATTAACTATGAGGCTGTTGACTCTTCTGGCTCTTCTTGCTACGGTGGTATCCAGTCGTCTTCGGACATTGGCATCAACATCTTTGGTGATGTTGCCCTCAAGGCTGCCTTTGTCGTCTTTGACGGCGAGAACGACCGCATTGGTTGGGCTAACAAGAACCTGTAAATTATCTGATCTTGTTTTTTTTTTTAGAATCTGCTGCATTCTGAAAGAGAACGGATAAGATGGGCTTTCTTATGGGGTGGGGTCTGTGGTGTTGTCAGCAACAGCGGTTCTTGGTGGCTTCTTCCCGAGAGACAGAAACTGTTGACAAAAAAGCACAGCATTTCATTCTTTCCTTTTTGGTTTCCAAAATCGGTGTCTTTTTCCCTTTAATATCCGGGCATTTTTCTAATCCTGATGCGACTCCGGGCTCTGATTTCTGTTGATATCACCCTGTGGGTTGTTGCCTTCATTTTGAGATTCCCTGGCCTGACACCACAACACACAAAAAACGTCACTACTTACTAATGCTGTCTATTGCGCGATGCTTTCCTTTCCATGATCATTCTCTTTTGATGATTTTCCACTCATTTATTTTTCTGATTTATTGGTGCTTTCCTACAGACATATCTTCCATGATACATACATACTCGCCTGTACATAATTGTCTCGTTTCTTGAGTCTGGGCCTACTGTTTATAAATTTCTTCCAGATATTGAGTTTGCATTGTATCTAATTGCCTCTGGATTTTGTTTTGCTCTTTTTTATTTATTTGCAAAAAATACATATACATTTTCTATAATATTTGATTCTATATTTAGTCGTGAATGTCTTTCCTCAGTGATTTTAAGGTACTGAGAAGAAGTGGTTGCCTGACAACGGAATCCACCTATCCTAAACCCTCTTCCGCTTCCTGTCCTTTCCCACCACGTCATCATGAAATTTGAAGTCCCATCAGTTAATACGTCAAATACCACCTGTCATATGCCATGTGTCACCTCCCGTGCCCCACATCACAATCATCCAACGGCCACGCATGCTAGGTAACGCAGACCCACCCTCGTCAACCACAAAATATCAAGCAAGGTATGTACAATTTGAAGAATTTCCTTTTCCTTAAAAAGGAGGGCAACAAAAAATCGTAAACTGACTGACTTCAAGCAGATTTGAACTGCTAACCTCGACATTACTACACATTACTAGTGTCGCGCTCTGCCAACTGAGTTACGAAGGCGGGGAGCGTTGGGACGATCATGGTATATTAGAGACTGTCAAAAAAAGAAAACGTAAGTATAGTGAGTGGAAGGGAAGGAATGCCTTGGACCCTCTTGTCGCCTCATTTCTCGTTTCTCATTATTGTAAGTATCAAACTTCAAGCGAATCCTCACGCGATTTCTTTTGCCTTGTTTGGGAATTTACAAAGATGTCAATATCTCTTTGTTGTTTTTGACGAGTTATATTCTGCATTATATATAGAAATAAACACTATTACATAATATATATGTGTCTATAATATACATGTGTCACATATTGGTATCATTTACCTTCCAGTAGTCCGACAAACGGTGCTCGGAAGAACAAAAGAAAAAAAGGTAAGAAAAAACTGCTCCCAAAGCCAAGATCAGTAACAACAGACGAGAATCGAACTTGGTCGCGACCAGCGCCTAATAGAAAAGAACAAAAAGAATACTTTAAAAAAATCCAGCCTGGCCCAGACTTCTAGGACGGAATAATATGCTTCTGGCTTGAAACACTCGACGTCCCATCATCCAAATGGTTATACCCCCGATTTTTCGCATCCACCGCCTTCAACTCCGAGACGAAAACCTCCTTCGTCTGAATAATTCCATTCATCCCCCCGCCACCGCCACTACCATGCTGTCTGCTCTCCATCTCATAGTCGCCGTCCGCCTCGATATTCGTCGTGTAATCCAACTGGGACCCCCCGGGCCCCCTTCGCGAATTAACGCCCGAAAATGGGAGCGAGTGACTGTGGCACCTGGGTGTATTGTTACTTTTGCCGGATGAACTCTTGGCCTGCCGCCGTTTATTCCACAGGCCATACAAAGTTGGGGCGTTGACGACAAGAGCAGACGTAAACAGCTCAGTGGAGGCCCAGGTGGTGCGGGAGGACTGGAGGGACTTGTTGAGAGCGTTGATGGGGAGGCGGATTATGGTGATGGCAATGATGAAGATGCCGAGGGTGAAGAGGATGGAGAGTTGCAGTTTGAGGCGGGTGTTAGTTTGCAGGCCGATGATGAGGGGGATGGGGAGCATGAGGAGCATGAAGTCAGTGATGATGTTAGTGACGCCGACGACGATGAGTTGGAGCTGCGCTTCGGTGCAGGGGCCTTTGAAGAGGTGAGTGTTAGATATTTTGGAAGGACAACACTGAAAATGAATACGGAGACGAAACTTACCGGCTGAAGGGACAATCTGCCAATACTTGGAGACAGGCGCACACTCGGAGAAAGTAGTCACCTGACACGCAGCATAGGTACCAAAGAAAATAAACAGATAGATGGCCAACACGGGCTTTCTCCACGGCACATTATTCAGAAGCCGCTGGTAAATGTCGAGCAAAACACATTTTTGCAACCACAGACTAGAAAAAGGAAGGAACCTTGAGTTAGCGACCAGAATGCCAGTTACCCAAAAGATACCAAAGATACAGTTTGTCACACACACACCCACACCCACCCACACACACACAAAGTTCCATAAAGTGCCACAAAGTTTCACAAAGTGGGGGAAACCCAAAAGTACAGTAAAGAAAAATACTTACTAAGAATTGTAGAAAACGCGATTTACCAATGACAACTTGGACCCGATAACCCGCCGGTAAATCTCCTGATCGGTAAACACAATATTCTTCCTCGCGGCATCTGAGATATTCGACGTGCCCCAGACCAGGACGACATGGATAAGGCCGAGGCGGGTCAGGACGCAGATGAGGGCGGCGAGCGAGAGCCAGTCGCCAAGAACGTAGGTTTGACGGGCGAGTTTGCGCCAGGTAAGGCGGAGGGTGATGATGAGGACGGTAAGCCAGGTGAATACCCAGTGGAGGGTGAGGGTGAGGTGATCGACGGTGGGCATGGCGGTGAGGGAGGGGGAGGGGGGGGAAGTCGCCCTCTCTGTCTCTTTATCTCTCTCCTTTTTTTTTCTTTTGTTTCTTTTGGCTTGGCGATTCGAGGTGGAAGTTGTGTCGATATCGATGTAGATTGGGAGGAAAATGAATAGATGGGGAAAATGATGGTGCCGGTGATTCTTGAAGGAAGAGGGCTGAGATTAAGATATATATGTAGAGCCAGGTCAGGGCCAAGACCTAGTCGGTTGATCGAATTGTCGAGTTGTTTGAAATTTGGAAGAAGGAAAGGAAAGATGATTCTGGACGAAGGAAGGTCGGGGGGACGGGGATGAAGGAGTGGGAGGAAGAGGATTCCTTAATGAGGATGAGATTTGCGATGGTAGATGGATCTCGTGGGGGTTTCAAGTTCTATATAGACATACACAAACAAGAAAGCCAAGAAAATAAAAAAGGCACAAGAGTGCTCGTGATAAATGGGTCAAATGTCTAGTCGTTTACATAGTGCATGTCAAAGAGCCCATTCAATGGCTGATACATGATCGTCTGGGAGAGTTACATTTTCCCGGCATCACATTTCTGGCCGTGACTAAATAAAAGCTAAATAAAACGAGCAGCCCAGCTACCTCTTTCTTTTTTGCAATCTTGCTTGAACTTACCGACGGCTGCCGGCCTAACAAGTTTAGTGACCAGAGAGACAGAAATACATGGTTAAAATAACGGGGGTTTTATTCATATATTATTTATGTAGCTGAAGATTAACCCTGTATCATACTATGGTTTGGCCGTAACCCGGATGCCAATGTGGGCTAAAAAGGTAGTTACCCCCTTGTTTTTCATATTTTAAATATCTTCATTTTTCTTTTTGTCTGCTCGTTTTCCCCAAAATTTCATCTTGATACAAGCCTGAAGAATAGAGTTTTTAGTCACTGGGATCGACCCGGGTGGAAAACGAGATTAGATCGGGGGCAAGTTCGTCGGTCGGTTAGTTTAGTTGGACAACAAGATAATTATTTACCGTATGAATTCTCTCTCTTTTTTTTTTTTTTCTTTTTTTTTCTTTCTGTGTTTTCTTCCAAGATCAACAAGAACTGCTTCATTTATGGAGTAGTTGTTGTTTGGCGTGGTTTGATATATGCACCGTCAAGTCTCATGCTTTTTGTAAGTGCGCGTCGATCCACATGTTGATAAGCGTCAGTGCTGTGTCTGTGAAACTTGACCATCTTTTTGAAAACCCTCATTTGTTTTTCTATTGTGTTTTTTAGCTTTCACTATGTACATATATGAATGTGTCTCTGCAGCTCGAGTTTCCAAAAACGTCACAGATACTTTCACTAAATGTAACTGTAACCTTAACCCGAAGGGGAAGTTTTTAACCCAGTAAATTGTGATGTTGATATTCTACGTATCATCAGACAAGAACAATAAAAAAAAAAAGAGAGCAAAAAGCCCAATAGGATCAATTCTTTCTTGGCACAACTGTGTTGTGTGACTCTGTACATATAACATAGATACTCACACACACACACTCTCTCTCTCTCTCGATACCCTCAAGCCGCCAAAACAAACAATGTCAAAGCAAGAAGTGGGGGTAGATGCTACTGATCCGCGTCTTACCATCACCAGCATGAACTAAACTAAACTGCCGCGGAATCTTGCATCACCCACATCTGCCAAGCTGAAGATAGATAGATTTTTTTTTGTCAACTTTCTCACTGCTTGTTTCCTTTCCTCTTTGTGGGCACCATACGCCCAACAGGAAGCCATATTTCTCGTCTTTCTCTTCTCTAAGAACTATGACCATGGTAATGACAATGCAGGAATGGTGCGAATAATACCGTCTCGGAAAATAGTCTATTAATCAATGGTAAATAATTATCATTCTTCTTCGTTTTATTTTCTGGTTGTACGACTGAGCGGCGCCGATCAGTTTGTCACAGAAAGAAAAACATGCGCACCGATCACTACAGGATATGGCAGAGGACTGAGGATTTTATAACAATAGGAATCAAGACCTTGGAGAGAAAAAAAAAAGAGACGGTAAGCTATGTCCCAAGCGTCGTGGGGTGATTTTGATTTTCGGTGGGTTTGTTCTTCTACAAGGATACGTTGGGAAGGTGAGGAGGTCTGGTGATTATGAGGTGGTAGTGATGTTTTATGGTGGTGACGGTGTCAAGAAAGAGAGGAAAGAAAAAAAGGAGAAAGAATACTCGGGTGGTCGGATGGGGCATATTGGGATGTTTATTAGGGTTAAGACTGGGCCTTTCCTTCTTTGTGAAAAGAATGAAAGTTAGCAATAACCAGCAACAGCAACCTTCCTTGCAATATATTTGATGTAAATCAAATCACCATCGATCTTCTGAATCACGTACATCCATCGATCCCAAGTCCAAGTCCTACACCGATATATACAAAGGACGGACGGAATCTCTCCTCTGCTTCATCTTTTCCTCTGTCGCTCTGGTTGAGACCAAGACTACTTGTTTATTTATTGACTTGGGGGGGATCTTATTCAGATAAAATTCTCAACAAGTGATCGGCACATCCTGCCAAATCGTTGTCTAATTTTCTTCCTCATCTTCCTCGACCGTCTGTAATCTTGGAAAGCTCACCTACATTTACATTGGTTCCTCTCATCTCACCACCACCTAAGATATTAAGTTTTTTACTTATTTGACTGTTCTGAGTTCTCTCTCTAAATCACCACCACTACCACCAATAACAACAACAACAACAACAACAACAACAACAACAACAACAACAACAACAACAACAACAACAACAACAACAACGGCGGCGGCGGCAGCAGCAGCAGCAGCAGCTCCAAAGCACCAGCCACTCTTGGGTTAAACCTCCCGCCTGCCCAACCCACCTGGCAAGCTCATAGCAGAAAGAAGGAAACCACAAGGCGGGAGAGTTGGAAGGTGGTGCGAGGAGGAAAGGAGGAAAAGTGGAGGGCTCTGTTGGATTATTAATGATTTATATTCATATGTAGTTCATATTGCAAGAAACCTTAGCAGTTGTGTCGCAGTGATCAGCATTATATATTCATGACAGTTAGTATATATGTAGCTTACTGAAAAGAAAGATTCGGAGAATTGCAGTTGATAAATATTGGCAAGATCAAGAGATAACCATAGACCCTAGAAGCCCTGAAAAATCTTCAACACTATCTACATCTACATACATAAGGCATATATCCATCCCTTATATCCATCCCTTGCCACGTCTCGGCACCATATACCGAGTTATTCGTCACATAAAAAAACCGCCGGTACCTTTGACTGCTGAGTCTGTAACTGGACTCTTGAGCTCATCTGAAAAATCATACATAAAGACATGCAAGGCAAGGCTAACGTTAACGCGTACCTGGTATTCTCCTTGATTGGTTCGTCCTTTTCTGATTCCCCAATGGGTACCATCCCGGCTGTCGGCTTTGTGTCAACAATAAATGGAACCCACGAACCTGGTGATCCATGCACAACATTTATTTCTGTCTATCATTCATTTCATGTATATGTATTTATATACATATATATACGTTGTATTCATTCCGACTGTTTGCCATTGTCGTTGGCTGTGCCGCCTATGGTTCGTGTCAACTCCTGTACCTTTTTTTTCTTTTTCCGCTATAACCCCCCCCCCCCCCCAAAAAAAAAGTCCGAGCGGGCCCAGGGGGAAACACCGGAAAGAAAGTGAATGTGAAAACAAGAGTGCCGGTGGTCAGACCACGTTGAGTTGAAAAATGAGTATGAATTGGGGCGGGACAATGGGCAATGGGGAGAGAATAGTAAAGAAAGTGAGAAGGAGAGAATGAGAGAAAAAGAGATGGGGGAATTTGTGTGGGGGAAACAATGGGGGGGGCTGAGTTTGGTGCTTGGTAAACCTTAACAGACTGATCCCTTCTCTCTTGTGATTACATAACCAGGCCCAGAATGCTAGCTTTGGAAATTATCTATTTTGCAACCATAGTGTCAATAAAAGGGTTAGGGTCTGAAGGACTATATCTTTGATCCGCGATATCCTGGATTGACATGCCACGAGCCATGATCCATCACCAACACTACGACTTACATGGTGTCACATGGACTAGATTTATTGTCAACTGCTTTTCTTGATCAGTGTCTCTCGTAAAAAAGAAAAAAAAAAACAAAGTTTTCAGTATTCGGAGACATATGCAGAACAGAAAGAGACAAGAACCGCAATAATGTGCAACCCCGCAATCCTACCACAGCCGACACCAGCGGCGACGATGATATTTATATCAATGTATTTACATATGTAAGTATATATATATATACATATACAGAAGAAGTCAAAAGATAAAAATAGCCGCTGGCCACATGCGGCAGAAGCTAGCTGCAGGCTGACAGACAGATAGACAGACAGACAGATAGACAGACAGCAAAAGCCCGGCCATGGTTCGATGTGCGATGATCAATGAATGTGCAAGCAAAAGCTAGAAAAAAAAAAATCAATAGAAAAAAACCAAGTATATCTCTGTCTCTTCTTACACATGATCGTGATGCTCATTTTTCTTCTGCTGAATCGTGATTGATTAAAGTGTGATGATTTCTTGTTGATCGCTGCGAGAACATCACCAACCAACCAACTGAACAACCAAACAACCTAACAAAGAACCGGACAAAGATAAAGAAACTAAAGTGCTTTTTGAATGATTATCATTATCATAATAGCATTACTGTTGGTCCAACCCCGGTTTTCTATTTCTCATCTTTTATTTTTATTTTTTCCACCTTGCGTTTTTTTGCCTTTTTGATTCTTATCATTGCTCTCTCTCTTCAGCAGACACCTTACTCTCATACTTAGTCCCCCACCACACCTCACAAATGCACCTCTCGACAGTAATAGCCACCCTACTCCCCCTTACAACTGCTGCCACCACCACCACCCACCGGCCCCCAACCCGGCTCCTCCGCCGCTATGCCACCGCCGAAGTTGAGGCCGTCCTGGCCATTCTGGAAGGAAGGGACGTTGTCTGCGGGACCGTACAACACGACTGTAAGTAAAAGAGAAAAAAAAAAATTTGGCCGACAGTGATTGACAATTCCCAGGCGGCGAGATAAACCAGTCCTCCTCCTGCTGTAACACCAACAGCTACTGCTTTGTCGGCACAACCACCGCCACCTCTTCTTCTCCTTCGGCCTCTGACAACGGCTTCCCCGCCACATTCATCGGCTGCTGCGCCCCCGATTCTCCCTGCTCCCTCAACCCTTGCGTCTCTCAAACAAACCGCTACCTCTGCCCCACTGCTACCCGCAACTCCTCCGGCTCCCTCGCCACCCTCATGGCCTGCTGCCCCCGCAAGTGCCCCACCACCGAATTCTTGTGTCCGGGAACCAACAAGTGCTGTCCACTGGGCTGGGTGTGCAGCGATGACGGCCAGTGTCGGGCGCCAGATACCGCCACGGCGACGGCGACAAACACAGGGACCACACCCAGTGAGACATGCCCGTCGGGGCAGAAAAGTTGCGATAATAGCGCCGGCGGCTGCTGTGATGAGAGCGCTAAGTGCTCGGAGCGCAACGGCCAAACCATCTGTGACGAGGTCAACATCAACAAGCCCTCCAAGCTCTCTGCCGGAGCCAAAGCCGGAATTTCCATCGGCGCCATTGCTGGCGTCTCCATGATTGTGACTGCCGTCTTTTTTATGCTTCGTCGCCGTCATGGGCAGCAGAGAAATGGCAAGATAGGGCTTTTCGGCGGGGGCCTGGTAGATGAGGATGGGCTGAGACACACGTCGAATATCAATGATCGGCGATACCGGGGGCCCGAAGCTAGCATTGGGCCGCTGACGGAAATTGCCATGCAGGGCGAAGAGATTGAGCGACCGAGGGGTGCCGGTGTCGGTGTCGGTGTGGAAGAACAATCAGTCGTCGAAATTGACTCGGCCGGCAATGATGAACGCTTGCGGGATGTCGGAGCCCCGGGGGCCCAGTGGCAAAAGGAAGTACCGGAGACGACAGAGTTTCGTTTTGAGTTGTACGGGGATGTGCCCGTGGATGAGATGGTGGTTGCGGCCGGCAATGAGACTGAAAATCAGATGAGGGAAGAGGTCGATGAAAAGAAGGAAGATGGCCAGACAGAGACTCGGGGCAAGGCTAAAACTGAGCATGAGAGTGGCAGCGTCGTGGGGTTGGGTGTGACGTTAGTGCAGCCCGAGAGCACGGAACCAAAGACGGAATCAAAATCGGGGCCATCAGCGGCAGCGGCACCTCGAGAGGGTGGCAGCGAAAATAAATAAATGACAGAGAATAGCCGTAGCTCATTTTGTGCTTTATCTGTTGCAAAAATTTCTTCTGTCGTGATACACATATCTTATTTATCTCGACGTAATAATAATCTTGGCACATTTGTGTTCTTAGCTTTGATCCCCTTTGACACTAACTGTCTACTATGAAACCTTTATAATAATATTTTTTTTGTCTTATCACTTCTCACAATGTCGCTAACCGCCATAGTCTCATTGCCATGACGGACCCGGCCACAGCCACGGCTTTTTCCACCACCGAGTAGCGGGCCATCTTGATACTGGCCGTCTTTGTCATAACCAGCAAGTACACTTCCTTCCCTTCACTGGCCCACGAAAATCACGTGACTAACACTAACACTTACTATTTAAACTTCCTTATTCTCTTCCCCGCCAGAATCCCCATCATCATGCCCACCCTCCTCATCACCGGCATTCGCTGCGCCCTCTCTTCCCTCTACATAACCTGGCCCCCCGCTCACCATCACCACCACAAAATTTACCTCCCCCTCGTCGTCCTCCTCGGCCCCCCCCGAACTCAAATCCGGCACCCTCAGCGCTCATCACATTTCCCCCCTTGACATCCTCGCCTTCTTTCTCACCCGCACCATCCTCCTCTACTCCCCCTCCGGCCCCCGCCTCTTCCTCTACGTATATCTCCTCTCCACACTCCTCGCGATGGCTCTCGGGAACGACCCTGTGATTTTCTCCAGGACGCCGCTCCTCGCCTATGTAGCGCGGGACAGTCGGAATCTGCCGGAGCCCCAAGGGTTCCTAGTCAGCCAGTTTTTCGTGGCCAACATCGGCTCGGCGGTCCTCATGAGTTCGAAACCGGCGACCATATTCGCCGGGGCCTTCAACCTGAGGTTCATCCGGTACTCAGTGCACATGGTGGTTCCCATATTCGCCACGCTG
The DNA here is from genome assembly GCA_002778035.1 of Ambrosiella xylebori. Lineage (NCBI taxonomy): Eukaryota > Fungi > Ascomycota > Sordariomycetes > Microascales > Ceratocystidaceae > Ambrosiella > Ambrosiella xylebori. The sequence goes on from PCDO01000011.1 coordinate 123,451, forward strand.
GTCATGTTGTATCCATTTCTGTGTTGGGTGCTGTTCAACCGCGGGACCATGATCCCCCAGAAAATCCACATGCATAATCTCCCCGACGCTATCTACTAACGGCTGCCCCAGAACCCGTGCATCCTGCGGTTCAAGCTATTTTCTCGAGTCCAATGACTCTAATACTGACGGCGTCCCCCCGGTCGATGCTCTAGCCGAGATCTTCCACCCTTACTACTATGCACCCCGAACACTGTTCACCACCTTCATTGCCGCCATTTCTCATCACTCTCGTTCTCAACGCCGTGCAGCCCACCGGCAAGCTCCTCTACATCTTCTAGCTCACACTGCCGGCCGCGATCCTCCAAATCCTCGTCAACGCCACCTTTGACTGGTCTACCACGCCACGAAACTCGCCATATTGCCTATGGCCATAGTTTACCCTCGACGGAAGAAGCATACTCCGAAGATGGCTCTTCGGAGATGCCAAAACCCACCCTCATTGACCTTATTTGACACCTCTGGTCGCGAGCCTGTCTTGTCTTCCTGACGACTACAGAAATGCTTGCTGCGTTACCGTTACAGATAGTCCTGTTTACATTGTTGCAGTCCATCTTCGTCCAATCCCTAGTACCCAAAGGGTGGCTCCCGCTCTTCGCACAAAGCTGGAATGCCTAGACCGGCGTCTCCGGTGCCATCTTCAGTATTGGCCTCCTCACCTGTCTTCTTTGCAACGTAAGTTTTTGCATACGCCTTGCTTTAAACAACCCAAGTCACTAACCCCTACCTAACTCCCTTTCCAGTGCTCTGGCACCAACATCGGCACCGCCATCCTCCTCTCCCTTACCCCCCAATTCGCCCACTGCCTCTGACCCGCCTCCCCTCTCATGCGACGCGCCACTATCTACACCGTCACCCTCGCTCTTAACCTCGGTACCATCACCCTCTCCTTCTTCGCCTCGCTCGCCGGCCTCCTATGGCGCGGTATACTCCAGCGCAAGGGCATCACCGTGGGCTGCGCCGTCATCATTGGCCAGAGTTATCTCGTCAAGAGCTGAGTGAAGACGTCACGTCGCATGACCTGACTGATTAGTCACCATAAATCTATTGTCATTATCAACCTTGTGTATAAAACCCAATATACCCATTTATTTCTCTCCATTTCTTCTATCCCGTCAACACACCCCGCCAAACGGCGTACAAGTCCTCAAATCCTTGACAAGATCCTCCACATTCCCCAGATACCTCCCTAGCAATTCCTGCTTCTCCCCCGTCCCCATCACCACCCCGTCATCCGGCGCCCCCGATTCAGATCCCGACCCCGGCCCCTCGGGCATCAAGTAAAAGTACAAAAACTCAACCAATTTCAACTTGACCTCACGGCTCGTCGAGCGCGATTTAAACAGCGATGTGACTGTCAGGAGGCCATCAAGTGCCTCAAAGGTGCGTGTGTTGAAGGGGTTGTCAAGGAGGGCAGCAACGAGGGTGAGGAGGGTGGCCGATTGGATGGCGGGAGGGTTCACGGGCTCGAGGAGGTCGAGGAGGATCTATATGTAGATGTAAGCGTTAGTGTCTGTCTCTTTGTCTAGAACAATACAGCCTATGTGAAAACCCCACATTCATGTGCAATTCCCGCGCAAACAACACCTTACTCGGCGGATGCACCAAAAGACACCCCCTCAACACCTCCAGCCCCCCCAAAATCAACCCGTCCCCGCCTCCCTCCTCTCCCTCCTCCTCCACCCTCCCCATCAGCCGATCCAACGTCTGCACAACGCGAATCGCCACATTCCATTCGAAACCTTCTTGCAACTTGAAGAATTCTCTAAACGCGGCGTCCCCGGGGAGATCTCTTAATAGCAGTGCTTGTTGTTCAGATGTCGACGCTGTAGATGAGGCTGATGTTGACGCAGACACTGATGAGGATGATGGTGGCCGCGGACGCACCGAGAGGCAGATTTGGGCGAGGAGCCCCTCGATTTGCCTGAGGCCCTTGCGAATTTTGAGGGCATCGTAGGATGAGAGGTTGTCGAAGGCGAGTGAGAGCAGGGCTTCCATTTTTGTGGTGTGTAGTAATCGTGGTCGTGTTCGTGCCTATATAATAAAGAAGACAAAAACAAAACAAAACAAGGAACAAAAAACAAACAAAATACAAACAAAATACAAAACAAACAATACGATCTAGTTATTCAACAAATCTACTGTAATATTCTAGCGTTGTGACATCATAGCAAACGGGCCTCAGCCCAAATCCAAAGTCAACAACCCAAAACTGCTAACCCAGCAACACTTCTAACCCTCATTTGTCACCAACCCTCATCACATGACTTCACTTGACCACAATACCAGAACAGAACAAATTCCAAGTAAATACAAGTAAACATCAAATTGAAATTTCCAAAAGAAAAAAAATATATCAACACGAAATAAAAAAATAAAAAAAAGTACCATTGCCCCACCCTAATATCCTCTCCCCCGCACCGCAAACCTCGCCCCCGGCACCGCCAACTCCCTCTGAAACGCCCAATCATCTGCCAACTCCTCATCCCTCTCTCCCACCGTATCATCCTTCTCTCGCCGATAAACAACCACATCATCCGCACTCGGCAGCCGAAACCGCTCCGCCATCTTGATTCTAAAGTCGTGCAGCGTCAGCGAGTTCGACACCCGCAGCGCAATCATGTCCCCGTCAAACGCCACCTTGATCTTGACGTCCCGCGGCACCACCAACTCGGGCATCGGCCCAGGCCCCTCTGTGAATTCTTCCACCTCAAAGTCGCCCTCTCGCGGCGCGAAAAACTGCTTCACCAATGTACACCGGCTGATATACGGCGGCTGCTGTAGGAGATTCTTCACGTATGCATCCAAGTTATGCAGTCTCCCCTCTGTAATGGCATCTGTCACATAGTTGACGGGCCCTGGCATATACGGTAACGTCCGCTTTTGATTCGGCACGTTGCCTGCCTCGGCTGGGAACTCCGTCAGCAACGCAATTTGGAAGTCGTAGAAATCCTCGTAGTAGCGCGACAGCTCCCAGCGGCGGCCGTTTTCAAGAATGACGGCAATGACGAACCAGTATTTGTCGTCAGCGAAGCAGTACCGCGGAATGCTGGCAGCAACCGGGGCGTCGAAATGGTCGGCCATGTCTTGTTGAGAAAATGGACCGGGGTGGGCACTTGGAGACATGATGGGCTGTAAAGGGAGAGAATGAGATGATATTGTTAGCATACAAGTTTCTGTCTTCATATTTGTCTTGCTTCTTGACCGGGCCAACCTACCTGAGGTGATGACTGTGGTTGGTATTGTTGTGGTGGTTGTTGCTGTGCGTACTGCTGTTGGTGCTGATGCGTCTGTCCACTCAATCTCTGCTGCTGCAGACTCATCCTCTCAATGCCCTGTTCCAATTGCGTCGGCCCCAACGAGTTTGCTGCACTGCCCGTATCAAATTTGCCTAGACTGATACTCGAATTTTTGTACTCAGCCGCCATCTTCTTCCACTCTTCCACCCTCGGGATTCCCGCTTTCCGGATAGTCTCCTGCGGGTTCGGCACCGGTGTATTACTGGCCATGTCGCGAATCTCAATAAATGACACAGGAATTAGCCCGGGACCGCCAAGGCGGCCAATCGGCTTAGCGACAAACCACTCCGGATCCGATTGGGCAATAACAATAATGGCCTCTCCCGCCTTAGCCTCCAGCTCGTCGCCTCTTTCGGCCTTGAAATCGTACATAACAATCCCATACACCATGGCCCCGCTCTTACCGCTGCCCCTGCTCTGCCGCTGCGACGCCATCATGCCAGCTGAATTAGGTGTTGACGCTGTACCGGGCGACGACTCCCCGTATCCGGAGTCGGAGACAGAGATGCGGGAAGGGTCAGAGGGAGTTGCGGCTGCCGAATCGCGTTCGTTGCGGCCGAGGGCTTGGAAGAAGGAGACGGGGACGAGACCGCGAGTGTTGGGCAGAGACGGGTTGCACGCTTCGTACCAGTCGGCGTCGTCTTCGCGGCCGATGACGTGGAAGAAGTCACCGCGGGAGAAGCTGAGTTCTTGGGAAGAGTTTGCGTTGTAGTCGTAGAGAGCGCGGATGACCTGTTGTGGGGGGGAGGGAACGGAAAGTGGGGTTAGAATGGGATGTCTTATTTTGGGAGGAGAGGTTGTGTCAAAGGAACAATGGACAAAGGGATGATTGTGATGGAAGGATATGGCTAAGATGGATCTGAAGGAGGCAAATATAAGACTACTCAGAAAGAAGAAAAAAGAAGTCAAGAGGAAAAAAGAGGACAAGAAAATAATCACACGCAACACTTCATGATACGCCGCAAATGTAATCAATCGATGCGGGCCCACCGGCAAAATGGCACGTGAAATTATACCCTCGTCGACCCCTTCTTCAAGTTATCATCTTCTTCAAGTCATAGTCCTCCTTGTAAATACTTCTTGGCATAATTGCATTTCAAACATACCTTTTTCGGCGGGACAATGGCCAGGGCAGACTTCGGCACGATTGTCGGCTGCGGCTTCTCCTTTTCGCTCTTGATTGATCTCCTCAGGGCCTGTGATAGAGGGAAAAGATGATATTTCTAGGTTAGTTGCAAATCAACAAAAATATTAAAAAAATAAGAAATCACGCAAAGAAACAATCATAAAGGCCAAGAAGAAAAAAACCCATAAATCGTCAATATCCACTCGGTCTGTCACGGTGTGGCCTAATGTCCGCCTGTTGTGCTATGTTGCTGGGCTGCGCAGCCGCCATTGTTAATTGGTTGGTTGGTTGGGGCAAAAGGTTCCATTTAACTACAGCAGGGCCCTGGTAGCTTCCAACAACCAACAACCACAACAAGGAGGCCCATGAGCCCGGGCATTCACTATTTTCCCCATACATATGGTAAAATGTTCACGTAGACGCTTGCCCCACAAACAAACTCACTTTGTACAATACAAGACAAGAAAAAAGAAAAGAAAAGGCGTGGAAGACGGTCATTCGTGTGGATTAATGGGTTGCGGGTTATGGTCGCCGAGTCAGTCACACAAAACAAAGCCAATTGTCCTACCCACCGCGATCCATTGTATATCAATAGTCAACCATAATGCGGGAATAGGAATGGCGCGGTCCGTGGGTCGGGCAGCAGAAACAACAGACAATAGACAACAGACACAAGGAGACAAGGGCTCGATCAACACCAGACATCAATGTCAAAAAGAAAGCCCACTGTCAAGATCACAAAATAACATAACGGCAAGGCATGACTGACTCGACTCCCAGACAACAGCAACTCATGACGATCCCAGGGGTCACTTCATTCCATGCCATTCCATTCGGTGCCCCTCTCCATATCTCTCGCTCTGTCTCTGATAATGCTTGTTTGTCGGCCCTTCCCCTCCCCTCTTGCTACCCACCCCAGTACCCTTCCTCCCAGGGCAAAGAGCATGCATCTCTTTCAACATGGGCGTCATGCATATGGAGGGGAAGGGAAAAAATAGAGAGGAAAGGTGAGAGGGGGACAAGTCACGTCGGATCCGGACAAGACATACAGAAAGCAGACCGGGAAATTGAGGTGTAGACTGCTGCTAAGGACCAATGAATGGAGATGAATGGAGATGAATGGATATTGACGAAGCGCACGTGAATTTCGAGGTTCGCTCGTCGAGATACACACCTTCATGTTGACGAATTGGAATACCAAGTATTGAAGGTGTTGTTTTCGGTTAATTCGGTTGGTTGGCCGGTTAGTTGGTTGGGGGTTGAAAGTCGCTTAATCGATCGGTACGTCGTAAGTATGTAGATGGGTTCAAGATTTGTTAGGTCGCAGTTCTCAGAAGAGATGTCGTTGCAAGCGTGCGTATGCTTGTGTGTGTGTGTGTGTGTGTGTGTGTGTGTGTGTGTGTGTGTGTGTGTGNTGCTTGTGTGTGTGTGTGTGTGTGTGTGTGTGTGTGGATATTGTGTATTGTATGGGGTGGGGGGTGTCTCTGTAGAACCAGAAAAGGTACAAATTGACAAAATATTGTAGCTTGCGTTTTTGTTCTGTCCGTGTCTGGCGTCGTCGGGACAAAAGTGACGAGCTAACTTGCGCCGATTTTTCTCTTTTGTTTTGTGCTTCGCGAGGTGTACGTGCGTGTGTACCTGTATGTGTGTATGTGAATGCGTAATTCAAGAAAGTGCCGCCGGCGAATGTGTGTGTCGTGATTCTGTATGCGCTCAACAAAATTCTGGCGCTTAGAAGAAGAAAAAGGCAAAGTGAGAAAAAAAGGCAAAAAAAAATCCTGAAAGTTTGAATCAAATATTCAATCGCAATCGAGAAAACCATCAATATCAAGAAATGTCACCACCAAAAAAGACCCAAACAAAATAGAAAAAGAAAAAGAAAAGAAACTCTCTTTTCTGTTTGGACAAACCCAATCCAATCCGCCTCAGCATTCGCTGCGTCCTTCTTTTTCTTCCTTCCTTCTTTGATTCTTTCTTTCTTTATCCTTCTGGTCACAAAAAAATAAGAGGCAGGGAAAAAAGAAAAAGTGGATCCAACAAAACGAAACAAAAAGGGCCTCGAAAAAATCCAGTGAACAGGCAAACCAGGTAAAAAAATACCGATATCAATGATGCTATGAAAAAGTATAAGTAGAATCAGAAAATATGTTTAAACAAAAACTTGGAGAAAAGCCGTTCAGTAATATATACAATATACAGCAAAAAAAAAGGAAATCAAAAGTAACCAATGCACCCACTTCAACCCACCAAAATCCCCCATCTTCATGCAAAAAAGGTCCACCATCACCACCACCACTAACCCGACTCCCCTCCCCCCCACTATGTCCCTCACTAAAAACTACCCCTTCAACGCCGCCATCCATTCCACCTTCCCATTTATTCTCTAACAGTCCATTAATCCTCTACTTATCGGATCCCCTTCATTCCCATTGAGATCACCACCACCATAATCCACCAACCTGCCAACCCACTAACCAACTACCAGGCCCTTCGGAATTCCCATCATCTTCCCCTCCTCTTAACATCATCCCATCCCATCACGTGTCAACCCACTCTCCAAACCCTAAGATTATTTGCCCTTTTTTTCTTTTTTCTTTTTTAACTATCTACTTATCCGTTCGTTTTATCCAATGCCATATCGCTCCTGAAACAAGGACCACTGCACAGATATTCATGCCTCGTGGCTAAATTGTTCTGCGTCCTGCATCCGAGACTTTGAGACACTGGGGTTTCCAGCTATTAATAGCGTCATAGACATGCACACACTACTACCACTACTTTAACTTGTTAATCACTCAGGATCACTGAGAAACACAATACAGGCGCCAAGTGGGAAAGCGCGGCCGGATAGTCAGCAATAGATGCATTTGACTACATGCGCAACAATCAACACCAAGATCTCAACATCACAAATCAACAATTCAAAACTCTTGATAAAACGTTCATCATGAATGCTCTAAAAAAGGATTAAAATGATTCCAAAGATCAAAAATCCATCCCAAACCAATCACAAACTCCAACTTTTAATCTACATTTCCACTATGAATACCCCAATTCAATCTCATTAGTGACTGTGTGACCGTACTGTACTCCAAAAAGAAAAAGGCATGACAACCAACATCAAGAACCGCCGGAGCCCTCAATATCGTCAGTAAGAAAAAACGACCCATCATTAACAAACGATGATGAAAGAGCAAAGAAACACGAGGTAAAGGGAATACAACATGGCGCAAACCAATAAATCTCAAAATCCAACAATCTGATTTTCCCGGGACCTAGAACCAGTTCTTCACGACGGACAAAAGACCCGGGAATCCGGATCTAAGGAACCATAGATCCTGACAAGAATCCAAAACCCACAGTTATCCTCTACAAAGGAGTTATGCGGGACTGACAGGATACGCCTACTTGCCGTGTTACTAATGGATGCGGCGCGGGAAAATGATACTTGCAGTTATCAGACAAAACGTCTGCAAAGCTTCAACCCAGCTATCAACAATCACTGGTCAAAACTTAAGAGTATCGGCATCAAGATCAATCCCAGTGGTCCTGCACTCAATATCTCCCAACTCATCTATGACGACCTGAAATTATGGGATTAAATCCGTCCGCCTCCAACTTCAAACCAAAAGTCCTTTTCTTGGCTCAGATCTGGCCCTTGATATCAACAGAACGGAAGGCAGCGGCCTTGGCCTCAGCAAACAACTGACCAGCCTTGCCACTGTGGAAAATGAGTTCACCAGTCGAGTCGTCCAACAGATGCTGGCCATCGTTATCAATGATGAACTTGCACGTTTCAGAATCCGACTCGAATCCAAGTTCTTCAGTAATGAACCGAAGCTTCAAGTGAGGTTTATACCTATATAGCAATCAGTTAGCATAAGACGCTCATATTGATACAACATAAGCAGACAACAAAAGATAAAAACACTTACGCCTTGCAAATCATGCACAGAGCGGCAAGACGCTCGCGCCCAACAAACATGTCCAAAAGATAGCCGCCCATGTTCGGAGCCGTGAGGTACAACTTGAAGAACTTGTGATAGTTGCCCAGAGCAAGAGCAGAGCGGATCTCAAGAGCATGTTTGATAGACGGTTGTTGTTTATCCTGTGTGGTTAGTTTGGCAATAGTTTCGTTAAGACCAGTGCGGTTGGCCGTGTGAATAAAGTAAAGAATCCGATACGCCTGGAATTCAACTTCGTTGCCCTTAATGCCCAAAGAATACAAGACTTTCAGCTGCGTTTGACACTGGTTATACTCACCCAGGTCGCCCTTTTCCAGTGCTATACGCGCATGAATCTCATACACAGAAACGGTAAATTCGTTGCGGATACGCTGAACAGTAAGATCCTGCCGCAATGACTTAAACTGATCACAGATATATCCATAGTTGCCCTCGGCACGCCACTTTTGCTTCAAGAGGTCAAGAGTCTTACGTAGGACACGCTCCGGACGAACCTTGGATGGAATGGGAGGCGCCGTTAAACGAAGATAGCGCTTTTCTAGATCCTCGCAAGTACCTACGATCGGACCATCACACGGAGGCGGAGTAGGAGTCCGACGATGGTTGCGAGCCTCAAGCTCAAAACGACGCGCACGGCTTTCCCTCTCCACATTCTTGGATGAAAACTTACTCGACTTAAAAGTCTGATCGTCAGAAACCTTTGTCCGTTTGTCAGCCATCTCTGGCTTGGTAATACGGGACTTGAGGGTGCGGTCGGCACTGGTATTCTTCCAACGGGCTTCGTCTTGCTGCTTGCGCTTGTTGGCGGCGGGAGAAGAGGTAGCGACGGAAGCAGAGGCAGGAGGAGAAGGTGTGTGCATGTACGGGCTGGGAATGCTAAGGCCGGGCGGTGGAGGGGGCTGTGCAGGGGGGACAAAATTCATGACATATTGGGCGGCGCGGTTGTAGGCTTCGCGCTCACTACGAATCATGTGCTGGGGTAAGGGCATGAGATCCCAGTTGGAAGTTTCAATCTGACCACTCTCTTTGGCACTGGCGAGAATATGTCTAAGGCGAGCCTCAACATCGACTTTTGAGACCGATTTGTCCTCGTTTGCAGGAGCAAACACACGTTGGACATAGTCACGGACACTTTGGGGCCAATTGACAGGTTCCGAGGGGGCAGAAACGGGGGTGACGGGAGTCATAGGGTATCCATAGGGCTGATTTCCGAAAGTCTGTCTCACTGGTACAGCGGTGTAAGCGGCTACAGAGAGTGAAAGGTTAGTAAAAGGTTGTGATAAGAGGTTGCCGACAATGAACCGAGAACTAAATTAAATGCCGAGTTGGTCACACTAAGGGGATTGTAACAATCAGATTGATGTGAGGGCATGGCGACGAGGGGGGAAACTCACGTTGGCTATAGTAAGTAGCCGCAGACTGGTCGTTCCAGGGCGTCATGTTGTCAATAGCTTGTTATTGATGAATATCGTTGGCAGCCGTTAGTTCTCGTCGATCTTGTTACTGCAAAGGGCCGCAAAAGAGAACAAAAAATCGAGTTTGTGGTCGCTGATTACGTTGAATTAGGGGGCTGATAAATTAGTAAGTCGGGCAATAGGAAAACTACAGATTAATTCCGAGTTGAATTATATAATTTCTGATAAATTTTCTTCACAAAGTAGAGGCGTCGTGATGGAAATTTCAATTGACAATGTCGTGGGATTGAAGGTGAAAAAAGATGGAGGAATGACCTTGGATTTCGCGGAGACAAAAGGGTTTTGGGGCCACCAGGGCTTTCCCAGGCAAGCAGGACAATTTTAATTAAGCAGGTATAGGAAAAGTGGAGCCCACCCTACCTGAATAGGATTAAGTGTTTTTGAGTTTAGGGTTTTCTTTCAAAGGTTAGCTGCTGTTTTCATGCAATCACGTGCAAACAGGTTGGCCGTTAACCCTGCCATATGGTAGGCATCTACACTAAAGCAAGAAACTCATTAGGCATTAGATAGAACAAATAGTAGTGACAAGAATAAGATGTCTTTTTTCAAGCCACTAGATCTCACAACGGCATTAAGACCTGCATATCTCCAGGATGAGGTTCTGCTGTTTGTTCAAGATAACGTGGGATTATATGAAGGGTAAGTTCACGATATCGGACGTCATGATAATGAGTATAATGAATGAAAACTAACATCTGTGACAGGAAATACAAGCTGCCGAACCAACAAGATGGTCAGGTTTACCTGACGTCACATCGTGTTTGTTATGTTGACAAGGCTGAGCCCCGCAAGTTCTCTGTTGCTATAGAGCTGAAAGAAGTTGACAAGTTTGACCTATATGTGAGCAATATATGGACTGGACACACCATCATATCCAGAGACTAATCCCATAGACAGACTGGCTTTTTGAAATCTTCACCAAAAGTGACCATATATCCCAAACTCCCGACTGGAGCATCTACTCTCAAGTCTCAGACATCAGCATCAACTACATCCCGGACAACAACGGCCTCGGCTACTTCGTCTCTGGCCACATGGGTCTGCACCATCTGCAGCTTTTCCAACCTCATCCCCTCCAACTTTGACCCCTCTCTTGCCAATGAATACACCCCATTATCTCCATGCCTCGCCTGCGGTATCAAGCCCACCCTTAGTCATGTTCTGAAAGCGGCCATCGCCAATGCTACCAAGCGTCCTCAGTACTCCGAATCCCCCGCACCAACGCCGCTAACAGCAATCGAAAATCCCTCGCAACCACTCTCATTGTCTGATCCCACCGCCTTCCATTGTCCCCGTTGCACCTTTGCCAATCATCCCTCCCTGATGTCCTGTGAGATCTGCGGCGCCCCCTTGGTTTCCCAGAACCTTCCGCCTCAACTCAAACCCGTCCGCACCGAGTCTCCTGGCCCTACCTTTCCCGCCTCTGACTCTCTATTAAAATCGCCTTCCGCCACCCTTAACCCCATAAAATTCTCTTTCCGCGGCGGTGGCGAAAAATCTTTCCACGAACGTCTCAAGAATGCCCTCACCCAACGAAAATGGCTCCTCAGCAACGCCCCGCCAATACCCTCCACCCAAAGCACCTTGTCATCATCATCTGCTCCGACCACACCGAAAACAGCAGGTATCGCCGCCATCGAGCAAAAGACTCTCGCTCAACGAACGACTAACGCCCAAGTCATCGGCAACGCCTTCTCCGACCTCGAAACTCTCATGTCTTCCGCCCGCGAAATCGTCACCCTAGCCGAATCCTTTGCTCGCACTAACCCTACCAGCACCTCCTCCTTCTCCACCTCCACACTTGCCTCCACCATGGGCCTCATAACCACCAAAGACATCACTGGCACCAGCACTTCCCATAACCTCTACCTTTCCGAACTCGCCCGCACCGTCGCCGAATACCTTACTGACGACGCCCGCGGCATCCTCCGCGCCGGCGGCGGCGCCATCACCCTTGTTGACCTTTGGGCCCTCTTCAACCGTGCCCGCGGCACCGTCGAACTCGTCTCCCCCCACGACTTCGCCGCCGCTGCCGCCCTCTTCCCCTCTCTCAACCTGCCCCTCCGCCTGCGCACCTTCCGCTCCGGCGTCCAGGTCATCCAGTCCAAAGACCGCACCGAAGCCTCTGTGTGCTCTCTGTTGACGTCATGGCTGCTTACATTCCGCTCGACTCTGCCGAGCGACCCCGTGCTGTGGGACTGGCAAGAGTTTGGTCGGGGCGTGACGGCGCGGGAAGTTGCGGAGCACTTTGGGTGGAGTTTGGGCGTGGCGGAAGAAGAGTTGGAAATGGCGGAGGGGAAGGGAGTTTTGTGTAGAGAGGAAGGGTTAGAAGGTGTGAGGTTTTGGGGGAATTATATTGGGACGGAAAAGGTGGTGAGTGAGACGGTGAAGGTTCAAGATGCATTGAAGAAGGCGGGATTATTGTAATAGACATACGGTACAAGGTTATTTTTTTAGGATAGAGGTTCACGATGTAATGATTGGATGAATTATCTAGCAGGATATTAGTTTCAGGTAATGAAATAGGTAGTATGATTTATATGGAGTTGGCTTGCCGGTTCTTTTCTTTTCTTTTCTTTCTTCGATTTCTCATTTAACCCTATCCGACATGGTATTAAGTCTTTAAATCTAATAACCTCCCGCAGGAGTACAGGCCTCCCACTATCCGATATGGTCTAGCGGTTAGGATTCCTCGTTTTCACCGAGGCGGCCGGGGTTCGACTCCCCGTATCGGAGTTCATTGGAGTTTGCGCCTCTTTTTTTGCACCTTCATTCACCATTGTCTTTGTTACAGAACACCTAATCACATGCACAAGATTCTCCTGATTTTTTTTAATGCAACAACTGATCGTAAAATGATAACAAATGAGATGCTCATATTCACCCACTCTATGCTACTAAAACAACAAACTAAAACAACAAATAAGATAATCAACAGTAATCACCGAAATGATACCAACAATAATCAAGATTTTGGGTATAAAAGCACCCAAAGACTACAACTGACCTTTTGTATCGAACATAGGATCATCAAGTCTTTAGTGGCATAACTGTGTACAAAGTACCAAACAAAGAAAAACAACAAGTACGCATTATCTTATTGGCTCTCCCCATCCCCTTCTTTCTTACCGACTTGCACTACCATCCATATTCATATCCACTGGTCTCGGTACTTCACCATCTGGCATCATTAACGTCAACTGCGGCTCATCAGGAACCGTCGGCTGCACCCCTTCCTTCGCCGCCTTGTGTTGCTCCCTCTTAATACGCCCCGTTTGATGCTGTACCCAACTGCTAATTGTCCTAAAACGAGCAGGCGAGTTGTCGTCTGTGACGTTCGTCATCACGGTATCCCGTTGTGTCTTGGTCCACGAGGCTCGAGATTCCCGGTTGGTCCGGAATATGGACTTACGAACCATATTGGGGGGAGACAAGGAACCGCGGCCGGCAACAGGCGAGGCATTAGTAGAAGGAGGAAGAATTATATCATTGTCACCAAACCCTGAGGAGATTGAGGACAGCTCAGAATAGCGATAGGTGCCATTTTGAGGATCGCCCTCTATAACGAGAGTTTCTTCACCGCCGTACTGAGCCTGGGCGGACCGAGTACTATTTGAATGAGCAAGGTCCGTTGTGTATGGCTGCTGGGTGGGTTCTTGGGTGTATTGCGAGGATGTGTACGACATCATAGTGCCTTCGCTGGTCAGAGCGCTGATGGGAATATGCAGATTGGTACCGACAAAGTCGGAAGGAGCAGGGCTAACAGTAGCAGGCATCGGCTGCAAGCCGGTAGCGAATGGCGCAGGCTCGCTTGCCATTGAATTTTGAGAAGACTCGAAACTGAAAGCTGAGTTACGAGTGCCAGTAGCGGCAGGCATCACAGGAGGCGTCAATAACCTGCCAGATGATGAAACAGGCGAAGTATTAGCGTTGAGGATGGCTTGGGGAATAATAGGAGCGGGACCGGTAGTAGTGATACCAGGAAGCACAGTGGCATTCGCTGCAGCCTTCTCATTCAAAGACCAGGAGTCTTCTGAAGAGATGCTACGAAAGTCAACAGTACCAGCCTCAAGGTTTCTCATTTGCTGGTTTGTCTGTGATCTGTTCTTAAAGAATGGAAGAGCATTAACAACTTTGGCCACAATATTTCGGCTGGTTCGTTGCGATGAATCATCACCAGAACCTCTACCCACAGACATCATCACCTGAGCACCACTCTGCCTCTTCTTCTTGTTTTTGATCATCCGCATGATGAACCAGGTACCAGCACACAGAAGCGCAAAGGAAGCAATCGACACACTGCTAATAACAGCGTGCTCGGCAGTCTCACTAAGACCACTGGTGATGCCAGAATTTTGCGGGGAGTTGGATGAGCCCTTGTGAGCGTTGTCGAGACCAGGAAGACCGGGCTTCTTTTGGTCGTTGGAGTTTTCGTCGTCGGAATTGTTGTTGCCATGCTTGTCCTTGTGCTTGTCAGTTGGGACAGCAAGAGAAGTGGTAGCAGTGTCAGTGGGAAGAAGGGTGGACGAAATGACAATGGATCCCGAGACAGTCTATATAACTATGTTAGCAACATTTCATCAAAGTTTATATTTTTCTTTGCAGATGAAGCCATTGTGAATTGAGTTTTAGGGAATGTGCATCAATCACACGACATTAATCATGAAAGTTACAATATAAACTTAAGCACCCTGGGCGATGCGTGCATGTCTGTTTCTGGCCCCACAAGCATCCCAAAGACAAGGATGTGATGCAGTTACCGTATTGGGAAAGTAGACGAGCTTGGCAGTCGTGTGATCTTATAAAATGCGGAGTATTTTGGGGTAAGCTTACAGTCTCAATTACGGGGTTAGCAACGACTGGAGCAGTCGAAATAACGGCTAGGGTACGAGAGGTAGTGGTCACAGGCTCCCCCGAAGTAGCAACTGGAGCAGCCGTCGCCGAAACGGCGGCAGTAGAAGAGCCTGGAACAGCAGGGTTGAGAGCCACACAGCTAGGAGTGGCGACGACACTGGTCTTGAGGGTCTCAGTCCAAGTGGTAGAACTTTCAGGGTGAGCCACCAGGGTCTCGGTAGACACAACAGTAGACAGACGTTTCCGGTCAGCATCAACCAGAGTCTTCGAAGCCAGAGGGGGTAGACTCAAGTTTCCAGTCCCAATTATACCGCCCTTCTCATCATCGCTTGACGGAGAATCTGAAAACTTAGTGTCGTGATTGCTGGATGAGTGATCACTCAGATCTTGAAAATGACCGGGATGGGATAATAAGGTGTCGTTGTTAAACGGAGGGCCGTGTAAATCCTGGGCATTTTCGGGACGTGGTCCGGATGGTCTCCTATTATCAGAGTGCTCATCATCAGATATTTTGTTCTCATTATTGTCGCTATTCAAGTCTAAGCCTTCTTCAGAATCTCCATCATCATCAGAATCGATCTGGGGGTGCTTGTGGTCAGGAGGCAGGTGAAAGACGGTGTCGTTTCCTTTATTGCTGAGAGAGGAAGCAGTTGGTCGAGGACGAAAAGTGGAACGGCCACCACTAGCAGTAAAAATTGGAGCCGCAGAGGGATCGAAAATTGGGATAGTGGACGAAAGCGGGAAGTTTGATGCAAAAGTAGTCGGAATCTGAGAAATAGAGGCAACGGTGGTGGTCGGCAGAATAGTGGTCGAAGTTGAGCTGATAGCATCAATCTCAGGAAAGGTGATGGTCTGATTGGTATGCACCGCTACGGTTTGGTTGACAGTCGGAATCATCGAGTTAACTAACGGAGCAGCGATAGTGTCATTTTTTGAGACGAAGGGAATTGAAGTCCCGGTAGTCAAAGGAATAGAGAATGTTACACTACTTTTTTGAGGCGGAGTCTGGTTCACATTAGGAACGGTGAAATTGGTAAAAGGAGTGGTTAAAGTGGTATTTTGAGAGATAGCAGTGGTAGGAGTCGCCGTAACTGTGGGAACAACCACCAAAGTCGGATCCGCTTTGGGTATGAAAGTCGGCGTTGACTGCTGCTTGGTACGGCTAATTGTGGTTGAGTTGGTGAAGACTGAGAAGAAATTGCTAGTAGCTCTAGCTGAGAAGACAGTGCTGGTAGTCGAGAAAGCCTCCTCCGGAGAAATAGTCGAACTGTTTCTGAAAGGAGCAGTAGAAGCCGCGGAGACTGAAGTCGAGAAGCTAGTTGAGAAGACAGTGGGTATGATAGTTGAAAACTTGGAAGTTGAAGATCGAGTAGTGTTACTGCTGCTAGTGGCATTTGTGGACTCAACTGCAGGAGGCCCGGTGAACAATGGAATGTTGGCAGTCTGTCTGGTTGAAGAAGATGAGATTCTTGTTGAGCTCTTAATCTCGCCCGTCGCCGTAATCTTAGCCTGAGTCGCTTGAGTCGTCGCAGGCCTAGTCGAGATAGAGTAAGCAGTTCCCTTGGTGGTAGCTAAAGAAACTTTGCTCCCTGATGTGACAACATGTTTCACTCCGGTAGCCTTGGTCACATCTCCTGTACTTGTGGCAATTCCCTCCTCAAGAGTGCTATTAGAAAACGGCGTGGATCTCCGGAGCAGGACACTCGGAGGACGCTGAAGTCCATGGCGCTCTACTGAGGCCCATTTACCCTTCCAGGACGCTTGTCTTCTGGCCTTTCGGCGGGGTGTGAGAGATTCCGGGCCGGTAGCCATTGCGTAAGGTCTAGCGGGGTCGGGCTTGTCGGTTAGTGGTGCAAGGGTAGGAGAGGGCCAGTAATATCGATATCGTCAATAAAGTGAGATTCGTATACGTATATCGTGAGTAGATTGCTTGTAAATATGAATATATGACAGGTTGCAGCTAGCGAGACATAACACAGGAGTATGAATGATGTTGATGACAATAATGATGGCGTATTAGGAAATAGATGAGGCAGATTATTAGGCGATAAGTATGGGTACAGAAAGGCGAGTAGAGAGCGGCGAGTAGTTGGTGACCGTTGTTACAAGTTTTTTCGGTGGTAAAGAGCGACGATAGTTCGTAGTAGTTGTTTTGTTTTGTATTCAGTGGATGAAGGGTAAAGACCGACTAGAAGTTACCGAGAATTCGAATGTCGCTATATGACGAAATGAGAATGAAAATATGCGCAGTGGTCGCTAATGTTGCCTCCAGAGGCTCGCAAAGCAACCAAGAGAAATAAAATGTATATATAAGGCTGAAAGAAGAATATTGTAAAAACTAGAAAAGTGAACAAGTAAAAATCAAAAACATTGGAATTGGACTCGTCCGGCTAAGCCAAATGAGTGACTCCAACTACACGATACTAGATACTTGACGCGGACCGGCCTATCGTATCGAGCACCAAAAGAAAGAAATCAAGAAGAAAAAAATGGAAAAATGGGGAACGAAGCAAAAGGTGAAAAAAAAGGAGGGGGAAAAAGAAGCAAAAATAAAAAGGCAACAGCGGAAAAGTTGAAAGCAAAAGAGTCTCAAATCAATGGCAAGAGCAAGAGCAACTCCGTACGTGCGTCGCTGCCGATTTGAGAAATGACGGGGGTGGGACGAGACGCATGTGCTTGGTTTGGTATGGCAGGTTGTGGGTTTGATTGTTAGAGGGGTAGGCTGGGCGGTTTGTTTGTGGTAAGAGGGTATATAGACCCCACGGCAAAAAAACGAGATTGACATGACTTCGGGATAAAATCAGTATTTGACTCTAGTTTAGAGGTTGTTAAATCGTGGATGTGGTTATTCGGAATACATACAGGACTCGATATCCATGTAGCAATGTGCCGACTTTATGTGGGAGATATGTATAAGTGCAAGTTCTGGTCTATATACTTTACACAAGTTCCTTAATTATTTTTCTGTAGACAACTCAGACGGGAAGCCAGCCCTACTCAAAACATGAAATAATTCCCATCAATACCAATATAGGTCTTCAACTTTGATATCGGTAGACTTGCAATCCTCACTTGGTCTTACATGTACAAACATCCCAAGCCAAAAAAAAAAAGCTTGTTTACCACAAGCGAAAGAGATTGGCCAGGCATGTAGAGGCTAAGGCAGTTGGAAGGGTCTCAGATTTCACCTTGTTCAAACCCCGATTCTAAAGACACAGACGATTCAATCTAGACAAGATGACGAGGATCATTGTAGAAGTTGGTGGGAAGTTTCTGATTCAGAGTCATAGCGGTGGCAGACGCGAGATATGCGAGTAATTACTTTGTATGCTGCTTTAGATTAGGGCGGTAGGAAAGAGTAATCCGTTATTTAATTTTCTGTTTTTTTTTTTTTCTTGATTATGTTGACAACCTTTTTTCTTGTCCCTATATATTTAGTTTAGATGCGTACAACATCAACCTCCAGTCCGCAAATCAACTCCTCCCGTCACATCTATTACACAAACAATCCTTCTTCGATCCTTCCATTCTGCCCCTTCCCAAACGTTACAGCTAAGCAAGGACCCCCCCCTCCCTGTCTCCTCCGGCCATTCGCGACCACTCTGACACTCTGATACACAAAAACACCTCCTGATATCAATATCCCACTCCACAGCTATGTAACTACTGACACATACAATCTGTCTGTAAGTAAGATTTATCGATATGTAGCAATCCTATCATTTCTAGCTGCATGAGTAGTGGCGGGTTAATCTCTAAATTATCTCTATATGTACACAGCACACGAATTCATGGGGCTCGGTTCATTCCGAGGATCCTATATTGCCAAGCGGAGATCTGGAGATTGGTTGTCTGATGAGTCCGGTAAATGGGTAAGTGAGCCTGCCGGGCCGGTCCCGATCTTTTTTTTTGCATATGTGAGCTTTTGGTGTGGTCGTATGCAGGCTGTTTGACGAGAGTTGCGGGATCACGAAGTTTTGGCGACTGTCGTCAACTGTCTCGGCGTGAGTCGCTTAAGCGACTTCATATCCCCAATCCCTATTTACCAAGATCTCTTTGATAATATGTACCACCTCCGGGATTGCTATATCACGATGAAAGATAAAGAGAAAAACATTTCCCCATATACTATACACTAGATCAAATGTCTTCGACTTGCCATTAGTCAAGTGTAAAAACCTGCATACACGATTTCCTACGTCATCTCTTTGTCCATCACCTTCTTACTGACCTAACCATGGCCGCCTGCCCGCCCCCTAACCCTCCACCCCCAGCTCGTCTCAAGACGTTTCATCACCCACTAGAAGCTCCTCAAGTCATGCAATAGCATGTACAACCGAGTTGCGGCGTCATCACTGTCCATATATCAGGCAAAGCTAACCGAAAGAACCATTTTATGCGCTCAAAAGCTTTGGAATTTGTACAAACTAGAGACATGGTTTTGCACTCTCTAGATATGGATCTATACAGTAACGCTAGCATGCACACATACATATTTGTATTAACCCCAACCCTAGTAATTCCATTTTGAATGCCAAGTGCCAAGACGATAGCCAAGCATGCATCAAGATCAAACACACATCATGGACCAGGAATATATGTGAACGCCATGTGTAGATAGATGGAATGATTTAGAACCATTCTATTTATTCGACTTAACGAATTTTCACAGCTATACGAGATATTAACAAGGACAAAGATTGAAGAAGCGCGCTTTTACTGTGCCTTGGGATAGCCGCGCAAGCTATCTTGCATTGTATATATTTAATACTGAAAGATTTGAGGATCGGATCGGGATATAAACACTCATCTGCAAATAGAGTGAAATAGATGGTTCTTTTGTTGCATGACAGGAGATCTTACAGGATATAGATATGGCGTCTTGCTTCCATTTCGCAATGCTGGATTCTTTCATCACTAGTAAAGGCTTGATCACTACAATCACCCAACGTATTTAGTTCTGAATCACGCCTGAAATTGACGGAATTCTGGCAGTTCATCACGTATGTAGCTTGCCTTACTGACGCTCCGTGACAATCTCACGAGCGCACAAACAAAGTGTTCCGTACCTTACTACCCGGTACCATCCTCTCTTTGCACCTATCATCTCTATCTATTAAGTATCTGTCACCATTACCTTCCTCAATCAATGTATATGTAAAATATAGAAACCACAGACACCTATCAACTTATTCATTCGCAGCAAACTAGACTTTTCATTTTCTTGGCACGCGGTTACCATCCTTTATTTATTGCTTCACTAGTCAGATACAGTACACGGGTCCGAAATACTGTGCCTCTCGGCCTTCAGGACACCAGGGACTTTTTGGAGATTGGGTAATAGGGACACGCGAGTATATACTGCTTTGAGATGCGATGGTTTGGGGGAGAAGGGGACTGCGGGCACGGATGAGGCACCGACTGTCAGTGCTCTGGTGAAGGATTAGTGGATTGGTCACAAATCGTTATGAAACTAGGGCTTTGTCGGAGGGAGGGCTCTAGGGTATCAAGTGTCCAGATCGAAGTGGTGATTTGATGAATGGAGGTTTGCAGGTTGCGAAGGGGTGGTGATGGTGATGATTCATAGACATATACATATTAATCTGTACTTCAAGGTACCGAATTACCAGCGGATTCCCGAGAATTTACACGCAGGTTACTCAGCACGTTATGATGCACATGATGACAGTTTGGTGGTGGATATTTTTCACTCTAATCCATATATCATTCACCATAGTACCTGTCCAAACTCATGGCCACCTTTTCAAAAGAAAACACTGACAAATACACCTATTTCAACCGTCACAAGATCGTCTTGCTCATTAAACCAAGTTTCACCTGAACATTGCACATAAATGATGAGTTGAACACGCAATTCAAGTTTGATCTTCGCTACAAATTATGGCTGATTCATATTTATAACAAACAAACAAACAAAGCAAATCTATCACTAGGGTTAATGAAACAATTGGGTTAAGAGACTGACTCTCGTCAGAAATGACTAAGCAAATATAATTAGGGTTCTGATCTAAGATCTATGCTAGGCAACCGGCACTCGGAACGGACTAAGTCCGGATTGCCACCGTACGGAGACAAAATTGATATTGGACAACCTCGATTAAGCAAGAATACATGCACCAATGCACCGAAAAATAAAAAAATGTGCGCTTCCTGGATTATCCCCTTTCCCAGAAGCCAGGATTTGTTCCACACTTGATCGGACATTGCACGGGATTGCCACGAGAAACGATCCGATAAACTCACAGAGCATCTGGAAATGGCATTCGGAAGCGCCATTGGGGGTTCGGCGTGGTGGGGATTTTGATGTTCATAATCAAGTAAGCGGGCATACGGAAGTTTGGAACAATCAGAAATTTGCTAAGAGGGGGACAGTGGAAATGCAGGGTATGGAAAGAAGAATTTGGTGATAGATAGATGGAGGGCTTGGAGCCTTGGGGTGACATTGGGGATGAAGGGATTGCGCAGAAATTAGGATTGAATGGGGACACATGATGCTTCATTGAGAATCTGGGAATATGCAGGTGAGTTTGTGGTTCCGTAGCTTCCAGATTGCGGCTCAATAGATAGAGGCTTAGGTTGTCTGACGGAATTGGAATACAACGCCAATGCAAGTCAAATAATCATATTTTTCTTTTTTTTTCTTTTATCTGTTCTTTATTAAACGTTTGTTCACACTAGTGATGATGGCGAAATACATGGGTTCTCACAATGGTCAGTAAGACATGAATAAGATTCATACTCTTATCGTATTCTCAGTATCCACTTAGGCGATGGCCAGAAGCGAACTAGAACAAACCTTGGGTCCTTTGATAGCGAAGCTGGACTAGGTGTGGTTTTGGAGGGGGCATGGTGTGAATTCTGGGGTTCGTTTTGCACAACTCCAAGAACTCTGAGATATATAGATACGGACGAAGGGAGGAAAGATGAAGGGGATTCAAAGGGAATCCAAGCGAGAGCGGGGAGATGTTGATCGAATATGCCTACATGTTACAAGTGAAATAAATATATATCGAGATTGTCTAGAAGAAACTGTATCTGATGGGTGGTTGTACAAGAAACAATTGGCAGCGTGACATACAGAGATATCGTAGAGACATCGTAACCAAGGACTGAGTTCTTGGTTTATATTCGAGATATCTCTGCTTATGTAACATGTTTCTAGACAAAGGAAAGAGCGACTTTGATAAAGGGCAGGTGCAGGCGCTGGATACAAGGAAAGAATGGAATAGTGAGGTTACTTCCTGATGATTGGAGATGATCATGACGTTGGAGACAACTACCTCGATTTGTGAGTTGAATTTAAGTTTGAGGCAAGTGATGAGATATCATGAAGATGAGATCTCGTGGTAAAATGTGTGGCCATGCTGTTATGGTGTTTTCACGCACCTACAGATAATGTATTTCAATGCCAAGAATATTGCAGGAAAAAAAGAAAGATCCTTTTAGGATGTATTCCTCCACCACTCACCGCATCCACATCATCAACATTTGATTTCACTGCGCCCTGAGAGGTCCAAACTCATTCACATGCATGCCCATCCGTCTCACTTCACCAGCAAGTGAATCTTGGCCAATCTTGTTTAAGTCTCTGTGATTCGCCGTGAGAACTGCTGCTTTTGGTAGAGCATCGAGAATTTCGCATCGTGGCCTGACAGCCTGATGCTAAGAAAGTCCATTTTTACCAACATAATCTGAAGCAAAACTTGCCATCATAAATAGAAATTGCAAAGAGAAAGAAAAAAATATCAGGTCCACCTGTCTTTTGAATTAATGAATCCTCGTGATGTGATTACCCCACGATACCTGCTGTACCATTAGAGTCAGACCCTAAAACAGCAGTCGCTATCCTAGCACGACATCAATCCTTGGCCAATGCAGACCCTAAAATAGTAATGCAGAGCCTCCCCGATGCCCGGTTTACCAGGTGCCAAATTGACATGTAAATAGAAAAATTACAAGAACCCAAGAGAAAAAAAAATCAAATGAAAGGCAAGAGCCTAGCCCGGAGCAGATTTGCACACTAGATTTCGCACGCTGGAAATTCTCTTTCCTCCTTCAGCCAATGTGAATTTTTTTCCTCTTAAATTTCCGAATTTCTTTCCTGCTTGCTTTCTCTTCTCTCCCCTTTCGAGCTCCTCTCGAAAAGCCCCCTCATCGCAGCCCTCCTCCACCTTTCGATCACCAATCTCTTCCGACTTCCTCCCCCCCCACCCGCCCCGCGGCCCAATCAAAAATCTCTCTGCCACAAACCTGGTCCCTCCATCGTACATAATCGACCTTAACCCCAAAAACAACTACAATAATGACTCCCGCCACCCGTACCCTCTCGGCGCTCCCCCGCACCGCTGCTCAGCGTGTTCTCTCCCGCGCTGCCCCCGTTGGTACTCGCGCAGCGCTCCGCCCACTGGCCGCTGGCCTGACGGGCTCTGCTGCCTCCGCGGTCTCCCGGTCTGGTGCTACCCTTCAGCTTGCGCGCGCCTACTCTGATAAGGCGCCAAAGGCTGCCCCGAGCAGGTTGCGCATGTGGATGGGCTGGACCTGGCGCGCTGTTTACATCTCGGCTATCGCTGGTTTGGGGTATACCGCCTGGGTTATCTACGATGACCGCAACCCGGCGCCCCAGCGCCCCGTCGACCCCTCTAAAAAGACTCTTGTTGTCCTTGGTAGGTATTGCCGTATTTTAGAGAGCCGAGTCTGGCGGACGATTTATCTGAATTCAATGGCTACGAATTGGCTCCGGACGTTCCGATGTAACGTTCCGGCAGCGTCCCGGAGTTCAGTGTAACCGTTGTCGGGTTCTGTCCCTCCTGTCCCCTGCCTACAAGTGCTTGAGCTAACCACTGCAACTATCCGTATAGGTACCGGTTGGGGTTCCATTTCGCTGCTGAAGAACATCGACACTGAGAACTACAATGTCATTGTCATTTCTCCCCGCAACTACTTCCTCTTCACTCCTCTTCTTCCCTCTTGCACCACCGGTCTGATTGAGCACCGCTCCATAATGGAGCCCATCCGTTGCATCCTGCGCCAGAAGTCGCACAACGTCATCTTTTACGAGGCTGAGGCCACCCACATTGACCCCGAACGCAAGATTGTTAAGATCCGCGACGAGTCGGAGATCAAGGGTACCTCCAACGAGTGTGAGGTGCCTTACGACATGCTGGTCGTCGGCGTCGGTGCCGAGAACGCCACCTTTGGTATCCCCGGTGTCCGCGAGCACTCTTGCTTCCTGAAGGAGATTGACGATGCGCAGAAAATCCGCAAGCGCATCATGGACTGCGTTGAGACTGCCGCTTTCAAAGATCAGACAGCCGAGGAGGTTGAGCGTCTCTTGCATATGGTTGTCGTCGGCGGTGGCCCCACTGGTGTTGAGTTCGCCGGTGAGATGCAGGACTTCTTCGAGGAGGACATCCGCAAACTGATCCCTGACATCAGCCACAAATTCAAGGTGACGCTGATTGAGGCTCTGCCCAACGTTCTGCCCATGTTCAGCAAGCAGCTGATTGACTACACCGAGAAGACGTTTTCTGAGGAGAAGATTGAGATCAAGGCTAAGACCATGGTCAAGCGCGTGACTGAGACCCATGTCGAGGCCGAGCATAAGGGCCCCAACGGCGAGGTGATCCGCGAGGAGATCCCCTACGGCCTGCTTGTCTGGGCCACCGGCAACGCCATCCGCCCCATCGTCCGCGACCTCATCTCCAAGATTCCCGCGCAAAAAGGCTCACGCCGCGGCCTCGCCGTCAACGAGTACCTGGTTGTCCAGGGCGCCCGCGACATCTGGGCCGTTGGTGACTGCGCGGTCGCCGGGTACGCCCCGACGGCCCAGGTGGCGTCGCAGGAGGGCAGCTTCCTGGCCCGCCTATTTAACAACATAGCCAAGACGGACGCCCTGGAGGGCAAGATTCACGAACTGTCGTCATCGCTCAACCTGAAGCCCGGCAACGCGGCCGAGATCTCGCGCGAAATCGAGGCGACGGAGAAGCAGCTGCGCCGCATCAAGGACGTCAAGCCCTTCAAGTACTCACACCAGGGCTCCCTAGCTTACATTGGGTCTGAGAAGGCGGTTGCCGATCTCCCCTGGTTCAACGGGAACTTTGCCTCGGGTGGTTCCATGACCTTCCTTTTCTGGCGTTCCGCCTACCTTTCCATGTGCTTTAGCAGTAAGTTTGCCCCACTTTTATCTGACATGGTCACGTGACACATAGTGATATTACCAGTACTGACTTTTGTTTCTCTTTTTTCCCCCTTTTTTTCTAGCTCGCAACCGTGTTCTGGTCATCAACGACTGGATCAAGTCCAAGGTCTTTGGTCGTGATGTCTCTCGTGAGTAAGAGACAAGAAGACAAAAGAAAAACCTGTTGTCTTTCGGCGGCGACATGACCATGGATAAACTCCTTTTGTTAAAATACCTCTGATACCACATCTCTCTCTATCTCGCTCACCATTTTCTCTCTTTACATCTCCATCTCTGGTGCCGGGTTAGTGGCGTTGATTTCGATTTCTTATTTTCTTTCTTATTTTTTCTTCTTTGTGTCTGTACATTTGCCTGTATTCTATAGTCTTGTAGGAGTCTTGCACTCGGGAAAAACCTGTGGTTTATTTGTTTATTTTTTTGTTTGTTTGTCTGATTGTTATATAGATTGTAATCTGAATATGCCATGTCGAAAAGAACAACATGGGCCTGCATTCATTCAGCGTCACTTTTACCTTCAAACTTGTCGATGCATGGTTCTTTCTATACTGCTATATTCTGATGAAACTCTTCCAGTGGCCTTCTCAGATCCACCCACTTTCTCCAACTAGACGGTGAAGCCCTGTGCAACGCCTGTCCAACTCCCTCGCCACTGGTTTCAAAGAACGCATAGTGCTTCTCCATGGGCTGCGCCACTATCCTCTCCAACTTTTAGGCCGATCTCTCCTTTCGGCTCAACCTATCTTTGATAAGGGATACTATCTTCTGATGCAGACTGCAATACTATTTGTAGGCGTCCCGCGGGTCCCAGTAGACCCACTGCAGGCCCACCAGCCGCGGCATCGTGAGCGCCGTTTTGACATCATGCATGACCTCTATCAACGCAAAATGCAGAATTTTGACAACGCATTTGTCAAACTCCCTCAGCACATCAATAAGCCAGTGCTGGACGCTGGAAAGCCAGGAAATTCTGGCCTACGGGGCATTCTGTTGATCCAGCTGGTCATTCCTCAATCGATACCTGTTCTTATCCTTCCAGTAACAGATGCCCCCAGCCTTCTGGAAGGCCAGTATGCATCTAGTGTTGTAGAATATCAGCTTGGTGTTGGCGATATGCTCCAGCCCAATGTTGTTGATGGTGACTGTTTGCAGGGAGAAAGTGTTACCATCATAAAAGGCCCGGTCATTGATGAAGCGCAACAGGACCAGGTAATTCGGCAAACCCCATATGTCAAACGTAAGGCTGCGAAGTCCGGGGAGGTTGTAGGCGAGATAATCGGCAAATGCTAAAGCATGATTTTCTAGCAAAGACCTGTAGGGGATGATAAGGTGTTCTATAGGAAGGGGCAACGTGGTTAGGATAGTTTTGATCGAGGCGGCATTTGAGCTCCCTAAAATCATGCGCCGCAGCCGGGCCTCATTGGTCTCGCCTGCTTGCGCCGGATAGTCGAGGTTCCTAACGTGGTCGGCGAGGAAACTCGGCTCGGGATAGACAAGACCCAGATGGCGGAGGTGTGTCAGGCTTTCTAAATTTCCAAGCTCTAGTGTTTGCATGGCTAGGTGAGGCGGGTGCGGGTATATGAGTTGGGGGGACGTCTTCATGAGATGAGAAAGCTCGGGTGGAACAAGACCCGGCTCAGCCTCATCTTGGTCATAGGTGCTGACACGCAGGTAGATCCAGGGGTTTTGAGTGTAGGCGCCGGTGGCAACAAACTCCTTGTAGCCGGTCAGAAGGTTGAGTGACTTTCGGCTCCGGCACTTCGTTGTAAACGTCAGACACTTGAGGTTTCTTGTTTCCGGGATGGTCTTGACAAGTTCCTGTAACTTGGCCTGTGGGATGGTGTGCTTCCGGAGTGTGCCAGGCCCGAAGGTAAGAGAGAGGTATTGCTGATTGGGAATGAGGCGTAGCCAATCACACAATAGCCTGAGCTGTCCAGGTTCATGTGATTCATGTTCCTTGATAGAGCTGGTGACTTCTTGCAGCCTGGGGAAGGAGATGTTGTCATTGTTGTTTTGGTGAATCCAGAAGCTAGCATCAGCGCAAGACCCCTCAGATATGCTAAGCAGTGAATGCTGATTGTCCTTGAGCAGATTGTACGATGCCTCCCATGCCCGCAACTGCTTACTCTGGGGTCATCTCTGTGGCTCAACAAGTTTGCATAGGATAGGCGTTCGAGCCTGTCGACGGCACGACACAGCGTAATCCAGCTGGATGTCCCTGGGCCCGGTGTGTCGACCGACCGTCGACCAAGTGCAACTTCCGAATCGCTCCACGTTAGGCCATCAAGAAGCCCAAGGAGAGGACAGTGTCTTTGGAAATGGGAGGCAGGCCCTGGGGACTGCTGAGCAACAGGGACAAGAACCCACACAAGTTATGAATGAACCAGAGGGTGTTGTGTTCATTGTCGTAGACGAATCTGATGATTATATCGATGATTTCATTGGGAAGCTGGGAAAAGGGTCCCAGAGACTTGGGGTCGATGATGTCCCAGGATCGTGAGAAGATGGAGGTATTGTGCTCTTTGGTGTTGGATTGGGGCTTGGATGGACGCCGTTACCTGCCAGCCATCAGGGATGCCTGCTTGGAGAGGTCTTTTAAGCATTGGGAGGAGATAGTAGATAAAGTGAGACAGTGATGAAAGCTGAGACCATGTTAAGAGGGCAGGGTTCAATCAAGGTAGTACAAAGATATTTTCCATGTGTAGTTGCAATATAGAAGCTGTAAAAAGTAAAGATGTGTAACAAAATTTTATAAGGTCAACTTGGAATTTAATAAATTACTTAAGCCACTATATAATACCATGATAGAGGTGGGTGGTGACTGTATTATATGCATATATATATAGTTTTTTGTTGGGATGCTAAGCCCTAACTAACCCAGCTTCATGAACGGGCAAGAGCTGAAACAAAAAAAAAGAAGAAACAGCTAAGTATTCCCTATCTGGGAACTGAACCTAGGTCACCTGCGTGACAAGCGTTACACTAATGAGGACTTGACAATGTATTACATAAAACTAAGGCCAAAATATCAAGTTGAATGTAATCGATCATATGTCAATTCTGGAAGAATAAAGACAACACTCCACTGTAAATAGATCCAAATTCTACCATTCAGCCACCATCACACAGCTAGACTGTGAAAATGTTTCTCTAAAGGCAAATTGTTGGATAATGGAGGTCAAGAAACCCGAGGTATTCTAGACCTGGATACCTATCCTTTCAGTTGACACAAAGGTTATATCAGAGTTATGACTAAGTTACAGGCCTACCTATGTACCCATGTAGCCGGTGTAACGTCAGTTATTTTCTTACAGCTCTTGCACCAAATGACAGGGTTGTAATGGAATGGCCCTGCCATTAATGTGAGCAGGTATACCAAAAGATCCAGAGTTGTCACTGGTCACGCCGCATGGCTGTAATGCAATGATGACAGCCATAATATGCAGGATATGTCTCACAAATCTGATTCACCGAGGAAACAACATGCGGACTTCATGTTTGTCGGCCTGGGTGGGTGATATAAATGTCACCTCCCCCTTCGATTCTCCAGTTACTGTTGGATGTCTCCACGACACCAGCACTGAATCCTTTGCCCCTCTCATCCCCCACCAAATATCATCATCTCCTCAAGTTACTTTCACCGCTTTCAATCCCTCACGAATATCCAAGGAGGCAATATGGCAACAAAACCATGCGAGTCCTAGCGCAAGACTTTTGCTCTCCCGCAATCTCATTCCTACAGACTATGCGCATACCGAGAACACTGCTGTCACCAACATTTTCAAAGACATTGAGGGTTTGGATAGCAAAGAAGCGCTTGGCGAGATCGTGTATGGGGAACCGCTGGAGTAATTCATGCTGGGATTATCGGGCTAGCCGGAGTCATGTGGTGGTGAACGCTGGAAAGGGGATCAAGAAGGGGTACTTGAGGTTGTCAGTCAGGGTGCTTGAGTGGAGCTGGCTAAGTAGGAGGAGACAGTGGTGGCGGGGAGGTTGAGAACGTTGGGCATTGCCGAGTGAGAACACTGTCTGTGTCTGTAAGGGGTTCGTTTTGTACGTGTCGGGATTGTCGGGATTGTCATGGCAGTTCTTGGAAAAATTTATGAGTTGACCAACACATGTAATATTCATTAAAAAGGGGACACTTCTGAATTAGTTGGCCTATTAAATTTTGGAGCCTACGCTTTCAACATAACTTCAACGACATCATGAAACGTGAACATAGGCGCCCACAACCATCACGTTGATCACCATGTGCGACAAGTAATGAACCGTGCTATCCATGTAGAGCAGTCATCCTCAATTTTATCACGGGCCGACGTTTGTATGGGTATTCCATCTTGTAGAATCTCAATAAGAGGTTTTTGGGGCTCAGATTCGTTATGTTGGTTCTCGTCGGAGCTAGAGCCCTAGCCGAGGCCGGAATCTTCACTTCCACCTATTGGGATATCATCTCTTAAGCATGGAAAGGTTGAGGCATCCATGCCGATTGAGATGATAGTGGGGATCTTTTTACCTTTCATACAGGCAATTTCGGCTATGGCCGAACTAGACTTTCTCATGCACATCATTAGAAATAGAACTGGTATTTCTTTAGGGCTGCTTTCCATGACCGTAGCAGCTTTATTTCTGAGCTTCTTGACATTGTCCTTAAAAGTAGGAGTGAGCTTGTCGAAACCTTTGTTCTTGATTTGCGCAAAGATTGCACCCATATAAGCAGATTGGCCATCCGACTCCAAAATCTAGACAGGTATCACGAGGTCCACATAAGGTGTGTTGACGGCCATATATGCCGCATTGCAGTAGGTATACAAGTCGAGGCGATATTCCGAAGATATGGATGCTCTGTTGGTATCGCAGGGTATCTTGGTAAATCTGTTAAAGAAAACCTTGTCTTGAGACAAATCACCAAGAAACTTTGCCAATAAAGCTACGCTGTTGCCAAACAGCTTCAACAGAAACTCGGACAGCGGTTGGGGATGAGGAAATAATCCGGTGGGGTTCAGCATGTTAAATACTAAAAGTAGCGTGATGCTACACGTAAATTAGCTAATGTATGTAACATCAGCTAGCCCGTGTAGCAATATTTGGTAAAAGTCCTGTAATGCCATATTCAGCCGTGGGCCTTGTAAATGCACGGCGACAGCATAGGAAAAGACAGGCTCAACAAATATTAATTTCGTGACTATATTCTGTTTTGGTGACACATATTCAATAATATGTATCAAATCTATGGTAATTTGCGATGCATATTCCTTGCGGTCAGAGAGCAGTTCGAGCCTATAAAGCAGCCGATAGAACCAACGCACTTAACTCGATTCCTCAGCAGGGACCTGGAGAGAAGGAGTGATGTAGCGGCAGATAAACTGCATTACATCGTCACACTATACATCAGCTTTGGTTATCATGATACCGGCTAGAGGCCTACCAAACGACAAGATGATTCCCCAGCTCACGTCTAGATTCATCAATAGAGGGTGACGCTGTTGGTGAGAAAAGATTAAAAGTGAATAATATATAAAAGGGCGGAAATATGGAGCGCAGCTGTCTATTATCTAGCCTCTGGCTAGGATCGGATGCAGCTTCCGGGGCAAAGTTCGTGATGCCGAATGGAGTGTCCAGAAGCAAAGCATAAAGGGTGTGATGCCGTTCTGTGCTAACCGATATCAAAGCCTGTCGCCATGCCAAGAAAGATACCGGGGGTCTGGGTACGCTTAATCTTGTGTCCAACGCTCCCTGAGCCTCATCTATAACAATGACAACGTCAAATCCTAAGGAAGAAGCCCGCGTATCCTGTCACGGGTTGCTCTGGGACAGTGGTAATGTTGCTGACTGGGAATGCGGAGCAAACTCGCGAAAAAGTTTTTCACACACCCTCTCGTAAGATCTGTATCGAGCAGGGCATATGCGACGACCCCGTAGACCATTCAATTCTTGTTAAATGGCTGTAGCAAGCGATGTTTGGAATTAGGCAGCTTAACAAGACATACTAGAACTCCGTTAGAGCTTCCACATCTTGTCCAACTAGTTCTTGAACACCTACAAACACAGAGGCAACCTTTGATCTTAGGAGCAGACCAATGTGTCCTAGTGGTCAAAGTTTAAGTAGGCCACATACCGGCCAATTGTCGCAAGCTTGCTTGAAGCAAAAGTCTTGCCCGTGCCTAAGGGGGCCAGAACAACGAAGTATGAACCTGCATACTTTTTTGTCTGGTGAGCAACCCATTCTTTGTGATAGGAGGATATCTTCCGGGTGAGTAATGTGCTCATTGCAGGATACCCGGGGACCTGCAATTCTTTGTCTTAGGATGCTTTTTCATTCATTAGGATTTTAGTCGGCGGGCTGGTGGTATTGCTCTCGGAATCTTTAGGGAGGTATAAATAGCTTTAGATCTATTGGGTGCAGGGGAAATCCAATATAGGAGCATCAAGCTTCAAATATAGCTTGACGCTGTAGTCAGATTCTAATAATAGTTTGTTAATTTTATCATTGTCGATATTGGGAAAACTGAGCAATCGCTGACGATGCTGCAACCAGAATATCTGTGCTCGAGGAATAATAATTTTGGGACGCAGGATGCAGCTTTTGAGTTCTTCGACATCCCATTCAGCATAATTAGCAAGGCCCTCAATGGTTGCTAATGAATCCTAAGGAAGGCTAGTTTATGGTGAGTCCTCGTGAGATATAGTATGGTGAGACATGGCTTGTCTTTGGAACTTGCACTCTCGGTGTTTCGGTGTTGGGATGATCGCTGATACTGACGGTCGAGGTGAAAGTGTGGGTAGGTTGGTTGGTGAAGACTGAAAGAACAAAAATGTGAATATCAGTGGGTGGATCCTTACTTTTCAACATCAGCAAAGTTATCGGACTTTAACAAGTGTTCGTTAAATACGAGACAGAGGCATATGGTGTGTTGGCGAGATCAACAGTTGAAGATTCGAATGAGAGGCTGGAAAGGCTGAATATCACTACTTTCCGCAAACAATGCTATAATTGCTACATCGGTTAGCAGTCAGTGGACCATATATGTATGATTAATTTATTTAGGTAAGTATGTCAAGTGGGTCGAGGTGGGTATTATCAGGGTTAGGGCTAGAACGCGATTTGAACATAGAAAGGCGTAAAAAAGTAAACCAGGAAAAGAGAAAACCCCAAATATTGACGATAAATATTGTTATACTGAGATTCTAAAGAATAAATTGAATTTTCCACTTCTAACCACCGTCCATATATACCAAACGGCCTTGTACCTCCACATTCACCACCAAAACAACACTCACATCCCAAGATCAATATAAGCTCTAACTTGGAGTTTACTACCCTAGGACCACCAATTATCTATTTGCCTAAAATATCAGTCTTAAAGTGTTTATCTGGTGAACCGGGGCCTCTTTCTACCCGAGAATCACTGAAGCGGGTCGCAGTTGGCGATTAGGCTAGGATGATAGGAGCAGAGTGTAGCTGATTTGGATGCCCCCAGGGTCAGATGTGGCGGTTATGAATGGCCGCTTTCGGTGAAGTGGTGACATGAGAAGCTAAGAAGCGCGTAGACCAAGTGGTTGGCAAAAGAATCTAAGTGGAGTAATTATACTTGGACATATATGTTTCACAGGAGTCTACGGATGGTTATCGGCTTTCAATGGCTCGTTAGGGTTCAAGTTTGGATATCAATAAAGTGCATCTTTCCGCAGCCAAGCTCAACTAAGTTTGTCTACTCGTGGTGGTGAGCTAGCTGTCTCGTCACATTTACCATGTTGCAGTACGTGATTGGCTGACTCATAGGTCTAAACAAAATAGAGGATAGAAAAAAAAGATGAGAGAAATGACAAATTTCGTGCTAGTGTTGATAACATTACAAAGTCGCCAAACGTCTACTATAGTCCCACTTTCCCAATAGGGTAATGTGATACCTTGACTAGGTACCTTATACCATATGCAACCCTATTTAATATATAGTAGGGTTACTATCAGCCCTCAACAAAAAAAACAGGCGGGTAATCTTCGGGTGGCGCGGGAACGGCCAGCGCGTAGACTTTCCAGCGTTTAGCTCAGGTACCAGCGGCAACAAAGGAGCGGCTAAAGTGTCAACCTGGCGATATTGTTGGGGATGTCTTCTTTTGAGCCCTCCGCTCCTTTCTGGACATGAAGGTACTATTTTATTATTATACATATATGTATATGTTTCCCCGCATTTATAGGGCTTCAATTACCGATATTTGGCGGTGTGGACCTGGCTTCCAAGCAAGAAACAAACCATCACTGAGCGTTTTCTATTCTCTCAAAAAAGGTGCTCGACCGCGTCGCACGGATTCCTTTATACACACTGGATTGTATTTTTGTTTTCGTCTCGAGTCCAGTCTCAGTATTCAAACGGTATCTAAAGCATCGGTCGGTCTCGACCTTTACCTTCTGACTACGCTAAATAGGGTTCATTTCGAATATACACAATTGTCCCGATTATCTATGTATGTTGATATCGTTGCTTCTTCGGGCTTCCATCATTGTGGCCTCGTTTTTGCTCTTCTGCCACAGCAAAGTCAATATTCCTGCATAATTCCGTGTCGTCGTTAATCCTACACAGCACAGCAAACTCGTATCCGTCATCGCGTCCGTCCGGGCTTCTGCCTTCTACCCAACACTAACGTGTCTACCCCGAGAAGGAAAAAAGAAGGAAAGAAAATAAAACACAGAACCTACGCCTTTACCACAACCTCTTTCCCCTGACCTCATCCCTACCATCTATCTCAACCCCCACACACCACCTACCTTCTGCCCTCTCTCATTCCCTCTTTACGCAGCCCGCCACAATCCCAATGGCCACTCTCGTCCCTCTCCTTCGTGATATCCTCCCGATGATAATGCCGTCATCAATCCACATCCAAAAAGCCCCCACCGTGTCCCCACGCCCGTCCTCCCCCCCACCCCATTCCATGCCCGGGTACCCGCCCATCTCCGCATCACCGTCTTCCTCCTCTCCACTTCAACACTCACAGCTTCCCGCCACCAGCCACCCACCACTACTTCCTGATGACCCAACCACTCTTTACAACCTGCCGCAGCCGACCCCTTATGATGTTCCCGGACCGAGCCCCCATTATTCGGCAGCAGAGAGTCCGAATCCGTTTGCGGAAGGATATGATGGTGATGGAGGATATCCAGGCCCGTACGTGCGGGTAGGTAGTCCGGCACGGGCAGCGAGAGTGCAGGTGCAGGATGAGGGGGATTTGGAGGGATTAGATTACAGTGATGGATCGGGGCCGCCGACTCCCGATTATCGGAACAGGGAGATTCCGGGGCAGTCGGCGTTGAGGGTGACGAATCAATTGGTAAATAGGAATGATTACATGTGTGCTTCAGCGCTGGAGTTGGATGCGCGAGGTCACACGTCAATCCGGCATCACGGGGAACAAGGTGGGTTTTTTTTATTTTCTTTTTTTGATCACGGCTGCGACAAGTTGTAGGGAAATAAATATACTGACTTGTTTACTCTCTTTTATCGGTTACAGAAACCATCATCTACATCATCTCGGGTACTTTGATATTGTCGACCAAGCCAGACCTTGAGGGGGAAGTCGTTACGAATGTGATTTCGAAAGGAGACTTTGTGTGCATTCCACCGTGGACGGAGCACCAACTGCGGAACGATACCGATGACCCAACAGCATGGCTGGCGATGCGGAACGCCTCAGTACCAATCACAGTTGATTTGGTGGACTGGGGCGAGGAGGAGATTGAGCCCCTAGTGACGGACTCTGATTGATGTTGGTGGTTTTATATACTGTGGGTTTCTTTTTTTATTTATCACATAGCAGCGATATGACGAGTACATGAATAATCTATGGTTTCAATGCTTCTTTCTGATTACTGGATCTTGCATCCCAAAACAACAATAATGTGTGAGGCTCTTTGGGCTGTACAAGCCGCTGCCTGACATCAAGATGAAGTATATCCTACCTTTTTCTTGACATGTGATACCTTAAATCCCGTTCCTTCCAAAGTCGCAAAATTCAGGGGAGAAAAACAAAAAAAATCACTTGAGCACTTGCCTTTCCCTGTCAATTCCGCCTACTCCACCTAATTGAATTGCTCCAACTTCATCAGCATCAAGCAACTACCCGTCTTGGGCTGCAAGGCTGTGACACCCGATTTTTTCCTCCCTCTCTTTTTTCTTGCTAAAAGAATTCAATCATCTCTCCCATATCAGTAATTTTTATCGAAAATTGTCCTCTCTTGATTTTTTTTTCTTGTTTTATCGTATTAGGCGGGATTTTTATAACAATTAATTCTTTGTGAGAACCCGATCGCTTGGGGGTTCATCCGCTCCTCCGTTTGCTCACGCCCCGTGATCGACAGCATCTACTATTTGAACAAGCTGCCTACTCATTCATAAATTCAATCCAATAAACGCCACTTGAATCGAACTGGATCAACCTAACCAAAACATAGGCTCCTCCCGCCAATAGACCCCACTAACAACCCCGCTTACCCCTCCACAATGCCCTCCTGGCTCCTCATCCCGGCCACCCTCCCCGCCCTCTACCTTGCCTATCTCGACTACCACCTCTCTACCCGCCTCACCCGTACCACCACCTCCCGTCCTACAAAAGCTATCACCCGCTCCCTCCGCCCCGGCGACATCACCCCCGGCGATCTCCCCCGCTCCCTCCCCGACCACGTCGCCTCCCCCGACGCCACGGCAACCTACATCCTCACCCGTGAGCGTGTCGCTTCCAAGCCAATCCCCGCGTCATCATTACTGCCCAAGTACCGACCGGGCGGGTCCCGGAAGCGATCAAGCAGCTTGGGTAGCTTGGGCAGCTATGCGAGCTCGGTCAGTTCGTTGGTGGTCGAGGGAGACAAGAGCGACACCAAAATGATTATTGGGTATGCACGGGGTGTCCACTTAGCCTTTTGCCGGTTGCCGCAGGCTCAAATTATGCGGGCAGTGATCGAGGAGAGTCGGAAGGGCACGCTAGACCCGGCGATGGTCGCCAAGATGCGGATGCGGCCGGACGAGTTGGTGTCCGGGTTGTACCGAGTGACATATCGGGATTCGCGGAGGATCGAGTACACAATTGACGAGCCAGAGGTCTTCAAGGGAATCCCGACGGTCAACGGAATCGTGGTGGCGGCGATTGAGATTAAGGAGGGTAAGATGGGCGGGCGACGGGCGGATGGGGATGCGATGGTGGTCTTTGTAAATGAGACATGGATGTGGAGGAAACCTCATGAGAGCGTGACATTGATTGAAACATTCTTGGGAGGCTGGTTCCATAGATTATGTATCAGCTGGATGGTGGTCAAAAGTCTTTCGGGGTTGGTGTCGCCAAAGGTTATTGTTTGAGAGGGAGACGGCTTGGCTTTTTGCCAGACAAGGGAACTCATATGTTTATGATATCAAAGATATGCTTACTGAGTAATTCATCTACGAACATACCAACTATTTACCGCTTCATTACTAGGTTCGCTTCTTCTTTGTGTTTGCCCCTCTTAATCACTAGCGGCCGCCGGCAAATTCTCAGCCGCCTTCCGCCCGGCAATCCGGCCAAACACCACGCACTCCAGTAACGACGACCCGCCCAGTCTGTTGTCTCCATGAAGACCCCCCGTTACCTCACCCGCTGCCCACAGCCCCGGAATCGCCTCCAGCTTCCCATCGCCTGCGCGCCGCAGCACCCTCGCCTCCGTATCAAATGCCACACCGCCCATTGTAAAATGAACTACTGGCGTTACCTTACCCACGTAGAACGTCGCCGCCGCAATGTCATCGTCCGGCTTGACACTCCACTTACCAAAATCTTTGCGGCCAAATGAGTCTGCGGTCTCCCCGACAACAATTTTCGAGTACTCCCGGATACTCGCCTGCACCTCCGGGCTTAGCTCGGCCCCTGGCACCTTACTCATCAACCCTTTCCACAGGTAGAATTGCATATGGCCCTCCGCCGCCTTCGCCGCCCCCTCATCCATCACCAAATCCACATCCCACAGTCTCGTGCCCCTCACCCATCTGTCTTCCCCTTCCATAATCACCCGGCTCACTGCACTCCGTAACCCCATCTCATTTACAAACCTCTTGCTCCCTCTCATCATCACCCCACCGACCCCTCTCAATATTTCCGCCGCCAAAAACTTACTTGCCGCCCCCTCATCTCCCGGCGCCACGAAGCCCGTTGGATGAATCTGCACTGCCTCCATATCCACTGGGACCGCCCCGACCGCCTCCAGAATTCCTGTTGCCCCCGGCCGCGCCTCCGCCGTTGCCGGGAACCCCTTTAAATCCAACCGGTATTTTTCCAACAAGCCGCCCGCCCGCGAGTCGCCCGCGAACCCCCCGGCAGCAAAAACGACAGGCCCAGCCAGCCGCTCGGTCCACGCGACGCCACCAGAGCCGGTGCGGACGAATTCAACACCGGTGACAGGGGAGCCAGGGGCTGAGGGGTTGGTGACAAGTTTAAGGACTTCGGCAGAGGGGATTAGTTCAAAGTTTTTATGGGATTTGAGTTTGGTGAGGAGGCCGGTGATGAGGGCGGCGCCAGGCGGGGTGCTACCGGAGCCGCGGTGGGTACGGGCGACCGAGTGGCCGCCGAGAGCTGTGACGACCTTAAGGTCAATATCTAGGTCTTTTGTCAACCATTCGATAGCCCTCGCACTGTCATCGGTTAATTGGCGCGCCAAACCCTCCCGGTCCACCCGCGTCCCGTCATTCGGCCGCACAACATCCTGTTGGTACCGGGCGCCTGCCGACTTGATGGTGTCGGCGAGAAACAGGGTGTCATCGGTGGTCTGATAGAGTGTCGGGGCTCCGTTGATGCCGGAGGAGGCTTTAATGGAGTTGCCGCCGGGGCGCGGTGAGCGGTCGAGGAGGGTGACGGGGTGGTTGGAGGCGAGGGCAGTGTAAGCAGCGGAGAGGCCGGCGAGGCCGGAGCCGACGATGATGATGCGGGGGGGGCGGAGAAGAGTCATGGGGGGGGGTCGTGGTTGGTTGGTGTTTGCAGAGAAGGACAGGAAGATGACGATGAATGCGAATAAGACTCCTGTTGTCGTGAGTAATCTTGAAGACATTTGGAGTTTTAGTAGATTTGGCCATGGGCTTCTCATGATTACGTGTGTGGTCCTGATATATAGAGGAAATGCGGCTCATGTATGAGAAAGGGGCCCCCTCCATCCTGATAAATCCAACCCAGACTCTAGATTTTGCACTGTATTTGCAGGTCATTAATATCAACGACATCCGATGTCATGATACACTCCTCATAAAGCTTTGCATGCAATCTGCTGTTGCGCCACCTCATCTGATGATTTGCTTCTCTATTTCGATCAAGTTCCATCGTATGATCGTACGAGCCCTCCAGTAGGCTATTACACTTGAACAAATGCAATCTTGATCAGGCCACTTCAGTTGATATCTTAGGGTTATAACAACCCTCAAAACAGATCACGACCAAAGGAAGAAAAAAGGTCTTTCTCTAAGAGACTGCTCACTACCAGGGTCAAACTGGCAACCTTTGTATTTACTTGATATTCCCTATGCGAAATATTAGTACGATGCTCTAACCAACTGAGCTAAGCGAGCCGAGATTTACTAGACAGCAGATTAGATATCGCTGGCCATCAGCCAGGTCTGCAGGAACATAGAGTGGAGGGTTGGGGCAACTAGGGGTCGTAAACATCAGGTGATGGTGTTTTACTGGATGCGAATCCGGACAGAGGGTGGACGGCTGGTCGGCATCGCGTTGGAGTATATATATATAGATGGCATTGCAACTTGAGATTGCCATAGTTCATGATTGGATAACGGAGATTTGAAACTGATAGATCACATAAGTAAGAGTGATGGGATTCTAGGTAGCGTTCTATCACGTGGATGAAGGCGGCTGGTGTGTTGGGCTGTTGGAGATGAGAATGCTTAGTTTTGTGGGAATTTGACTTGTTGGATTTTGGGTTGGAGATAGGGATGTGGTGGAAACGGGTAGCTTGAAGCGCTAGTCAATTCATTCGGGCCAATCGGCCGATATCTGCGCTCCGAGTCATGAAGAGTCATGAAGAATCACTATCTCTAGGGCCAAGAAAGCAAAATTATGTACATAATCGCATAGAAGATGACATTCACTACAAAACTCCGCAAGGCTTTTCTTTCTCACCTGCATCGCCAGGCAGTTGTGTATTGGCCATCATCGACCAACCCACCATTCAGCCTCAACGCAATAACTTCCTTTTTTTTTCATATTGCTACCCCAGATTTGCAATGCAAATTTAGCCAAACCAGATCCCCAATCAAATCCCGGGTGTCCCCCTAGTGGATTTGACAAAGAAATTGGCCCGAGAAGATGCCTTCTCCATTTTGTTAAAAGGACGCCTCGGTACTGGGTTAAGCCACTGGCATGCTGAGCTGTTGTGACTGCACTGTGAGTTTCTGTGATGGAACGTCGAGAGAAGGGAGGATTGAGAAGATATGCATGAGGATGAGTATAAGGATGAGGATGGATGTGTGAATCAGTGAGTTTTTGCAGAGATGGATGAAGTGACCCGCGGCTCCTGTTCCTGCTGCTGTGAGGCTGTTGTTTCGAGAATCCCATTGCAATATCTGCCTTCTCATCATGGTCATCGATCTCAACTCATCTCACCGAAACCCTCAATCTCAGAATTCTGTCTGTTTCTTCGTGGCCTCAACACTTCTGTGTCCTCCTCTTCTCGTCACTATACTAAAAATTTAAAAATTTCCAACCCCACCTCTGCTGACCAATCACAGCCCACTCGTCCCGCCTTTGGCATCACTCTCCATTAAACAAGCAAAGAATCTGGGGAAGGTGCAATTCCCCCCAAGTCTTCCCCAAAATCCCAGCCCTCTGATTGGCCAGTGCCATCCTCGTCCAATCTCAATCCCACTGGCAGGCTTGGCCCAATTGCTTGTTTTCACGACGTCGTAGTTAGAAAACCTTTGTCATCATCCATTATCATCATCATATCTCATCCCATTCCCGCCCGCCTTGTCTTTCAAATTCTCAACCAACAGCACACGCGAATCGGACAAATTCTCAAATCACAACAAAACCGAAGCTCTCCATTTTTTGTGATTTGCCCCGTCGCTCTTATCTCCCTTGCCGTCAAAATCCCGGCCCAGGATAAGTCCCCTCAACTCCGTGATACTTACATTACCCCGCCATCGCACCAACGGACATAAAGCATGGCGTCTTCCCAGATTTCATCACAGACATGATTTTTTTTGTCGACTAATAAAAGTGCTGTGCTCGCCACTATCAAGAGCTACATGTCGGTGGTGGCCTCTCGTGGTTACATACGGGCCAACGGAGCGGCAAAGTTGGTGGTTTTCTTGAAATACACCGGTAATAGTAGTAGCAGCAAGGAAAATCTCTTTCACGCCCACCCCCTCCCTCCTCCAACATCCCTGCTGGCGCAAATAAATGCTCGGTCGCATCGCATACAATAACCAGATGACTGTCGGGGTAAGGCAGTGCTCACGGCCCGGGAATCGCCGCGTCGGAACTGTCGCTGTACGTACATACATACGTCGTCATTCGAATGGACTTTGCATTCACTTATTCACTGACAAGTCATCACAATTCATCCTTGCCTTTCTCTAACTCTGTGTGTATGTCCTATATAGCCGAGCTTGTCAACAAGGACAACCGAGGCTCAAAGAACGCAGCAACTCACAACTCCCTACACACCTCCATATCTACGTCACTTCATAAAACCAATATAAATATTCAATTAACTAAAGCTTTCCCCTAACTGGTCAATTTCGCCACTCGGCCGTAGTAATGTACCTCGCACATCACACCGCCATCTCACGAACTCCCAACTTTGTCGAATTGTCCAGGCATTTTCAAGCGGCCCATGACGTTTTTTTTTCTTTCTTTTCGCTTCATTACAATGAGCTTTGTAACAGGTTCCTACCCGCTACACACGCATCTATTTGGTTGCGCTCCCAAGAGCCGAGCTTCGCGTGTACATAGCCGGATTGACAGATATCCGTCATTGACAATATTTGCCTTATCACAATAGAAGATTACCCTCCCCATTCCCTCCACATGCACACACCCTTTGTTGTCTCGACGCAGTGAAACGCTGGCTTGCAGGCGGCAGAAGCTTATCATTAGTGGGTATTTATGGGCGTGGTGGGTTGGTGAGTGGGTGTATAGGGTTTGGAACCGGTGGCTGTTTACCGAGTTTGGTAAACAGATGATGTTTCTTCGGGTTTTAAACGGTGCATGAAGCAGCCTTTTCGAGCCTGTCGTCGGACTGCAGGAAAGAAGAAGAAAAAAGGATGTTATGGAAGAGGTGTAGATCCAAGATTAATCGCAATCTCGCAAATCATGTGTAGCACACGACAAAGAGACAAAAAAGCAAAAAAAAATTCTAAATCTCCAAATCTCCCTTTACAAACAAAAAGGATGTCACTTGTGGAAATTTTGAGGTTGCTCCCGTCGCTAATGGTGGAGCACAATGTCACGACACGCCGGTCTATTAGCCCCACTGCTCTGTGCAGTGCTATGCCGATCGGTGGTTAGTGGTATTCATATAGGAGTGAGAGCCAAATATTAACATTTTTAACATGGGTTTCATCCGATTATGGACTTGTGTGCGACCGACGGTGTGTGCTGCCGGTAGTCGGCAGCCGGCAGGTGTGTAGGTGTGTTTCTGGTTGTTTAACGTTGACATTTAATGGTGTTACAAGAATCCTGTAGTGGATTGTCCCTCTACACATCTTTTGTTCAATATTCATGTTTCAAACGAGGCGAAAAGAAATCATCGTTACAGCCATACGGCATCTCCCAACTTCTAAACCCGCGTCGATCAAACCCCAGACCACCTCCATTTATCAACATTCAGGTCTTTATCTTTTTTTTGTCTACTGTAAGCGCTTCTATATGAGATCTTGCTAGGAATTTCAACTTATAGGTAGGGGCTACTTGCTTGCTACGGCGTTACAAACGGGGTCGTGGGCCTAAACAGGGCACGGGCGGGAGGTGAGATTGAAACGAAATTTGTAGGGGGTTGAGGAGAGGAGCAAGGTTGTGACTGAAAATTTGAATGTATAAGTTTAGGTGAGTTTAGGTGAGTTTGGGTGAGTTTGGATGAGCTTTTGGGTGAATTTGGTAAAGATGAAGTGAAGTGTGGTGGAAGTGTTCGGAGGTCAAGGCTGAAAGGTAAAATGCTTACCTAAGGCAGATTTGCGAGATAGGGTTGTTTGTAAGGGTTGTTCGCTCCATACAATTGTGATCGTGATCGCAAATGTTGAATTCGTTGTCTGTTCTGTCTCTGTGCATTACACCAACCACGGGCCTCTTTCAAATAGTCAAAAATATTCATCAAGCAATCCATACGTTAATCCATAGTCTCCCCCTTCTATATCCGGACCCGACATCTCGTTCAATCCAACTCTATCTTCAGCCCAACACAACACAGCCCGCCCGCAACCCATCATCTCCACGTTATTCCCAGAGCAGCCACGCCCCCCTTATAAAAATTTCCCCAACAGGCACCTCGTAGCGCCTGGGACCATCTAAAACGCCAGAGATTGGATTAACGTGTTGGTTATTCCCGTTGATAAAGAAGTCTGGGGAAAATGGGTTTTCGGGAATAGTGAGTTTAGTGAAAGTGCGGGGACGACATGTTTATAGAATTGGGATGGTCTAGTGGTTTTTGCGGTTCGCAATATCAGATTTGATTTTTTTTTTGTAGTCGCCAATAACGTAACCACGGCCAGAATATTCTTTTTATTTCGACTTTTCTTCTATGATCTCTTTGCTGACATGACACTGACATCAAACCCACACGAATCCCGAACCGCACAATCCTCGGCAACACACCTTTTTCTCTCCTCTTCGCCGAGCCTCGTCAATTTACACTCTTAACAGTGACTTGTTATTTCCCTAAGACTCCAGACTTTGGCTTCACGCTTACATTACTCGGTGACGGTCGGGGTCTAGTTGCTGAGGAAGCATGGGTCCTGGCGTTTGAGAGAATGGTCTTGGCGGAGTTTCGAATGGAAAGGAGAGTTGGCCTCGCGAGATTGTGAGATTGGTGGTGGCGAAAAGGTCGAGTGAGATGAGACGATGGTGAAGAAGACGGGAAGAAAAGTGTTATGCGGTGAGTTTGAGATGGTGGTGTGGAGGGGGAGGAGATGCCATATGGATTCCGTATGATTGATTGGTTATGGGGGAAGGTGGTCTAGACTACTGTAACCCTAAATTTTATGACATGTAGTGGTGG
This sequence comes from Ambrosiella xylebori, assembly GCA_002778035.1. Lineage (NCBI taxonomy): Eukaryota > Fungi > Ascomycota > Sordariomycetes > Microascales > Ceratocystidaceae > Ambrosiella > Ambrosiella xylebori. The sequence goes on from PCDO01000011.1 coordinate 166,663, forward strand.
GGGATGCGCTATAACTTGAGATATGGCAGCTTCCAGAATGAGAAAATGCTACACAGTGATCTCACAGTTACTATGTAACCAAGAACCTCTACTCAAATCTGAACTGATCATCAATTCATTGATCTATCCTCAAAATCACAAATCATCATCGCCTCTTCTTCCTCTCCGCGCGTCTTGAAGTCCCCCATCCAAATGCCAAGCCAAGCCATCACTCAACTCCTTCTTACTGCCACTTTCATCACCTCCTCCTCTTCTTCTCAGACTATCCAAACAGTTCAATAATCTACAATAAACCCTCCCCGATCACGAATTATCCACTCGTCTGCGAGGCACAGCAACCGTTCTTCTACCCAAACCCTCGGTGTTTCCGCACCAGGGTCTAAATTGCCCGCCAGGTTTCCCATTTACATACATCAATTCGTCCTTAGGTTCTGTCAAATATAAATCTTGGCTGTCGAAGGCGGAGTCTTTGGTGGTAATTGATTTATGTACTAACAACCTGCGTTTCGTGTAGGAACAAAAAGGGTTGGTTGTCTGACTGCAAATTGCATATTATCAATTCCAATCTAATTTGGATAGTGAGAAAAGAGCGGTTTAAAAGAAAATTCCGAGTGGATGGTCCTGGACTAAGGATAATTGGGTGAGAATCACTCTTTGAAGGAAAAAAAAGCTCGTGAGATTTAGGTGTAAATTCATTCATATGGGCCTACATTGAGGCTCGCAGTACGCATTGTCTTGACTCCTGTCATCGAGTTCAGAATATTAACATTCATAGCATTGGCAATCGCAAATCTACAACGTTCCATTAACCCTAATGCTGGCCATCAACCAAAAATAACATCAAACATGAAACAATCCAATCTTTATTTTCGGAGCTTGTCTAGCCTCCGAACCATGTTTCCTACCTCGTTTTACCACCCCTAATGAACTTTATCCCCAGCCAGATTCCGACAATCATTAGTCCTTTATCACCCTCATCCACATCATCCAGTCAATATAATGCAACGCGTTGCTTTAGCCTCTAGTGACTTTCTGGTACGCGCAAGAAACAGTGGGAAACATGAGACTGGAGATCGACAATGATTGTTTAAACGGACAGAATGCCAAATATAGAGATACGGCAAGAGCGATGTCAGGAAGTTTTGTCAGTCAGTGTTTTTTTATCTGGATTTTGAGAGCCTAGGGAGAGTTGAAGGTTTTTTTATTTTCTTACTGGTGGGTTCCTCGCCTTGTTCCGAAGTCACATTGTGGGGAAATTACCTGATGAATGCTTTGTGTTGCGCGAACTGAGACATGATGACAACGACAGTCGATAACTACAATCGTAGAATAACCAAAGTCACATCATTCAGAAATGATGTTTCTCTCATAGACTATCATAACTAGAATGACTCTTCATCGTCTAATATTACCGCCCTTGGCTTTCGTTCTTGGCTTCTTAGCCTGCATCTCCAGAGACCTATAAGCACCATCCATCCCTCTCTTCTGTTTCCTACCAAAACATCATTAACGCTACCAGCTAATCACGGTCCCTACTACCACCACCAATAAACTCCCGATCTCTTGATTCCACATCCACATCCACATCTACATCCGATCTGATCTTTCTTCCTAAATCTCAAAACTTCCATCTATCAAGTCCGTGACCACAGCTCAGACACTCCTCAACCTGCCAAGCCCACATCAAACAACCCCCCACGCACCTCATCTACCCATAATTCCCATATTAGCATTACCTCACCACCCAAAATAACCTTCATAAAGCTTGCTGCATTGAATCACCAAGAAATATAATCTTCCTTTCTTTCTCTTCTTTTCCCGCAGCTTTAGAATTTTCTTCTTCTTCTGCGTGGGTACCCGTTATTCCATTCTCCTTTTTCGTTGGCAGTGCCACGAATATATGTATAATTTTTTTTTTTTTGCTTTTCTGTAACATTTGTGTTCTTTTTTTACATTTCAGTTTTTTGGTGTTTCTATTTACGTTTCTTGGCTGGTCCATCTTTTGCAACTTATAAGAACGACTTTCTTACCAGTGTTTATCAACAAAGATATTCTTGATAACATCGCGCTTGTTCTTTTCTACTTTTTACACTCTCTTGTTTGCGATTTTTCTAATCTTCTTCGCCGAGCTCGCCTCTTTTTCTTCTTCTTTCTCTTTTCAGTCCTTTCTTGTGTAGACTTTGATAGTCTTGATATCTTTTGATAACTCGTGATATCAACTCTACTTTTCATCGATCAATCCTACAAAATCAACCCTAAAGACAAGCAATCTAACAATAACATGGCTCCCTACGATCAATTCAATAATCAGCAAAGTAAGTTGACCACATCTACACAATCGAGAAACCCCATTCATCCACGTTTGCCACACCATTCACCTACCTACAAACATTACGATAACGGTGGAAATTCCAAGCGCTCATCGACGTCCGCCTCCGGTCCCATGAAACCCACATCCCCACAAAAAAATCTTTCTCCACACACCCTACCATTGCCACACTCCACACCCCTACATGGGTCTACCTGACTTTGTTTTCCCCAACGTGGTCCATTATTGGATACACGCCTTCTCCTTTGGGAATCCTTCAGCTATTCTTATTTTTATTTGCATGGTTCTCAATCTGGAAAGGGTGTGTACCCGGGGCCAGAGATCGGTCTATGAGATGGTCCTGATTTAGAACTTCGATAAAACTTTCTTTAATATCGTCGTCATAATTGTATTTTTGACTTTTGGGGTCGAGATCAATGGAACTACCAAACTCATCACGTTCCTAAGTGAAGACACACGCCATCTGAATCTAGTACCATCAATTAGTGCTGATGGTAAGAAGAAAGCCCATCTGCTTCTCTGCTATCTTTGATCAATCAAGATGCCATCTCCTTGCAGTGCATCGTTACTCCAAAGTCGGGTGGATGAGCTTTCCGAGCTTGAAGCCAACGTTCTTGTGACCAGTGTCAGTGTCATCCTCTGAGTACATCTGTTGGTTGCGTTGTCGTTTGAGCAACAAGTTACTGCATTTGTCAATGAACGAAGAAAAAAAAGGAACCTACCTCCAAAGTTTCAAGAACAAGAACCCACGCAAGTACTTTCCTTTTTCAAACGCACCTTTTTTTTAAGATTTTCTCTGCCCTCTTAAATTTACGCTTTTTGAACTGGAATCGTGGAATCTTGTTTTCTTGTCACTGTCTCGTCTTCACTACTCTCCCAAAAAGCAACGCAACGACTCTTCTCTTTTCACTTTCCAATCTTCTATTTTTCCTCACTTGAAGCAAAGCCAGCTTCTTGACTCAAATACACATCAAAAACTTTGATAAGTCCCAGCTCGACTCTCTCTGGTCCGTTCCCTCACGATTCTTTTTTCTCAGTCTGTCTTGGCCTTCATATTTGGGCAGTCCTCACCCCCCTCCAAATGCACTAACATATACGTCCCCTCGTCTCCGATCTCTCACTCCCTTCACCCCCCCCATACCTCGTCCCCATGGCCCAGCTAGGCCCAACTCCATATAATGTCATCGTCGTTCACCTTTATTGTTTCTTATTCCCATTCTATTTCCCTTCCCCATCCTAACCAAATCTTCAACTCCTTCCCTCCCTCCCCCCCATACAAAAAAGTCTTTTATGAGTGCCTCACTCTACCCTTTACTTTCGTCTTGAACATCACCCTTGACAAGTACACCGAAGCCAAGTCACAAGTTCTCTCTCAACTACCTGTTCTTGCCTTTCCTCTGGTGTTCAATCCTCTTAATTCGTTACCGTTATCGCCTACCCATTGAGACGGTCCCTCTTATTAACATTTCATCCTTTTTTCCTTTCTTTTTGTAATTAGACCTCACCCGCTTTTCCAATATGTCTGCCGACAGCATTGAGAAGGGCCACGGCGGCTCGTACGCTGAGGAGCGTGTTATTATCCAGGCCTCGCAGTTGAAGCCCTATGAGCATCGCAAGTTTGCTAACCCTGCGCCGCTGGGCTTGTCTGCTTTCGCCTTGACGACTTTTGTCCTGTCGCTGGTCAACATGCGGACTCGCGGTGTTACCGCCGGTAACATCTCTCTTCCTCTGGCCTATGGTTATGGTGGTCTAGTCCAGCTTCTGGCTGGTATGTGGTAAGTAATATTCAATGCTATCTGCCCATGCTATCTCATCAGGGTGACACAAAACTGACTTGGTGCTTCACTCTCATTAGGGAAATGGCTGTTGGCAACACTTTCGGTGCCACTGCTCTGTCTTCCTACGGTGGTTTCTGGATCTCCTTTGCCATCCTGCAAACTCCCTCCTTCCAGCTCACCAACCTCACTGATGGCCCCTACGCCGCCGACTCCAAGGATCTGGAGTCCGCAATTGGCTTCTTCCTGACTGGCTGGTTCATCTTCACGACGATTCTCCTTCTGTGCACTCTCAAGTCTACTGTCATGTTCTTTATGCTGTTCTTCACTCTGGATATTGCCTTCCTCTGCCTGGCTGCGGAGAAGTATGCTGCGTCTGAGGGTGCCGAGGAGATGGCGCGGAACCTAGCTATGGCTGGCGGTCTGTTCGGTATGGTTGCTGCCTTCTTGGCTTGGTACAATGCTCTAGCTGGTATTCAAGACTCTAGGTATGTCTTTTTTTTTTTACATTGTCTTTCCCCCATTACGTCATCATAACTTTGTTTATTGGTACATCTTTGAAACTAACATTGTCTCTTTCTTCAACAGTAACTCCTTCTTTAAACTTCCCGTCTTCCCCATGCCTTGGTCCGACGCCGCCAAGGGCATTGCTACTGACCACCACTAAACATGCAGTTAGTGCACTCGGCGGTCTGTCGCTGACTTTCGTCGTCGACATCATTTCCCCCCTACCTTTTAAAAACTCTTTACTTTGTTTCTTTGCGTCGTTCCATTAGAGAAAAAAAAAGCATATGATGGCTTGCTCTTAAATTTAATTAAACATGCCAGGATACAACGCAACGCACCTCTACGTAAATGAAACATAGTGAAGACGATCGAAGGTCCCTATACATTTTGTTCCCTTTGCTCGCTTAACCTATGTCAGTATGTGCTTTGTGTATCATGTTCTTGTCTTGTGTATTCTGCCGTGTTCAAAGGATGTAGTTGAGAGATCCATCATATTTTTCGCAACGGGAGTTGTCAAATGTCCTGATTGTCGTGTTTTGCTTCTGCTTCTGCTTCTGCATACATTATCCTATCCTCGGAGTCGAAATATCTAGGCTCGTGTTTTTGTATTTTTGTCATTTTTAGAATCTTTTTTGTCTGTTTCTGGTGGTTGAATGGCTGACTAGCTATACTTACGGAGAATAAAATACCCCTCTATTTTTATACAACAAAAAAGAAGCTTAAAGAAGACCTAGGAGTCTTATTTTGTGTCATGTGAATGTAGTTCTTCGTTTATCTCTGGTATCTCCAACTCTATATCGATTTTTTCTAGTCGACCCACCAACTCACAAAATCTCACGATAATTCTAGTTCCCTACCAATCTTATCCCGTGGGCAAACCTACAACTTATGACATCCACAACTTCTCTCCCTAGCACCAAAAAAAATATCCTTCCTCATCTCGAAATCTAGAAATCCCCAGGAAGACAAAAGAACAAAAATTGCCTCGGAATCCTTCGGCCTCTCCAGTCGCTAGAGCACTCACAAACCTGTTTTCATCCACACTTCCCTGCCTGTATATCTCCCCATCTGAGTAGAAATAATTCCCAATGCGACGACGGTGTTCCTATTTTTATTTTTTTTTGGACTTGCTGATCGTTTTGGGTTGGGCGTGAGTGATTTATTTCATTTGGTTGAAGAGGTAAGGTGGTGGAGCAGGGGGACACAGGGGATATTTTTATCAGATCGTTGTCGGAGTATTGTGTTGTTTATCAGATTGGGCTATTAGCGATTGAATTGAAATTCTCGTGACAAAGAAAACTGGTAACCGGTGTATACCGATCCCGACTCGTATATCGGAAGGCAACGTTCAATATCCGTTATCCGGCAACAATAAAAAAAGACGCATTCAACGCTTGTCGGCGTTTCGTCAATGTCGTGATCAGTGTAACAATCTAACGTCGCTGCCAAAGTGTCAACGCCATGCCAAAGCCTTACAGCCAAGAATCTACAATGCATTGTCTTCCATCCTCCCTTCTTTTTCCAAAAGAAATCAGACTTACAGACGGCAAACTGCATGTGTCGGGTGGGAGCTATTGTCTCCAATTTTAAATCTTCTCAAAACTCACTCCGCAATTGCCAATCACCACACCACCATTTGCTGTCTGTTCGTCGTCCCAAGTAAACTCACCTACATGAATGACGATAACCAGCAATAAAACAAGGCAATAAAAAATCAGTAAACACACACACACGATGGATCTTCTGCATCATGTCGTGTTTTCTTGGGGTTTTCAATCATCCAAAAACATCACCAATTGATTCCATCACGAAAAAAAAAAGCATCCATGAAGTTGATCTGTGATCTATCAATATAAATCTGAGACCATCGCTCTCGTGATGATTTTCCCGGTCGTCTTTTTGTCGGCATTCATCCTGTCACGCAATACTTGATAGAGACAACATGGCGACAATCGGGGGTTCGAAGGAGGAATCTCGCTGTTTTTCGTAGTCTTTCTGTGGTAGGCGCAGGGTAAGATAACATGAGCCGCTGGGTTGCTGCAAGGAGAGGCGTGGAGAATTATTTAGTTAGTTACATAGTTTGAGGAGAGAGAAGACACGCCTGGGGGGTCTGGGAGCGACGATGGTAAGGTGAAGACTTGGCTGATGCAGGTTGTGCGTGGGCTTGGTCTTGGCTTGGCTTGGCTTGGCTTGGTGGGGTGAGACTGGGAGAGGTTATCTATAACTAGTTGTATGGCAAGTGCTAGTTGGTCAAATGAGGGAGATCTCGCGATTTTTTGATATCAAGTTTAGAGTCATGTTGTCTTTAAGTCAAGTCCATAATGGCCGACTCAATCTCACGACCAAAATGACACAATATCAAACCCGCAAAATTGCCAACATTTACCAAACCCACACACCACAGCCAAGCCGGTAGGATCACCACCTCAGTTTCGGTCACCTTACTCCAATAGCCACCCCCTACCCCATTACCATCATATTTCCTTTGCCTTTGTCTACTCCCCCTCCCGAGAGCCTCCAAATAGCCCCGTACCCCTTCCATTCCATCAATGACATTGTCCTCCGATATCACTGACGAATCCTGAAAAGGGTAGTCAGTCGACACGAAAGAGCTTCGTCACACGCCCCTTCACTGTGAATGTTTCATTGCGGCTCTGCGATGTGTGCGTGGGTTTCTGTAGATTTGTCAATTTGTCGGTCAGTTTGATTCAGTCGGTCTGCGGGTTGCCTGCAGTGTCTATCACTGTAACCAAAGAATCCGTTGCAGTCAAAAATCAATAATCGGGAACTGGCGTCGAGGACAAGCCCAAGTATCATAGTCAAGGAAGAGCAGGATAAGACAGGGTCAAGGTCAAGATCGAGGCCAAGGCGTGGGAGGTGGCGTAATCCAATCGACAGCCTAAATAAGTAAATAACCAGAATGGTCAAACCAACAGCAAGTGCAAGTTGCAATAGACAAATCCATTCGTCTATTAGGAGATAAAAGAATGAGGTCATCCACTATTTTCTTGTAGTCATTTCTCAATTGGCAGCTTCAATTGACGATCAAGAGAGATACCGATGACATTGGCAAATGCGATTCCCAGATAAGCGACTACATCCGAGGCTCCGTACATCGCCGGACACACAAGAGGCCGGACCGAGCCCACAGATCGACCACACTTGCTACATCATCACTGTGTGATACATGTCTTTATCGTGCGCCTCGGAACCCCAATATACACTCACTCCTCTGCCTCAACACCCGCCACAAATCCCACAACCCAAAGCCTGCCTTCGACCGCAGTCATCCTCAAACACCCGTCCTTCTTGGATATGGCTATCCATCAACTGGCAAGGTTAATGGCTGGTCTTAGGAAGTGACAGAGACAAGACTGAAGTTTGACTCCGGCACTATCCAACACCCAGAATCCATACCTTATTCTTCCCCTGGTATCATCCTGCTGCTTAGCCACTGCAGGCACACCCTTTATATTCTTTGGGAGAGACTGGCTGCTTTGATGAGGGTTTCTTGGCCTTTCTTGGCCTTGCTTGGCTGTGACAACAATGGCAGATGGACGGAATGACTCTGGTGTATGTATGCGTTCTGGACGGATTGAATTGATCGATGCCGGTTGTCAAGACGTAAGCGTAAGTAAGCAGCGGCGTTCAAGTGTTGACGGTCATGTGCTGAAAGTGTGTGTGCGGAAGCGGAATGCAGAATGTGACGGAAAGGGACAGACGGACGGAAGCCAAGAGTTTTGTAGGCATTGACTTTGATCACCAAACCAATAAGCGAAGAAGTGAATAACTGGCGTGTGTGACCTTGTCCTTCTCAATCATAAAACATCATGAACATATATCAAAATAATAAAACACCAGCTTTCAATCCCCAAAAACTGGACCAAAAGCCATCATTTTCAAAAGATGGGTTGTACACAACAGGTACCAAGAGCCATCACCTCTTCTTTATACCATTCCATCTTTCGCCCTCTCTCGCCCTTTCCTCGCCATTCGCATTGCTTGTTCGCTATCTCTTTCATCGCACAAATGCTTATTCCCGGGCCCAAAGAAAGAAAGAATCAAGATTTCCGCCCCTCACCTCGGACAGACTTCACCCTTTTAGGCTGTGGTCGCTCGCTTCGCTGTTTGCGGCGCGCCGCCGCGTTTTTTGTATGTACGCACATAGTGAGGATAGGCTCGTATGTGTGAGGCCCACTTGGGTTTAGTGTGTTGTAGCCGTGTTATATCCACGGATGTGACGAGGTGGGTTTGGTGGGAATCCCGAATATTGGTCTAGTTTACAATGCCGACTTCCGGAGGTAACTACGCAAAGAATTGGAAGCTTCATACCACACAGGATATCAATTGGCCTTCGCTTTTTACTACCAAGTTTCATCAATTCAGCTGTCATCCTTCCCATCAAACATTAATCACGATCGCCAAGCTTCTCTTTCTCTCTGTATGTCTGCATTTCTCTTGACTTTGTCTTTCCCACATTCACCCACACCATTCATTTTTCTCTTGATTGACGACATCCCCTCTAGTCTTCTTCATTTAAGCTCGTTCCCTTCCTTTTCTAGCCACTTTCTCGAAAACTCCTGTCTCTTGTTTTGGCCCCTCCTTCCCTGCAATTTTTTTCTTTGCACCGGAAATAACTCGGCATTTATGTGCTCCACGGTGTTCGGAGCATCTTTTCACCAAGGATTGCTCAAAGTTCTAGAATATCCTTCAAAGAATCAAAGGAGTCACGTGAGTGGATGAGCGAGTGCCGACTGTATTTCATGACGTCACGGTATAGCTTGGTTCTTGTGATACCTGAGATACAAACAAGAATTGAATGATTTGTCTTGTTCAGCCGCTGCCGCTGTCAAGTTAATATGTAAGCACAATATGTAATCTACGAATCAGATGTTGTTGAAGTCATGACTTGTCACAATCACGGCATTCGGAATTTTTAGCGCGTTGCTTTTCCCGGTCAAGCTAGCGTTCCGATAGAATCCACAATTATCTCCACTAATTATCATTGTAACCGAAAAACATTGAACATTGAACGTTCAGGCAATTCATCCCACATTTACTATGTAGCTGTCAAAATCGCAGAATCAACTCATTGCATCCTGATTTCAATTCACTCCACCTTTACCCAGACCACAATAGACCTCAATTGCTTTGTCTTTTGGTTGCATCATCCTCTTTTTGACTCTCAAGGAACATGTCCCGTAACCCGCAAATCTTTTGTCATCTAACACCTAATCCATTCTTGACATGCATCCACGGAATTAACCGATTTACCCCCCCCCCCCTCCTTCCTTACAACATGGCGCATCTGTCATACCATACAACTACCCCACACGGTCAATTAGGGTTTATGAATTTTTGGCACCTGCCATATAACCTTGACGTATGACAGGACCTTTCTAGCGCGTTCTAGCGCTAGGATTACACAACAAGTGAAAGGTTTTCTACACGACAAGTATAACCAATAACTGAACAACCGCCAACCGACACAATCGCCGGACTGTACATGTATATATGTAAGTGTGCATGCAAACGACCATCACCGGGATCGCCGGACGTCCAACTCTCGAGTGATCTACCCCTCCAAGTACGTAACACAAAATGCACTCAGCCTAATGAGGATAGCATTGGGGAGAATCTTTGAGTTTCCATTGATCACGAGATGGGGCTGGAACGGCCGGAATTGTCGGGCGCCGAGCGGCAATATGTGGAGTGATTTTTTTGTATCTTTTTGAGAGGGTTCTTGATTTGCTTTTTTATTCTAAGTAGTGAACAGCAAAAGAGAACAGTTGCAGGAAAGATGGGAATATGTATGGTTGGGGATGCGTGATATGAGTGTGATGGGTATGATCTGTATGTAAGAGGTCAGGTGATGTTGGCAGATGTTATTCCCGGAGGTGGGTAGAATGCAATGTCAGTCGACAAAATAGAATTGCGGGGTGACAAACGGGAATATTCGCTACTCAGAAAAATCGTCAGAGACATGTCGTTAAATTAACGGTACTGCACTATCTTTTAAGTGGTTGCATCCTTTCAAGGCTTTTTTCTCTTTTTATTCATTTTTGATTTCGGCAGTTATGGAGCGGGCACTAGTCACCGGGACTTTCATCCACTATCCCCGTTCTAGACCCGACTTTGTGACATCACAAATTGTGAGTAATCCGCCAAAGATACAGACAAGAATGATGGAACAAGATGGAAATTGCCTGACTGTAGAAACTACAACGTGAGTTGAGTAATTGGGTATCTTTTCTTTTCTTTGGAAGGAGTGGTCGAAAGAGCGGTGGGGTATATTGGGGGGAGAGGTTTCAGATGGGCCGTGGTCGGCGGGGTGGTGATGGTGGTAGTGATGCGGATGATACGGGGGGTGGATAAAGTCGGGCAAAACGGGTTGTACGGCATGCGTTTGTGTGATGAGCAAGGGAGCAGAGAACCATGTGAGGGTGTGAGGATGTGAGGATGGGCACATAGATGGAGATGACGGGAGATGGAAGGCTGGCGACGGGCTGTTGTCGTCCGAGTATAAGAAGAAGGAGAGAGACCACCATTGTTTTTTTTTTCGATGCCGTCACTCAGACATCTCACATCAGTCTTAGTCTGACAATAATAACCAATAACAATAAAGCCAATCCAAACAATACCACTCACTCTTCCCTTGGTGACTACTCCCAACACTAATCACTAATCTTCCACATCTTATTTATTTCAATATCTCTCCTAAAATGTCTTCCGCCGGCCCCCGCCTCCTTACCTTCCCCGCCTACTTCCTCATCTTCGCCTCCGCCGTCATTAACACTGGCATCTTCTCCTACTTTATCCACGCCTTCGACGACCGCAACGTCCACCTTGTCTATATGCAAGTCATCGCCACTATCACGCTAGCCTTCTACCTCTTCTTGCAATTTCTACCCTTCCTCTCCAACTATGCCGGGTGGATCCTACCGGGCAACTTGGTCTTTAGCTATCTGTGGTTGACGGCGTTTATCTTTTCGGCTGAGGATTACAACACGTTGGGCTGCAGTTTGAAATCACCGTTTGAGACCAAGAAGTGTGGGTTGAAGCATGCGGGTGAGGCTTTCTTCTTTATTGGATTGTAAGTTTTTGTGTTCTCTTTTCTTGTTACTTGCTAAGGGAGAGAACGGGTATACTAACAAGTTGCAAAATAGCTTCTTCCTGACTCTTTTGGTTGTCCTCGAGTCTCTTGTCTGGGGCGTCCACGGTCGCGTTGCTGGCATTTCCACTGTCACCAAAGATCGCCCGTCGACCTCGACTGTCTAAGACAGGAAAAAAATTAATGATTAGTAAGCCGGGCTAATATCTCGATGGTGAACTGGGGGTCCCATTTTGAGATGGGATCTTTAGCGATGATAGCGGCTTGATGATCTACTGGAACTGAATGGCGGGGTGGGTGAGATATGAGTGATATGAGTTATGGATGATGACTACAACGGCAATGTTGTACGATGTATTATGTCTTTGTTTTATATTTTGTCTTTTTTTTTTTTTCTGTTCTATATTCCCCCCTTTGTTGTTTTGCTCTTTTCTGGCGGAGAAGATAGTTGGTAGTGTCGATTAAGTAGCTTAATGAGGATGTACTTTTGCAAATCTTTTCTTGCATTTTTCATCGTATTATCGTCTGAAGACAAGTTCCTGATGTACTTACTGATGTGCTGATATGCTGAACCTCAGTGATTCTCAGTAATGTTCAGATATTCAGGAACACTAGCACTTCCGTGAATCACCAATCGCATCATCGAGTCATCAGTAACTTATCCTCATAAACTTCATTTTAAATGCCTCAAATCTCTCTCGCTGATCAAACTCACCCCCAACTCTCAATTAAGCCCCATTAATATCACAGCCAAATTTCCCGACCTAAAGATTCACAGCCTCACCATGTCTACCTACGCCCTTTCCTCTCAACCCAAACCAAACCAAACCAAACCAAACCAATCAAACCAACCTCACCCACTGGTTCACTCTTATCAGACCGTCTCAACTTTTGAGATAGCTTTTTTTTTTTTATTCCGATTTAATTTTCTCACTATTCGGCTCACCTTCATCCGAACCAAACTTCGATGTGCTGTCTCAAATCTGCCGTACCAAAGAACAACGACAGTGTTGACTATTCATCTATCCAGAATTCACTTACAGATTTAAAGTGGCTGCATGAGTCCTCGCAGACTGTCCTGTTCTGTCAAGTAAAAACTGGCATCTGTGTGAAACACACGGGGTGGACGTCTTCCAACTCGGCCTGTCGCACCTGGAATGTCTGAGACACCAACGACAACCCTGACTAGAGCAAGCAGGGTCTCTTCTAGAAAAAGTGGAAGCCCGATGGATGAGGGATGATGATTAAGGGATGAATGACATCGTCCATAGATGGCAGGGGAACATTTTAGCTTGAATATTGTTTGGTTCGCTTTGATTTTTTATCTCATTTAGACTTTTTTATTTGGAAAACATGGAAATTCGCTTTAATCTTGATTCATGTCGTGGTTCATTGTGGCCAGGCCCCCTTTTGTCAAAGCGCGATATTCAAAAGGGTGAAGGGTTAAACCAAAGGTTAATGTTGATGAGTGTGTGCTCTGATGATTTTCTCGGGCGATGGCGTGGCTTTTCTTGACTTGACTTGGTCTTGGGTCGTACTTGTCAAATGCGGCGAGGTAAAGGCGGTTCGCGTGGGTGGATGTCTGTGTGCTGGACAGACTGAGTAATTTGGACAAGAATACTCGGATATCCGTCTGGTGGAGGATGGGGAAGAGGTGGACTGTTAGCTTTTCTTTTTTTTTTCATCTGTATTTGATACCATTATTTGGAAATAACAATAAAAAATAATAATATATAACTGAAACCCCCCCCTAAATAACTACTGTCTTCACCTAGACCTTCGGAGATTTTTATCATGAAATAAGGTTGCAACATTTTGGAAACAATAAACGTTTATGCTCCCACATTCCTTTCTTCTTCTCCTTGTTCCTTGCCTCCCCTAGTCTCCAAAGGATCACAAAGGAAACAAGCTTAACATTAGTCTTCCTTTCGCTTCCAAAATTGTTAGCGTGTGTACGAAAATGTCTGGCGAACTATGGTTAACCGAGTCTCAGTCTCTTCATTCAGCCAAGGCCATTTCAGACCGCTAGCATGAGAATAATACACAGAGACAAGCGAAACCCCGGAAGATACAAAGAATAGATTAAAAAATGTTTAGGAGATGAATAATAAAAATGATGATATAAGCTTATGCCAGTCCCATGGCTTCTTTACATATTTAAAGAATAAATGCTAAATACGCGGAGAACACAGCACGGCACTGCATGTCACTCTGGACCTAGCCGGTCGTATTCACATAGAATCAGTCCGGTCTGGTCTAGGCCTTTGTGGACCGGCCACAGCAACAGACAGTGGCCCAAGCCAAGGTCTAGACATTTGGTCGTCTCGTCTTGCCCGGGGATTTCTCAGCACAGCAAGGGATAGAGGCTGGAGGATGGAGACTGAAGGGATGTATGGGTTACGGTATAACCATTAGTAAAGACCCTTTTGACATGATTTCTTCTGTCGTCTCCAACAATCCAGTGACACCGTATCGTCTCTGGGTTTCTCTTTCTCCCTTTCTAACTACTACATTTATGTATGCATGATAAAAGCTATTATCCACGTGCCAGGATGCCCAATGTTTGTTTATCTACCAAGTATCACGAACAGAAAAAAAAAAGTACCCCTAAAATTGTTCAGCAAGATCATACAAGAAGTTATCTCGTCTCCTATACCACTCGCCCTGATGATCATCAGACAGTTGCCTGATGATCACCACTTCCATATCTTCAAAACCAATCTCACCATCATAATCGTCCAAAATATCCAATAAATAGCATCACGAAGCCGCCATGTGGTTCAATCATTCCCCAACTGTAAGAGATTGCCAATCACCTACTCAAAATCCTAGCCTTCTGCCAATTCCCCATTTCATGATTAAAGCCCCATGCATACATTAGGGTTACCACCAACCCATAGTATTAGAGGCGCAAAAGTCCGACCAAGTTCGACTCGGTTTACCACCAAAGTGCTGTGGAGTTCCTTTTGGTTTTCCATTTTAGGAAATATCTTTGAGAAAAAGACTGTCGGGGCTGTTGCGGCGGAGGGGCCACTATTATGGATATTTTGTGACGGGTTAACAGTGATCAAACGGAGGTGTGTGGTCTGGGCTTTCGGGAACTGGGGGGAGAGGGACTAGAACATTGAACCAGGAAGTAAGAAAGAAAGAAGGAAAGCAGAAGGTGGGAAGATTTTTGCGTTGGGTTGGGGGGATTTATTGGGGATAAAGTTTTATTGTTAGATGGATTGGGAAGGTTGTGGCGGGAAAACAACAAGGGAAAGAACGTGAGTTTGCTAAGATTATCTTGATGGTGAAGATGGTGATGTCCTCAAGTATATTCAAGAAAAAAAAATAGAAAAAGGAACATATAAATGTCAACATCAGTCAAATAACCAGACGATGATCACCACCAAAAGAATATCACCACAACTCTCTCCTTCAACCCCCTCCACCCCCTCCACCCCCTCCTCTCCTTCCCAAACCTAACCCCCCCTCGCCCCTTCCCGCAACTTCAGACAACCGGCCACTTCCTCATTTGCTCATCCTTCCTTTCCGTCACTATAAGTAACCCCGACATCCCCCTCACCTCCGCTTCCGATTCTTCCCTCCTCCATCATAATCAAACCCAACAAACCAAAACCCAAATCAACAACTTCCAGCTTCAGCTTTCGACGCTTTCGCTTCTTTCTTTTTTATTTTTCTTTCGTTAGATCTGGTATCTCTCTTTATTTCCCTTCAAAACAGTCATTACTTCCGCTAGTCGGCCCACTACTCTTTATATACCTTTTTTATATTTTTATATTTTTTTTATACCACCACCCAGCGTCAACCTCTAGCTTCCCTTGTACCCCAAAACTCCCAAGCACTCACCCAAAATGTACGCCACCAAGTTCGCCATCCTCTCCCACTTCATCGCCTTCACCTCAGCTCGATTTGGCCAAGAGCAAATCCCTGTCTCCGCGATCTCCTCCCTCTCCTCCTTCGGCTCCCCCGGCCAAGCCGCCACCCTTGCCGGCTCTGTCCCTGGAGTCCTCCTCGCTGCCGCCAACCCCTGTGCCAAACTCCAACTCGCTGACAAAATTGTCCAAACCCTCGGCAACGATACTCAAGTTATCTCCGCCGCCCAGCAGCTCGTCGCCGCTGAGCGTAACTTCAACCCCTTTAACGTCAATGTTGACTCCTTCTGCGCCAGCGCCGATCTGCCCGCCACCGAAGCCCTCAGGGGTATCGTGCCCCTCGTTGACCCCGCCGTTGTCGGCTCGGACACCGAGAATGCCAACTCTAAGACTTCCCTGACCTCCCCCTTTGACGCCACCGGCAAGTCCGTCGCTGAGGTTGCCATTGCCCAGGGCTTCAGCAACTTCACTGCTGTTGACTCCACTGGCAACAAGGTCAACCTCGCCGGTCTCTCTTCCGCCTCTGGCTCCGGCAGCACTGGCAACCAAAACACCGGTACCTCCGGCTCTGCCACTTCGGCTTCCTCGGGCAAGAGTGCGTCAGCCACTACTCTGCTGACCGCCACTCGTGCCGCCACCTCGGCATCCTCGTGCACTCCCACCACCGTCACCGTGACCGTGACACCCTCAGCCGCTGCCGGCAACTCTGGAAACACTAACAACAACGTCGTTGCCTCTGGCTCCGCTTCCTCCACCTCGACTGCCGCCTCCTCCACTGGTACCAGCTCTGCCTCCTCGGGCACCGTCGCCGGAAAGGGCGCTGGCGAAGGCGTCACTACCTCCATATCCGGCGCTGACTTTGGCTCCTGCAACCCCACCATCCGCCGCGAAGGTGGTCTCAACGGTCGCAAGGCCACCGAGTTCACCTTCCAGGCCAATGACCCCAAGATCGAGGCGATCCAGCAGGAGGCGCTGAACCCCAACATCATCACCAACCGTATTTGCGACGAGTTGACCAACCAGTGCGGCGCCAACGACCAGGCTAAGAGCGTCTGCCAGGATGCCAAGGCCAAGGTGTTGGCGATTGGCTCGCCGGCGGATAGATCGGACTCGACCGTTGATGTTTGGAACTCGGCTCTGGGTTTCTAAGCGGTTCGTGGAGAGAAGGAGTGGTTTTAGTATGGCCATCAGATGGTTATAGGATCAGGATACACAGCGGAAAATTAACACTAAAGGTTGGCGACTGCTTTGGCGCGGACGAACGCCGTGCGCGGTTCTGCACAGCCCGCGGTCTGCTTCTGGAACAGGATAATGTATGTTATTTGGTAATTTTATTTCTTTGAGTAAATAAAAACAATGGATAGGAGATAATATTTTATGTCTCCAATTTTACTTAGCTTTCTCTTGACGTATTCCTTTTTGTTTATGCTTGTCTTTAGAATCCCGGTGGAGGCAACACAACCCCTTCCCGGCCGTGAACCTCGACAATCCCCTCCTTCCCTCTGTACTGCCATCTGATAACCAGAGCCTTGTCCTTCAGCGGCATCGGGTCCCAGAATCCGGGGATATGACTCTTCCGCACTCCCTTCGGAATCTCTAGTCTCCCATCCTTGTCAACTAACGACGCCACTGCCAACAGGACATCCGCCACCTCGCTTTCCCATGAGGCATCTCTCCCCTCCCCCTTGCGTACCCCATACTTGGCACTCAAAATGACCAAGCCGCCCTTCTTCGCCTCTCTCTTCTGCCGATTTTCTACATGCGATTCCACCAGGAACTCAAAGTCCTCAGCCTCATGTCTCTTTTCTGCCACATACGCTGTCAGCTTCTCAGAGTTGACTTCCACCTTCGCCTTCGCCTTCATCCCGCGGCTCCGGAACCAGTTTGTCGCCATTTGCATTGCCGCCACACTGACAAACGGTACCACTGCCGTCCAGAAGACAACCTTTTCATTCATAGAGGCCCTTGGCGACATCAATAGCGGCACCGACATCGCCTGGCTCAGCCGAGACCAGTACAGCGAAAGATGGAAGTGAGAGGCACTGATCCCTACTTCAAGACCCAACCGTGAGAACCGGCCCACCTGCCACAGGTTCCGCAGGGCAATAAAGTGGTCTGTCATCGAATTGCCACACAACTCAACCTCCACCCGCGACGACGTCTGCACAGGCGACAGCAACGGAAGATCCCGACTGTAGCGCAGATAGCCCGAGTATCTCTCGCCTGGCATCGCACTCGCCGAAACAGCCCACGAGCCATTCCCGACAAACGACGCCTCACGGTCCATTCCGCGAATTCCAGATTCACCGCGGGGAATATCGGGATAGTTGGTGACTGACCACCGCTCGCAGGGTGTTGTCTTGTACCCGAGTTCGACGCTGGGGGTCGTCTTCGACGGAAACTGGAAATCGGCAAAGAACCACTTGCGTGACTCTTTAGCCAATTGCCCAAAGAAGTTGCAGACTTCGGCATTGTTTAACTTCCAGTCGCCAGAGTCTACCCGGATAAAGGCAGTCCCGGGTCCCACAGGACGGCATATGCCGAGAGCGATGCGTCGGACACCCGAATGCCCGTTTGTCGCCGACGCTTCCAGATTCCACGGAACAATCGAATATGGCGGGATAAACGTCTGCGATGTTCGTACCGTCAGGCAACTCTCGGGCAAAACATCCGTCTCAATCTCAACAGCCTTCTTGGTCCATTGGTTATCGCGAGCCTTGGTGATGAGCTCCTGTCGGACACGCACAGCAACAAGCGGAATGCACCGGAGCTCAGCGAGCTGTGGGATCCGGTGGCGGGGAATGGTAAGCGGAAGAAGCGGCTGGAAGCGGTCGGTAAGAAGAGCAGAATTGACGGTAGAGTGGCTAGGTGCGGAGACAAGGCCGTAGAGAGAGCTGGCCACAGTGACAGTAGGAGTGGCGAAGTAGTAGGTGGATTCCTTTGGAGGGACCGAAAGAGGCTTTTCTTTGCCTTTAGAATCAGTCTTACGGAAAAGAAGAGCAGGAATCAACAGTGTGATCTTGTCCCGGGCCGAAGCTAACGAAGCCAACGGAAGCACCTTGTGGACCGGAATCGGCACCGTCAACGACTGACTCAGCGCATAATCCAAGGGCCGCACGCAAATCTCCTTGTCAAACGCCTTAAAATCAACACCCTTTTTGCTCACCACCTTCCCACTGGCAAGCTTCTTGTACAGCCGCGACCCATCCACTCGAATGCCCACCTCCGAGCTCCCGTAGACAACCTGCTGCATCTTTGCCCTCAATTTGCCCTCCACTGCCGCCTCATAATTCCCATGGATCGCCGTCTCTGGTGACTCACCCGCTTCTCCGAACAAATCGTACTCCGCCCGGCGAACGGGATCCATTAGTGTCTCATAAGCTGTCTGCAGCTTGAGGAAGTGCGTCGTAGCCATGGCCCGGTACTTGCTGCTGTGCGTCTCCGGATACAGCATCAAAAAGTTTCGATAAAAGGCATTGCGAATCTGCTCCTGCGTCAACGTCTCGTCCTTTGGCAAACACAACAAGTCGTAGTAATCCACTGTCGAATACTCGTGTTCTTCTTCCTTCTCTTCCGGTTCCCTCTCAGCCTCGTGCCCCGAAACTTCGGCGACATCTTCATCGGTAAAGTCTTCGACGGGCTCAACATCCGTGACTTTGGTAAAGATGGATGACGCATCATCAAAGCCAAACTCAAATTCCCTCCTCGTCGTCGCAAACTGATCCGACAGAGAAAACCGTGACTCCGCTGCCCGCAGCGAACTCTGATATGGCGAGTTCCCGGTGTCCTCACGGCTACGGCGAGACACGCTAGATGACATTCCCGCCGCCCGGGAACTCTTGGACCGGGAGGATTTCGAGCGGGATTCCTTGGGCATGATAGGGGACGACGATAATATATGAAAAGTAAAATGTCGCTCAACAAGTCAAAAAGGGAAGATAAAATAAAATAAAAAGAAACAGAATTACCACACGGGGAATAAGTTAGGAGAAAGAGAAAGAGGAAAAGCTCAGTATAGAGCTTAGTCAGCTGGTGGTACGGATATCAGGTGGTGGCAGTACTTTGTTTTTCTTCCTTGTCTTTCCATTTCATGCATGTTTGTTCACCCGACCCAGTCATCCCATCCGTAGCTCCAATCGTTGCCGATCTCCGCTTTCCACGAAGCCCATGGATATATGTCGTGGTTGCTGACACAATAGGGCTGTTGGCTATTGACTGTTAGGATGCGTCACAGGGAACTAAACAGAGGCCGTTCAGGTACATCTCGGGCGCTGTTTGGTCCCAGCCACGACGCTGCAAGTAGTACGGGTTAAGACCTCAACGTGGCGATGTTGACGTCAGGTGAGGGATCCCTGTTATTGGAGGAGTGAGGAGGGACAACAAGAAGAAGGTATCATAAGTTCGATAATAGCGTTGGTTGGTATATAGTGGCGATCCTAGCCATTCGATTATTTGTTGTATCAAACTAAATCAAGATATCAACTTGTGTCGTTCTTTTTTAGGCCTTTTCAGCCCTTCGTCGATAATCTCAGACATTGTCGTGGCCTGAGAAGCCGGCAGGTCTCACCGGGTTGCCACGATATGCAGCCAAAAGTGGCTATGCCATATCAGTCTGTAAGCCCTATTTTCAGCGTGAGTGTTGGGTGAATTAGCGGGTTCATCGGTTGGAGGTTAGAGTCATTTATCGCCATTAAAAGGATGCCAGAACCTGTATTCGTTTAGCTGACTGAAAGCTCGGTAAACTGCTGTGCATAATGGCAATCCATACAACTGGATCAAGCTCATGTTGACCCATTCGTCAAGCTAGCGATCGTCTACAACCCTTAATATAGGTTTATATGGCTGAATGAATAATAACCCTAAAGATGTCATCTGACACCTTCTAAAATAACTCTATCTCTGCCCTGAAGCTTCTCACACTAGCCAATCAGAGCCCCCACACATCTCAAGCTTTCCGTCTGCGGACTTCCTCCGACTACAGAGAAAACTAACAAGGTAGTGCCAAAATAACGCAAGCAGCTGCCGAAGCTTCGTAATTGCGCGATCCGCCAGGGAAAGATGTGGAGATGTTTTGGAAATGGTGGTCATAGAGTGGAATTGATGTTTTTTTGAAATGTGATTTTCTTTCTGTAAACTTTCTTTGGCTTGTATCGTGATTCTTTTTGGGTTGGTATACAGAGATTCTAATCAATATGTTTGCTGCTCGTAACGCTTTCCGTGCTGCTCGGCCTCTGCGCCAGGTAAGTCTCTTTTTTCTTGCTTAGAACCCAATTGCGCAGCTTCCCACAAGCTAGTCGCCGACCACCACCCTATCACCCATCATAACCTTCACCAACCCATTCAATCTCCCGTTACTATGTAAACCCCGCTAACTCTCACCACCAGCAACTCCGCACCCTCGCTACCGAAACCCCCAAGAACCCTTCCCCCGCTGTCCCCAAAGCCGACGCTACTTCCAAGCCTACCTCCCCCGCTATCTACGCTTCCGTCGCCGCTATCCTCGCCGGTGCTGGCTACTACTTCACCTCCGGCTTGACCCCCTCTGCCACTGCTGTTCCCGTGACTCTCGCTAAGAAGGCCTTCACTGGCGGCGATCAGGACTGGCTGAGTTTGGAGCTGGCTGAGATCAAGGATATCTCTCCCAACACTAAGCTGTTCCGCTTCAAGCTGCCTGAGCCCGATTCGATTTCCGGTGTCATTTTCACTTCGGCGGTCTTGACCAAGTTCAAGCCCGAGGGTTCCCAGAAGCCGGTCATCCGCCCTTACACTCCCACCTCTGATGAGGGTAAGTTTCTATCCATTGCCTAACTATGAACCCAAACACCATTCCCCGAGTTCTAATCATTAACCATCCCACAGACGCCGTCGGCTTCATGGACCTCATCGTCAAAAAGTACGAAAACGGCCCCATGTCTTCCCACTTCCATTCTCTCAAGCCCGGCGACAAACTCGACATTAAGGGCCCCCTCCCCAAGTACCCCTGGTCTGCCAACAAGCATCCCGAAATCGTCCTTATCGCTGGTGGCACCGGCATCACCCCCATGTACCAGCTCCTCCGCGCCATCTTCCGCAACCCCGAAGACAAGACAAAGGTCAGTCTCATCTTTGGCAACGTCACTGAGGCCGACATCCTCCTAAAAGATAAGCTCGACGAGCTCGAAAACACGTACCCGCAGCGCTTCCGCGCCTTCTACCTGCTGGATAAGCCGGGCAAGGCCTGGAAGGGCGAGAAGGGCTTCGTGACCAAGGAGCTGCTGAAGACGGTATTGCCGGAGCCCAAGGAGGAAAACATCAAGGTGTTTGTTTGCGGGCCGCCGGGGTTGATGAGTGCTGTTTCGGGGAACAAGGTTTCGCCCAAGGATCAGGGTGAGCTGTCGGGTGCTCTGAAGGAGTTGGGGTACACCAAGGAGCAGGTTTACAAGTTCTAAGCAGCAGTGGGTGTGGGGTTCGCCGGGTATTTATATAGATATATCAGGGGCCCAGGATCTAGTTATCTGATGAATATGATAATGTTGTATCAAGAAATTATATTGACATATCTTGCGTCACATCATGCCATTCAGAAATCTTTTTGGTAACATTGACTCGAGCCGTGACCATCCGGGATGTCAATCGATTAATTGCTATAATACAATTCATCCATCAAAACAAGTAACCACCACTAACCGGCAAATACATACGATACATGACACATGAATTGAAAATGATTCAGATGATATAAACATGATGACGCATCCACACCCACAATCCTCCCTCTCAACCACATAACTCCCAAGATATATTCCTCAACGCCTTCACTTGCATCTCATACTATCGACTCGCAACTTCAGTCCCACTGCCGTTTCCACCTCCGTTCCCACCACTCCAAACATTTGATGGACTCATCTTGGCATCCGTCAACAACTGCACATCACCACTAGTCCCTGTTGCATCCCCACTCATGTCATGGCTGCTCCTCCTCATAAAGCCAGTGTCCTGATATAATGTCATTGTCGGTGTATTTGCCTGGCTGCCGCCACGCTGTCCATGGTAATGGACAACCTGCGGCGGAGTCTGGCCGACTTGGAGACCTAGCTGGTCTGTGGGATATGGGTCAAGGTCTTTGGAGGAGGTAGAAAAGGTAGAGACAACGGGCTGGACATAGCCGTTGTGTGTAGCGGTGTTAGTGTTGATAGCTGGTAGAGTCTGGTCTGCGGAGAAGCTAGAGGAGTGCTCGGCTTGCGTGGGTGTTCCGCCATCGTTGGGAGAGGCTGCGCGCTCGGCGGCCATAGCATTGGCAAGACCGTTCATACCGCCTTCGATGTCGCGCAGAAGACGAACGTATTCCTCGGGAACAAGACCAGATTCCTTGGTCTTGGGATCCTCGGCTACAAGCCAACCTTCGCCATGGCGGTAGGAAATCAAAATTATTTGGCCCTCAACAAGCGGCAGCTCGTTTTCATCCTCGCGTTGGAAGTCGTACAGAGCCACAGCCTTTCCGTGCATCTCTTCATCGGGTGAAGTGATGGTGAACTGATAGTCTCGGGAGTATCGGGATTGGTCGCCAGGGAAAGATGGAGATGAGGCGCAACTAGAAGTGTCGGAGTCAGCGTCGAAGTTTATTACAATATGAGACCAGCTTTCGGTCTGGAAATGGCCATGGGCACCGGGAAAAACGTACTCGTCGTTATCATTACAGTCATCAAACTGGTTGGGATAGTAGTTGTCGTTGGGGTCTGTGTAGTATCCAGGATCCACATAGCTCTGGTCCATTGCTGGCCTCGAGTAGGTCGCCGAAGTTGACTTGTGTTTCCGGTGGCGGGAGCTTACAACTGGACTCTGGAGATCCTCATCCTCACTCCACGGGGGGCCGTCATCCAGGTGGATGGGAGGCACGCCGGTCGACCGGGCATAGTATTCGGCAGACCAAGACCCAGTATCCCAGCTCATCTTTCCTTCCCACGTAGCCGGTGGGTCCGACAGTCTCCGTTGCTCATTAGACGGCGTGTTGACTCCAGAAGACGGGGCCGAAGGCTCGGGTGGTGGTCCGTAGTGCAGGGGATGTGATGAGGGGTAGGCAAAGTCGCGGACCAGAGAAAACGGCAGACTCGAGGGGTAGTTAGGGAAGACATTCGAAGGTGGCCGTGATCGTGATGGTACCGACGGGACCGAGTATTGTGAGAGGCGATTTTTGGACGAGACCTGTGATATGGGTCGCGAGACGGAAGTGACAGACCGCCTAGCAAAGGACATGGGGGGAATGGATGCCGTAGAGTCACCTTCTCCAGAGGGCGGGGGGCTAGCAGCCAAAGCAGCGGCCGGAACCGGAGAAGACGATTCCATAGTGTCTATCCTAGGCCCCAGATGTGGTTATCGTTCTAGAGAAGCAAGATAGTCGGCTGATATTCGGGCGATGGTATCGGAGCACGGAGCTATTGTTCCAAGTACTTGGAATTATGACAAGGACCCGCGGGTAAAGTAAGGCAGGAAGTGATCTTGGAGACCAGTCACATGCAAAATTAAGCAATGGTGAAAGAAAAAAGGAACAATTAGAGTAATTATGGTCAGAGGACCGACAGAAATGATGAAGCGAAGATAATATGCAACTTGGCAGAGACTTGACCAAGACGATGGTACAGCTGACAGTCAGTCCAGAGTCAACAGTTTTGACTACTTGAACAGCAAAAGGCTAGACAAGTGACCCGACACAAAGGTGGGCGGTGCTTGAATTTGCCGCAATGGGAAGCAAGCGACTATTCTAAGATCAGGCTGAGCTGAAGCAAACAACACTGACGATAATCTCTAGGGTGTTGATGAGCTGGGCGCGCACAATGCAGACACGACAGATGATATGCTGATTAAGCGGAATATTAGGCCCCAAGTCGAACACAGGATAGCGAAGAGCAGGAGGAGTGATGTGTGTATATTGTGGGCTTTTTTTGGCTTGCCAACTGACTGTGCGTCGTGCAGGTGGTGAAAAACCACAGTGGCGTGGCCTGAAGTGCAAATGCAGATGCAGCAAGAGGAGAGATAAACCGGCCCTTGATCAGCAGAGAGCTAGATATATGGAGATATAGTGAGGTAGGCCTTATTTTTTTTTTTCTAGCAGCGGGGTGGAGAGCCACGCAAAGCTCACGATGTAGCGAGAAAATGGCGAGGGGGAGGGATCGGTCAGTGAATTATCGTTCTAGGTAGACAAAAACCTAGAATAAAAAACAGAGGGAAAAATAAAAGAATGTTGAAATGTTGTCGTCTTCTCAAATGCAAATTAAAAAAGAAACAAGCAAGAAAAAGAGAGATAACACGAACACGGTAGAAATCCGGTGATGAAAGAAACCAGATCGACGCTTTTCCTTCTGACACTAGGGAGCAAAGGAGAAAATCAGCGGCGAAATACTTCAGTGGATTTCACTAGATTTGATTCGAGGCCTTTGGGGGTCACCAAGACTAAGAGGAAGGAGGGGGAGGGGGGTAATTTCTTCGGTTGGTTCCAAAAACCTTGTCGGCGGCTTCTTCTCTTCCACAAAAGACAAGAAAAAAAATAAGGAAATCTCAAAAATTCAACAATAAGCAGGAACCAGTAAGTACAACAAGATCAAGAAGCAACTCTCATAATTTCTTTCCTTTTGTTTTTTCATTTTCTTTTGCATAACAAGAGCAACAGCTGAATGACAGAAGGAGTAAATATCGCACCTTCTCAACGTGTCGTATCTCTGCTTGCGGTGGGTTGGGCTGTCTTGGTGAATCAATCTGGACTCGGGGGTGTCAGAGCACAAGCACACAACCAACGCAACGCACAACACAGCAAAGGCAAAGAAGGAATATTTAATTACTGCGCGGGTCTTGCAAAAGCTATAGAAGGCGATATATTAACTCGCTAAGATCTGGTATGGCACCAGATAAACAGACCCAGTCATCTCCAACATCACCGGAATTCACTTCACGAAAATACCTTGTTGTAGATCTTGTCTGACGTTGATATGTACAATCTCGTCTTTCCTTGTCACGCTATCCATTGATAAGATAAAAACGTCGACATCCCTTCAATCTGCTAGTTCTAATTAGAAACTCCAGAACTGCCGTTTACACCATATTGGCGGTCTTGATAATTAGAGTTTACTACTTTCAAAGATAAGAAGTCAAGAATCGGGTATCACTTTATACCCTGTCTAGTTGGTAAATGGTAGCCGAAGAAAGTGTATTTAATTACATTGTTTGAAAAGTCATCTATAATCTTGATTGGCATTGCAGAGTTGAGGACTCATCGACCCGGTCATCTTTCTCCATTTCTCACTATGGGAATCTACAACTTCTCGCTCCGAAGCCTGAGGGTTCTCATATATTGAGCCATAGGAAACCCGGTCTCGCTAATGCTTGTATTGTTTCAATGAATATTGGCGGGGCGTGGTCATCTAGTCAACGGACAAGTCTCTTCTTGTCGTTCACTTACATAGATAATTACTTTGATTACTTCCATTGGTGTCTTTTCTGCCATAGGGGATTCAAGATTGAGTCTCAGGCTTGCTATCAACTTCTCCATCATGAATCTCAAAACCAACACTGACACCATCCAGTATCATACTTATTCCCAGAGCTATAATTCAATTATCATGGAATACCAATGTTTGCTCGGACATAAAACGTAAAGAGAAAATTCATCTTTTGCCGCTTGCTCCAGCCAAATCCAGCGGTTATATATACAATACAAAAAATTTATACTTCTTCGAAAAGTATCATTAATTATTAATATTCCAAGTCACCACACGAATTCTAGAAGTGATGTATAATAACATGTCCTGAAAGTGAGACCTAAAGATACCATGTTTGTGGGTTGTTTTCGCCCTCATTTCCACAGATGTACATGGCCATGCTTAGCTGAAACGTTGACCACCTGATGCCATGGAGTCTTTTTCACTTGTTGAAGTTTATGAGTGTCTTTGTTCATGTGATAGACATCTCGAGGCCTTCTCGAAAGCTTCTGCTGACTTGGTCGAAATAAAGACTTACTGGGCATCAATTCACATATCCATTTGAGACATCAGTCCTTTTGGTATCATGCACTGGGTGTCAAGTACTTGTAATCCGGTAAACAAAGTCTCGCTACCACCAACTACACTCATCCACGGACCTGCCACACATCCGCCGTCCAGTCCCATCTCCATCCACATAATTCCAAAAAGACCCTGCGTTCCTCGCACGACTGCCCGCCAAAATCTCACCAACACCAACGCCATCGCATCTCCATTGCCCATTGTCACTTTGACATGTCTTTCACCAAAGATATACACATACATATTTTCTCCATGGCAAGCCACAGAAACTTGCCAAAAATGCCTAATCCTGTATTACTTATCTATGTACCACTGACTGACTGTTTGCAACACAGCGCCGAATCCACCTGCATGTCTCAATTTGACACACGGCTACAGACGGACAATATCTAGAACCAGCGATTCAACAATGCAGGCTCCGTCCCGTCTGTCACTGTGACCTTGATGCCCTATATACAGTCCATAAAATCACTAGTATAGCCAACATAATCGCCCACCATTTAGCCATCTCCAACCACAATTCCACTCGTGTGACCACCCGCAACCACCACTTCCCACCCAACCACCAAATCTCCTTCTCCTTTGCCACCACCATTTACCATCTCAACCTCCCAACGGATCCATCCACACTAAATCGATGTTTAGTCCATGTTTCTATTTTAAGAATAGAAACCCTGTCACACTCCGCTCCACTGATTGGCCACAGCCTTTTTACGCTTCATTCAGTTTGTTTCAGGTTTGCATGTGTCTGTGCCGCCCACTCGGGCGCCTGGTCTCTGCCTAAAGGAAAAAGCCTGTGAGATTGAAAATTTTTGTCTATAAGATGGATTGGTTGCCAGATGGGTTTTGGGGGGGAGATAACAGCGCTCTTTTGGAGATCATTGTAGTGATGGTAATTAAGTTGTAGTAAATCTCCGTCAGAGCTTCTTTAGTCATTTGTGTCGCTTGGACAACTCAATGCGATGGCGGGAACATGGAGTCAAGATAGTGGTTATGGTTAATCCTCTCCCGCGCGTAACCCACCATCATATTTATTGAAGAACCCACATTGATGATAGACTCGGCTGCTGTCGATGTTGATATCAAGCCTTGTCTGTAGTCTCAATTTGTCAAGAACGCCACGCTTAAATTTACATTGTCAATAAATAACATGAGAAGCGTGGCTGGCGAGGCGACTCAATGCATAGAATTAGGAAACAAGTTAGTGTGTAGTAACTACCGTTTTCTGAAAGACCAGGTTAAAAATAGAAAGAGCGATCAATGTTTGATTAAAATAACAAGACTCCGTAGATTCATCTTGACTAACAAACACAAGCTATTTCTCTCATCTAAATGATGACGATGAAAAAAGAGAATAATAAACCTCGGGTGCGCGAACCTGGGGATTCATGGAGCGAGAGGGGATCGAACCCCCGACCATTTACAAATTGTAGCGAATACTGCAAAGCAAATATCATACCACTAGACCATCGCCCCGTGAATTGTTAACGATAAGGGTTATCACTGTTGCTTATATGTGCAGCTGTCATGGCTCGAGACCCACTATTGTGGACCAATTGTGATCTACTTTCTTTGACCGCTTTAGAGTTGCAAGCGCAAAACAAGGGACTCTGCACCAACAAAACTTTCATTTCGTATCGCCGCGATTGTCAATTGGTGATTTTTCTTCCTTATTTCGTTGTCTGCGCTTGCGAAACTGCAAACATTATTGCGTGCCATAGGTAAGCTTTGGCTTTACATGATGATTTATAAATTGCAATGACATCTTGATGTACATGATGATTTCTTTATTGGAGCTGTCAGAATATATTATGTTGATAAACTTTATACTGTATACGCTTTTTGTCTGAAACATCGAGATGCCGTTGTAGTATATAAATGAAGCTTTCTTGCCTTTCATAATGCACTTTTTGCTAACAATCTATCTTCATTTTCAGATCAGGTCTTTTTCAGCTAGTCGCACATCGTCTCTGTTGTACAATATCGTGAAGTGATTGTGTCTTGAACCTGTCTTCGTAGTCGTTTGATACAGTAAATTCAATATGGAGGTTTCCAACACATCTAATGGCCAGGGCAGCTCTGCCACGGCTAGCGATGGCTTCAAATTGAAATTCTGTACTGTTTGTGCCAGTAACCAGAACAGGTACGTCCGTCTGGGTGAACCGTAATCCCGATTCCACCCTCTACGAGCTACTCAGTGCTCGTCTACCTTTATCATTCTATCCATCTTCTCGTGTCAAAGCTATTCTTCATCATTATGATGACCATCGCCACCAACCCTCTGCTAACCCTTTCTCCCCAGATCGATGGAAGCACATCTCCGCCTCTCCGAAAACAACTTCCCTGTCGTCTCCTTTGGCACCGGCTCTCTCGTCCGCCTCCCCGGCCCCACCATCCACCAACCCAACGTCTACGAATTCAACAAAGTCTCCTACGATGCAATGTACAAAGAACTAGAAGCCAAGGACCCCCGCCTCTACCGAGCCAACGGCCTCCTCAACATGCTCGACCGCAACCGTAATGTAAAGTTGGGACCTGAACGCTGGCAAGACTGGCAAATCGGCATGCCGCGGACGAGCCAGCACGTGTCGGACCGCGGCAGTTCCGGGTCAGAAGGGGGGGTCGTGGACATTGTCATTACGTGTGAGGAGCGTTGCTGGGATGCCGTTATCGATGACCTGAACAACCGAGGAGCTCCATTGAACAGACCGGTTCATGTATTCAATGTGGACATCAAGGATAACCACGAGGAGGCCTTCTATGGCGCTAAGGGTATCGTTGACTTGGCCAAATCGTTGAATCAGGCGGCGGTAGAAGAGAGGGATCAGATGGGGGCCGCTGCGTTTGATACGGGAGGAATGGGAGCGAGGGCGTCGTTTGACGAAAGAGTTCCGGAGGTGCTGGCAGCGTGGCAGGAGAGATGGCCTAAGTTGCTGGCTACCTGGACGCTAGCTTGGTTTTAGAGGGTATTCGAATTTGTGATTTTGCTGATGTTTGATATCTCCGGTAGACACAGGACGGAGAGATGGGAAGATGAGTGGTGGTTGTAGAATGGGATTTAGTTAGATTCATGCTACTGTTGGTCTTTTGGCGATTTATAGAGTCTCGCAGATACAAAGATTCTCGGTTTATAATTAATACCTTCTTAACTCATCTTAGAAATAATTTACATCTATCATTAACTTATATCATGTTGAAAACTACTACTACAGCTAGGGTTTCTTTGTGCGAGATTTACAAAAATAAAAATTACATGGCGAAAATGATGCGCCCTATCTGGGGATCAAACCTAGGTCTCCTGCGTGACAAGCAGGTATAATCGCCGCTACGCTAATGAGGACTTTGGGCGCCCCCAGTCGTATTCTTATTGGAGCTTGAGTAGCTTAATTACATTCTTACCAACCCTAACCTCTCTCGTCGCGTGCCATCAACTGCCTAATACCAAAATTTCAACTTCCATGATATGCCATCTACCTGACACATACCCGATGACACTGCCCTGTATGATCGTCCCGAAGCTCACGCAACGTGGCTTTGAACATTACACCCATGGTTTGGAATAATGTCCCAATTTATATGTAATCTCACCTTAGTGACAGAATACATTATTGAATACTAAATAGCTTTGACTCTAAGAGTTAAGAGACATGCTTTGGGTAGGGTTAGGACGATGCCGGAGTGGCAACGGATTTTGATGCTAAGTACTGATACTATTGTTCGGATGAACTATGTGGCGAGCGGCAGTCACGATTAAGTTGTCTACATGGATCCATATTATACATGTCATGATCAAGACATAAAGAGAACACGTGTGTTAGTTTCTCCATACACTAGCTGGCACCACTTAGTGTATTCTATTGATGATGATCAGGTTCAAGACAACTGCCCCATAATCTAGTCAATAGTCCAGAGGCCGCCGTATATCAGATAGGACAAGCCCAGGGCCATAATAAGAGAGATTGCCCACACTAAAGGGAGAACAATGGGTATCCTATACTGTACAATGACAACTTAGAGTAGGAAGAAGGCAAAGTCATCTCCGTGATGGATGTTTTTT
Organism: Ambrosiella xylebori; assembly: GCA_002778035.1. Classification (NCBI taxonomy): domain Eukaryota; kingdom Fungi; phylum Ascomycota; class Sordariomycetes; order Microascales; family Ceratocystidaceae; genus Ambrosiella; species Ambrosiella xylebori. Next base: position 197,350 of record PCDO01000011.1, read on the forward strand.
TTTCAGATGACAAGACAGCTACAGATGGAGGAAACCTGAACCTGTATAAGCAGCGGGGGTTTTATCACGCTTAATGCAGGCTAATTTCTTGAGTTTGGGGGGATTGATCCAGCTGGGTTGGGGAGAGTGAAACCCTACGTGGCTCTTATCTGACATGATGGTGATGAAGATTTCATGCAGAGCGCCTAAGAGAATTTGCAAATTTTGTTACATTATGACTATGGGGATGTGATGTCTAATCAAAATCACGATGCTGTTATGAATCTTAATGTAGGGTTAAGCGTACGATCGATCAAAGTTCACTGACTAGACTCCAGTCTAAGCCAACCCCGACCTCTTCTTCCTTGAACTCTAGGACTGTCCCTGCAAATATTATGTCCCGTGCCCACCCCTTCCAGAGAAACCCAAACGTAGATAAATAATTTATCAGTAAAATGATTGAACTTACTAAGCAGTTATCACTGTAAGGAACGAGTCACAATGGAATGAGCAGCGTCGTCACTTTCTTTTCTTCTCCCAGCGGCCAATTCTACGAGACAAACCCAGGGGGTACAAGATATGCGAGGTGGCTGATTCAGCATGGAATGGAAGTTTTGGGAGGTTTCCATTTGAAGAGGAAGCATTTGTACCTGCATATGAGTTGCATCAATATTTCGTGAAGGGTCGGGTCAAGTTGCGGGCCGGACGTCAATGAAAGGTTCTTGAGTCAATATAAACTCTATGGGGTTAGGTGGTCCAAAAGTATCTGGCCGTATTTTTAGAAGTTCTAGGAGACCTCTAGCCAGGAACAGGCAAGCACATTGTTCACAACAATATAGATCTTATTAGGCCCACTATGGAAGGTGTTCATTTGAGTAGTTGCCATGTAGGAAGTAAAAAAGAGCACTACAGCCTTGTGCACAAAAACAATGTTTCAATAAAGCCGGTCAGGATATGATGGAAGACTTCATTACTTGACTAGACATCAGGATTTTATATATACAAACCACTCTGTTTTTGAGCGAAGCAGATTTCGAGCGATTTCGAACCGAGTTACCGACTACTACAGGTCTCTACGACTAACCTGCAAATAACTTGAAAGAAAGCAAGCTCTGCGTCGATTACCAACCTATTTGTGAGTTTCATGCCCTAGGATCTGTCTTCCTTTGGGCGGACGTAGCCTGGCTTCTAAGCCGTGTTTCAGCGACTAGCAGCATGATCGTCACCATCATGCTCTAGAGTGTCTTCAATGCTCCACAAGCTACGACATCCTCCAGCATATAGACTTGAAGCCTCGTGATCCTGCATCGTGATAAGTTTACCTGCACTGTTATTGTCGTGGCCGGGTGCGTTGTATGGTCTTGTTCGAGGACAATATAAACCAATAAATGGTGACATCCATCCCTCGCAAAAAAAGGGGGTGAGACTCTTAGTAAGTCCAGCACCATAGTGGATGATAGTGATTCCATCCACAGCTCTCTGGCCAGTCTAAGTCAACACCGGTGGAGATGGTCACGAAGGAGCCATAGCCGCTTCCTCGTGGGCCAAAAGAACGACAAGGACTGAAATGTGCTGCTATTGCTATTCAATATCACAGAAACAAAAGGCTATATCCCGGCAAACCCCTACTAAAAGCGCCCCCCCATGACTATGTCCCCCCCTCCCCAAATTTCCTCTATATTCACCTGCATTCCAATTTCACCCGCCCTTGCCATTCCAGCTCACTACAGCCTCTGCGCTTTACGCCGGTCACAAGCCAACAAAGCTAAAACCGGCCCCATCTCACCGCACAGGTATTGATTTGTGATTTCCCGCTTGTAACTGTTACTTCCGCCCTCAATCCAACTCCCGTCTCCCTCTTCCTTCTTCCTGCATCGTTTATGGCCACCTCCACATTGGTCTCCTCTTTCTCTTCTGCAATTGCTGCTCTTGTTTCATCTTGAGCACTATCACGGCGATCATATGCTGCGTATCCAGCAAACCGACTTATCCGAATTGAAGCTTTGCCCCCTCTTTGTGCAGCGCAGCTTGCAGGACGCAAGCCCTTAATCGTCCCTATATTCTCTGCTGTATTCCTGGCATCTGCAGCGTCTGATTCCCGCTGAGCTACAAGACTAGTTTTGCGACCTGAATATGAACACCAGAAATGCACCTCTGTCTCCAGTATCTGTAGCAGGAAGCGACTGGCCCGGCCCCTCGAAAGACTCAACCGGTCCTATGAAACCAAACAACATCAGTCTCAACACCAATATTCCCACTAGCAACCTTGCATCACCGCCTCTTACAGGAATCCCTACTAGCGCCATGGATAACGGCAACTTCTCACCGGGGCCGCGTAGCCCCGGCAATCCTTCGCCGCCGCCATCAGTTGCCCGGTCCTCCACCGGCACTAATACATATGCCCGGAGTGAAGCCGGCTGGAACCCACGTGAGGAGCAAAACGAAGCGATTCTTGGAGAGCACTACCTAGCCTTCAAGGCTTTCCTCAAAGGCCGTGAGGCCCGCAATCAATCAACGAACAATGCCAAGGACAAGCTCGTCCGCTTGACACCGACGCAATTCTACGAACTCTCTACCGATGTCTATGACGAACTGAACCGTCGTCAGGCTGTGGCCCGGAATCCACAGAGTGCCCCGCCGCATCTTCTGGCACAAAAGGACATGCACCCTAAGCGCAATAACGCCAGACAAACACTCTCGTCAATCGGCCCTCCGCGGTTTCTGAACCTTGCAATTGATGTTTTCAATGAACTGGAGAAGCGGTTTCCGAGGTTCGTCGAGGGTGACTTCTTGCCTAGAGTCGGAAGTCCCATGTCGAACCGCGGACCCAGTCGCACTGGCACACCAGTTGGTGACTACCCTCGCAGTCAGAGCCGCATGAGAAGGCCGTCAAATGCTAGCTCGGTTCGCGGGGGTCCTGGTATGCCTTATGATATTCCGCCGTCACCAAGCGTCCCCAATGGTGGTGATTTTCCACAGCGACCAATGCCCAAGCAGTTCCAAAGCAACACTATTGTACCAAATAAAAGCACCATGGTAGAGGAAGATGATGATGCATCGGAGGTAAGCTAAAGGCAATGTATTGTTTTGCCAGAAATCAGACCATGAACATCAATTAACCCTATCCCTTTGTATCTTAGGCCGACAAGAAGATTATTGAAGACTACAAACAACAAGTTGACGAGCTCAAAGCCCGAATCGAAAGCATGGAAAACGAAGTACAACGGAAAGATGATGAACTAAAGAACGCCATTGACGACAGCGCTGGAAAGAAGGAGATGTCTGACATGAGAGTGGACCTTGAAAACAAACTTGCTGCCGCCAATAGCATGAATGTTGAACTCCAAAATACTATAGATAGAATGCGCAACGACCACGCAAACGAGATACGGGATCTCCGGGCCCAGATTGATGCTAGTGCCCAAAATTCCCGTGGAAATGCTAGTCCTGAATTACAGAATGAGAACGACCAGCTTCGCGCGGAACTCCAACAACAAGCGGTCCTCATTGAGGAGGTCCGGGCCCAGGCGCGCGATTCGCTCAACGAGATGAGACAGCTGTCGCAGCAGAGTCACAACTCGTACGAAAAGACAGAGGCTATGGAGAGGACTATCGAGATGTTGCAAGCGGAAGTGCGCGAGTGGCAGTCTCGGTTTGCCATGGCCAAGGCTCAGAGCCAGGATCTTCGGGCAGCATCTAATGGCGTTGCGGTTGACCACGATGCTTCGCAGCATCTGCGTGAGCAAGGCCTCGTAGACGACTCGGGAATCATTAGGGACATCCACATCACCAAGTTCCAGGTGGCCATTGACGAGGTCGTGCAATACTCTCACAACGACCAGTTTGACAAGGTCAATGATGCCATGAAAATGGTGATTTCGAGTGTACGACGCATGACCAAAGATGTTGACACCACTAAGCCTGTCAATGAGCAGCTGGGCCAGCAGCTCGGTAAGCTCAAAGCCAAGGTGGCTGGCAGTGCAAACAGCTTCATCACTGCTGCTAAGTCTTTTGGCTCTGCCCAGGGAATGACTCCTGTATCTGTGTTGGATGCTGCTGTGGGTAACCTGAGCTTGACAGTTGTGGAGCTCATGAAGGCTGCCCGTGTCAGACCCACTCCTCCCGGCGAATTGGACGAGTACGACGATGGTACAATTACGCCTGTTGAGTCCAGCGGCTATTTTTCTCCTGATCGACAACAGTCCACGCAGGGTGGATATAATCTACAATCCCAAGGTGATGGCTATAGCAACGGCGCTCTGCCACCTCCTCCGCCTTTTGCTGGTCTCGGTCGGCCGCAAAGCGCTACATCATCAGCATACAGCCCCATAGCCTCTCCCCGCGAGTCTGGTGATGCCTCGTATGACAGAATGGGCGGTCGTATGAACCGTTACGGCCATGGCTATGGCGACGATGAGCTCAAGGTATGATGACTCTTGATATGGACAACCCTTGAAGCCACGTGACTGGAGACAGTACTGGCTAGTTATCTCCCATCTCGATCCTAAGCGCGTTTGATTCTTTGGAGACCCGACGTCCTCATTCTTGGAGTCCGGAGTCTGGGGATGGCGGGTTGGAAGAAGACAAGCATGTTGCAACGGGTTTATGACTTTGACGACTATGGATATGGCGAGATGTCATTGGCGTCGCAATGAAACTGACTAGCGGCATCTTGTTCTCTTGCGGTTTCCGTGAGGGGATGATGGTGCGAGTTTCTAGATTTTCCTGCAAGATCAAACAGCTGCCGTGGTTGCAGCCATCCAGGAAATGGTGCAGTTAGTGAGGGATGCGAGGAGTGTGGACGAGATCCATCAAAAGGTCTGGCAGGTGACGGACATGGTGGAGAAGTCGTTGATAGAGATAGGGAAGGCGGGATTCGGCGAGGATGTCGCGGGGCAATTGGCGACGTCGAGGATAAGACTAGTGGAGGCGAATCAGAGGGGCAAGGACATGAGTGGGGAGGAGGCGGATGGGGCAAAATGGCAAATGTGGAAGCAGACGTTGCCGCCGATTGCGTTTGAGGTTGTGAGGGAGATGAAGGAGATGGTGCAGAGGGTAGCACCGGGGGGTGATGAGTTCTCATGATGTGCTTATTTGTCTGGTGGGGACTACTGGAGGTATGTGTTACGGTAATATTGTTTGATATTTTTTTTCTTATTTTTCCTCTTATCTTTTTCATACATCTTTCGAATTTGTGTTATTGGGATATTTGAAATGAGGTGCAAGAATGGATTGATAGATGGGTTTGATGGTATATATTTGGTTTCTGTTGGCGAGATTTTGCCGCGTATTTACTCTTATTTGCTTGGTTGATAATGTATCTTACCTTTTTTATCTTGACAATGATATGTACGTCCTTTTTGTTCCATGAGAAAAGAGGCATGAGTTTCACCAGAATGCATACAATTACGTTGGAGTTTGTCAATAAATGGCTGTGAAAATGGTATTGGCGAGCAATATATAGGAGGTGACTATTGGACATCAAGTAACGTAATCATCACGCTATCTTTGACAGAACAGCTGTCAAGGAAAGCTCAACCAAATCCGAGTTGTGATATCAATGAGAGGGACAGAGTGTTGTTGGTCTTAATCTTTCGGAGCTTGTAGTTTGTTAAAGAGGGATAAGCGTCCAATGTGGTGACATGTGAGTAGAGCCTTGCCTTTGCAGGTTTACTATGGGTTCACTTCGATCTAGTGATATTATTCTTGTGCTACGTACCGTGTTGACAGTTTGGGCTACAATTACAAAGGTTGTATTGTTTGTCTTGGTCATCAGACACCCGTGTGCCCTCAGTCATTACACAGCTTCAAATCTTTAGTCACTATCAAGCAAAGATTCATGTTTGTATTCCTCAGATATTTGCGTGCTTCTATATTCCAGATATTCTAAGCTCTCGTAGACAGATTCCCTTTTTGAACATCAACAAAGACCATCAAGTCCTCGCCTCAACCTTTACTTCCCCTCCCTCTTCGCCGCCTCATACACCCAATCATTCAAACAATTCCGATTTCTCGCAATCTCAATCGCATAAAACTGCATCCTCGGCACAAAAATCGTTGTATGCTCCCCATAATCCGTCCCCGGTGCCGTCCGCAAAATCGTCCCAAAATTATAATCATCCACCTTCTTCTCATATGCTATCATAAAGTTCCGCCACCGCTCCTTGCCCTCCTTCGACTTCATCTTGTCCTCGTCAATCGGTGCTGTCGGGTCAAACTCGGGGAAGTCCCGCTGCAAGTGCTCGTAGATTTCATCATCGATTTTCGTCAGTCGGAGCGTCGAGCCAGGGACGTGAGAGAGGATTTTCCAGTAGACTTCCATGTGCTGGACAGCCTTGACAGCGAATTGCTTCTCGATCTGTCGGGAGATGGGAAATTAGTGGTTTGGATTGCGTATATGGTGTATATGGTATAATGGGACGACGAAAGTTAGTTGTCTTACATCCTCGAGGTTTTCGGTCTCCTCGGGGTTAAAGTTCTTGGGAGCCTTCACGTTGGAGGAAAGAGGGAGTTCGGCCATGATGAATTGTGATGTTTCTTTCTCTGGATAAACCGAATATATCAATGCGGTTGATGTGCCTGAATCAAGCTTGGCGCATCCGGTGCGCCTATATCGAATTTCAGGTGCCCTACAACGACGTCAGTCATGGAGGGGCAAATTCTGTACAGTGGGGATATCTAAATTGATTTGACAACTGTTGACACATGGCAGTATTTAATGAACTATAACCCTAACTAACCACCATTCTGGCTGCAAATGTCTTATTTCTGCCCATCAATAACTACACTAAAGCAGCAATAATATTAATTCCGGAATTTTCTCAAGAAAATGCCCTCCTTTCCTCCCCAAAAAAGACAAACATACAATACCGGGTATTCCTACGCGGTTGCCCACCGTAGTATTAATTCTGCGCTTTGTGGGTTGATTATGAGAGAGCAAATGGGACCCCGCACTTTCCACAAGCTATGGTCGTATACGGTGGAAGTTCCTGTTTACCCAGCTTATGACCCCACATACTAATGCAGCTAATCCTTGCTCCCGCATGAGCACCTTCCCAATCCATCTTTAAGCACCTTATTTACACTTGTCAACAGCTGACAAACGGTCGCGTAATGACGATGCTATCGGGGTCTTGGATTGCGAAATGTTCATTCAAGATTTACCATCTGGAATCATTAACTTGAATTTGATGTCGTGAGCCATTTGATTTTCATCATCCCTAGCAGATGGTTCGGTTGGCATCAGGCATTTCTGTGTCAAGCCATATATAATTACCTCTTTCTTATCACTGTGGAGCCACTGTCTGTAAGTGTTCCTTCGTCGGCTATTGATAAGCGATCGTTATAAAGAACGGGCTTTAGCTTTGTGCGCAATCCTGGTCTACCGGTCTATCATCAACCACCCATCTGTAGCATTTCCTACATCAACGGAAGCTCAAGGATGCCTACCGAAACGACACCACTGTTGCCACCGCGCAGGCGGACTCTCTCCGGTCTTCCGTTGGCGAAGCGGTTCGCCGTTCTTTCTATCAGAACAGTCACGGTTTTTGTAGTTCTTACGGTTGCAACATTTGCAGTTGTGCTGTTAGTCCCATGGAATGGGCAATCAATCAGAAATAGAATCTATGGCGGATGGAGAGACAGGCTAGGTGGCCTATCGCACGAGGAGGTCAAGAAAATTCTTGTGGAGACACCGACAGGGAATAAGGCCCGAGAGTGGAGCGAGTATTATACATCGGGGCTGCATCTAGCGGGAAAGAACTTGAGTCAAGTAAGTTGAGATCCTCATTCCCTATGACCGAGGATGAGAAACTAACAAATATAGGCTATCTGGACTCGGGATAAGTGGTCTAGCTGGGGTGTGAACTCTGACATCTCCACTTACAGTGTTTATATCAACTATCCCCAGGACCACTCTCTTTCTCTCTTTGACACCACGCATGGGAAGTCCGTGTACAAAGCTTCTCTTGAGGAAGATGTTCTCCCCGAAGATCCGTCCACCTCTCTTCCTAACAAAGTTCCTACTTTTCACGGGTACTCTGCCTCCGGGAATGTTACTGGTCAATTTGTGTATGTCAACTACGGCACATATGCCGATTACGATGACCTTTTGACTCTTGGAATTGACCTGAAGGGCAAGATTGCTCTTGCCCGCTATGGCGGTATTTTCCGCGGCTTGAAAGTTAAACGTGCCGAGGAATTGGGCATGGCTGGTGTTGTGCTCTTCACCGACCCTGGAGATGATGGGGAGAAAACAAAGGAGAACGGATACGAAGAGTACCCTAATGGTCCTGCTAGACACCCTTCCAGCGTTCAGAGAGGAAGCACCCAGTACTTGAGTGTCCGTCCTGGAGATCCAACGACTCCTGGATACCCGTCAAAGCCTGGAGTTCCTCGTGCTGATGTCAAAGGAGCTATCCCGTCGATTCCTTCTCTTCCAATCTCCTATCGTGATGCGCTTCCTATTTTAAAGGCCCTGAATGGCATTGGTCCTGCAGTGACTGATCTCAACAAATATTGGAACCGCAATCTAGGGCTCAAGTACCTCGGCGTCAACTACAATGTTGGCCCTTCTCCTAAGAATCTAGTGCTTAACCTCAACAACCAGCAAAAGTACGTCACGACTCCTCTTTGGAATGTCATTGGTGTCATCAATGGAACCCTTCCAAATGAGGTCATCGTCCTCGGGAACCATCGTGATGCCTGGATTGCCGGAGGCTCTGTGGATCCCAATTCTGGCTCCGCTGTCCTCAATGAAGTTGTACGATCTGTTGGTGTTGCGTTGGCAAAGGGATGGAAACCACTTCGCACGATTGTGTTTGCGTCTTGGGATGGCGAGGAGTATGGGCTGGTCGGGTCGACTGAATGGGTGGAGGAGTATCTTCCATGGCTCTCGGGGGCCAATGTTGCCTATGTAAATGTTGATGTTGGTGTTGGCGGCCCCCATTTTGATGCCGCCGCTGCCCCTCTTTTGCATCCTGTTCTTCGGAAAGTTGCTGGAGAAATTATTAGTCCCAACCAAACTGTGTTAGGTCAAAAGATTGGCGATCTGTGGACGACCCCGATCCGAACTATGGGATCTGGCTCCGATTTTACCGCGTTCCAGGATTTTGCTGGCATCCCGTCTATCGATATGGGCTTCAAGGCTGATGGAGGAAGTGCTGCTTATCACTACCATAGTAACTACGACAGCTTTTATTGGATGGAGAACTTTGGTGATCCGGGATTCAAGTACCATAAAGCTATGGCCCAGCTGACGGGGGTTGTTTTGAGCGAGCTGGCCAATAGTCCGGTTATTCCTTTCAGCGCCACCAAATATGCCGAGGAGTTTAGCCGGTATCTTGATGCCATTGATGCCAAAATTGACTCAGCTACTGCTAAGTCTATTCAGGACCTTCAGCATGCTGAAAACCGTACGATGCAAATTCTGGGTATGACACCCGATGACATTTTGTTTGCGTCTCGTTCCCACCCAGCCCCCATTAAGTCAACTATCTCATCTGAAACACCGGCATCTCTAAAGAGATATGTCGAGGCTCTTCGCAAGACTCTTCTCAAGTTCCATAAGGCGGCCGTAGCTCTTGATAAGACTGCTGCTTCTGTTACCTCAGATCTGACAAATGGCCTGCCATGGTACCGTTTCTATCGCCTCCCTGCCCTCCTGCGTTCCCTTGTCCTCACAAACTATCGGTACAAATATCTTGAACGGGCCTTTTTGTACGAGAAGGGCTTGGATGGGCGTGACTGGTTCAAGCATGTTGTGTTCGCACCGGGACTGTGGACTGGGTACGCGGGTGCGGTTTTCCCGGGAGTTGTTGAGGGAATTGACGAAGGAGATTGGGAAAAGGCAGTCCGGTGGGTAGGTATTATCCAACGGTGTTTTGAGAAGGGGGTCGAAGGTATTGAGGAGACAGATATACCCGAGTTGGGGGAGCTGGAAAGTAATATAGAGATGCGCGAGGCTGTGTCGAGGAGGTGAAGCCGCGTACAAAGGTCTTTGTGTACTATGATGATCAGTAATGTAGTTAGCTAGCTGTCAGTGTCAAATGAAATATTCATTCTATAATAGAATTTGTATCCGTTTGCAGGTATGAAAGTGTGAAATGTCACTTCCCTTATCAACAAGCTATCAATCATGAAAAATGTACACTTGTATGTTGAACAGACATCACAGGAATGCACCCGCAGTACTTTATCAGTCTAATTGACATCAAAAGCTCCGTGATGCGAGTTAAGGAAGCCCAGGATAACAGGAATCTGGTATTGCCTCAAGATTGACCGTTGGTGGGCCAGAGCCACTATCAGCGTAACAAGATATATGATCATGTGAATGGATAAAGATACAAAACGTAATGACATAGGACAAGATGTCTTTCATGTCAACGTATCTAATTTCACTGTACCGGCGATGTGTGAAGTTAATGAACAGTCAGAGATTCTTGCGTGTGATATAGCATTATGCAGGGGTTACAAATGTGGTTATTGCTATTGAGGACATGGGGAAGAAGTAGTTACACAGAAATAACATGTGATAATATGTGTGGGAACAAGATCAAACATTATAGATGGCATTAATATTTGTATCAATAGAGAGGTTGTTGTGTTGAACAGGGAAAAAACATTGAAAAATCACTTCAACGATACAAAGAGTTCTACAACCAACGGCTCAAATGGTCAAGATCTCGCCAATACGCCACCGGAGCCCTAGGAGAGCTGTTGGTATTTGAGCTAGATATAAGAGCCAAAGAGAGTTGTCGATGGAGTAGAAGAAGAAACAAGAACGTTCCTACTTGCTCTGCATGATGGATATCTTGCTAATGCTAGTCTTTCCTATAGGGTTCTATCTAATTAAGTCCTGGGTTGTCTATCGAAACAAGAAAGCTTTGTTTCTTAGGTTTACCATCATGATCTGGGGGTTTCCTACCGTCCGCCAGTATTCCTTGCTGGCCACATTCAAGCTGGCGCTCTCATACTTCGCCAATCAACTAGCTCTCGAACCTCATGCGTCGACGGTGCCCATAAATGAATCTTTCTGTGCGCGGAAAACTTTCTTTAAGGGAGAAATTCTAAAAGTTCAGGGCTGGCTGCGGGGGAGACGACTTATCACTGGTGTTTCTCAAGAGTGGTCTACGTCTTTGGCAACCAATTGATAAATAGCACTTTGCAGTTTCGCTTGAATGCAGTGTCTGGGGAGAATGAATCTGTAATTGGGCGATAGCACAAAGTCGAACATATATACTACCGTCTTTCATTGCCAACTGCCCCACTCAATAAAATATGACAGTAAGTGTCACCAGTAGCCAACGGCCATAGATTTGACGTGGATGACTCTTTATGCTAACATAATTTTGTCTCACTCAGAAACACAGATGAATACCATGTTCCCAGGGCGTGAAATAATCGATATCAGAAAGATAGATGAAGTCCGTGGTCGTTCATGAGTACCGCCTAGGAGGATGGTCAAAAAGAAAGATCATTCCGGCAGTTTAGTCTTATGGGAATCATAACGAGGTAATTTTCTGACCTTTCCATCTCAGAGATGCACGATGCCCTAAAGGAAATAAATTTTAAGGGGGAAGATTGTGGATGTGCAGAATAACTAATGGTCATCTCGAGTCGGCATCCAGGCATCTACGGAGTGTTCGGATAGCAGTTGAGTATGCAAAGGATACTCAAGTCCTCATTAAAATGCCAATAAACTACAATTATGATTCAACCTTAGCATCATATAAAATTCCAAAATTCACTTCGTCATCTATGTTTTCCATAGTCTGCAGGCACGTGATTCCACGGACACGGCCGAATATTCAAATCTAAGTAGAAACAAGGCTGCTAGGCCTCAAAATACCAATGAAATCCAGTAACTGACCGAGTTCCCCCAATGAAAATGCACCCGCATCCCTGTTACCTTCCACCAATGAACCCACTTTTGTTGTTTTGCCCCGCGACCTCTGAAACGCAAACAACCGTTTGCCCACCCGGAAATCTTCTCCTGCATCATGTAAAATCATTTGCAGATACTCCCGCTGTTCATTACCCTACCCCAATTATGATGCTCCCGTATTTCCATCCAGCGACAAAAAAAATGAAGTTTGCTGATAATTCTCGCCCGTCCGGTTCAAAGCTTCCTAGGCTCTTGGTATAGCCCGGCATCTTTCCGTTGGTCGCATATTTGGCTGTCCTCAGCGCCACGATGCGGTGGATCCCACGGAAGCGCCAGTTTTTAAGGAAGCGAGAGAGACAGTTGTTGATTTCTAGGTTACTGATGCTTTGTCGTCTGGTGTGTTCCTGGTCGGGGATGTTGAAGAGGGTTACTTGGGAGCCGCGGGAGACAAAGGTAATGAGGCGGATACCGTGGCGTATCTCAAAATTTGACTGGGAAGAATTGAAAATGCTAATAGGCGGACATGCTTAGTTTTTGAGTCAATTGGGGATCTCAGATATTGTACCATAATTTTTGGCATAGTCATGGTAAGTGTTCATGACTGCAGCTCAATCATTAGGTGTCAGTCCCGGCAAAAGCATGTTGACCGGCCTCAGGACACTCTGATTCAACGCTTGAAAGTACTCTGCGCTTTTTTCTGATATCGTACAACCGGAAGCTTGGAGTGAGACTAGTCAGCAAAGAATACACGAAAGACGCAATTGAAATCCCCATAAATGCGAAATAGTCTTTTGATAAACCTCTATAGTAGTGTCAATCTTGCGACTATTTTGAGCCTCGCTCCCCAATTGATAGGTTTCATCTTAAGGACCACCGCCAGTTGCGTGCAAAGTTCCACACAATCCTTCCCCATCTTTGCAACCTCGTCCTCATATCCCTTATCCAATGGCAGCGCAAAGTGTTGAATCGTTGCTCGATACCCACTAATCTCCTTTGCCAACTACATTGATTTCCCCAGTAGTTTGAGACCTTGATCCTTGGCCGTTACCCGTCGAGCCCCTCTCTACTCTCTGACCTCACTAAGAATATACCTTACGGGTGTCCTTTTCCCTAGACGTCCTCCCTTGGTATTGCCATGTAGAAACCTGTCCATCACCATCAACCATTGCAAGCTCATTGGCCCACTCAACCCTTCCCACCTGACAACATTAGTAAAGAAACTCACTTGCATGTCACTCCGATCCCGAAGCGCAGTCTTTGATCCAGAACTAGTCATTCCCATTAATACCTCTCCCAACACCTAGGCAACACGCAAGGCCTCTTGCGCAAACTTTCTGCCTCCATACTCGACAATAGGCGTCCAATCAATTGACACAAACGTTACAGTATCCCACTGTATCTCAGTTACAAAGTGCGTCGCATCTATGTGTGCGGTCTCTTTAGACCGCCGTAGTGTCTCCGGGTCCAAAGGAGGTATCATAGAAACACTGAAGTCGATAATATGCATCACGATAATCTCATTAGCCTTCCTAATCAGAAGATTTGGTTCCAAGATTATTAGTTTGCCCACAGGGATCGTCACCCCGAGTACCAAATCCACCATTACCTTTTTGTCATATAGGCTCCATAGGGCTTTAATGGGAACCATCAAGGAACGATTCCTCGTAAAGATAACCACAAATTCCATTGCCCGTAGATCCCGGCAATCGTGTGAAAGATCTAGATGACTCTGCGTCTAGCTATTCGGCGCTTTAGGATAGGGATTAGTCGGGGGAGCTTTTTACTATTATTTCTTCAAGTTTGGATAGAGGGATTGACAACGCTCTAGGGAACGTGTCAAAAGGGCATCATAGAGGGCTGCTAATGGTGCTGCATGACTATTGGCGGGGTGTATCATGGTTTTTATTGTGGGCATTTTGTTGTGTTTTCAAGTAACGTAAAAAGAACATTGTAGTGGGACATGATGTCAGATAAGCGATACAAAATGATAATGGCAGTTTATGTAGAGAGAAGGTGATTTAATCTATTCAATACTTCAAAAGCCGTATTACATAACCTGCCACTGACCTGCCACAGATGCCTATTTGCTTATTGCATCTGCATATATTCATGTCAAAGACCACTAAATGTTGTGATAGGCAGAACTTGCCAAGTATCTCTCTGAATATCTAAACAAACATTAAGGTTATGGACAATTAGCACAATCACTTATACACAGAAAACTATGCTCCATCCCGCTCTATCGGCTCCTGCATCCACTTGACTTTCAACACTAATGATCCTTTTCCCCATTATGGCGTCGTCATGACATCATGATACTTGCAAAGCCTTTCCCCTCTGTTACAAGACAGACAAGCAAGGGATAGAGTCACAGATCGTGTGGACATGTGCATATACAGGGATACCGTGTGACTGAGTCTGTGTACCGGAATCCATGCATGAAAACTTGATAAGGACCCATGGAAAGGCATATAAAGAAAAAGTAAATAAATATATGCCTTCTGTTTAGAATAGAAGGTGAGCTTCACTTTATTCCGTGGGGAATATTCTGGAGAGAGGTAGGATTAGTTACGAACATGCACATTAGATTGACAGACAATAGTGCTATTTTTGTAGACATCAACAGTCAAAGGGAAACTTACAATGAAGTAAGCAAATGAAGAATCTCTCCCTTAACCAGCTGCCATAAGAAATTCATTCTAGTCGCTAGTTACAGTGGCCGGCAATGGTATAAGTTGTAGATAAATCCCAAAGTTTTGGCATGATGTACGAAGACGCAAGCTAAGTAGACGTGCTAAGACTAGGATGTTTTGTGATGGAGATTTCAAATCTCCCCAAACAGCGTTACTATTTCTGTAGTTCTTCGTGAGACTGTAGACATTGAATACTTAATGATCAGTAGGAGTCGAGTACAGGAGGGATGTTGGTATAGTAGTGGTGATGAGTGTGGAATTGGAGTAGAGCGAATTTGTAGATTGGAGAAGCTAGTTAGTGATTGAGGAACTAATATAGATAGACGCGTAACTGTTATGTGTTCGAGGATATCTTTCACTGTGGACTGGGATTAGAGAATAGTAGGGATGACTGGATTTCTGTATTCAAACCGTGATAGATCAAAGATGTCTATATGGTTATATTGGCCTCAAGATACAAAGCACGTGGAGTTAACGTGCCAATGTAATGGAACTACATGGTACAAGATACTGGTCGCCTGTAATTCAAGGTTATTTTAATCTCGTTATTTGTACAAATTTATTTACTAGGTGTTGGTGATAAGAGTCTTTTCCGTTTGCATAGAGTATCCCTCACTGTATCCTGAATTGGGTTTTGTAATCAACAATATATAGTTGACACTTGGATGATCATTCAACCCGCATGGTTTATAGATTTGTCACTTTCAAGGCTAGGCGTTTGCTCAGAGACATTAACTACCAATTCATAAACTAATTTGATGTACGACATCTTATGACTGTTCTACCTTATTGATCTATAAGAAGATCTTGCTTAACCAGTCCAGCAAACATTTAGGCATATCTTTCAATACTATCCTCGGACATGTACCCATAACCTTGACAGTGCAACCTTCATTCCAAGCTCTCTCTAGGGACTGAGTTGCCGAGTCCTTGTCAGCAGGAAGATTATATGACGAAATCGAGAGGCTCTTCGTTGCCACCACTATATTTTTCATCAATGTAAGAGATTCCAAAAGGTATACCAACCCAGTGGATTCAGTCTGAAAACCCTTGTTATCAAAGTAGTTTAATGAATTGATTTGGCGCAAGTCAACAATACTTCTCCGAGGAATACACCCAATATCGAAACTCTCAGAACGGTCCCGAGTCTAGATAAACGAGAACCAGTGATGAACCTTTGTTGGCTGCTCGGTTCAAATGGAACACTTGAAGTCTATGGTTTTGTATAAGGGGGTAGGATAATCTTGCCAATTCGTCAATGAAAGATGCTAAAGACGATAAATATGTGTGACTGATGCCGTTTCTGTCTCAATATCATCGTAGCGTGTCAAGGGGATTGCTGTGACCAGACTCAGAACTCTTTTGTGTGGATAGGATTCTGGGTCTCGGTCTAAATGAGCCATGGTATTCGGTGTTTGATTGACACACAACTGCCTGTTGTGCTCAACTAAAACAGAGTCGGCAATGGTATAATCTTCTAACAAGGTACTATTTATACAGTATGGTCCAGTAATATTGGACTTAGATGCTGGATGTGCCTCCCGGAGTGGCAGCCGTAAAAAGAACTCTTCCTCGTATCAGACTTTTGTTATCAATCGTTTCTGGTTCTGATAGGCTGGTAATTTGAGATACCAAGCATGTTCAAATTGTTTTTAATAAAAGCCCAATAGTATACGTAGAGATGAGAAGACCAGAATTATCAGGAGTTAAACTCCAAGCTTCAATAACAGCTCCCCAATAAACTTCTTTCATAAAAGAAACAGTACCCACGATTCTCTTGTAGCTAACTCAGACATGGAAGAGAGGTTTATCGCTTTGCTGGATACGTTCTTTTGAGGCTTGTGATCCACTTTGGGAGATTGACTAACCGATCCGGAGCGGAATTTGAGTGGCGTCAAAATAGCATCACCTACCACATCAGCATTTTCTATTGCTTCAAGTACAGATGCCTCCACAGAGGCTTGGTTCAGGTTTAGGGAATTGGTCGTTTCGGGAAGTGACGACTCTGTTGTTGTCAAATAGAAACTCGGGGAATTGTCTGGGTGACACAAAGTCTCAACTGTCGCAGAAGAAATGTTGATGTTGTGCAAGGCTTTGTTATCTTTACTATCCTCATGACGTGAGGGTACTATAGCTGCGTTGCTTTTCTAAGTATCAACAGGGTTCATGGGTCATAGGACAATGAGTCATAGGGCAGCTCCGCTGATACATGATATAATAAACACAATAGATGTCATTTACCATTCTTTATAATTTCATCACTCCTTGTAATTTATCGTCAATCATCACTGAGTTGGTCGCCTTTATCTTCGCTATTAAGCATGCCACGTTTCATTGCTCAAACCTTATTTTATAAGTCTTGAATCTATAAATATTAGTCCAACAGTTTCTCTTTAATCTTTAAAAGTTTCATTCATCACAAACTGACTTCATCTTTTGTTAACAAATAAATTAACCCAAACTTGCCGTCATACGGCTCCGCCAGTCTAATGAGAATCAATTTGATGAGATTCAGTTTGGTGGTATTGGGATTGTATGTTAACTCTGTGTCTATCTATTTTTACTATCCATTACTATTTTATCATATTGTCTACGACCATGACATGGAACATGAATGCTAACCCAATGTTTATTGCAGATGAAGTCATATCCGAATAAAGTTGGCATAGACGTATCTGACATAACTTCTGTTCTAATATACTTCCATCAACCCTTATATCTCTACACTAAACTACCACTCCCTCCCCAACACTCTTCGGACAACACTAACACGAATGCCAACATCGACACTTCATCTTGTGTCACAACTACTCGCTCCAGAGTATGACATAGTAACCCGGGATTCCGTAAGTAATTGTATGCGGACTCTAAGGGGCCATTTTAAGAGTTCTTAATGGTCTCTTAACCTTGAAGAATCTGTAGAAAAATATCTGAATGACCTCATCCGCTCATCTGTTCATATTTTAGTATCAGCACACAATACACCACCCAAGCCTTCCCCGGCCAGTGTCAAAACCTCTGACAATAATCTGATTTCCGTATTAGAAGGTTTGCTGTAACCTGGTACAAGTGATTTCGATCAGAGTTATATCTTTGCCCAAAACGTAATTGTTCCATTTGTGAGCAACTATGTGAATCGCCGTGATGAGACTGTTGCTTGAATCTGTTTCATCGTCCTATTGTTGTTTATACTGCCTACGGCTTGCCACTCTGCGTTTTTTTTTTTACATTATAATTCATATCATCGTCAGTAGCCATAGCGGGGCTTCCAGATCTGTCTAATCGTACTGTTCATGGTCGCTGTTCAACCTTTCATGATGTTCAAGTCCACATCCTTAACCAAACCTGCAGATCCTCCTGCCCTCTCGCCTATCTCCGACTTCTCGTGGTCAATTACTGTGGCACGAGAGGTCTCTTGGCAGCGGCATGAGTCTAATCCAATCCTTGTCCCCGGGCTCTTTGCCAAGATTTTGAGATATGCTTCCTTGGACAAATTTCTAATAGTTACGAAGAGTCCGATCGGCAACATTGTATTCCATAACAACTTGGTGTTGTACGACAAGAGATCCAAAGTCGGCGAAGCAGTACCCATTAGCCAACGTATCGTAGCTTCTATGTCGGCTAGTTGGACAAGGCCGGTAGCACTTATAAAGTTATCGATAAGAAACGAAACTACCAATGCGATATCCACTGGGGCTGAGCTTTAATCATCAACTTGCAGTAAGTCGGCTCAACTTGTATCTAGGGCTTTTGTAATGTGCAATTAACTGATTTGTGACTTTTTATAGGTTAAGTAGCCAACCTCGCATCGGATGGAGTACGTATGATTGATTTATTTCGCGTACTCGTAACTCGTGGGAGTGTATTTAATGAATTTGTGGTAGCCACGAGTGCTCATAGCAAAATACGCCTTATGGCTGATTCCTTCAATCCGATATGGACTTCAGGGAGCAATAATTTTCCCGAGTCAAGTCACATAAAGAAGATACGGGACTCACAAATTATGGACACAGCTTTCGCTCGCTACCAGTAAATTTCATATCTGCTAGACCCTTGTGATAAATATCCCTTACAACTATATTATACTGCAGAGAGCAATGAACCCGCCTTGGCCATGGGCCTATAGATTAAAAGAGCGGCCAGATTTTTCTGTTAGGGGGGGAGGGGGGGAGGGGGTATGTAGATAGCGCCTAGTTTTGAGTATCAGTAGTTTCATGAGTTTGGAAAAGTTGTTTCTCGAATTTTTTTTGGTGATATTGAAATAGAACCCGTTAGTATGTTATAAGCCTCTTTAGGTACATTATCATTTTAGTTATTCATGGTGCATGTAGCATGTACAATACCTTGTCCCAGATAATCTTGGTCTCTCGTCACCTTGAGAAGTCTAACTCATTCTGAGAGTGTTTTAACCTGGAAGTGGATTATCATCGGGTCATTGGTGTTTATGGTTCTGAGCATTAGTTCCGGAAAGGTCTTTGTGCTTATTTTCTTTTCCTCGATTTTCTTTAGTAAATAATAGACACTATCGACATGACATCAATCTTTGTAAATATATGAATGCGTTGTTCCCTGTCTTGCCCTCGCCTACTGGAGGCACACTGGAGTTTTTCAGATTTCTCGGATATCATGATATTCATAAGCCTAGAGGATCTCGGGAAAGATTGCCACTAATCAAGCTACAACCATCAGGCGACGTCAGGAGACGCATGCATTGTGTATCAAACGGTAGATATATAGAGTTCTAAAGCAGAACTGCCGTCTACTACTAATCTGTGTGCATATTTACTCTTTATTGTCATTATAGGCCGACCAGACAACTATTACAGCGCCTCTATCTTCTGAATTCATGTCGGCATCTCAGTAGGGTCGCGGACGATGAAATTTGCACTGCTAAGCGGGGGCCACAGGGCCCTGTTACTCAGTTATCCAATCATTCAAGGCTAGTCTGTCGAATTGCCAAATTAGTATAAATGGAACAGGGGTCAGTAACCTGAGGGATAGAAGCAAATGTCAACCCATGCAACCTTATTTAAACAACCATTTGATAAGGCTCACACTGAAGAAAAAATGCAAAGGCACAAACTATCTGTGTACAGAGGAAACACATGAGATTTGATGAGATTAAAGTAGATATACATACATTTAAATTGGCAGGACCCCCAAGAAGAAAATAACGGTTGGAATCTTCCACACTTGGGCAAAGACCAAGATCAAGCAAATTGATATATCAGTGTCTCAGTCTTAACCCTATTATTGACTGATAACCAGAGTCAAACCCTACCAATTTAATGTGAGATTTTCTAACAAGATAGCGTATCATGCTCACTTGCCGTAACTGACTTTATCAAGTGGCCCATTATATTACATTACCAAGTGCCATGTCACCGTCAATATGTTTACGTTGGTGCTATATTTCACTCACTCACTCATGTGCATAGTTAGTCTCCTCGGCTGGTGAATAACTCTATCGGATTCCGAGAGATGGTACTGATGATTTTATAAAGGGATCCATAGTTTCTAGCCTCATTAATCCCCAATACTTGTTGTCACAAGGCTTACTGCTATACTAGTATTGCTTATTCATATGACCGTTGCGACTATTTATAATTAAACTCGGTAGGCCCCTAGTAGGAATCACGATTAAGGGATTATTAATTCTATTAATTAAGACACTATATGTTTCTGTGATTGCACCTGTATCTATATAATTTAATTCACCCAATACACAACTAAGGAATTCAAAGTTCGTCAACAGTACTCTCGCCCTCCATTGAACCTGGAATATCAGTCACTTGCCGAGAGATATCTCATGGGCATCACCTTTCTAGTCCGTAAAGCAGCATTCTGGTGCATCCACAAATGAGACAGTAATCGTAAACACGGACACCCAATTGACAGCGACAGTATTCTGCCTGTAACGCACACCAATCACCTTAAAGCCTAATATATCCAGCTCGTCAAGATTCTTCTTGGATCCGGAATGATAGTCATCCAAAAACCATGGATTTGGAAACTCACTCTATGCGAAATTACTTTCTTCAATGTCGATTATATACTTGAAAATCTACTGTGCCATACTTTGAAACTGGAGAGTATGTTCCTGGCGACAAATGAGTCCAAAAGCAACATAGATGCGTGTAACGACGACCTGCGATGCTGTTTCTAGGATATCACAAAGGAACTGCTGTGAGACGGCCCAACATTGGTATCGGGTCCATTCTGTCCTTCAGATTACACCGACTGGAATCAAAGACCTGAAATGCCTTTGTCACGCACATTCTTCCGTCTGGCAGGTACTGTAAAGCTTGGAAGACACTATAACCTTCTAAGACTGAGGAATCGAGGCAGTAGGTACTATAAATATGGGAATTAGACTTCCAGTGATAAATTTGGAGAGGATTTCCGCGATTGAAACTATCTTTAATTATCGAAATCTCATCCCGCAAAACATCACGGAATTGATCCGCGAAAGGAATGACGTTATTTCGGGTATTAATCTAGATATAGGAAATCATGAGGATCAAAAAGAAAGTAATAGCATAGTTGAATAACATTTCTGTTCTTCTACCCAGCTTGGGTGAAAGTTGAGACTTGTTCGGGCGAGGCTTGACACGTATAGTGTTGTTAGTGCCTTTATGTGCACTAATGACTGGTGCGTCCGGAGAGTGAATGTCGTTCGCACGGGGGAGGTCCAGGACTTCGTTGACAGTAGGGTCCGAGTCGATATGAGTAGAGACTTGTCCGCTGACGTTGGCATCCAGGCACTGAAGCTTCTGATGGGAAGAATACGTGTCTTCAGTAATGGTAGTGTTGAGCTTATTTTCAGAGACGCCTTGACTGCTTTGTTCTGAGAGATCAGTATCTGGACAAACGTCGTTCGGATACATCACTCAGCCCTTGTGCTTTGAAACCAAAACACTGGAAATTTGTCTCTTTTTTGGTATACCGAACGCGCTAGAAGCGGCGTCCACATCCCCATCGAGGTATTAACGGGAGGGTCAATGGTTCGGCATGCATAAAACCAGAAGAACTACTTGTGTTATAGAATTCTTCATCGCTTCCACGGTGAGATTTCAGTCATTTGATAATTTGAAGTATCGGCATTGTATCCACAAAGTCTATTCCAGTTTTAGTAATCGATGGTATAATAGAATGGTATATTATGGTAGCACTGATAGTGATAATAAAAGTAATGTGGTGTGATTGAATGTCATCTTTTCAACGAAGTAAATGCGTACTGATAACATTGATAAAAAGTAATGGATGGAAAAATTGGTAAAAATAAGACTGGACTTTCCACGACAAAAAAGTAAGAATTCGATTTTTACAGAGGAAGGAGGGCTCTATCATGTGACATTAGCGTTATAGGCAAACATACAAGCATCCGGCTGGGGGTCAATCCAACAATCCGCCATCATCATAAACGACAACAACATTGGTTTTACTTGTTCACTGCTATTGAAATCATCCGCGTGTTTTCGGTACAATAATTATAGCTTCCATCATTCCATCAAGACGCATCACCACTAGGTTAATTTGACTCCTCAATGATTCACATGATCTATCTTTGGTTTATCTGAGACTATCAGCTTTTGGCCCAAGACTCCATTTATATATAAAAATAACCAATTTAACGATTTCCAGTACATTGTCACAAGCTCTATCAATTATCTCCATTGCTATTCTTTCATACATTACAATGGGAGCGCCCAACACCAAAGTGGTAAGTCAATTAAAATATTACCATAAGTCTACGTTGACAATAATTTCTTGCCACTTTGGGGTCTGTTTATGTGGTATTCATTGTATGATCAATTGGCCATTATTTTAGAAATAGTCTATCGAAACAGCCTATTTTCTAATTGATGACATGACACCCTTGGTCATATATAATGACAGTATTCGTGATCGCATCATGCATCAATTAGCTGAACCGAAAGAATCCGTACCCCGAAGATGTGTTCCAATCCGCTCGAAATCTAGAAAACTCAGAGCCTGTCATTGCAAGCTATCGATGCAGGAGATCGAAACCTACGTCGATAAAGTATTTAATGGTAATCTATCCCATACCTGACGTGTACCTTTCGGAGCCAACCTTGGTCGAACGTCACATCAACTATGAGCGCCAGGCTATGCTGTCATTGAACTGACGTGGAAGGATCTTGTTGTCATATATCAAGATATCGATATTATCGCCTCCAAAACTGATGATATGTCATCTGACGAAGAGGAGTCGGAAGACCCAGAGCAACCGCCAACCGAGTGTGGTGAAAATTCGAGTATATCAAAGCTTTCTGTTGAAGAAATAGAATTAAATGATCGTGTTTTCCAATTACTTTGGTCTTTTGCCGTCCAGTATACCCAAGATAATACTGAAATTAAGAATGAGGCTATATCTTAGGCCGTCCAAATTGTTCTTTTATTCTCTTTGAAGTACAACATCTAGTCATGGCATAGATGGGCTGAATTTTGACAGTCGGAACTGAGACCAAAGGTCTAGCTAACTTTCGGGGTTCTGTCGGTTATTATCATCATGTTGTTCAAACCTATGTACTTGATATGGATAGCCACTGCCATGCATAAACCTATTCTGTCCTAACATGATGGTAGTAACAACTTGACTTCTTTTCCAGTTTTCGCTTAGTCGGTTTCAAGATTTATGACCACGGAGACATTGGTGCTCGAAGCATTGCCTATTTTCATCCCACCACGCCATGCATATGGCCTGGCGCTCTAACCCGCTACGCATATTTTTCATCTATATTAATACGGGATGATGTGGTAATATCTTGCAACGGATGGAAAGTATATAAAGGGTAGGTTGACACGCCTGAAGGGTGGTTTTTTCGGAGTGTTACAACCACGGTGCCAGCATTAGAGACCGGACCAGTCTTTATTAAGACGTCAGAATATTTCCCAGGTGCCCAAACTGCCAATTCATCTTCATAGCATAATTGTACCTGAAAACATGCTGTAAGTATAGGTTATGAATACTGAGTGTCAGACTCTACCTTCAATCATGTTACTGACCTGTATTGCTATAAAATGGATTTACATAACTTAGAAACTGATGATACTGTAGTCATCAATCTGTCTATTAATCAGCCTACGTACAATAGTACTTTCGGTAATCTTCTTGAAGAGGCTATGGGCCCGAAGAAGATATGTCTGACTGTAGACAGTTTACACTTATTTAGACAACTGGTGATTTTTTTTCCCGCGAATTCCTTGGTTACGCATGCCTCTTCATCAACTAATATTATAGACGACATGCCATATCCTGTTAACTCCGAAAATCTATGTCGATACCAATCAATGTATAGTCTACAGTCAGACTGAGCTCATTTCTTTGGGTTTGTAAACCCTGGTTCAGCTTCTGCAGCAATGATCTTCTGGTGTGGGGTGTTCCACCTATCACCCTTCATTCATCCATCACGACTACTAGTCATTTTTCGTCTGACTACGCTGGTCTTCAATCCTTTCCCATGTTTATTAGTCCTGGACTTGAAGTTTCACTTCCCGTCCCTTAGTTTACCATCCAAGCATATCATATCGAGGCAATAATAACATCTTCAGTTTGCACTGCAACATTGAGGACTCCCCTTTGGAATACTCCCAAATTCATTGATGGTCCCTTGCACTTCTGCTTGGCGAGGAAACTATTGCATTATTTGTTTTCTGAAAGAGTTATGATGTTGGTGTGTTCATGATTGAATTTTGTCAGCGGACCCTTTGTTTTTTTGTTAGATTTGGTTGATTGGGCATAAGTGTTTTAGGTTTGTTTAACAGTATTTATTAGTACAATCTTCCTCATGTTCTTTTTTGCTTTACAAATGTTGAACGTCGTGATCTATGGATTCAACCTCACGAATCATGTTAGTAGTTTTTTTTGCATCTTGTGCTCGGAACTGGCTTTTTTTAGGGGGTGAGTATCAGAATGTGGTTGTTGATGTTCGATCTTGAACATGGGGTTCATGTTGAGTACTGGATGTTATTGTGCATAGGCGTGATGACTTCGAAATGACAATGGTTGTTCCTTGGTTTTGGCAATGGAGGTTGGGCTTTTGTTAAGGTTAACAAGGACTTTGACAAGCGCAGGCTTTCGCTCACGATATCAAAATAATATATATAGGATCATAATTATACGTACAGAACAATAATCTTTACGAAAAATAAAATAATAAAAAAACACTCTCTCAGCAACTCTCAAATTTTATATGCAAGCCGCCTACAGACACAAATGAACTAGCCGTCGTCGCAAGCTGAATCCATGCTATGCGATCAAGGACCCCGCAATGTTGTCTCTTTGACTAACAACTGCAACATAATCACGCCGTCAGGTACTCTAATTGCACAACTGTGTTACCTTGGAGAGCCCCCACTCGAGAATACAAGGATGTGAACCTCGGCGCAAACCATCAAACCCATCAGGGTTTTGCCACAGCTGTAATGGTTGCGTGCATGGGGCAAATGTCAGATCGCATCCAGATTGAGACACCAGCCAACCCTTTGTCCGCGTAGATGTGTAGGAGTGGTGATTACATAACTATACTTATGTCGAAGTAGGGAATTGCTGGCGAGGACCAGTCGGGTATCCGCATGCGACATTTCATCATTTGTGAAAAAAAAAGTAACTGATTACAACAAGCCTTCTGTGATCACGAAAACCCTCATACAATACAGCTATCAGCCGACAATCACGTGCATTGACATGGTGTTTGCGGCTACTAGCACATTGTAAGTATTAGTTTAGCCAATCAGGGCCCTGGTTATTGTACTTTTAGATAACAGAAACCCCGCTTTTCTCATTCTTCACACCGTATTTCCACACCTCCCATCCATCAGCAGGCCCTCGTGACAAGTAAGTCAATTCATCAAGTTTTTTTCTCTCTCTTCGACTTGCCAGATTGATGATGTCGGCTGACGACAGTTGGCTAACGACAGACAGCTGATGGTGTCGCATATGAAGCAAGAAATCGGCCAAGTGGTGTGTGGAGGGGCCGGTCGAGATACAGGACATGGTGATATTGGTGATATTTGTGCCGCTTGTGCTCCCTGCCTCCCGAGAGAAAAAGGACGCAGACCCCGGGCGGGCACGGGCCGGGTTGCATGGAGATGATGGTAGGTGATGGTAACTGTGGTGAGGGAAGGATGTGCAGTGAGAAAGTGATGAATAAATAGTTGATATGCGACCGGAGAATCAAATTTCTGATAATTTCGCACTGCGACTTCTTTTTGTTTTCTGGCGCAGTCGCGTGATATTTTTTTTTTTCTGATGAATATATTAGCCTTCGTCAGTTGGACTAGTGAAGACTGGAAATCATCAGTCTCTTCCCTAGTTTTTTCCTTATTAGTCTGAGAGTTGCAGTGTCTTTGTAAGGCAACGCGCCAGACAAGTTTTTTCTCAAAATTTTCCCTCCCGGAATCGATCCGATTGACCACGACAGCCACCGGCGCCGGCCCGCAACACTCATCAAACATTCGTCAAAGTCCACCACAGCAGCACCAACTGAATCGTGCCATCATACGAGACTTGGATAATCGTTCATTATTGTCACATCTCGCTCATATTCAGATTTATCACTTCATAATGGCGGAAACTACACAAAGGCCAAAAGCTAAGCTGCCGGTGCAGCAACTCTCGATTCTTGGTATGTCGCATCATCTGTCGCACATCTACAAGCTCTCCGTATTTGGGTCCAGACTTGACTTGAAACTCATAGCGTCCTCAAGCATTGCAGTCAACTAAATGCCATTTTAACAAGCCCACTGCTAATCGCCCCTTCACCAGCAATCGCCCGCTTCTGTGAACCGGTCGCGCTCATGTCCATCTTCCCCTATCTCCCTGAGATGATTCAGTCCTTCGGAATACCGAAAAATGAAGTCGCAAAATGGGCCGGTATCATCACTGGGACCTTTGCTGTAGCTCAGTCCATAACCGCTGTCTCGTGGGGCCAGGCGTCCGATCACTGGGGGCGCAAACCTGCCATCATCACCGGTCTGGTCATTTCCATGATTTGTTTCCTTTTCTGGGGATTTACTAAGGATTTGACAACTGCTATTACCATTAGATTTATCCAAGGTGCCGGTAATGGCAACGGTATGTTTCTTCCTCTGTTGCTTTAAGCTACTCAATGAGTGCCTGCTTACCAATCCTCATATTAGTCGGCATCATCCGAACCATGGTTGCCGAAATGGTCTCCGAAAAAGAACTACAGCCCCGCGCCTTTTCAATCATGCCCCTTGTCTGGTCCGTCGGGTCTATCTTTGGCCCTGCTTTTGGTGGCTTCTTTGCCAAACCTACGCAGCGATTCCCTAGCCTCTTTGGAGACAACGAATTTCTCAAGGTCTACCCCTTCGCCCTCCCGAACCTGATCGCGGCCACTTTCTTCTGCATCTCCATCACTACTGCCATTTTCTTCTTGCATGAGACTTTGGATCACAAGCGCCACGAGCAAGATTGGGGTATCCTCATCGGGCAGAAGGTCGCCCGGACCCTCAAGTTTTCCCGCCGCCCATCGTTTGTCGACAGCGAAGCCACGGCCCCCTTCATCCCTCCCAAACTCATTCGGCACCCCAAGAAACACGTCAAGAAAGCCGGCGTCTCGGAGTGCTTCACCCGTCAGTCGACCATTGCCCTTATCGCCTACATGGGCCTTGCCCTCCATTCCATGGCATACGACCAAATAATTCCCGTCTTCCTCAACCTCCCCGTCGCTGAGGCCCCCTCCGGCTTCCCCCTTAAATTCACAGGCGGCTTCGGCTGGGAATCTGACCGCATCGGGACAATCTTCACTCTCTACGGCCTCACCTGCTCTCTCGTCCAATTCATTATCTTCCCACCCCTCTGCAATCGTATCGGCGTCCGCAACTGCTTCCGTTCCTGCGTCTTCCTCATGCCCATTGCCTACTTGCTAACCCCCTTCACCATCCTTATCCCCTCCCCGACCATCCGTGTTCTCTCCCTCCTTGCCGTCATGTCCCTCAAAGCCTTCGGCATCATCTTTGCCTTCCCCTGCGTCATCATTCTCCTCACCAATTCGGCATCTTCAGTCCACATCCTCGGTACCCTCAACGGCGTTGCCACCACCGTTTCCGCCGTTGGCCGCGCCGGCGGACCTGCGGTCACTGGATATATTTTTACAAAGGGGCTGGAAAGCGGGTGGGGGATTGCCCCATGGTGGTTCCTGGCCTTTGTAGCCGTGGGGGCTATTTTCCCGTCGTGGATGTTGGAGGATGGCGAGGGGCCGGCGGGGCTAAGTGATGAGAGTGAAGGGGGGGAAGTTATCGAGGAGGCAATTGAAGAAGAGGAAGAGGAACAAGAGGAAGAGGAGACTCCGTTGTTGTCGGGGGACCAGAGGGGGTATAATGCGGTGGGTAGGAATTCGACACGGTAAGTTTTAATATAAAATCTAGCGTTAGGTATATCATGTACTCCGGAGTATCTACCCGTTGCAGTTCCAACGAATATTTATTGTAAAAGTTTGAATTTCTTTTATTTTTCTATATAATTATACCATTAATTTAGTATTTTATTCTTATACTTCGCAAACTGTTCACTAAACATTGACGTTATCACCGCGCACTAGTGGCTTATTGTGTACCCTAATTCTACCATTGAACTTTTCCGATTCCTCACAAGGTTTATTAAATTTTAATAATTTTGATATCTTGGCCTTTATTTACACTTCTCCCATGCTAGAAACCCAATTTTTCATGACCTGATTAAAACAAACCTAACTTATCCGAATGCATAGCAGAACCCATATACCCAAAAACCATCTCCACAAACCCCGTTTATAAGGGTTCCCATAATACAATGCTAAACCACGGCTATGACATTAGCAGCTGTAGTAGTTCTTTTTTATTTTTTTTCGTCTCTTTTTCTCATTCAATTAATGGTCCATAGAAGGCTGATTGCACGTTTAAGCGTACAGCTTCTTCTCGTAGGATTCCATGTTGACGTTACCCTCAACTTGGGCAGAGGAGGAACGAAGTTCGAAGCGGACTGTGCCAGCAGTGACACCGGAGCGGAGCTCCTCCAGGGAGGTGACACCGGCATCCTGCATGGAGTGCTTAATACCGGCGGCAAGGTAGGGGACAAACTTGGAGATGGGACTAGACAACATGTTAGTATCATGTGATTGCAATGAAAATTTAATAGATGATACATACCCACGGTGAGCGACGGAACCGGTGACACCCTGGGCAACAAGCACAGAGTCACCCTCGGAGAAGTAACGAGCGGTACCGGCGTTAGAAGCCTGGGAGTTTTCACCACCCTTGCCAGCCTTCTTGTCCTGCATGGCGTCGATAGAGCCCATACCACGGTAAGCCTTGACAAGCTTACCTTCACGGGAAACGAAGGAAGTGCCTGGGGACTCAGTGGTGCCGGCAAGAAGACCACCCATCATGACAGTGGTGGCACCAAGGGCAAGACCCTTGACAATGTGGCCAACGTTCTGGATACCACCATCGGCAATGCAGGGAACACCGAAGCGAGCGGCGAAGCTAGAAACGCTGTATACAGCGGCAGCTTGAGGGCGACCAACAGCCATAACCTCCTGGGTAATGCAGGCAGAACCAGAACCCATACCAATACGGAGACCGTCAACGCCCGCAGCGATAAGGGAAGCAGCCTGCTCGCGGGTGACAACGTTGCCGCCGATGACATCCAGGTCGGGGAAAGTAGCCTTGATCCATTTAATCATCTCAACCTGATACATAGAGTTACCCTGGGAGGAGTCCAGGATGACAATATCCAGGCCAGCATCAACAAGGAGCTTGAGACGGTCCTTATCCTCGGGACGAGTACCAATGGCAGCAGCGCAGATGAGCTGCTTGTTGTTGGCAGTCTTGGAAGCCAGGGGGAAGTGCTGGTTCTTGGTGAGATCAGAGCGAGAGATCATGGAAACAAGGTTGCCGTTGGCATCAACAATAGGAAGCTTGCCCTTCTTGGACTCGGCGAGAATCTTGTTAGCCTCAACTAGAGTGACACCAGAAGCGGCAGTAATCAGGTCCTTAGACATGACCTTCTCAACGATGGCACCACCATCGAGCTCGAACTGAATGTCACGATTGGTGACGATACCGAGAAGCTTGGAGCCAAGCTTGCCATTCTCTGTAACACAAAAGCCAATGGTTAACTATTATATTAAGCAAGGAATATGTATAATATATGAGTGTGTAGGGTCAGAGCATTGTTATCTATCCACATGACGACTTAATGTCTAACTTCGGTGGAACGAAAGTTATAGTATGTGGTTGCTTCGTCATAAATTAAAAAGTTCGTCTGTTTGAGTGAAGTGGCGAATACAGTGTGACATGTAACTTACCAGTGACAGGGAAACCACCAAAGCTCCACTGTTCCTTGAGGGCGCGGGCCTCGTCAACAGTGGTTTCACGGCTAATAACAACAGGGTCCTGGATGAACCCATTCTCGTAACGCTTGACCTTGGCCACCATCTCAGCCTGGGCCTCGGGAGAGCAGTTGTGGTGAATTACACCAACACCACCCTGGAGAGCCATGTGAATGGCCATCTCGTGCTCAGTGACAGTGTCCATAGGCGAGGAGACAAAGGGGGTCTTGAGAGTGATGCGCTTGGTCACGGGAGAATCCAGACCAACAGCGGAGGCAGGGAAGCCAATGTAGCCAGGGAGCAGCAGGAAGTCATTATAGGTAAGACCACCGTGCTTCTTAGTGTCCATGAGCTCATTGATGTCAAGACCATCACGCTCAGGGTACTCCTTGAGAACCTCGACGGCAATGGTGTAGTCTAAAGTCTTGACCATTTTATTAAAAGGTTGAGAATGAAGGGAAGAAAAAGAAAGAAGATTCAATAAAGAACTCGAGGTTGAAGAGGCGACAAATGGGATGTTGCTAGCCACAAACAGACAATATAATCAAACACCGTTGATGTCGAAAGGAATTAAAAGTTGATGAGGTCTATCGTGATAGAGGATTTGTATGTCTCTTCTTCCCGTAGAAGAGAAGAAGAGCAAGGAAGAAAAGGAAGAAGGAAAGAATTATCAAGGAGACGATATCGATATAAAAACCAAAAATTTACAAGCCTCCCCGCCGCTGCTAGACCAAAAACATTGGAACCACCTTCCCTCCCATGACAAGGAGGCAAATTTCATTTTTTTTCTTCATTTTTTTCCTTGCGCTGACCCACTTTTTCCGCCGGTCGCTGTTACTATTGGCCCGATAGATGCATGATAGGCGCACTTGCAGTTGTTCAACGCATCCGATCTGGCGAATTCCTACTTGTTCAGGATCAAGCTTTGCGACGGATTGGAGTCATGTTTTTTTTCTTTTTCTTTGTTCCGTAGTTGCTTTGCTTGAGTGAAATCGGCATTTGTCAGTCATCACAAAGTCTTCATGCTTACAAAAGTGGCTAAGAGCTTGGGACACCCGGTCTTATAGAAACTTGTTCATCCTTCGCTCTGAGGACATAGTTGACGATAGAGCCGTTTTAGAGGTGGAATGACTTTGCTTAGACAGCAAGGGCTAAAGTGATTGCGGGTTCGCTTGTCCGGAGACTCCAAGGATGTGAACCCTGAAATCCCAAACCCTAATACAGAGCAAGAACATCTCACCGCCCGCAACATAAGTAATCTTACCCTCACCGATGACATTTTGACTGATTGAAAAGGGCTAAGGTACCGCTGAGCACTTCAGATCAACTCCAAGCTTACTCCCTCCATTACATTCATGATACTCGATATTGGGTCCATTATCATTGCTGAATACCAGACCCAGCTTTCCCGAGCTAAAATTGCCCCAAGACAGAACCTTGCCTTCTTTGGTAGCAGCGAGTGAATGCTTGTAGCCGGCAGAAATCTTCATGCTGTTTAACCCACAAAGCTGACTGATCCTTTGGGGTGTGGTGATGCCGCAGAATTCGGGAACCTTGGCGTCTTCATAGAAGCAAGGCTTGTCAACTTTGGGGTCACCAATTTGACCACAGTCATTGAGGCCCCAAGCCCACACATAACCCCGCTTGTCAATTACAAGGGAATTGAACACCCTGGGCAACACAGATCTTCCCGGGGTACAGCAGGTGGTAGTATTGATTAGATAGGAGCGGCTGACGACCCAGCTGACTATCATAATCATCTTCCCAAGACTAGACGGTATGATGAGTATCAAGAGCAAGGATATGGGCCTAGCCGCATTCAAGGCAAATGATACACTTGAGGTTGGGAATCAAAACTGGTGTCTTCTGAACTTAGATGAGGCTGTGGTTGTCGTAGCCAATACAGCGTTCTCTGTCAAAATTCTTTGTGCTAAATAGTTAGTAAAATAGTATCAAATGTTGGGAGAAATACTAACTTACGGCAAATGTGCCCCATTCATAGATCTGGCCGTTGGAAGTAAGAGCAAATGATGAACCCAAAGTACGAGTAACTTGAGTAAGAACAACACACTTAGGCAAACCCTCGATCTCCATCGGAGTACTCATCCATGAATTGAGAGTTCCAGGCTTATCATTCTTATCAAGACTATCGGCCGACGTGTCTCTGCCGAGAGCTCCATGGTTATTGTCGTCCCACGTGGTAATGCGGTTTTCTGCGGTTAACGCAATGGTATGCCACATGATGGCATAGAATTGAACTATCTTATAACCACTGTGCTCCTCGAAAAAATAAGTGTTGAGGACCAGCTTAGCAGATTCGGGGCCGAAAAGACCCAGGCCTAGCTCACCTTAGTCGTTGTAACCAGCGACATAAACCTTGATGGCCTAGGTAAGCGCTTTATTTAGAGGAGGAAAGGTGGAACGTATTTGTAAGAAGGCCGATGATGAGTGATAGTACAAGGAAGATGGATTGACGAACCGTCATCCAACAGTTGACACTGATAGACAGTGCCCATAACAAGAACAAAGGGGTGAATTTCAGAGTGATAGTACGCTGATATATAAATGTTAGCATTCACATGTCTTTGTTTAGTATGGTACTGCTATTTTTAGGTGCAAATGTCGCTAGACTCACTTGCAACAACGAAGAATATGACAGCCATGACCGTGGTTTTCGTAGGTGTAGGATTTGAACATTTTCTAGCCAGCAGAGCGTAGAGAAAAGAAATGAGATAAAGATTAAGATCTATGCAATGGTGACTTTGATTATGATTGGGACTGTACGGTTGAATCAAGGATGTTCGTTTGCTTTAAGTATCAATCTGCATCACCGCTTCAACAATCTGCAGTTCCTGGCAGTTACCAGTTGTCTCAAACTTTGCTCAGTCTAAAAGCCGATAGATATCCATTCCGAGACATCTTTTCTCGCCTCAAAAAACCAGACCAACGTACCAGTGAACTGACCTCTTCGGCCCCACCGGACCCACACCGGCGCCGTACTTTCCCCCACTTTCTCACACAGGAAGCCCCCACCAATGCAAGGACAAAGTAGGCAATCAGCAGAATTCCCACAAGCAGGGGCCCTTTGCTTGCATAGGCCATATTCTGCAACGCAAGGATTCCCGGCAGATCCGCGGGTAAACAATGCACTCGCCACTATTTCTTTTTACTTCGCTAGGTCCATGGTGCAGATGGAATGGTGGATAGCGAGCGAGAAGAGGGTGGAATTGTATCGCGTGCTCTTAGTTTCAAAGCAACTATTTTTGAATTATTACTCATCATTCTACTTCTCTGTTACCACATCTCTGTTGATCTCTCCTCCTATTTTTTGTCTTCGTACTGCTATATCAAGTTGTCTTTCTAATTCTTTTTCTTTCTAAGGTTGTACTACTGACGTAACCCTAGCTTAAAATGGCGGGTATAAGAGATAGCTTTCTCGATTTAGAGAGACAACGACAAAAATTGGAGGCGCAGGTTGAACAGCTGCACAAATCTCTGGGATACTGGAGAAATTGGGATGCTAATTATGAAATGATCAAGGAACAACTTAACGAGATCCCAGAAGCATCACGAAAGGATAAAAAGGCCTTGGAGGGCGTTAAGAAGACAGTGAACAGCGATGTCGTCACTACCAAAGAATTAGATGCTATCTTCGGCAAGGTGGGCAAAATAAAGAGCTTTGTGCAGATTCTCAGCATTCTGAATGGCCGGATAGATACTGGTGCAAAGAATGTGGCTTCATTAGAGAAGTCGCTGGAAGCAACCGAGAACAAACTGGCAGACATCCAGGTCATCATGAATCCTGAGGCGGAAGACGAAGAGGGTAATCCGGTCACCGATATCATCGAGGAACTCGATGAGGACGATAACGTTATCTCCTACCGGTTACAAAAACCCGGCGACAATTCCTTACAGATCAAGGAACTTCTCCAGAAAGCCGGCGTTAAGGACATCCTCGAGAGCGATGGACAGAACGCTATGGAAAAGCTGGCTGCCGAATCTATCAAGATCTCACAAGATTCTCAAGCAGCATTGACGCAGCAATTCAAAAAGAAGAAAAACAAGTTACGAGAGAAATTTCAACTTTCCGAGAAGCAGAAAACCCTTAACAAGAAAGCCGCCGAAGCAAAGGCCGCACAGTCTCCCAAACCTGCTGAGAAACCGACGGAGAAGCTGACACCAGCAAAGTCTCAACCCAGTGACAAGACTACATCCGAGACTCACCCCAAACCTTTACCCGACGGACTGATAAACCCCACAGTGCAACGAGTCCAGAACATTATGGAAACTTCCAGAGCACAAGAAGAAGCTGCGAAGCAACCTGCCGTTATCCCTGAGAATGAATCCAAAGAAGATGCCCAAATGCGTGCTGATATGTTGAAGTACGGGCTTGGAGAAGTCGGCGCCGTGGTTGCCGAGATGTTTATTGATGAGGGTGATCAGGACTGGACGGATGAAGATGAGGAATACGAGTCTGACGAATCAGATGAATTTGGGAAGTCTAAATACAGCGTCATTACTGATGACTATCGACAACATATGCTCGAGCTAGAAAAACGCTTGGGCTTCCAGAGTCGCTTTACTCGGAAGTTAGAGGAGAAGATGGTCAATGCCCCAGAAGAAGAGGAACGACCAGGAGATGAGGGTATTGGACGTATTGTTGTTCAGACGGACGGCAGCCAGCCTGATTCTACTCTTACTCTGGTGCCGGATCAGGAGACTACTATCACTTCCGCAAACTCTACGCCTCCCTCAACAAAAGAGCCACCCACCCCTATTACACCCACCACCCCAGGACAGAAGTCCAATTTCAAGAAATCGGAGCCTGCATCTCCTAATTCCAACGATGCTACCAATACTTCGCCCAAGGCTAGAAAGAAATCTGTCCACTTTGCCGAGATGCTCGACATAGCTCCCCGTCGCCCCGGCGAAAAGTCAAAATCTAATGTCCGAGCTAAGATCCCCCGACTGGACGACCCGCCTGCTCATATTGCCCAACCCTATGGTGATATTATTGAGCGGAAACTTGGAAACAACAAGAACAACCGGAAGAAGAAGGGCAAGATGTCCGCATTTGCTAAGGCTTTGGCAGATGCGGCGGCAGTGGCGACCGTGGCCGAGATGAATAGACAGAAGAACAAGGGTCCTGCTATGACACCGGATGAAATTCCGGCACCGTTAGGTCTCAATGAGAATATAGTTTCAGGCGCTAGTGAGCCAAGACCACCGGAGGGAGAGATTTTGGCGGAAAAGGTCGTAGAGAGACCGACGCCGAAGAAAGAAAAGGTTGTGGTGGACGATGAGATTGACGAGTGGCAGTTGCAGAATGAGGTAGCAGATGAATATCACAAGCGGAGGAATAAGATTATTCAGATGAATGGTGGCTTCGCCAAGGAGGTGGATGTCGAGAAGGTGAGAGTCGTGGAGGGCCCGGTGAAGAGGGTGAGTCGCTTCAAGGCGGCAAGATTGTCCCAGCAATAATGTGAACCAGCGTTTTGTTATAAAACATGTAACATAGATTTATAGAATATACCTAGATTTAAGTCATAATCATGTATTTCACCTTAGGCCTCTGATTAATGCTGTTCATTATTCATTATGTATTATATATACAAGTCCTAGGGATTGATCTGTGCCTTGGAAAAATCCATCTCAGGATGCTGAGCCTGGAACTTCTTCAAGATATCCAACTTCTTCTGCTCATCCGATGTCGGCAGGCCAGCCTCCTTCTGTCTCTGATCATACATCATTTTCTCCACCATGGCCCGCGTCTCTCCACTCAAATCCGACAACTTGCTATTCTCCGGTGTAATCTTGGTCACGTCAATCTTGGGCGCACTCGTAACCACATGCGCCCACCACCTCATCTTGTCCACCTTATCCAACTGGATCTCCACCGCCTTCAACCCATCGGTTTGTGTAGTTAGTGTCCAGGTGGAGTCCTCGGTTAGCACAGCGTGCGGAAGGTCACCTGAGATGACGGGCGGCTGGCCCTTGATGCCGGCGGAGATGGTCGTTTTGGTGAGATTGACGGTGATGTCGCGGCCCTTGAGGTTGCCAGGCACATTAAAATAGACGGAGACGTCGGAAATGGTTTGCGACCATTTATAGGGGAGGGCGGCCTGTTCGGCGGCAATTTGTTCGGGGGTTTTGCCTAGGGGGTAGGGTTAGCGAAGGAGAGTTTAGAATGAGATGAGGCAATAAGACCTACCTTCGGCAGACATTTTGAATTTATTCTGGGTAATTTTATGTGAGAATGAAAGTGATTTTACGGGTTAAATCAGTAGCATTTGTCACAGAAGCTTAAAGAAGCTGACGGACATCTGGTGACGTTATTACAAGGCTGCGAAGCTATGGTGGGGCAGTGGGTGATTCCTGCTAGTTTAGAGTAGTTTCCACCAATAATATCAGCACCCTGAAGTATTATGTCAGCCTTGCATATGAAAGCTTCCGTCAGCTCCCTGAACTCCCATTAACATCACATATCCACTGACTGATTTTCATTGTCCGTATATGACATCATATCAACTTTGTGCATCATTATAGCCAAGTTTATATTGACCATCTTTTTTATCCTTTGGCTATAAACTCTCTGTGTCGGCCTCGGCCCCACCACAACCCCCACCATGGCCCGCCCCCCCGACGTCCTCCGCACCATCCCCTCAACCCTCCCCTCCCTCTCTTCCTCCAATCCCAACGAAGATATCTGCCCCGTCTGCAAAACCTCCCGCTACCTCAACCGCGATCTCGAATTCCTCATCAATCCCGAATGCTACCACCCCATGTGTGCCAACTGTGTCAACCGCATCTTCAACGACGGCCCCAACACCTGCCCGTATGCTGGGTGTTCACGCACCCTCCGCCGCAAAGGCTTCCGCCCTCCCTGGTTCAACGACCTCACCATCGAACGTGAATGCGACATCCGCAAACGCGTCGCCGCCGTCTTCAACAAAACCGAAGACGAATTCCAAGACCTCAAGGCCTACAACGACTACCTCGAGCGCGTCGAAGATCTTACTGCCGACCTCGTCTCAGGCCTAGAGCCCGCCCAGAGAAAAGCAGAGGCTGAACTCATCGAGTGGGAAACCGCCAACAAGGCTGCCATTGAAGCGAACCGGCAGCGCCGCGGCGAGGCCGAGGAGCGTGCTCGCCAGGCCTTGGCCGCCGAGGAGGAACGTTCCCGGCAACTACGGGCGCTCGCGGCGCAGGAGGATGCAGCAGAGAAGGAGGTAGAGAGGAAATTGCGGGAGGAGAGATTGAATGCATTGGCAGCAGGCGACCAGGGGAAGGCAGAGGAGGTGTTGAAGAAGATCCAGTTGAAGAAGAGAGGGAAAGACACAAGTGGACGGGCGGTGGGCGCAGGCGCTTCGTTATCGATTCGGGGGCTTAAAGAAAAGGGGCGGACTGCGTTGGAAGATTTATCCAAGCCGTATGATCCGTTTGGTGGCCTTTTGATAAATATGGTGCGGTTTACTATGGCGGATGCTATGGAGTACCACAACGAATGGATCAATCGGGCTAGAGCAAAGGATGAATACAGAGTGGGTGGATACGATGTGGACGACTATATCAAGAGGGGTTTCACGGAGGCGTTTGCGGGGTTGGCGGTATTTGTGGCAGAAGAAAAGGCGGATGAAAAATTGCCGGAGGGACTGATGACTCAATGATGTAGTTTGTGTTTTTTTTATTTTTTACTTTGGGGTCTGTTTGGCGTAATAGCGTTGTTTTTGCTTTCTAGGTCATGACAAATATAGACACATGTTTCACAAGGCTATTCTTGCTATTCGGGCTGTAAATGTATATATTCGATATTAATCCAAAGTCATTCCCAAACATTTAACAAGTTCCAAAGTAACAATTAGAAAACGGAATACCCAATCAAACAAAAGAAACAAAAAGAAAATGCCTTCGCCCCAAGAAACGCCGTAATATGCCAATCGCCATAAATCCAAACAACATACCCAAAATCAGCCAACGACAAAGCTCTCTCCTCACAGATTACTGCCACCCACCAGTCTGCTGCTGCCCCTGTCTCGGAAACGCCGGAATCGTCGGCACCTGATCCAATCCCCCGCCAACCGCCGCCTGCTGCCCCCAGCCCGTCGCCTGCGGCATCATTGACTGTCTAAACGGGTTTGTACCCGTTGCCTGCGGTACCAGCTGCACCGGCCCAGTAGCCTGTGGCATCATCGACGTATGCTTAATAAAGGGGTTCTTGCCAGTCTGACTCGGAACGAGACCACCACTAGTAGTCGGACGGGTAAAGGGATTCGTAGACTTGGGAGAGTTTGCGGGGCCGGTGGCGGAGGGAAGCATGGATTGGCGGAAGGGGTTGGTGCCGGTGGCCATGGGGACGAGTTGGGCGGGGGGTTGTTGGATAGAGGGAGGCGGTTGAGAGAGGAAGGCAGGCTGCTGTTGCTGTGGCTGACCAAAGGGGGAATTGGAGGTTTGCTGGGGCTGGAAGATTTGTGGCTGTGCCTGGGCTTGTGTGGCAGTAGTGAAACCACCAAAGCCTGTGCCGGTCGGCATAGGAGCCTGCATGGGGGCGAACTGTTGCACTGGAGCTCCAAATGCTTGCTGTTGGAAAGGATTGGTCCCAAAACCGGTAGCTTGGGGCATCATGCCTTGTTGTTGCTGCGGGAACCCAGTCATCTGCGGTTGGAATCCGGGAGAAACCATCTGCTGCTGTTGCACGCCCGCAGGCAGGTTGATGGTCTGCACAGTCTGATGCGACCCAATATCATCAAAGAGATCGATAAGATTCTGCTCGGGGCCCTTGTTCATCGAAGGGAGTGCAGGGGCTGCCTGGGAAACGGGTTTAGAGGTACTCGGTCCAGACGAAGTCTTAGGTCGGCTGAAGTCGGGAATCTTGGCAGTTTCGGGGGACCGGGATGGTGCTGAGTTGGTGCCGGTCTTGCCGCTCTTTTTCTTGGCGGCTTGCTCGGCAATAAACTGGCGGCGGTGAATTTCGAAATCGGGATCTTTGAGGTAGTCTTCGAGCTGGCGGCCGAGGTTTACAGGGGCATGCTTGAGCTTGGGAACCTCGACTCTAGTGAGGTGTTCATACTGGCGGGCAACGCTGAGATAGTTAACGACGAAGTCGGTCTGGTCGACAAAGGTGCGATAGATGTCGAGAGCTCGTTCAGCGTCAGTTTTGGCCATTTCGAAAAAGGTGCCTTGAGTACCGGTGGATACATAATTAGCCATGTGATTGCGCAGCATCCAGTCCATTTACAGACCATAAAACGCTGTGATAAGATCCTTAATGAACCAATAACAAGAAGATACTCACCCAAGATGTTGATCATGCCCATGTTGACTGCCTGGAACAAGGCCAGCAGGTCCAGCACCAGCAGACGGAAGACGCAAATGTTAATCTCGTCATGCTCATCATCCATCGGCTGGCACTGCAGCAGGACCTGCAACTGCGCCTGTACAGTCTCGGTCTCGCGCAATAATCCCTTATCTACACTGAGCTTCTCCAGTCGTGACTCCTTGTTCCGCACCCAATCCACCTTTGTGTCTTTGTATGCGCGGGCTCGCTCGGAAAGATACTCAGCATACCGTCTAATTGTCATGCCATGTGATTGAGCTGTTATGGATTGAGCATCCTTTGTGTTAACTTTAAACCCCGCCAATCAAGTGAGCCCAAGAGAACAACCTACCGTCAGTGTATGCGCTCGTAGCCAATATCCGCCGATGCTGCGACAGATATGCCAGCGTAATGTCAGGCTGACCCTCTCTAACCATAAAATGAATCGTAATCAAGCTCTTGATGACCGTCGTCCATGCCGTCTCCCGCAACTGCACCGACAGTGACCGGAAGACCTCCCCCACGCCGGCTTCTCCGGCATGTGTCGCCACTAGGATATGCTCAATATATTTGGTTTTTGGCGGCGCCGCCTGCAAAGATACCACAGCCCCTCTTGTTAGCTACTTCTTTTTTTTTATTCTCGGTGTCGGCTACTGAAGAATATAAAATGACAAAGACAACCTCCGTACCTTTATTTTGGTGGCGCCCTTGACGGACTTTTCAAATGAGTTGCCCATGATGGCAGATGGTGATTAAATTCAGATGAAGTTTGTCAATAGCAATAACAGGCGGTGACTA
Source organism: Ambrosiella xylebori (assembly GCA_002778035.1). Lineage (NCBI taxonomy): Eukaryota > Fungi > Ascomycota > Sordariomycetes > Microascales > Ceratocystidaceae > Ambrosiella > Ambrosiella xylebori. The sequence goes on from PCDO01000011.1 coordinate 237,376, forward strand.
GCCTATCACAAAGACTCGAGTCGCGACTCAAAGCTATTTACCGAGTCAATCGGTCGGCAAAAGTCGTGGATTGCGCGCGATGAGCCAGCCTCACGTAGTCGGTAGCTAGGGGTGGGGAGAGGAGAAAGGAATTTTTTTCTCTGAATTCGCTCGTGACAATTGGTTGACCACCTAAGCAAGAAAACCACACTCTGCGGAACGATTATGGTGCAAGAAACCCACTTGGAAAACCCCCGAAAGTCACATGAACAGAGACACGAAAAGAAGAAACAAAGCCGGAGGACGTGGGGGGAGGGTGAGGAAAAATAATACAGCAAAGAAAAATCAGTAATTTGGCTGAAATTAAATGAATAAAAAAAAGAAAAGAAAACATTAAGAATGCTGGGTGCTGCTAACGATCGCCTCCCGAGCGTATCAAAGTGTGATGTCAAGAATTCTAAGACCGTGAACATTAGCTCAAGGCATAATGCTAGATAGGAATGGGGAAGTGGTAGATGTAGCCACAGACCCTATAGATAGCATTTAACCCTAGTAGTTGTTTGCCGAGAAAATCAAAACCTATATGTACCCCCATTTCTGTATACGTCACAGGAAGATCACTCCAACGTCAACTAGTGACCTGCATACACCTACCACCTTGCATGAGTACGTGCATGGTTGACAGAATCACAGATCAACTTGCACATGGCAAAATATTAAAAATAGACATTGCTCTATTCTTAGTGCTTGATCTTTTCCATCAATGTCGCTATCATGCTTACCTTGTCATATTTTTCAATATCCTCCCTGACCATCTTTCTAGCATCAGCCATCAGGTAACTAACTGTTCCTCTCTGCTTTGCTCCAACGCTGACTCCAATGATTGTAATCTGACGTAACGTGATCCCATTTCTGTGCATTATGCCATAACACAACGCAAGGTTGCACGTGTGCCATGAAGCCACACAAATCCCATCTCTTAGACCTGCAAACCCGAATCTCTGGAGGCTCTCTTTATTGCCGCTTCACGTTTTTATTCTCGCATTGCAGGTCTATACACACGCAGTTCCTTGATGTCCCGCGTCCGCCTGGTGTATAGTTCATCACATGTCTCCCACGGAGTCATGAACTCAGACATAATATATTCTATCTTCTTGATTGTTTTGCCACTGTTGACTCGGTAATTCTTGCAAATATAAGGTATAAAGCACTCCTCGACTGCTTGTTGGTTGCTCAAGAATGCCAGCGTCACACCCAAATCATTGCTCTGTTTGTGATACAGAGTTTCCAGCATAGTAACCCAATGCGACCCGTACATGAGCTTCAGTGTCCGCCCAGAGTTTCATAAAGTCCGATTTGTGGTCGTTATGTGGTCCGTTCAAGAAACAGGTTTATGTGCTGCGTACAGTGATATACGACGAATGTTTGTTGCCGGTAGCAAGCTGACAGTAGACAGGGAGGGAGGGTACAATGAACAGGGCGCGCATGTATATAATATGAACCTGCATCAATCTTCCAAACATATTCACTTGAGGTTACGAAAGCCGCAACAATGTCGTCACGGCCAAAAGTCCAGCGAACTGAATCTACACGAGCGAGGGAATCGCCATAACATGAATCCATCCTCTTTCTGCCGGATGCCATAAGCTTGTCAACGTGGGAATTATTGGTCTTGATTTCGTTCATTACGTCAGTATCGAAGAATTATGAGTCAACTACCGTAGAACATACCTGGTAAACAGAGAAGCACCACACAATTCCCATGTCCGCAGGCAAGGACTGCACCTCAAACAGTGCAACGTCGATTCGTGGGCCATCATTTTCTGTACAGAAGGCGATACCTGTATCTTGTTCTTCTATTACCACCACCGAAGCATCTCCGTCCGAGAGCGAGGCAAAAATTAGTTTTCCAAACACATGTGGTTTCCACCTTCGAAGAAGAGTAAGTTATGTGTTGATGTCAGCGCAGTGGCGGGTGGACATGCATATCTTGATGATTTCCAGCCATTCAATCTATAACTTGATGTGAAATGGATGGACGGTATACAGTAAAATGTCATCCCTTTCCTTGGAAGCTATGAATGGCTCTGCCATATCTGGCAGTTTCATGGCGTGCTTCTCTGGACGGTCCCGAATAATAACAACTTGACTGCTGGTCTGTCCAAGGACCATATGTGTCTTATTAGTAAAGATGAGCTGGATATAGCATTTTATAGAACCAACGGAATATAGAGCATAGTGCAGTGATATCGTATTCCCTGCCAAACCGTACTGGTATAGATTGAGACAATATACAACATTGGATACAGTTGGGAACTTAGAGTTATATATGCGAGTAGAATCCCTCATAACTACCGGGTCTACAACAATGGGAAGATCACTAAGCCCAAATCTGTATGAAACAAATGTGCGGCTAGTTAACACGCTGCACGCTGCACAATATTCCGGGCTGTGTAAAAGAAATGTATCTCTCGTGCGAAGCTTTGTGAACCTCGGCCAAGAATTTTGCGGTGTAGTTCATGCCCAACGTCTGCTCCGGAGCAACGTTGATACAGATGACTACAGCATCATGGTTACCTCTTATCAACAGTGGAGATGTCAAAGTTTCACGCATTCGCGTACGATGTGCTAATTCTGAAATGAATCGTATCACAGCTTCAGCCGTACTGGCCGACACCAAGGCATGCGGATAGTTTAAGACGTCAAACTTTCATTTCGGGGAGAAATATCTAGTGTAATATGGTTTGGGTAGCGTGGTCTCGTCTGTGTAGGCACAAAGTCACACATGCAACATTTTAGTCGTGAATTGCAAAATTTCGGGATCGTAAGTAGTCGCCATGGCCAACACTTGGTCGGTAGATGCTAGCACAGCAGGTGACAGTAGCTTTTGGCCGGTAGTCAAGGTATCGGTGGTATCCATGTTTGATACTAGGCCGAAGGCAGCGAGTAAGTGTATAGTCCCATAAGGGAGCCAGCGATTCTGGAAGTCTAATGGGTTGAAAATGATGGTCAAAAAAGAAGGGGGCCAAACGAGTAGAATAACCGGTCAAGTTATAGACATTTGTAGTGGGGTAACACGTAAACTAACAATTCTGGTTTTGATACTCCAAATCTCGTGCTCACACAAACGCAGCTCCAATAAAGCTGATGCTGTTTGCAGAAGTATATTAATTCAGCTCTGGAACAGGCCGGACATATTCAATCCGAGAAAATTTCACGCCATGGGTCTTTATATAATTTTGCTCAAGGAATGGAATGAAATACTACTCGATATCCGTTTGGCGTATCAAGAAACTGACATCAATGCCAGCTTCGTTACCCTGCCCACTATGCAGAATCTCAAGCAGCTCTCCTTTCAAGCTCTTTGCAGTGCTGCCCGAGTCGCCATTATACATGAAATTGGACGATTGGACGTCTTGTTCAGCTGGATCTCTGAAAAGGCCTGGGGATGCACTCCACAGTTGACGCATCTAATGTGACTACTGCTCGGCATGATGATTGACTATTTTGAATCATCAGTGGATCGGGTACAATCTCCCTGAATTACACCGACCGTGTGGCCCCAAGTAATCTTGCTGGTAACATCATTCTTGAAGACAAGCTTATATGCGACTGGATCATCCGTCAATATGAATGGTCTCGGATCTGTTATTGGCAAATCGTGCAAAGACAGGTACTTGGGAGCGAGTCCTTTGGCCTTTTTAAGCTCTTCTATCTGATAGATAATTAGCATATAAATTGACCACTAGAACCCGCAATCATATGATCAAATTCACAACAATTGTCGCTTTAAATCTGAGGAAAGTGATAATTGATGTATTCCTGATCCACTTCAAGAAGAGCATCATCCATTAACCTGTTGTGGGAAAGATCCGAATCAAACTCCAAATGCTGTGTAGTTACACAGCATGCATTCCTTTTCTTAGTGAGTGTTACATACTGCCTCAGACCGTCAAGAAGTAAAGAAAACACCAATGTACCAAACATTCTTGTCTTGCGATCTCTGAGCAGCTTGACCTCTTCTTCGGCTGATTCGATGTCTCTTTTGGCAATGTCGTGCATAAAAATGTTTCGAGAATCCTCTATGACTTCTTGCCACTCTGTGATTTTTTCCTGATACATTTCGATTTCTCTATCAACCGTCCGCCCCATAACGCACAGGATGTAGATGGCCTCTCGGCCTGGATCAGAAGAAATATGTATCTCCTATAGCTCAGGCAGTGGGGTATCCCTTTCCAGCGATAATGGAACATGAGCACAAGTCTAACCAAAGATTACAGAGATGTCGTCTTGGAATGAGACCTAGATGAATGCTCCCAAAGTACTAAATGTGTTTTCCGCATAGTAAGGATATATCTTGGTAGCCAGCATGCCCAGATAGCTCCAGTTGAAATGTTCAAATTCAGTACGTGAACTAGACATCTTAGCTTCTGTTATAAATGAAACTCAGATAGCCACGTTGTACAGAATCTGCAATTATAGAAACATGTCAACCGTCACATATTTTGCCCCCCCCCCCCCCAAAAAAAAAACCCCCAGCCTTCGAATTGGTGGACTTACGACTCATCTTTTCTGATGGGCCAACCACAGGAATCTGTCATCTTTTCCTTTCTCTTCTCCTCCTTCTTCACTATATTGACCACAATAATTGGGACATCGTGGGTACCACTCAGCATGACGGGAAAGGCCAAGGTCATGTGGATAAACATAGCAGCTGCCACATTTGCAACGAGAGCTAGAATCTTATCTTGAAACGGTGTAAAATGATGGTTGAAGTTCATAGGGACGTGTCCGCATTTCTAGTAACATGAGCCATCTGGGTTGTGACCGGATTTCGAAAAATCACGTGTCGTGGTCCGGAGACAAAACGGGCCATCTGCCTCAACAACAGGCCTCTAGAATTACGTGGTAGGTTGTATATTTGGCTGTTGGACGGATCGTGAGGACACTCTTAATACTCTCAATGGGGTTCGGTAGTAGGCTGGACCTCCCATCGGTATGGGAGTCGGCATCAATAGTGTGGTTACCATGTTTCTGCGCAGTTAAAGTCAGTTAACAAAATTTATGTCGCATAGAAATGCATCTAACTTTGTGAAGAATTTACCTACTGATGGTTCGCAATACTCAGCGATAGGAAGATAGGCATGTAATGATGCCGATTGCTGTGGATAATCTATGGGGTTTGGTGATAGTTAGATGCAAGTTTTGGACTGTGCCAGCGGAAAATCAAGGCTGTGAGTCAATCAGCGGTCGGCTGTAACATAAATATTGTAAGAATCTGTATTTAGTAATTGTCCAATTTTCCCTATAGTTACACCGTGGCTGTATGTTATCAGTATCGACCCAAAGAGGCAGGTATCATCGGCTGTACGACACGATCTACATAGTAAGGTTAACTTGACCCACGGACCGTGAAATGATCGTTGATATACTACAATCGGGAGAGATTAAAAGGCAATGAATCTTATGCCAAAATTGCTTGTAGGCTAGATTTGGTGGACCCATCAAGTACATTAACATAAGGAGAAACCGTTAATCACGCAAGAATATTAATGATAGCTAGTCTTAGTCAACAACATCCGTATCACAGATCCCGTCAACATCAGACATGACAGCCCCATTGCAAGCTTTTTAGATCAAATACAGACTTACTTATATGCCATTAGTTCTATGTACCTAATTTCCAATAGCCAAATTCCAAATGCAAAATCAAACGACCACTCTACTTCTGAGCCCTCAGCCTCAACCCCTCCTCTCTCGTTTCCTTCATCTCGATCCTTAGATATTCATTAAACTCCTGTGGGTTATCCAAGAACAAATGGTGACCCGCATCCTTCACTATGATAACTTTGGCCCCACCCCGCTCGTGTCGACTCTGCACTTCTCCGCCTTCCAACAAGGCCTTTTCCCTAGCTTTGAGAATCTTTTGCTCGGCCGCAAAACCCCCCGCCGCATCCATCCAATCGCCATCACCGTACATCATGACAATCGGAATTCCGGTTTCCTTCAAGGGGACACCCCTGGCAGTGGAGCCTTCTGGGGCTGAAAGAGGCTGTCGGCCCACCTGATCGATGCGGCTAATGAGGGGACTCCGAGCGAAAGCACCCGGTGCCAACAAGTAGGGCATTGCATACTCGCCACTTCCGGGCTGTCTAAAGATGCTAAAAGCATAATCATGCAGCGCTGTCGCATCCTCCTCGGGAAGATGATTGAACCGTCTCGATGACCAAGCAGATACAAGTCTCGGGCCTAAGGGGCCCGTCCACCGCACAAGACTAAACGGTGAGATATTAGCATCCCAAAGATAACTTAGCCAGCCTGGAATTCTCCTTCTAGGAGCCGCACTTTCTGTCTTTTCCGATTGATCATAGACGATGCTTTCCTGGTCCTTGGTAAACTCATTCGCCATAGACGACTCGTTTGGTTCCGGCATTGCGGCATTAACAGCATAAGGATTCTCCGGGATCCCAACTGGTGAAGCCAAGATGAGTTTTTTAATGTGCCCAGGATATTTGAGGGCGTAGGCGACACCGAGGTAACCACCGAGAGAATGAGCACAGAGGGTAAACGAGGATATATTACGCTTCATGCGCCATTCTTCGAGAGAGTCGATGAACCAGGCTTCGGCTTCGGCCGTTGCAGATTCTTGGTCCTTGGCTTTGATCTTGAACGAGGGCCGAGACTAATATCAAGTTAGCAAAAAGGATAATGTGGATCAACGGCGAATGAGTAGACTTACAGAGTTACCCATGCCAAGCATGTCCAAAGCATACAGTCTCCACCCTTTCAACCTAGTTAATGGCTCATAGTTCTTGTAGAAGAATCCAAGGCCCGCTCCGTACCCATGGAGCATGACAAGATTCTCGTCAACGGGTTCCCCAACACGCTCAATCGAGTACTCATTCAACGCCCGACTCTTCCCATCCAACTGTACCATAGTCGACCGCCAAACACGAAACCCGAAGGGATCATTATGTCCTGGTGCTGGCGAAACATTTCCCGAGAACGACCCCTCCTGAAGATACGGAATCATCTTGAGCAACCTCCGCTCAGCTAGCTTCGGATTCGTCGCTGACCACTGTCACATGAAAGAACGCGATTAGTAATCCTAGTCCGACGTCAATCTACCGCTCCCAACAACTAACACAACTCACCCATTGCTTTGCCGACTCTCCGAACCCTTGTGGGAAAATCTGTACAAGCGACATTCTGGGCCGCTGCGGCGGTGAATTTTCCTGTGCAGACATGTATTCCGACTCGTCGATAGTGTCCAAAGACTCTCCGGAAGTGTAAGAAGGTACTCGCGCGTTCGCTGGATGTGGAGCAGTGAAGTATAATCGCGGGCGACGAATAATTGAAACGGCAGCTTGCGTCTTGAGCATGCTAAATTCCCAAAGGAAGCTCAATGACAAAGAAACAAAAAGGGAAGAGAAAAAAAAGAAGAAGAATATTGTTCTTTTGAATGACTAATGCGATGTTGCACAGCAGAAGGGAAGATCCGGAGTTGCGCAGTGGAGCCGGAGTTAGTGGTGTTGTGGGTAAACGCCGGGTGTGCGAAACAGGCAATATCGAGTAAGTTCTGGGTGCAGCAATCGGTCTAACTAGTAGCCCGGCGGATCAAGTAAGCGAGTGATCGGAGGGTTACAGCCTCCAAGCAAAGAGAATGGTTTATCCAGCGGCAAGAATCATAGAAAAAAATTGTTTTGAGAATTAGAGAGGTTCAGATAATAGAAAGAAAAGGACACTATTGACATGTGAAGACGCAGGGGCAACAGAGAGTTATTAAATCCATACTTGCGGGCGGCATTTAGGGATTATGGTTCTAAATAGTACATAACCAGGTTTTGCTGGGAAATTTGGTTAAGCCTCCTTCCTCTCCAGCAATTTCGTACTTGTCTCAACAAAGCGAGATATGTGGCCGCATATGACGATGGCTCTATACGATTGAAGATTGATGGAGGATTGTTAGTGTCAGGAACAGTATGCATTGAATGACCAATGGTAGTGGACTACGAAGATATCTGGGATGCGTATTAAGAGAAATGAGCTAGATGTTGATATGGCCGGAACTGCGAATATCATACACACTGTCTCATACTGTTCAGAACGCGGTATTTTCATAGACAGCTACAATGTCATTACTTTATAAAAATACTGCAATATTCGTGTCTAACCCTTAACCCTAAGGAAGCAATATACCTCAAAAGTCATACCAAATCCTAAGCTGATATTAAATGTTGAGCTAATATTATCAACCAACGTTTGTCTTTAAACTGCCATCATTAAATTATTAAGTAGTGTAGTATTCTATTTAACCAATGCCAACTCCAAAAAAGCATAAAACCCCAAAGATGCCATCTATAATGCAAAGTCACAAACTAATCTAACCCATGAATCAGACAGAATAGTCCCCAATCCAATTAACCAATCATATGTATCAATAAATTAATGATAACCAAGAAGTAAAACAAAGAAACAAAAATAGCAAATTAAAGCTCTAGATCCGATTGCACATCCACGACCACCACTTGTTAACACCGGGTCCCGAGCCAAAGACATTACCGCCGATAATCTCGACCTCGATGTCAAACTCAAGCATCTGGTGGAAGGTGAAGATTTTGTTCTTCTCGCCATAGGCGCCTAGCCAAGTATCCTGATCCTCAGAACCCAACGCCATAGCATCAACTCCCGAGTCCATCAGACCCTTGCTACGCGAGACACGAATTCTGGTAATCTCCTGCTCCAGCAGACTCTTCATCATGGCCGCGGGAACTGCGGTGAATAAATCCATCTTGTTGGCAGCAATCATAACGGGGATAGCCGGCGGGGGTCTCGAGGTCTTGGACGAGGCAGCGCGGCGTTGCAGAGTCAAAAGGATTTCGTACAGGTATTCGGCGGTGGGAGCGAGAACCTCGGGTTCACCAATAGCGGCAGCATCAACCATGAAGACGATTCCCTTGACGATTGCGTCAGCTTCAGCGGCCTTCTTGGGGTTCAGTGAGATCATCTGGTCAGCGGCGACGGCCCGGAGTTTCGGGTGGCCAGGGGTATCGACAATGAGGAACTTGGTGTGTTGGCCAGCGACGTCATTCTTGAGCAGGTGGTCTTCACGGGCAGCGGCGCGGGTTGAGCGGGTAAATTCGACAGAGGTCGGGACCAGGGAAGTATGGGTAACGGAGGGAGACTTGTTGTTCTCAAAGAGAGTAAGAAGGGCAGTTTTGCCGACATTAGGAGGCCCGACCAGAACGATGGAGGGTAGATTGATGTAGGGCGTAGTTTTGACAACAATGTAGTGGAGGATGGCAGGAATGAGGAGAATTATGGCGGTGGCAATGAGGAGCAGTTCGTAGGACGGAGTCAGGGACCAGAGGACAAAGGCGCGGGAGTAGATGTACCACTCGATAATGCGCTCTTGAAGAGTCTGTACAGATTCCATGATGGCGGTTGTGATTGTGTGGAATGTTGCGTGAGTAGTAACACTACAATGTTGGGGTACAGTGAGGCAAGGGCCAAGCGCGGGGTGATCAAGGCAGTTGTGTCGATGATGGAAAGTCAAAAAATCTAAAAAGATCTAATAAGCCAGTAGCGAACCACAAACTTAAATATCGGATCTCGCCACAGCTGACTAACAAAAGGACACAATTAAACAAAAATCCTTGAATCTTGAAGTGCCAGATATTAGAATCCCAACGAAAAAAAAGAAAAAAATCAGGCCAGAATGATATGAGCAGATCGGCTGCCAAAATAATTAGATATGGGCCGGTTAACAAAAAAGCTCAGACGATGCAGGCCCATTGAATGCATGTGAACTATCAATACTTGATAGGGATGAGGTTGGCAAGGTTGCAAATGTGGCCTGTCATGCCGTCGAGTGCATCCGTTCCGAGATGTGGCTGACAATCAGTCACTGTCACTAGCGTTAGAATTCACAGTGGCGTCGCAGCCTTCTGGAAACTCTTCACTAAAAAATATAGGTCAAAAAACTATAACTCTAAAGACATTCTGGCGCTAGTTGGCCTAATGACGTTTTGATCGCTTTTTACATCCAACATTCTAATACTCATGCCCCCCGAGAACCCTTAGCTTTATCTGCTGGATTGACTAATTCTCCGTCTAGAGCTGTCAAACCTTCTGTATCTTCCTGTATCTTGTGTCTCATTATAGCGCTTGAGGGAGTTTAGCAGTGAAGCTTTAATATTTCTGCGACGAGCGACGGGACGGACGGACGACAGCTTCTGACGAACATCTCCACTTGAGCCCGGAACGGACGCTCAGCATTGTGATATCTGTAGTCTGACTTCAGGTATTTGTTTAGAAAATTGCTTGTCGTGTTTGCTTCGAATTGTTGCATTTATTGTTTTGTTGATATTGCATCATTATCATCATCATCATTGGCCTATATCATCACAACACATTGTCTGCTAGATCCTGCATCGTAATATCGCTATCGCCGTTTGCCATCTCGCATCATTTCCTTGTACCTCACTGACCTGTCATACGCCCGATCTCGAATACCATTGACCCTATCTCCACCACATACCGGTCCCTATAACCTGCGTCTACTTGATACCCCACCAGGCTTCTTCATGCCCGCATATCCGTCATAATCGCCACCATGGCCGACGACCTCGACAGCATCGTCAAGGGTGCCCCCCAACCGCAAGTCGACCTGAAGGCCGTTACGGGCACTACTCCGATCCAATCATCGACAGGAAACCCCACCAAGCCATGGGACCCGCTCAGTTCGACGCCGAGTTCCCCGTCCATGATCTATCTCAATCTCCTCATCCTCGAAGCCTCTCTCCGCGCCCAATATCTTGAGCTCCGCGCACGCCGGAGACATCATACCTTTTTCCTTTTACTTTTGTCCGCTTGGATTACAGGCTTTGGATACGCCTTGTTCTTTGCCCCACGAGAAGACGGTATAGGGGTTGGTGGCTCTGTATACTGGGGCGTTGAAGCGGCTGAGAAAGTGTGCTTTATGGGTGGCGTAATTACTGCGATCCTCGTTTGGGCTACTGGAATTTTTGACCGTGGCATTCGGTGGCCCCGCCGGTGGTTCAACGTGTCCAACCGCGGCCTCCGCGGCTTCAACTGCAAGCTCGTTGTCATCAAACGCCCGTGGTATGCCGAGATCTTCTCAACCATTGTCTTCTTCCTCACGTACGGCCTGTTCTCGCACACGGCATCTTCATCCTACCGCTTCATCGACGCCGCAATTCTGGCTGAAGTCGACAAGGAACTTGCTCTCTCTGAAAACCATCCTATCATCCCACCCAACCTCCACCTCCCGATCTCTCCGTACTTTAACAACGACCACAGCCATGAAGAAGACCTCGCGCCCGGCGGCGACTTTGTCAAGCTACTCCTCCACGCCAAGCCCTTCTCGCCCACCTTCCGCGAAAACTGGGAAATCTACCGCGCTCAATACTGGGAAAAAGAAAACGAACGCCGCGCCCTCATCCGCGAAAGGTTGCGCGCCCGCAACTACGAATACGCCCGAGTCCAATGGGGAATCTTTTGGTGGTTGCCTTGGCACCGCGCGCAGACAGAGCGGTACTTTGCGACGAAAGCGACTCACCCGAGGACACTGGGAACGTCCGGGTCGGCGAAGCATCATCGAAGTAGGAGCATTCGGCGGGATAGTGTTAGTTCGACGAGGAGTCTGACGCCGACGACAGATGGGACAGAGGGCGGAGAAGAGAGCCGGCCGAGACGGGGAAGTGCCTCAGAGAAACGGAGGAAGAGGTTGTCGGTGAGTGGGAGTGGAGGGTTGCCGAGGGGAAAGCGGGAGGGGCCGCAGCCGTCGCCGTTGGCGTGGGGGGAGGTGTTGGTGAGGGATGAGGAAGACCAAAATAAGGAAAAAGAAGATGCGGAGAAAAAGAGAAAGAAGAGGTTGTCCAAGGTGTAACATGAATGGTTGGTTGCTTTTGGGGTGTTGGTTCGGTTCATTGTGCATTTAATAGATATACCAGAGGCAAAAGCTTCATCGTCATTGTGTCCGTTAGTCTATGGTTCTTGTATATCCTGCATATATACTATCTGTGTGTATGTATCATGTGATTTATCTTCACGTGTGATATCCGCCTCACAATCCCCTCAGGAAATCGTCCACCGTCAACGGCTTCCGCACAGCATTGTTCAACCCCTCATGATATCGAATCCATACATTCACCTTATTCTCGTCCGCCCACACATCCTTCTTAGTAACCCGAGTTTCCGTAATCACTCGGCCAAAGAAATCCCTCTTCACCGCCACCGTTTCCGTTTCCGTTCCCGCCGACGCTGCCCCCATCTTAGCATCTTCCTCCTCAAACTCATACTCCCCGGCGCCCCCCGCCGCAAACCTCGCCTGTCTTACTGCCGTCTCGCGCTCCCGGAGTACCACTTGCAACTCATAGTCGAGCACCTGTCTAACCGCATACCTCGTCGCCACCCCGCCATCTCCCCCGCCCGCCAGCGTCTTGTACACAGCCACTTCGTCCAGATCAGGTTCCAGCCGATACACCCACTGGGAGCCCCGCAGCCCGTCACCTTCAATACGGCCTTTGAGAAGCTTGACATTGACGTTGGCAAGAGTCTCGGCGGCCCGCTTGACCATCTTCTTTTCCAAGTCCTTGCGGACGGAAGCGGTCGGTTTGGTGTCGTTGGCTTGGTTGATGATGACGGGTTTGACGTCAGGGGAGATCAAACGGCACAGGAATGGGAGGAACTCGGTGGCGACGTCCTCAGGGCTACGGAAGACGCGGAGGAGGCGTGGAGGAAGGTCATCCTGCAGGGATTGAAGGATGGCCCGATTGGCCTTTTCGGCCTCGGCCATTTGGAAGGCGCCGCGGGGGCCCGAAAAGGGCATGGGGGGCTCAGAGTCTTCGTCATCGGGGCGATTGCGACGGTAGTTGTTGGCAGCCTGGCGGATTGGCGCGGCAAATAGCGAGTGACAGGCGAGAATCGGCTGCGGCAGATACGGCGCCAGTTCCCACTCTTGTTCTCTAAAGAGGCGGGAAGAGCAAGTATCCAAGAACGCCATCCATTCATATGCCTCGTTCGGTTTCCCCAGGGCGGAATCATCCGTGTATTCGCGGTTAGGATACTCGGTAAAGATCTCGGCCATGATGCGATCGGTGTCACCCGAGGTTTCAATCATGTGTTGAAGCTGCGCTATGCCATGCCGTTTAAAGTGTTCGGCAAAACCGAGATTCGCCTTGGGCAGTTCCGACATGAAGATCCTTGTCTCTGACTTGTCGCCCAACGCCGGCTTCGGAAACCCAGCTCCTTCCTGGAAGACGCGGGTGACGATATCCCGGACACTACCGCGGCCTGTCCCCCGGCCTCCACCAGAACCATCCTGCAGTTCTTTGAGAGCGTTCTTCTCCAGCCATATACGGGACAAAAATTTGTTCCCTTCGCTCAGACTTTGTGCCTGGAAGCGTGTAGCTACCCACTGGCTGACGACTATGACACCGCGGAGATCACCCTCGATGGTACTTTCGACTCCCCTCTTTGCCTCAATGCCGCTTGCCATTCCCCAGGCTGCCTCGCAGAGTTTGCGAGCAGCGTCACGCTCGCAGTTGATGCCTTCTTTTGAGAATACGGTCAACAACCGGTTCACGACGTGGTCAACGGTGGGCTTCCCCACGTGGATGATTTCTGCTATGCTCGACACTCGCAAAGGTCTTAATGCCGGAGCATAGATATCGTTGCAGATGAGAATCAGTGGCCTCATTTGCCTGAAATTATCCTTCTTCCCTTTACCAACACCACCCAACCCTTTGGAGTTCTTCTCACTAAGCGACATCAAGTCCATCAGAGCTTTGATGAAGCCACCGTCGCCACTGGCACCAGATCCCGAAGTAACACCATCGACTTCATCGACAACCACACATAGCGGTCTCGCCACTTTTGGTTTGCCCCCGTCTGCCGTCTTTCTATTTGTCACTGTCTTGACCGTTTCCGTTCCCAAGCTCGTCCGGATTCTGCCCCTTACGACGTCACGACTCCGGTCATCCGATGCGTTGATCTCCAGCACATCATAGCCCGCTTGCCGCGCACAAACATGTGCTAATGTCGTCTTACCAAGTCCGGGCGGACCGGTTAACAATAATATCTTTTTGTGTTGTTGTTCCTCTTCATCTTCGTTCTTCTTGACAGAACGTGACCCTGGAAAAACGATGGGGTCCCAGGATTTGATCCACCGAAGGACATGTCGATTAGTCGTGTCATCACCGCAAAGATCCAAGAACCTCCGAGCTCGGTACTTCTCGGTCCAGAGAGAATGCTTCTTCGGTTTCCTGGAAGTATGCGCCTCGCCTTCAGCTTCCACCGAGTCCACCAACATCGCATCGATACTCCGCTTATGTGCTTTATCGTCTTCCCTTTTCTTCTGCTTCTCTATCTCTTGCTCCCGCAATATCCTCGCCGCCTCCATCTCCGACTTGGCATCCTGCACCAGCTGGTGAATTGGAATCCCATAGTAACTCCTCGTTGCCCGCCCCTCCCGCTTTCGACTCCGTCCCGCCACCAACTCCTCGTACGGCACCGGTGGCGCCCTCACCCTCTGCCTGATAACCGACATCTTCCCCTGGCAATTCTTCACCACATAATTCTCCCTCTCCCCAAAAAGCGACGCCTCAAACACTGGCGCTTCATACTCTCTAACCTTGATCCCCTTCTCGGCATCCCCTGGTCGAACCGGCAAGTCATGTTTCGCCCCGAGGGTCGACGGAGGTATCGTATCGTCGACGCCGGGAATACTCGGGATGTGCAACATGCGCTTTTTTGGAAGGGGTCCAGTCATGGAGACATCGGAATCAGAGTCTTCGTCGAGGAGGAAGCCACTGGTGGTTCCCATAGGAGCGAGGGCATGGGAAAGAGAGGGGGAATTTGCAGGGCGGGAGCGTTTGGGCCGGCCCGGGGATGGGGGGCTGCTGGGGTATATAAGCGGAGATGACATCTTCGTAGTGTGAGTTGGCGGAACTTGGGGAAGAGATGTTCTGCAATCAACTGAATCTAAAAGAGTGACAAAGTAACAATGCCAAGGTGTAAGGATTATAATGTAAGATCTCAGCTTCGGATTGAAGCTTTGCTCCTATTAAATAGTCCTCAGATCGAGGGGTTGTATCTAAAGTCCAGCAGAGAAACTACGATATATTGTTATCGATTAGTTCGCGACGCGCTCAAACCACTTTACACGGTATAACATGGGTATGGATTGTACAGTGCCTTATTACAGTGTATACTAATAAGAACTGTCTAGATATCGACATCATCTCGATGCTTGACCTCACAAAACCAATTCATACTGTCAAATTTCCAAGAATCCAAATAATATAATTTACAAAGAAAAGTCTAAGCCATAACCACCATTACCGTCATATCTATGTTTCCGTATAATCGTACAATCGCCAACCTGTAGCTCTAGTAATAACACACCATTCTAATCATCTACGCCTTCCCACATTTCAAAGCCCTCTCCTGCTCGCCCCAGAACTTCTTCGATTCCTGACACTTAAGACTTGTGCACCCGGGACATCTCATCAGCATTTGATTGCTCATATGACTACCTTCCCTCAGGTGCTCCAGCGCAATGTCCGCCAACGCCTTGATGAACACCGGACTCCCGTTTAAACTCTCCACTCTTTTGATAGTATCCTCATGTCCCGACCCGCCAATGACTTCCTTGTCAAGCTCAAAGAGCGTCTCAATGTGGTCAGACGTAAAGGCAATGGGAACAAGGGCGAGGTCCGTCTCTCCGCGCTTAACGTATTCGTCAACAGCCATCTGGGTCTGAGGGCCCAACCACGGCTGCGGGCCAACCTGTGATTGCCAACAAAGGCGGTACGGGTTGCTGAACTTGAGACGCTGCATCACAGCATAAACGGTCGCGGCTACCTCGGCAGGGTACGGGTCGCCACGGTTGACGACAGACATGGGAAGACTGTGCGCAGAGAATAAAATGACGACGTCCTTGCGGCGTTCCTTGGGGTACTCGAGTAGCTTGGCCTCGATGTTCTGGGCAAAAGCTTCGACCAGGCCAGAGTGAGCAGGCCACCGATCGATGACACTCCACTGGATAGCACCCTCTGGGTTAGCAATCTTATTACCCTCCGCGTCCTTAGCCTCGAGTTTTTGTCTCCATTTCCACAGCTCATTTAAACTGGAGCCTGTGGTCGAGCAAGAGTACTGGGGGTACTGTGTGAAGGCGACTGCCCGGCCTCCACGTCCCTTTCCGAATCCATCGTCAAATAACTTTTGGTACATCTCTTCTGTCAACGGAGCCGCATAGCGGAAGGCGACATACGGCTTATGTGGTGCGGTCTCGGGCGACATGGCGTCCAGCAACTTGCACATTTCCTCGGCCTGATACTCGGACCATTTTCTAATCGGAGACCCTCCACCAATTTCGTCATACTGCTTCTGAATCTTAGGGGTCCGTCTCTTCGAGATAAGGGGCCCAAGGTAGTTCTGCAGGCGACCCAATGGGATCAAATCTCCGTCAGCCTATGAGTCTTGCAGGTTAGTAATCATCCATGGGTATGCCGGTCTGTGAATCACATTGACGTCATTGGGAAAATTCTCAAGGCACTAGAAGAGAAAAAACGTACAAAGAGGCGGGAAAGAAAGTCGCCAACCTCATCGAGAGTGGACGGGCCACCCATATTGAGAAAGACCATGGCTGTTGGGCCTTTTGAGCTGGCCGCGGACTGGGTAACGGGCGGAATGTGGGTAGCAAGGTAGCGGCAGGTGGCTGTAGTTGTGCAGGAGGGGGCGAGGCGTTGCGCCAGGCCAGTTGTGAGACGGAGAGAGCGACTGAAGGACATCCTGGAGGGCGTAAAGAGAGCGTAGAGATTGATGTTGTAGTGTGCGGACCAGGAGACGGAGATATTGAGTCGGGGTTTGCGTGTGCGGAAAGTACATGTGATCTGATTTAAACTTTTGTAAAAAGACTCTCAACAAGAAACCTTTAAAAATAAAAGGGAAAAAACAACGAAGAAAAAAGGAAAAAAGAAAACAAAATGATACTCGCCGAAACAAAATAGATTGCAAGATTCCAATTTATTAAATCTTTCCCCGAGTTTCAATTAAATCCCCAGCTATGACCCTCCCATAGTCCGCCTTCTCTAACTCCGTCCTGTTTCACCAACTCAAACCCTGCAGCTTCCCGCCGGCCTTCTTTCCGACTACTGAACTGTCAGCTGTTCCTGAAATGAGCAAGGGTCTTGTGGCCGGAATTCAAAGCGTGTTAATTGGTGGGTCACCGGTGTTTTCGGTGTAGGGGTGGTATGGGTGTCATTTAGGCAGAAGTAGATAGGAGTCACATGAAAGCGCGTTGAGGTGGCGTTTGGGATTTAGACGGTCGGGGTAAGGGTTATAGACAAATGGTGATGGCAATGATGATGAGGAAAGCATAGAGATTATTGATGAACTGTTTATATGTGTTTCGATCTTCAACAGTCGATTTTTGAAACAATTTTTACTATTGTCATCAATGTAAATTTGTCCACCAAATACTATAATCACCACTCCTATAAACTCCAACATTTGCCACTCATACCACCATGAGTCCTAACAATGAGTGGCATCGTGAAGACGACGATGATCTGGACGCTGATTTTGATGAAACCGTAAGCATCACATAGAAACTCGCACTAAACTAAAACTGACCTATCCTCAGAACTACAAATCACAAAAAGATGCCATAATCATTGCTATTGACGTCAGCAATTCTATGTTAGCTCCTCCTGACCCTCCTACCAAGAATGACAAAGACAGTTTCCTCCTCGCAACACTGAAATGCGTTGCTCATATTATGAAACAGCGCATCATCTCTAAACCCAAAGACCTTATGGGAATTCTCTTCTTCGGTACTGCTAAATCAAAAAGCTTCGACGATTCCAGGGGGATCTTCAACCAGACGTATCCTAACTGCTATGTCTTTGTAGATCTTGACATCCTGGTGGCAGAAGATATTAGAGCTCTAAAGAACTTGATCGAAGAAGACGAGGAGGGCATCTTGGAACCAGGGACCAAGGCTACCATGGCAAATGTACTGTTTTGTGCAAACCAGATCTTCACCGCCAAGGCGGCGAATATCCTGAGTCGGCGACTGTTTATCATCACCGACAACGATGACCCACATCCAGACGATAAACGGGCTAAGAAAATGGCGGTTACCAGAGCAAAGGATCTGTATTACTTGAATGTACGCATCAGTCTGTTCCCAGTCATCAAGGAGGATACCAAGTTCAATGCGGAAAAGTTCTACAGTGACATCATCTATCGGGATGCCGATGATGTGGGGTCCGAAGTCTTGACTTCAACGTCAGGTCCATCACGACCACTTCTCAAGAACCTCATTTCGAACATCACCAGCAAGCAAGTTGCCAAGCGAGCCCTGTTCTCAAATCTTGCATTTGAAATCACCCCCGGGCTAACAATCTCTGTCTCTGGATACAACATCATACAAGAGCAAAAACCAACGCGCAGTTGCTACGTTTATGTCGATGAAAAGAAAGCTTATTTTGTCAAGTCAGAAACTACCGTTTTGACCGCCGATACTGCGGAAACTGTACAAGAGTCAGATAAAAAGAAGGCCTTCAAGTTTGGCGGGACGTATGTTGTCTTCACCAATGAGGAGCTTAAAGAGCTCAGGGACTTTAAGGAGCCGGTGATCCGAGTTTTGGGGTTCAAGCCCAAGTCGCTGGCGAAGCTATGTGAGGGTATCAAGAGAGCTACGTTCATCTACCCCAGTGAGGGGCAGTTTGAGGGATCTACAAGAGTGTTCATCTCACTGTGGAAGAAGCTTTTGAAGGACGACAAAGTAGGAGTAGCCTGGTGCATCATCAGAAGTAACTCCAGACCTACTCTGAGTCTCCTGGTGCCAACGGCCGAGAAGACGAACAAGAAGACTGGCATCCCATATCTTCCTGCCGGGATATGGCTTTACCCAATCCCGTTTGCGGAGGATATCCGCTATGGCCCGAATGAGTACCTTAAGGTCAAGCCTTCGCCCAAACTCGTCGACAACATGGCCGAAGTCATTGAGAACCTTTGGTTGCCTGGCCGTTGTTATGATCCCACTCGATTCCCCAATCCAGCCCTTCAATGGCATTATCGGATCTTGCAAGCCTTGGCCCTTACAGAAGAGGTCCCGGAAACCCCAATTGATGCGACAATTCCCAAGTATGAGGCGATTCGCAACCGTGTTGGAAACATAATAAAGGAGATCAATAAGATGATTAACGCTGAGTCTGACGAAATTAACAAGAATACAGGCAAAGTGGGGGCTAAACGAGAGCTTGGAGTTGATGATGAAGCCCCGACAAAGAAGAAGAAGGTAGATGAATTGCTGAGGATGGACGATAAGCAATTGTTGGGGGCGGTGGAAGATAACTCAGTCTACAAGATGACGGTGCCCCAGTTGAAAGATATGCTGGTGATAAGGGGGATTGCAGCCGATGGGAAGAAGGCAGATCTAATTGATAGATTGTCTAAATATCTGGAGAAGCGACTGTGAATTTCGATGAGAAGCTCTGAAGGGGACCACATGCGAGTTTGAGACTTGCAGCTTGTTCATTTAGATTTAGACTGAAGAACAGACTTTACGACAAAATGAATCATTTATTTTTTGACTAAATATTCATGTGACCTTGACACAAAATCATGCCCTTCTTGTACTTTCAACTTGGATCACCTAACCGCCCTGCCGAGTCACCATGGAACCACTTCCCCGATACCCCCGGACCAGACCCCGGTTTGCCAACACACAGCGCCACACAGTGAAAATCATGCGCCACAAAATACACATACCATCTGCCACACCATCATCAATCAATTCAACCCATGGCACAATTTCTCAAAGCACGGGAATCCCTTGCGACATCTCCAACTCGACGATAACCATCACGGCACCCGCAATAAACTTCCAAAAACACCGCAATTATTGCCCGATTGCCCACGGCAGATAATTGTCCACGGAACCCACCGGTGATACTGATGCGACGGAGAAATCAATTCGTGATTACCCAAACGGCAACTGCAGCTGCAGCGATCAATTGACGATATTAGAGGCGGCGAACGGCGCGGCGAGAAGTTTGATATGGCGGAGGCCTTTTTGTCTTCGCTGGGGAAGGGGTTTGTGGGGCCCGTAGGCGTTAATAAGTCGCAGGTGGTGGGGACAAAGTGTGCGACGGTAGAGGAGATGCAGAGGAATATCTCGGAGACAGTTGCACGTGATTGTACGCTGACGCGGGCAAAGAGGATGGCTTTGACGCTGAGATTTGATGAGGATGCAGCTTTCACGTTGGGAAAGGCGGAGATGCGGGAGGCGTTGCGGGGGCAGGAAAACGAGGTTACTATTTTGCAGGCGGTGGGGATGCAGAGGGTGGTGGGGGTTCCGGAGGTGGTAGACGGGGAGGATGGCGAAGGGATGCGGATGGTGGTGGCGCATTTGGCGAGGAGAGTGGGCATAGCGGATGGCAGCCGGTGGGTGGTGAAGAGGGGAGAGGAGGGTCACGATGGGTGGGAGTTTGAGTATGTTTGTGCGGGGGGTATGGAGTGTTGGGAAATGGAGGTGGCGAAGCTGGAGGAGAAGCCAACATTGGCGGAGTGCACAACCAAACCTAAGCTGCTGATCATAGGAAGTAAGTTGCAGTCATGTTGCTGTTAAACCAAGTGTGATCACAAGCTAACTATGAATGTTGCAGATCGGCCTGCTTACGATTGCGCCGGGCACCTCTCCATCACCATCTCGAAATCCCACAAAGCAGTTATCGTCAAATATCAACATACACCGCTCCATAGAACACTCGACGAACTCCTCGCATACATCACACCCGCACCAGCTGCTCCCTTGCCCACAACATCCACCGGCCGCCGGAAACGTGCCGCGACCAGCACCGTCGGTCCCGATGGCCAGCCACTACCTGAAGGTACGCAACCTGTCAAACGGCCACGGAAGCAACGCCAAAGCGCTGCCGCCGCGGCTGCTCCAGAACTCGAAGAAGCTATCACGCCACAAATTGATTCTGTGGAAGCGCTGAGGCGAAAGGAGGTTGCGACAGCTTTGTTGGTGGAGGCGGGGATTGACCCGGCGACTTTGAGTAGTGATCAGTTCAACATTCTTGCAAATCAATCACCGCAGTTACAGGCAGAATCTATTACTATGTTGAAGCAATATGGCGCCGAGAGATTACGGATTATCTACCCGAGTAATGAGGAGGCCCCGGCGCCACCTTCGACAGAGACTCCGGAAGTTAAAAAGAGGGGACCACGCAAATCGAAGGTTCAGGCATTGAGTGAGGAGACGGTACCGGCAGATGCGGATATTGATAGCACATCACCAGTAGAGGGACCTCCGGCAGAGGTCCCACAAGAACCACCAGTGGTCCCGATTGCTACCATGGACCTCTTAATAGTCGCTCCAATGGTTCCTATAGAACCTTCTACCATATCAACACCTATTCCTCTACTAGATCCTGTCCCTACTAAGCGAGCGGTCCACGATCGATGCAACGAGTGTCGAGTACGAAAAGCCCGATGTACCCATGAGCCGACGGGATGCAGCCAGTGCATTAGATACGGCCGGATATGCACATATACTTCAACACCGATTCAGGGCAGGCGGAGAAAGGGACAGAAGACAAATAGAGATAGAAATGGCGACCAGAAAGCTGATGAGAGCCAAATCGAGGATGCTTCCGTCTTTCCGGGAGTGGAGCCCGACATGCAAGGTTCCATCGAGGCGCAGATGCGCCAGGCCACAGAGATTGATGAATCAGCCTTGTATGAATTGTCTGCGCAGCATAATATGGACTTTATGTCAACAGAGTCTGCTATCGAACTTGCCCAACATGCTATGGCTGTGACCCCTCCTACCACTCTTCCTGAATCGACGTATCCCGAATCCCCAAGACCGACAGAGATTTCGGTCCCGGTACCACAGATTCCACACTCACCCGCACCACCGCATATGAAGAGTCCTAATCAAAAGCACCAGTGGAAATCTTCAGGATTGAGACAAAATAAAGTCAACGATATGATGCAAGGCCCTCCCCAACCTGTACAACCACCCCCACATGTCCCCGCCGCCGCCCAACAACGAATGGACGCCGAAGTAGCCTGGGCCCGGAAACTCCAGGCTCAGGCCGAGGAAGAAGCTCGCGCTTGCGCTGCCCAGGAGGCTGAGACTGAGGAGGCAGGGACTGCGAGACAAAAGGCGATTCAGGAGGCGGAGGAAGAGAGGAAGAGGAAGGAAGCTCAGGCTCAGGCTCAGGTACAAGCACAGGCACAAGCACAGGCTCAAGCACAGGCTCAAGCTCAAGCGCAAATTCGGGCCCAGACGCATTCACCGGTTTTGGGATATACTTCCTTGCATAACGCTCAGCCGCAATCTTCCCATACGCCGACATCATGGACTCACAACTCGCAATATCATCAGTCCCTGCAACTACAGTCTGCCAGCATGACCACTCAGAATGCACAGCGCATGCAAAGACAAACCTCCGTCGGTTCCCAATATAACCAATCCCACGCCACCATCCAACAACAGCAACAACAATCCCAACAACGGGTACAATCCCGCACCCACCCCCCTCCGCTGTCAAATGGACACAATTACCCGGTCCACGCCAACGGCGCCCGCCCTGACAAACCCTACGGCTATGACCGATACACGCAATCCCAAACACAACCTTCCTACCCCTCCACCTACAACCGGACCCCCTCCACCGCTGCGGCCACCCAGGCAACTACTGCGACCGCCACCGGAAAATGGGGCCCTGGGGCTGCCCGTATCCTCTATGAGCAGCCAACAGGCACCTTTGGCACACAGCCGCAACAAGTTCAACGAACGGCTAGTCCGGCGTCGGTGCAGATGCAGGCACTGTATTCCGGGCAAGTACAAGCCCAGCAATCACAACAACAAGCTCAACAGGGCTACGGGTATAACTCAGGGCAAGACGCCCAGAGGACGGGGGGCCCTGAGCAACTAGGTGGGAACGGCAGTGGTGGTGGCGGTGGTAATGCCGGGAGACCGGCGCAACCGGTGCAGACTTGGTATCCGAGTATTGGCAGTCAGGCGGGGGAGGGGGGGTACAATGTGGATGAAGCTGCGTTTTTTGAAATTTTGCAAACAACAAGGTAGAAGGTGGGGGAGTTATTTATTGGCGGCGATTCTTTTAGATGGGTTTGTTTTGGGTTGATACTACTTGTTTAATTTTTTTTCATATCTTTTTTTGTTTTTTAGGTTTTTCGGTTGAGGATGGATGGATTGGAATGGATTGGTTGGTTCATTACACTAAATATAGACTGTATCTATCCATTTGATCTGGCCTCTAGTTGCGTTTTTCTTACATAATTTCCACTCTGCGCCTGACCTTTGACCCTGTGACGCCTACCTTTTCTTTGTCCTCCGTTACCTCTGTACCCTCGGAAGCCACCTCTAATTCCTCCTCCGGAACCTTGACAACCCCCTCCATCTTTACCCCCCTTTTCAACTCCGCCATCCCATCCCACCCCACCCACCCAGTCTCCATCCCCTTCCGCAACTCCTCCCAATCCTTTTCGAAAACCCACTTGATCTCCTCCCACCCTTCCGCCTCCCTCCTCAACCCCGTCGCCAACTGTTGCATCCTCTTATGTCCCATAACCAACACCTCCACACACCGCTTGTCCCTCTTTGCCAATAGGGCTCTGTAGACACCCGAAAAGGATGTCCGGTATGCTTCTTTCATGGGGATTAGTTGGTCTTTGGGAGCTTGTGAACGCCATGCGGCGTGGATGCGGTGGAAATAATGGAGGGCAAGGTTGAGGGAGTCAGTGGTGAGACAGGCGTGGACAAGCTTGTGGAGGAGGGTTGTTTTGACGTGGAGGTCCTGGAGGACGATGGTAGCTTCGGAGGCGAGCCAGGTTAAGGATTTGGGGGAGACGGCGAGGTCGATGAGGTAGGCCAGGGTCTCGGATGTTGTTGCGTCGTTGGTGAAGTCAGCAATGTGTTGGTATATTTTCATAGCATTCTTAAGGTCTCTGTGTGCGTGGTACGCCTCCATAACCACATTTACGGCGGCGATGGGTAGTTGTCTATCATTGCCTTTCATAACCTCCACAAAGTGGGGGATTAACTCCGGATTGTCCCTCAACGTCATGTACAGGATTCTTGTCGACCCCTTTCTCACCGACAACTTTGACCGGTGCATGACAGCCAAAATCCTTGCTGCCGTTGACATATCATGCATTGCTACGTAGGCGTCAAGTAGCGGCTCCAATTGGGCAAGGCCAAGAGGATGCCCCCGGATAGCGAGAACATCACAGGCTTCAAGGATCATTTTGCAATCGCCATACCGGGACCCCGTATGTATGATGCCCTGGACAACAGAGTCAGGGACATTGATACCCATTACCTTAGCATGATACCACATCCCACGAACCCCATCATAATGGAAGCCCTCGGCGAAGGCGGTTAGCATGTGCAAGATGAAGTCTCCGGAAGGTGCCGTGAGTGATGGTTTTAACCGTTGGTACGTGGCCTGCCAGGCTTCATCGTAGAAACCCAGGTTTCCAAAAACAATGGAGAAGATTTCAAAGACCCAGGGGGCAATGAAGGCGTGGTTGGCGATGAGTTCGTCGAGATAGTCCATAGCGAGTTCGTATTGTGTATCTCTGAGAAGACCAATGGCAACAAAGATCTTGTCAAGGACTGTTGGCTCTATCCAGCGAGAGCGCATCTCGTTGAGAATCCAGTTACGGAGGACATAGTCGGGGTGAATAGCGAGTGCCTAGGCCCGTCAGTTGTCTACTTCCTTGGGTATGCCCGGATAATCTCAGATAACTTACGCCCAGCGCATTATGATAATTCAACTGCTGCGGCTCAATTCCCACTTCTCTCATTTCTCTCAAGACCGTCCTTACTACCTTAGCACTCCCCTTCGGGTGTGCCATGGCTTCCAAAACAATGTTGAAATGCCACCTCGTCAACCTCTTCGGCCGACTCCTCAAAGCATACTCCAGAAATGCCAACACCTTCTCAAACGAGTTACTCCTCCCACGAAGATGTTGAATCGCCCTATAAATTGTCGGCTGGTCACATTTATCCAAAGCCACTACCCACGGTTTCGGCGCGGCAAGAAGTTCCTCAACTGTGAGAGTAGGGTGCGGAGAGATAGGATAACGAGTGACGGGCTGATCGAGAATGAAATTGAAGCCGGCAGCACGGGCACGAGCGGCGAGGTCTTTGAGGCCTTCGGTAAGGGGCCCTTCGGTAAGGGGCCCTTCGGTAAGGGGCCCTTCGGAGTCATCGGGCTGCTTTCTATCCCCTATTTCGGATTCATTGTATGGTGGCTCGGAAGGTTGGGGTTGTGGTTGAGGCACAGAGTCGGGTGATTCTTCCGGGACACTAGCGGTGGTAACGCTAACGCGGGGTGCCGACGTCGTGAATGTCCGGAACGGAATCACCCTTAATAGCTTCGTAATTTTAGAAACATGTGCCGGCAGAATAGAAGAGCAAACCACTCTTTTTGTAAGACACCTTTTCACGCCATTGGCGACAGCTCGCTGTCGTTGCATCCCACAACTTGCTATAGGATGCTAATACCCTGCTCAGACCCAATGTAAGTGGTCACTCACGCCACTATGAAAGCAATCCTCCGTGTGCTGATGATATGTTCAAACTAGAAGGACGAATGACACAAACTTTAAGAATGGAGGCTATAAAAATAAAATTTGTAGCAAATTTTCGTACTTTCCTTCTTTAACCAAGTTCACAATTGGCAGTTGCGGTGTTTATGTGTGTTGCATCACGTGAGGGGCGCTTATGGAAGGGCCAGGTGTGACAAATGGGACGATGCAACATCACCAGTTGAGCCGCAGGTGGATTTGAATTGAGGCAGACGAGATGAATTTGTAGTTTTCAAATAAAAATATAAACATGAGCTACTACGGGTGGTTTATTCGATTTGAGATACAATCAAGAGAGTGATGAAATGAAACAAAATGATGCCGATGGGTATCTTGAGAGGTTTATTATTATGCTGTTTTTTCTATGCTTTGCTTTCATAAATGGATATCTAGTATGAACCCACCACCATATCAAAAAAAAATATTCATGGCTCATCTCATCATGATCCCCATGAGTACTACTTCTCCATCCCGTCCGTGAACCAGAATCAGACTAGATAAAACCAGAGTCTGTTCCTTCTTCAAATTACAGGCACCAGGCCCAAACAGTTTACACTCCGTCTCATAGTCTCCTCTTCTCTCACCTTCATGCTCCCCTGGTGATGTTCTAGCAGTGACAGCAACCACAATTGTGCCCGATTCACACGTTTACTGAGGACCCACATGACCTACGCCCCGACCACGCCCTCTGTTGTTTCCACGCCCTCCACGGCCTCCACCGCGACCCCCACGGTTATTATAGTCTCCTCGTTGGCCGCCGCGGCTACTGCGGAAGCTATTTTGCTGGTTTTGTTGTTGCTCACGGACGTGGTCGATGATTTCGTCGGGGACCCGCATGTACTTGATCTGATGATTCAAGGGAACATAGCAGTTAGCTTGCTGTCTAGTCATTATTGCGCAGCCAGGCGCATCAGGTTGGAGATATTGAAATGGCACTTACGTTATTGCCCTTGACGTAGACTTCAGGCATCTTCAAGAACTTGTTGGCTTCCTGCAAGTCTGTTAGGTGTGTCCTAATCTGTCCTCTTTGGTACACAACACACCTGATTCGATTGGACGGCCTCACGCATAGTGAGGTTCATCCAAGTATCGCACGTTATCAAATGCCCCGCAATGGTATCCCCATTCTTCAACTCCACCAAAATCGGATGGCCCTGGGCTGCGTTCACAAGACCAAGAGGTAACTATGATGACCACCCACCAATTAGCAATTGTCCCAAACCCCTATCACTTCACTCCCCTCACGTTCATGACCGTACCATATCGTGTGTAGTGTGTATGCAAGTGCAAAAAGACGATAAAATGATGACAAGGCGATGTCTACGACTCGTACTATTCAACGATGTTGATGTCACAGGCGGTCAGATTACTAGGCTGTTTGGCAATCGCGCGGCCCCACTTTTGCTCCCCACAAATACCGAGCTCACTGACCGCCCTCAATAACTACGGCAGAAAAGGTTTCCAGGAAAATGAACAACGATAATTATTTTTTTTATTTTTTATTTTTTTTAGCGTTAGGCTAGATGCGATTGAATGCAGCATTGTTGCGTCACGGCTTTGTTTTTCCTCTGCGGTTATATAAAGACCCTGCCATTTTCCATTCACTCTCGTTAATGAGTTCCCGTCAACTTTTCGGCAAAGGCCTTGTACTCGTTTTTCCTAGTCGCTGTTCGGACCCTACGATTGCCCCGCGATTTTCAAAGATATTTGTGCGATCCCAGTTGACCTTGTCGCAAACTGCGAATCAACTTTCCGCTTTTTTCACCCCGTCCTGGACAAATTGCCCCCAAGGACCACATTGTCGACACATCCACATCCCACCTCTACCTCTGAAGAACCCTCCCAAAATGGCTAATGTCGACCCTTCTGGCCCTATCTTCATCTACGAAGGGAAGGAATACATGACTATCCGCGAAGGTCTTGCTGATATTCTCGTTCCCATCGGCGCAAGGATTGGCGACGGTGGTAATAAGTCCAACATCTCCGTCTTCTACAACCCCATCCAACAATTCAACCGCGATCTGACTGTTTTGGCAATCAAAGCCTACCATAAAGATGTAGAAGAGAAGAGTCAAGCCGGTGGTAAGCAAGCCAATAACAAGAGAAAGAGAAAGGACACTGAAGCCGAAGGCGAGGACAACAAGAAGCCCAAGGTCGAGAGTGAAGTTTTAGCTGATGCCATTACGCCCGCTGTCGCTCCCACCAAAGTTGCTGTTGTGGAAGCCACTGCACCTGCGCCTGCGCCTGAAGCCCCCGCAACCACCGATGCTGCCTCGACTGCCTTCTCTGATGTCCCTCCAAAGACCAAGACCCTACCCAAATTTACTATCCTCGACGCCCTATCCGCTACAGGTCTCCGAGCACTCCGCTATTCTCACGAACTTCCCTTCGTGACCTCTGTCACTGCCAATGATCTTTCTTCTTCTGCAGTTGACTACATCAAGCTGAACGTGGCTCATAACAAACTTTCGGACAAGATTACCGTTTCCCGAGATGATGCGATTGCGCACATGTACAGACGAATTTCCGACGATCTGTCCAAGAGAGACAAGCACGGGAATTCCTCATCCGCCAACAAATATAACATAATCGATCTGGATCCGTACGGCACGGCGTCACCCTTCCTTGATGCCGCAGTCCAGTGTGTGAAAGACGGTGGTCTTCTGGCCATCACTTGCACAGACTCAGCTATCTGGGCCGGCCACAGTTACTGTGAAAAGTCCTTTGCTTCATATGGTGGCATCCCAATCAAGGGCTTCCATACTCATGAAGTCGGTCTTCGTCTTATCCTTCACACTGTCGCAACTTCCGCGGCTCGGTATGGTCTTGCTATCGAACCACTCTTATCGCTCTCTATTGACTACTACACCCGTATCTTCATCCGAGTGACCAAGTCACAAGCAGCTGTCAAGTTCAACGCCTCCAAGACGATGCTTGTCTACAACTGCGACCATGGCTGTGGTGCCTGGGAGACCCAACCCATCATGCGCACCAAAATACAAACGGCTAAGTCCGGCAAGTCTCACTATTACAAGCATTTGATGGCCCAAGGCCCCACTTCGAACTCTTTGTGTCGTCATTGCGGCACCAAAATGCACATCGCCGGTCCCATGTATGGTGGGCTCATTCAGGATCCCTCCTTCATTCAGAGAATTCTTGACGCTGTCAAGAATGTGGATAAGAAGGTCTATGGCACTACCAACCGCATCGAGGGTATGTTGACGACAGCGCTAGAAGAAAACCTCCCGGAAGAAGACCCCTCCGAGAACCTACCCCAAGTCGACAAAGAGGCTGCACGCATTGATGCGCATCCCTTCTACTTCATTCCATCCCGTCTTGCCGGCATCTTCTGCTGCGAGACTCCCAACGAAGATCTCATTCGTGGTGCTCTCAAGCACCTGGGCTATCGCGTGACTCGCTCGCATTGCAAGCCCAATAGTATCAAGACTGATGCCCCATGGACGTCCATCATGTGGGTGTTCAGAGAGTACATCAGGCAAGTTGCACCGGTCAAGATGGAAAACATCAAAGACACATCACCAGCTTACAGATTACTCACTATGAAGGATGACCTCAATAACGTCAGCGAGGAAGAGAAGATGCCGAGGGGAACATTAGTATTTGACGAAGAGTTACAAAAATTGGGTAGAGACTCCGGAGTGAATAGAAAATTAGTGAGATACCAGGTAAATCCCAAGGAGAACTGGGGTCCGATGACCAGAGCGAAGAAATAGATACAAGATCTCAGTTGGTCTAGAATTTGTAAGATAATCTTTAGTTCCAAATAATGGTATAGAGAATATATGATATTACCATCTTGATTATACCAAACACTATCTATCATTTATCTGTTACTCCTTCCATCCGCATCATGTCAGAAATGTAAGACAGACGTATGTGCGTATGTATGTACCTGACAAATACGTTGTTCTAGGGCCTGGTTCATAATTTTAGTAACTACCGTCAGACCAGCACCAATACATGCATCCTTACATATGCAAAGACTGCTCCTGCCCCCCAACATTACCATTATCATGAGGTGCTGTTGATGGGGGCTCCGGCATCCCACTTACAGAAGGTACCGAGCGTATCCTGATTGGTTGATGATATTTATGGCAAGAATTATCTCGATGACGGATGTAGCCAGCCACCCCGGTTCTTTCTGTTTTGGAAATCTTATTGCAAATGATGCAAGATGTTTGGGAAGCGACAAAGACGGAAGGTGGAGATCTAATGGGCTAAAGAAAGCAGGAATCTGACGTAAATTCACGGCTTTATTTTTTCTTCCTCTTTCAAGAGTCTCTAGCCTTA
Organism: Ambrosiella xylebori; assembly: GCA_002778035.1. Taxonomy (NCBI): domain Eukaryota; kingdom Fungi; phylum Ascomycota; class Sordariomycetes; order Microascales; family Ceratocystidaceae; genus Ambrosiella; species Ambrosiella xylebori. The sequence goes on from PCDO01000011.1 coordinate 267,334, forward strand.
GTATCGGACTCGAAGTTTGACATTAAACGCCATTATTTATGGTATTATGGGCCCTTGTCACCTTCATTCATCTTTGATATCTCAAATCTCATTCTCGTTCAGGTTGCAACAGCATCTGCGATTAACTTAATACACGCCATGCCCAATTTCCTCCGCCGAATCAGAACGGGCTCAAATCCCGACCGCCCGCCCGAGTCCGTACTTAAAGTCCCGCCACTTCCCTTCTTTGATTCTGATCCTTTCTCCGCTGCCAATCTTGCCCGCATCATCCTCATTATCCCACCGATTCCTCGGCCAGAACCTCAGCCAGAGCCAGACCCAGAAATCAACACGGATTTGTTCACAGTTTACTACCTTTTCGAAACTAGCGAAGCTAAAAATACCAATTTTTCGGTCCATGTCACAGGAGAAACTACGGTCCCTGCGGTAGCGTCGCATTTAGTGATTGATAATTTAGATATGCCGCATGCGTATCTCAGCAGGGAAGAGAAGGAATTCCACTTCATATTTTCTACCAAGTCAGGTTTCTGTCTGGCGGAGGCATTCAGGGAGAAGGTTTTTTGGAGTTTACACCGAGCGGTCAGACGGCATTTCAAAAGTGAGTGCCCTGTTGCGGCAGTTCATGATGTCAAGACAGACAGCGCCCACTTCATTCGAGATTACGTCAAATCCCTGCTTTCCCCGAAAGGAAATCCTCTGTTTGTTATGTTTAGTGGTGATGGAGGTGTCGTTGAGTTGATCAACGCATATGGCGCAAATCCAGCGCTGAGAAGCCGCAACGCTGAAATTCACGTTGTGCCATTCGGGACGGGCAACGGGCTGTTTCATTCGATCCATCGGGGAATCCCCCGTGAACATGGACAAAGCGACTTGGTGCAAAGCCTGCGCACCCTCTTCCACGGAGCCTCAATCCCAATGGCTACCTTCACAGCCACTTTTCCCAGTGGCGGTACCATCAGCAAGAAGCTCGGGCGTTTCTCGTACCCGTCAGGTGTTCAAAAGCTGACGGGAGCTGTGGTGGCGTCGCATGGTTTGCACGCTTGTTTGGTGGCCGAAAGTGACAATCGGACGTACAGAAAGCATGGGTCTAGAAGGTTTGCGATGGCAGCGGAAGAGTTGATGAAGATCAATCCGGAGTTTGATATTGAAATTCGCAAGGAAGTGCCCGACAAGCAGCCATCAATCGCGAGACGAAATGACGCGAACTATTTCATGGCAACGATGGCTTCAGCATTGGACAAAGGTTTCGTCATCTCACCGAGGTCAAATCAGTACTCGAGACCTCTGATGTCTCTGATCATCAAGCGCCCTCGGGATCCTGCACGGTTCTTCGAAATCATGGGTGGAGCTTTCAATAACGGAGTGCATGTCGACATGCCGGAGGTGGAATATGAAGAAACGAAGAAATTGGAAATCACCACATTCAGCAAACAATCTCGATTCCGCAAATTCTGTGTCGATGGAACGATTGTGACGGTGCCGAAAGGGGGCAAAATTGTAGTCGAACGCCAAGAAGACAGTCCGTTCCGTGTGGTGGTACAGCCCTTCTGGTACGTTGAGAAAGCGGCCACGGCAAGCACAGAAGTTGAGACATCGTGGAGGGATATGATCCCGAATGATCCCGCGTTCTTTGGCTATAAACCACAGAAAGGAAGTTCATAAAGCTTCTGGTTGAGACGACAGTATCATTGTTAGAAAGTAATCGCATAATAAACTATGTTGAAAAATAGTCTATCGGAAATCAAACAAACTTTTAAATAGTATCATCAACGTCGTAGAAAAACATCACACCACCTTTATTTAGAGTCAGCAATCACCAACTTCTCCAGGGTGACTCCCTCCAATATCGACTTCCTGGCTGTGATATCAACAAGCTTCTCCTTCTGATCGCCATTCTCGTTGTCGCCCTCTTCCTCCTCATCGTCATCATGTTCATCATCATCGTACTCCTCCGAGTCCGAGGACTCAGAACTAGCACCCTCCTGGTCATTGTCACCCTGTTGGTTTACTGCTGCCTCAAGATCCTTCTGCATCTTCTTAGTGAACCCAGATGCCGCTTCCGCAATATCCAACCTTGTAGCCCCATATTGGCCAACCAACTTCTTGGCATCCTTGAAGTATGGCCCCTTCGATATTGGCGTGAAGTGGAAGCGTCTCTGGAAGAACCGCTTGATGCAATTGACGTCACGGTCAAAGTACATCTCGGCATTCTGGTGGTCCATGGAGACCATTTGAGGGAAATCGATTAGGATCGGCGTGAGCTTGAGAGCAGGCTGGCTACTGACGTCAACAGCGTCGGGAATGTCCTCTTCCTTAATCAGGATGTTAAACTCGTTGAAATCACTGTGGATAAGTCCGTGCTTGGCGAGACGCAAAAGAAGAGCGATGAGATCAGCATAGAGGCTGGCTGGGTCTGGGATTTGGGAGATTTGTCTGAGAGGGAAGGCGTCGATGAGCTCCATCAGGACAGTATGTCTGCTCTGGCCTAGAGGCTCGGGAACGGGGAAACCCTCAGCCTTAAGAGCCTTCATGAAAGAAAACTCCTTCATGGCGGCAAGGCGAGATAGATACATCCAGGATGCCGACTGTCTCTTGCGCAGATAGTCACGGTTTGACTTGACCGTCCGGAATGAGATGCGGCCCAATCTATGAATCTTCAAAATCAACTGCTTGCCCGTGTGATCCGCCACTATCATAATATCGGACTCCTTGCCGACGCCTATTCTGCTACCAACACTGTAGATCTCCTTGCGCGTGGTGTAGGTGTGAAGAGCCAGGTAATCTAAGCCTCCATACGTTAACCGGTACCCGTCATATTTCGCCTCCTTGACCTTAGCGATGAGGCCGACTTTGGCGAGGTTGGAGATGGAGCGGCGGACACCGCTGGCACCACCGCGGAGGCGGGAAATCTTTTCAATGAGGGAGATGGGGACGAGTTCGTGGTTCTTACTACCCATTTCGGCCTGTTGGGGTTAGGGTCCGTTCAAAATTTTTAAAGTGATCTTGTAGTGGGGACGTACAGCAGTGAGAACGCGCCAGTCCTCGGAGGTAAGGTGGCGCAAAGCCTTCGAATCCAGAAGCATAATGTGTGAATTCTGTAAGTGATAGTATATATAGAGTTGAAACGTTGGTGAGGTGTGTAGAATCAAGGGAATTCAAAATATATTATTAGAATCTGGTTCATGCGGGTACAATGATGTACGTGCGGAATGGATTACCGACTTCAAAATCGACATGGGCGCAAAGTGAATTCCACTAACCCCACGATTAATTTTTTTTTTAATTTTCTGAAGGGGTCTCTTTCCGATAAGATAAGATTTCACCGTCAGCTATGAAGTCATCCATCAGCTGTCATCACTTGTATTGTCTAGAACCCTTGCGGCCAGGTGGGGTCTTCCCTGTCCCATCTTGGGTTCCCTTTTAATCACGTGACATAAATTAACAAGGCTAGGCGGCAAGCCTCGCGTCACCCAGCTGCGTTGTCAGTAAGTAGCCTATCGGGCAGGGAAGCTTGGTCCCCTGTAACATCACTAAGCAAGCTACCAAAGTGGGCTGTAATCTGAAAGCTAGAGCTTGTCGTGAGATAGAAGGCTTCTGTCAGCATCTCCCAACGTCCAAAAAAGCATCACAACGTCATCACACCGGCGTCGACACTAATTTCTTGGTTGTTTTTTTTTAATTGCTTTGGTTTCCCGTATACTGTTATATTTACTATCCGGGCTTGTACTCAGTACCTAGTCTTGCCGTTGTCCCCCATTACTTGATACCCGTTATCGAACTAAGCATTGCTGCAGTTGCTGGTCTCTATCTCTACATTCGAATTACACATCACCACATTCACTATGGCGCCTGATCCAAAGGCCACCAAGCCCGCTGAGAAGGGAAAGGGAAAGGCTGTCGATGAGTCTACTCCTGAGAAAGGTGACAACCAAGAGAACAAGACGGAACGTATTGGAGGTATGCACTGAGATGGATTATGACTTTTGAGTTACAACAATGCCGCGCATATAGACGGCTGGACTAAATATAGATTGCTAACTTGTATTTGGCATATAGCCGAAGAAGAGCTTAGTGAGGAAGACCAACAACTCAAGAATGATCTTGACATGATCGTCGAGAGATTGACTGTAAGCTTGCACCCCACGAGCTTCACCTACTCGATGCGCTGCCCAATCCAATCAATTGCTAATAAGACATTTCAACTCTTAGGAGGATCAACCCGATCTCTACAAGCCTGCTCTCGAGGAGATGAAAAATTCCATTCGCACATCGACTTCTTCCATGACCGCCGTCCCCAAACCTCTCAAGTTCCTGCGTCCCCATTATGGCCACCTCAAGGAAATCTACGACCGCTGGCTTGCTGGTGAGGATAAGGACTCTCTCGCCGATGTCCTCTCTGCCCTAGGAATGACCTTCTCTGACGACGACAACCACGACACCCTCAAATACCGCCTCCTTTCTCCCTCTACAGACATTGGCTCATGGGGTCACGAATACGTCAGACTACTGGCGCTGCAGATTGGCGAGGTCTACGCTAAGCGAATTGCTGATGAGGAGCCTTACCAGGACTTGGTGGATCTGGCTGTCCAGCTTGTTCCGCTTTTCCTCAAGAGCAATGCCGAGGCCGAGGCCGTTGATCTGCTCAGTGAGCTCGAGATCATTGACCGGCTGCCGCAATTCCTTAATGAGAACACCTACAGCCGAGCTTGCCTGTATCTCGTAAGCATGGTCAATCTTCTGACCTACCCCGACAATGAGACATTCCTTCGTACCGCGTACAGCGTCTACATCAGCTATAAACAGTTGACACAGGCTATGGCTCTGGCTATTCGTCTCAACGATATTGAGTTGATCAAGTCCACGTTCGCCGCTACTGACGACGTCGCGGTGAAGAAACAGCTCGGTTTCCTCGTTGGTCGTCAGCGGATAATTATTGATGACTTCAACGCTAACGAGGAAGACAGCGAGGAGATCTCCAAATGCACCCACAACTACTATATCTCTTCACTCTTCAAATACCTTGGTGAACGTCTGAACCTCCTCGAGCCAAAAATGCCCGAGGACATCTACAAGACTCATCTAGAGAGTACCCGTGTCGCCAACCACACCAACATCGATTCCGCGCGGCACAATCTTTCGGCCGCTTTTGTCAACGCTTTTGCCAACGCCGGTTTCACTGAGGACAAGATGATGGCCAACGATGAGTTGAAGGAGGCTTGGGTGTGGAAGACCAAAAACGAGGGTATGCTTTCAACTGTTGCATCCATTGGTAACATTACTCTGTGGAACACTTCTGAGGGTCTTCGTCATCTGGACAAGTACCTCGAGGCTGATCCCAAGGACCATGACATCAAGGCCGGTGCTCTTCTTGGTATCGGTATCACTTCTTCAGGTGTTTACTCTGAAGAAGACCCTGCCTTGGCTTTGTTGAGCGAGGATGTTATGAACTCTAAGCCTTCGATTCGCAATGCAGCCATCATTGGTCTGGGTCTTGCATACGCTGGAGCTCACAACGAGGATGTTCTGGAGCTTCTGATGCCTCTCATCTCAGAATCTAGCGAAAGCATGGAAGTTTCTGCCCTGGCAGCACTTTCCTGCGGTCTGATCTTCATTGGCTCTTCCCACTCTGAAATCAGCAGTTCTATCGTCACCACTCTTCTGGATGATGAGCGTAAACAGCAGTTGACTGACAAGTGGACTCGCTTCCTGGCTTTAGGTCTTGGTCTGCTATTCTTTGGTCAGCAAGAGGAGGTTGACGTCATTCTGGAGACCCTCAAGGCTGTTGACCACCCCATGGCCAAGCCCACTTTTGTCCTTGCTCAGATCTGCGCATGGGCTGGTACTGGTTCCGTCCTGAAAATCCAGGAGTTGCTGCACATCTGCACTGAGCACCAAGATGAGACTGACACCAAGAAGGGCGATGAGCTGCTGCAGTCATATGCTGTTCTTGGTATTGCGCTTATTGCCATGGGTGAGGATGTTGGTCAGGAGATGGTTCTTCGTCACTTTGGTCACCTCATGCATTACGGTGAGGCCAACATCCGTCGCACCGTTCCGTTGGCGATGGGTCTTGTCAGCCCTAGTAACCCTCAGATGAAGGTGTACGATACTCTTTCCCGGTATAGCCACGACAATGACCCTGATGTTGCAAACAATGCTATCTTCGCCATGGGTCTTCTCGGTGCTGGCACCAATAATGCCCGTCTAGCTCAGCTTCTCCGGCAGCTAGCTTCCTTCTACTACCGTGAACAGGACTCTCTCTTCATGGTCCGCGTAGCGCAGGGTTTGCTTCACATGGGCAAAGGTACTCTCACGATCAACCCTTTCCACACTGACAGACAAATCATGTCGCAGGTCGCGGCGGCGTCCCTACTTACTGTGATGGTTTCCATGATTGATGCCAAGGATTTCATCTTGGGCAAGTACCACTACCTGCTTTATTTCCTGTCACCAGCCATCTCTCCTCGTATGCTGTTGACAGTGGACGAGGGCCTGAAGCCGTTAAATGTCAATGTGCGGGTTGGTCAGGCCGTAGATGTCGTTGGTCAGGCGGGTCGGCCGAAGACGATTACTGGATGGCAGACACAAAGTACGCCGGTTGTGTTGGCGTATGGTGAGAGAGCAGAACTAGAGAATGAAGAGTATATCAGCTTGAGCAACATGTTAGAAGGCGTAGTTATTCTGAAAAAGGTAAGCCCGGAATTCTGAAGTGCGAGAAGAAATCGATGCTAACTACATACTATAGAATCCTGAATGGGAGCAAGACAGCTAAACAGTGTGTGAGGCGTGCGAACGAATAGGATAAGGGTGGTAGAGGTTGATAGAGGTTTCTCTTTGATTGAAGCCCATGACATTATTAGCAATACCAATGATTACATATTGATTTTTTTTCTAGAGTTCAAAAAAAAACATGACAAAAATCAACCCCTGTTACTGTATGATGATTAAATACATATATTTTTAGCCTGGGCTGTAAGGATTGTTTACTTTGCTAATCTGGATTGGAAGTTGGATTTCCACATTAGGAATGTGGGTCGGTTAGCTGCATTGTTGGCCAATAGGATGCAAGTACTTATAATGGGTCCCGAACCCTTTGGGAAACCTGCAATGACATGTGAAAATCATGGACGTTGATGAAATTTCGGTGGCCGCTTGGGCCTTTTTGAGGAGTGTTGATGGTCTGGGGAAGGGTTATGGTTATGGATGTTGTGATGTGGAAATGGGGTTTCTTTACAAAGATTGGATATAGTAATGGCATAACACAAGATGGATATTTTGAAGATATGTTATATTTGACTTTACATAGTCAATAATCTTCATGAAAATTATCGATCGTAACAAAATTACCTAGTTCGCAAACATGCGGAGAAACGAAATGAAAACAAAGATCAAAAAGAAAGAGACTATGTCAAGAAGATAGATATCAAGGCAAACCCACCATACAATACAATACAATATGCCAGCCAACGAACCGACATACCCAATGCAAACAGATAAAGAACCACACCATTTTCTACTTTGAAATGAAATTACCATATACATCCTTTCCGGCCTTTCAAGGTGTCTTCGGTCTCTTCCAGAAATACTGCTTATGTTGCTTCCGGCATGCGCGCAAACTCGGCTTGCGCATCTCACTAACAACACACCGTCTTTCTTCATCATCGTCGGCCTCGGGAATATAGTAATACTCAGCCTCCAGCGGCTTCCCTGCCGCGTCCTTTCCGTGCCGCTCGATGATGCCGACGCAGGAGATGTCTCGCAAGATATCGGCAAGGGCCGTAGTCGAGAAGTGTTCTCGGGCTGAAGGAGGGAGATTGGCAAGAATGATAGAGAGGGGAGTTGATGAGAGGCGAGAGAAGGCGAGTTGGTTGACGGCATGATGGGAGATTTCGGGAGTCAAAGGGTGGCGGGGAGGCGTGTTTTCCTTCTGGGTGGGGTCGGGGGATTCTTCCTTGACGTTCGGTTCTTCGTCGTTTTCAATCGACGGCATCATTGGGCCTGGAAGATCGGAGAACAAGGGGCCATCCGAGAAACCAATGAAGGAATGAACAACAGGATCATTCTCGGCATCGGAAACATCACTCAGGTCACTGGAGTCACCGTTGCCAGCAAGAACGGTGGCGTCGGGGTCGATGGCTTCGGTAGCCATTTCACGGGGATCGTTAATCTCGGCAGTGCATTGGCGGACAGGTGGCAATTCGGGATCATCTTCATAAATTTCGACTTCATCAGCGCGGGCTTCCGGAGATGGAGAATCAGGAGAGCGCATGCGGCCGACGGAAGCCAAAGGTGAGCTATCCTCAGCAGCGGAGGTAAGGACTTTAGATCTCCGAGCGGATGGGGACGGGGAAGACCAGTCTTCCTCATCTTCTTCCTCGTCGTCCTCGAAAGCATTGGGGATCTTGGGCCATTGGAGGAGGACACGGGATTCATGGACATTGAGGAGAATGGGAGCTGACATGTCTTCACAGGCGAAAGAATCGCCGCGGAGAAGAGAATATGTTCTTCCCTGGCAATGGACATCGAAGCCGTTCCACCCAATGCAAATAATCTCAATACGGTGCGGCGAAAGCGGAGATGTCCCCATAATAAAGCGGGCCGACAAATGAACCCGCGAGATATGTCTATTCGCCGGCAACTGGTAATCCGACGAGTTGCTAGACCGGCCAATCTTCAACATCTTCCCGCTAGCCGATAAAGTGACTGACGGCACCGTTGCCAACGGCAGTCTCTCCGGTGACGCTGTCGCCCTCGTCACCGTGAACGCCCTCGTCTGATTCACGCCGTCGCCCCGCGGCTTCTGCGGGCTCCGGGCCGCCCGCAGGGCCGCCGCCAGTGAGTTTGTCCGGCTGGGTGGAGACGAGAGGAGGCCGGTGGAGGAGGTTGGGGCCGGAGTTGGGTAGGAAGGGGATGAGCGGTTGCGTTTGGAGGGGGGCAGAGATGGGGAGGAGAGAGGCTCAAATGGGGGAAGGAGGGCGGGGCGTTTGGTGCCGGTGGGGGTTGGCGGAGGCATGGAAGGGCAGTTGAGTGGGGAGGAGAGGTTTTGGAGAGGCATGGTGAGTGGTGATGTGTGAGCACGGGGCCGGTTGGTGGAAGGTGGTGGATAGATCGGATATAGCTGTAGATATATTGTGATGTAGGTGGCGGTTGTGGTAGATTCTGCTGGGGTGTGAGTGGGAGTCAAGACGGTGATAATGACTGAAAGACTATGGCACATACCGCGTTGCAAAGATAGAGATGCTCGCTTGTCAAAGCTTAGTCTCGTCTCCGCAAGCGTGCGTGATGCGCTCGTGAAGGCCCAAGATGCAAAATCCGTGTCAGGAATGTTCTTACGTCTTTTTTTCTTTCGTCATAAACAGCAGTTGCCCTGCTTGAATCTTGTCTTTAAAATAAACGGGTGAGTTGCCTTCTTCGTCTCTTGATAAACAATATTCAATCGTCGTCGAACATAGGAAATCCGAACAATAACAAACGGTAACAATCGATATTGAAACAAGGTGTTGCAGCTTTGCCAAGTTCAAGATCGAGAAGAAACAATCCAAAACCCACATCCTCAACGAATTTAAAACGACTAGGGCCAAAAATCTTGGACAATTAACTATGGGTGGATAGACAACTGTTGAACTACTCTCGATAGCTAGATAATGCCCTGTAACTCAACCAACACTAGTAACGGCAAACGCCCTACCACCAACTGATCCTGGGAACAAAAAATATATTCTTACGATCACGTTGGCACGGGCACGTCCAACTTTCAGAAACTAAGACGTGCTGACAGGGAAGAGCTCTTGGCCATTTGGACTAGTCGCCTAGACAATCAGCGACGATACAGAAGGGTACCCGCTAAAATACGATGGGTGGGGGCCCTGTTAGAGGGACACAGTGCGCTAATTATAGTGGATTTTACGGGTGTATTTAATGGGACGCGGTCGCGTGGGCGCGACGTGGGTAGAGGAAGTTATACATTGCTATGTTTGCCTAAAAGGGTTAAAATGAGATTAGATACTCGTTAATCTGGAGTTAAGAGCTATATGCGATATCACGATACCAGCTTGGCATCACAACAACAATAGCATATTCACATCGAATTTTCATATCGTCTTTCCACCAACTCACCACCATCTCCAAACCTTCCACATCACCATCTGTCTCGTCCCTTCCATCCCCCAATCCACCGCCTCCTCCCTCGTCCGTCGTCCCAGCAGCCAAACCCCGCCACACAGACTTGCGCACTTTTTCCACTCACCCACCCACTGTCCACTGTACTGTACCGTTCTTGTCCTATGTAACTGATGTATAGTATATAACTGGCTGTACATTATATTACTTCATACCACCGAAACATCCGTCTTAACGTTCGAACCCCTTCCCTTCGTTCCCTTCCTTGGCTGCATTTACGAAAATCCCACCGCCATTACATTACATAACCACTGCATCCGTAAACGCCCTGTACGGAAGATATATAGAAGACATCGTATAATATATATATACCTTTATAGGTAGGTGTAATGTATCCGGTATACATCTAGTTGCGTAGTTACCAATGTCACTGTCTTAGTCATCACATCACACCAGCAACCGCCACCCTCAAATTATCAAGCAAATCAGATCACCCTCGCTGAACGCCGCTGCCATCGTAAACGTATATGTATATTTAACTCAAGCTTGTGTGTGTTTCTCCCACATATTTGTTAGAAACATGTAAGAAAACAACGGATTACTAATAGATGAATGCAGAGGCCCCGTTACGTCGCATATATTACCCAGATACCAATACCCACTTTGAAAAAAAATTGTCAAGGAAGAATCATTTACGCGACCTCAAGTGGGTTCGCGATGGTGGAGACGACGTAACGATAATGCCCGGTGGTATAGCCAAGGGATCCCTGTGCTTTGCTCCGAGATTACATAAGAATACATTGTGACGTCAGACATCGCACACGCCCATACATACATGTCCTCATCCAACGATATAGATATATACGACTGTACCTACAACATGTGCACCAAGTCTCACATTGTTTGTTATGAAAAGGAACCATTCCTCGATACATCTGCCCCGCGGCCATTATATTGATGCGTCATCATTGATAACACCCAAGACACCAACGTCAAGAAAAACCATATGGTCTACCACCGCCTTTTGTTGAAGAGGCAAACGGCCAACAGTGGACACTATATATACAAAAATAAAGAAACAATCCCTAAACACTTTTTATTCCCAAAGGAAACAAATTCCTACTAAAACAAAAGTCTAGTCGAAGTCAGGGATGCCAACATGCTGCAAACACAGTACACTGACGAAAAAGATGAAAATGACGATAAAAAAATAAATAAAGAAAGAAGAAGAAGAAGCAGAGAACCATACCATTGGTTGAATAAGTTAAAGGTACATAAGTAAAGTCGTTGAGATAGTCGTAAAACAGAATAAAAATGAGCATATATCAATCAAAACAGAACAAGATAAGCAAAAGTCTAGCTGGGTTGAAAAGCCGTAAAGTCGTTGAGAGTCAGATTGCAGACCGAGGGTCGACCGTGAGAGCCAGAGACGACAATTTTCGCCATCAAATAATTCATAGCCACAGACTACTTAGAGGCCACTGTTAAAGAGGCCAGTCTAGATACGTAGTCCAAACTCCAAAGTCGCAATATGTTGAATTAAGGTGTCATCCGGGGTATAAATACGGAATGACGGGAATTTTTTGAACAGAAAAAGTCATGGACGTGAGTCACATGAATGAAGATGATGCAAAGATAAGAATGCTGGCCTTAACTGTGAAGGGTTGCTGAAGCACACATACAGAACCCCAGAGAAGGCAGACAAGTTGTACTACCGAGGTTCAAGTCATATGAAGGGAGTTTTACTGCGTTCCGTTAGCCGCAGCTCCAGATCCAGTTTCGGGTGCTGTTGAAATCAAAGTTGAAGCAGATGTTGAAATAGCAGAAGCTCCGTTGGTGTCCTGCACCACAACGGGGGAATAGAGGGGAGAGCTGGGGATGATGTTATCAACGCCAGGAACAACAAGACCATCAAAGAGTTGGAAGATGGCATCGTTTTCGTGGAAGTCATTGTCAACTGTACAGTGTTAGTGTCAACGATTTTTCATGTTACAGGACAAGAAAAAAACTTACCAATATTTACCAGATGCCAGTTGTTTATAACCGACTCGATCGCTTGCCGGCTAGGGCTTCCAGCTTCATAGCAGTGCGCCCAGTCCTCACCAAGACGGAACGCCTCATCCTTCCACGCCAAGAAACTGATGCTCTCGACAATGGTCGGTTGCACAATCTCCTTGCCCGGGAAGACACCCCAGGTGACGGCATTGGGACTGTCACTCGGAGCATTGGTCTTGAGCTCTCCCGTTTTGGTAACACCATAGTAGGTCATGGTGGGATTAGTCTCAATCCGCTTAATCAACTCAGGGTAGACCTCGGGATGAACGAGAAGCTCAAGATAAGCCTTCTGGTAAACATAGCCGCCTTTGGGACCCCAGCCGTGGATGGGATCAGTAGACTTGACACCGTTGACTGCAGGCTGGGAGTTAATGGTAACGAGACCACGGCGGTTTAAATTGATGAGCTTTTCGCGAATGACATTGGACTCGCCCGTTAGAGGGGACTCGGACCAGGGAAGAGAGTCGAGATCCTTCTTTAAGTACCGGACAAACAGGGTAGCAATGTCACGGATCGACTCGGGCTCGCCGTACTTCTTCCGGTTCTGCTCACTGGTTCCTGGTAGGCCAATACCGTAGGCATCCAACTCACCGAACGCAGGAGAGCGAGAATCACCCCAACGACCGTTGGGAAACTCATCCCAGTCTTGAGTACGCAAGACGTAGGACTTGTTGCGGTTACGCCAAAAGATAGGACGGACATCCTCGTCACGACGACCAAGGCCAAGAGACTGTCTCCAGGGAAGCGGCTGTTTGATAGGGCGGTCGGCCGAAGGAAGCCAATTGAGCTCCTCCAGAATCATGGTGGTAGACACAGCCAGGTTCATGGTATAGAAATGGAGATGGTGAATGAGACCTGAATCCAGAATCTTGCGGCACATGTCAGTCACGAGGATGCGACCACGTTCTCTGACAGCAACATCATCGTTCTTGACAGGATCAAGAGCTTGTAGGATAGAGTCGGGTACCCTGCAGTTCATGTGCTTGACACGGCGGAGGAAAGAGGCATAGGTAGCAATAGGCATAATACCAGGAAGAATAGGAACAGTGATGCCAACCTCACGGACTCGACGGACCCAGCGCAAGAAGTTGTCAACATCGTAGAACATCTGAGTGACAATGAAAGAAGCGCCGGCATCAACCTTCTCTTTCAAGTGCACAAGAAGAAGATCCTCATCCTTGTTGTCATCGCAGCCCTCCGGGTAACCAGCGACACCGATAGAGAAGTGGTTTCCATACTTTTGGCGGATGTAAGCTACCAGGTCCTTAGCATAACGGAACTGCTCATCAGTCGGCTCCCACTTCTCCTTTTCTCTGGGAGGATCGCCTCTCAGCGCCAAGATGTTGGAGCAGCCTGCCTTGTAGGCTTTGGACAGCGCATCGTCAATCTTAGCATTGCCCATATCGGTACAAGTCAGGTGCATGCAAGTCTCGACACCAAAGACAGTCTGGGCCTGCAGCACCATGTCGCAAGTTAGTTCGGCAATGCGCCCACCAGCGCCCCAGGTGATATCAATGAACTGCGGGCCAAGCTCATACATGCGCTCGATACGTCCGTATAGATTTTGCACACCTTGGGCGGTCTTGGGTGGGAAGTACTCAAAGGAGAACGACGGCTGGCCCGTGCGTTGGGCTTCCGCAATTTTGTCGTTGATATGCATGGCGGCGGTTGGATACTCGGCGGCGGATGTGTTCGGTCCGTTCGGTAAATATCCCGAAAGGGTCCGTTTAATGAGTGAGGATAAGTGATTAAAGGAAAGCTAGAGAAGGGCCAGCCCCTATGAATGTATCGAGAAGCCTGGGTAATTTTTTACGAAGGGTATCTAATTATATGTTATTAGTACAACTGTTTTCTGGCATTTATACATCTGTTGAGTGATTCGAGCAATAATGATGTGTAGCCGCGAAGAATCGATAGATCATTGGCGGTGTCGCCAATTTTTTCTCTATATGGCCGATTATTGTCCCTTTCACTTTAGGCGCTATAGCTCTTGAGCTAACCCGAAGCAAGCATCCGACAGCGGCGATTCTGCAGCCCGCTAAACGTTAACCCTCCACAACATCACTTACCTCCAGTTAGTTTCTATGAAACAAAGAAACCCTAGAAAGGCAATAACAACAAAAAAGGGAGTAACAAATAAAACGACCCAAAGTATAGAAAAAGAGCAACGATAAGAAACTCGATCAGAAGCAACAAGACAATTGGTCAGCACAAAAAGAAGTAAAGAAGATTCTAAGGAAAATAAATGAATCAACAAAAGAAAAAGAAAAAGGAAGAAGAAAAAAAGAAACACAAAAATTTCATGTGAAAAAAATAATTTCACAAGATTGGATCTCTTTCACATGGAATCACAAATTGGAAACTACGCCTCAATGGGATTGACAGCGCTGCTTCCATTTGAAGAGATTTTTACCCAGATTTATGTGATTCAATATGGACCAAGGAAATCGCTGATGCAAGCATACGAAGGATGAAGTATCGGGAAGGGACTTTGGTTCTGTATATTATGGAAGGTTCATGTAGTTTTTTACAGAGGTTACGGAGGAAACGTGCATCTGAGAATAATTCATTGATTACATCGAGATATCACTCAATGAGAGCGAGTAGTGTATTGTTGACGGTTGGAATCGACATCTCACTTCGGATATCATTTATAAAGAGACAAGAGCCGATCCCAACCAAAGTTTTCATCTGTCTACTAACCACTACTAATAGCCGGTCACATTGTATCTAACCAGCCATAACAACCTACCACTTACACTCTATCTTCATGAAACCTCTACTAATATGTCCTCTACTCAGACCTTCACACACTCAACTTGTACGCAGTATCCTTCACATTTATATCCTTTTCCACCCACTAAATCCCCTCACTTTCATATCCCCACCGCCCCACCATCGCCGATCTCCCCATCAAATCGGCGCCACCACCCTAGCTTTCCAAGGGCAAAACTGCAAAGCGGGCTAAATGCCCTTTTCCCAGTCCCCACTCTTGGCAACTAACTCTGAGGCTTAAAATCGACGTTGGTCGCTTTGCTTGAGTCATCTTTCAGCGTTTGACAATAGGGAATTGCAAGTCAATTAAGAGATGTGTTAAGATTAACTGGACAAGAATGTTGAAGTCATAGGAGAAGATGACAAGATTGTTGAACTGTCATCCCCAAATGGTAGAATCAAGCTCATATAACCCTGTGCACTTACGATTAGCAAGTTGTTTAGGGTACACAGACCCTACTTAGTTATCAGTAACAACATATAGTGTATAGTATATAGGTGTATATGGTGTGCATGCATATTAGAGACATAGCTGAAGACAGTATATATATATGTATATATGGTGATACACCATGCCAAATTCCCTACAAATCCTACTTGTATGTGGAGAACCACGGAAGCTATCACATACGACCATAGCTTGTGGAGAATACGGGGTCCCGTCTGCTCCCCCATAGTCAAGCCACAAAGCGCCGGATTAGTACTACGGTGGGTGACCACGTGGGAATACCCTGTGTTGTATGTTCTTTTTTCCTTTCTGGTCATTGTTAATTTTTTTGCTAAATCCAAAAGATATGTCTACTTGAAGTTTGATAGTCTTTGTTATATACATAAAGGATCTACCTTTCATCTCTTTTTTTTGGTTTTATATATACAGTCGGTGCTAACAAACTCTGATCATTCAAGTGGCGGTGCCGGCAAGCTGGGCCTGGTAGACGCCTGGATGTTACACAGACGCTAGTGTAGATTAGCAAAGTCAACCTCAGTCTTACAATGTACAAATAGAGACATACATTTACATTCACTTCGATTGAAACGAGACAAGATAAATTGCTTTTGTTAAGTTAAAATTCTTAATTCATATAAAACACACAAAAAAGTGCTAAAAATAAATGTCAATCAACACACTTGTTTCCCGGAAACCGACCCCAAGACGTTAAAAAAGAAATTCCAGATGAAAAAGATAAGAAAAAAAGATTGGGGAGACTAGTCCCGTAGAAAAAGAATAGAAAATCAACGAAAGTAAGAATGGAAAAACAAAGGAAATACCATATCCTAACTCTAACTTTTTTGAGTTCTCGTTCATGTATGTATGTACATGAGATCATAATATCAATCACATCATCGCATTCTCTCCATCAGCTTAGTAAGAGAAAGCACGAGCAACCTTGGATGCTGAGTCATAGACCTTGACAGAGTTGATGAGCCAGTAGGCCTCAGTGAAGGCCTGGGGGTTCTTAGCAACATACTCGTTGCAGGTGGGGGCCAGAGCAGTCAACTCAGGTTTAGAGGTCCACTCGTTGCCGGCCCATTCACCACAGAAGTCGGTGTTGAAGATGAGGTTGTGGTTCACAAAGACAGAGCCAATGTTGCAGCCAGAGCCACCGTTGAACTTGGCCACAGGAGTGCCCCAGGACGCAGGGTTGGGGGAGCCAGAGGTGATGTCAGTGGGGATGGCGTTGCGGGCAAAGTAGTAGATGGAGATGGCAGAAGTCGTCCAGTCGACGGCGTAGACACCACCACCAGCCTTGTTAAAGGTCTCGCCAAAGGGGGCGGTGGTGGTCATGGAGCAGCCAGTCTTACCATCGCCGGTGTTGCAGTTGCCGTTGCCTAGTTGGGAGGAGGAAGCAGAACCTTCGGAAGTAATGATGCAGTTGGGGCCTGTGTGAAGAGTCATGTGGTCGGCCTGGTCAAGGTTGGCACCTTCAATAATGTCGATCTCACCGGAAGAGGGCCAGTTGGGACCAAAGGTCCAGAAAGCGGGCCAGACACCGGCAGCAGCGGGCATGTGAGAAACATCGGCAATGATCAAGCCCTTGGAGTAAGTCTTCTTGGAGGTAACACGAGTAGAAGCACGGCCAGGAGTGGGGTTGGTCACATTAAAGTCCGCACCCAGGTACACGGCGTTCTTGGAGAACCCAGCAAGAGCAGCAGCATTGGCCTTGGCAGCAGCAACGTACTCGACAAAGCCGTTGGTGGGATCAGCTTCGCTGAAGAAGGTGAACTCGTCAAAGAAGTTGGACTGGTCGTAATTGTCAACGAGCTTGTAGGAACCTGTGGAATTTGTGGAGTTGGCGGCGGCGGAAGCAAAGCCGGCAGCGGCAGCAACGGCCGCCAAAGCAAGTGTGGTGAAGGAAGGCATTGTGGACGTTTGATATGCGGATATCGAGTAGTGGTAAAGAGGGGTATCTCAGAAAAATGACAGTAGAGTCTATTAGGCAGCTAAGGAGTGGCCGTTTGTAGACTTTGGGATAGAAGGCAAATTGAAAGCAAATGAACCGGTCACTTGATTTAGTCAAAGGATGGAATGAGAAGTAATTGAGGGAAGAAGAAACGACGAAGATGTAGTTCATACAGTTTGTTGATGTCGAAACTACAGATAAGTACTTGGTAATGGTGGTCGAACTTTGCGAATCAAGTAAAGGAATGTAAAGATGTAAAAGTACAGCTGCAAGAGAATCGAAAGGAAAATAGAAAAAGAAAAAAAAAGTCAAGGAACTAAGCCTCGAAGAAGAATCGAAAAATAAAAGGTTGAAGAAGAAAAAGGAAACGGCGTTGAAGATGCTGATGATAGAAACGAAAAGGATAGGGCACAATAAAAAGTATTGAGGGAAGTCCGTGATCTTTATACAAAAAAAAATTCATTCTTTTCTTCCTTCTCCAGAAGTAACTATTTACAAAGAGAGTAGGCATGCGGTAGCCGTTGTCAGAGGCCTGATCAGGAAACAGCCCATGGTGCCACCATGCCGGCGTCTGCACGCACACATTTGATTGCACGACGTTGAGCGAGAGCGAACAGACTCACCAGGATCAAGACAACATGCCAAGCTAAGCCTAACTGTAGCCGGGGTCCGTGTCAATGGAGAGCGCAAGAAAGGAAGAGAGAGGCCTTTAATGGCACATCTTTTTCAACATCTTACAAGTTAAAGCCTTAGGAGAGGAGGGGGGGCGGGCTTAGTGAGAGGTTCTCGTTATGTGTGTGTGTGTGTGTGTGTGGGGAGGGNGGGCTTGTGCAGATGACTGAACTGCCAGGTTGGTCTGGAGTCTTTTGTCTCGTGGCTTTGTTCACGTGCGCGTGTGTGTGAGGGGGGGGGGGGGGGGGGGGTTTCAAATACTGATGTTTATAAGATATTTCCCTACCTTTTTCTTTGAGTAGGGTTAACCTTCATGGTTCTGTTTTCTTTATGCTCTGTCTTTCATATGATATATATATAAATTATATATTTATCTTTATATAGATAAATAGATGTGTATGTGTGGAGTGGGGATTTCTCGTTTCAAATGTACACCCCCCCCCCCTCTATGGTATTCCTTGTTTTCAGCTGTGATTGGCTGGATGGGTCGTTTCTTCTACAGGTTAGGAAACCGTGGGAAAAGGACAGCCAAAGAAAGATTTTCTGCGCAAGCAACCCGTTTTAAAAGTGACGAGTAAAAAAGGCAATAAGGCCAGCCAGTCCTTTGACGCCAGGAATATGTTAATATTAGAGACGCTCGGGACTACTCTTTCACCCTCTCAACTCAATATACTGTATATATGAAGAGTTTAAGTCCCTGTCATGAATGATCAAGCACACACATATATATATACTTTGTGTAGTGACCGATATTGACGATGCACAGATCGCATATAAATCAGACCGTTCTTTAGTTCGAAGATGTTCCGATGCGCCTGATCATGGATTTTTCTATGCAGCGAAAGGACAGGCCAACGATGATTATACGAGAGAGAGAGGCGTGTTATAATAATTTAGGCAGAGAGATAGTCACAAGGAGAGAGATTCACAGGGTCATTGTTGTGAAGTTTGGTGATATAGACCGATATGGCGGTGGGTGGTGGAGTTGTCTTGCGGACATGGAGACTATTCAGGACGTGTGGCTTTGTCTTTGGAACAAACAAAGCAAGTATATAAACCAGAGTTTCTGTTACTAGTTGCACATGATCCTTCCAGGTCTTTGTTAGAATCCATTCTTTCGAAATAAGCTCTTTTATAGACAACTCCGGAGTCATCTGCCGACCAACACATTTTTTTCGTCTTTTTCTTCATACTCTACATGCATGAACTCGCAGTCTCCAAGACCCCTCGTCTCTTCATCTACCGGTCCTTTGATCACCCTATACAATACACCCCTTTACCAATCACATATACGGACCGAGACATCGTCTCTCCGTCATCCGCTATCATGATACAATTCCCGTGCTTCCCCATTCTGCCATCTTCTAAAAAAAAAAAAGGCCACCGATCACACACTTGGCATTCCCATCACATGGTCCTTGAATGATTTATTATTCTCTCTCCGCTACTCAATACTTCAGCTCTTCACCATAATCATTATCAGCAACAGCATGTTGCAAACTCCGGTAGCGAGCCGTCTCCGCGAACCCATAGTCCACAATTCATGGAAGGAATCGCCTATCGTCAACATCCGACAAAAATCCCCTCAGTCCGGAGAAAACGCCATGCAGCTACGGATCACTCCAGGTCATAAATCATTTCATTTTCCGAGCATTGACCAGACGTACCCTACAATCTGTACAAACCCATCCCGACCAAGCTTCCATCATACACACAATTATGTAAGCATTTACCTGTATATATGGTACAGATCTTGATCTGGCATTAATCTATATACTTTGTACTTTTTATTTTTTTTTATGATATATCTCCTGGCCTCTTATCAAACACACCATGTGTCACAATCGCCGATTAGGGACCCTGTTCACTGCACCATAAAAATAGACGCTAGCGACCAAGCAGATCAAAGATTTGATTTTCTTTTCTTGGCCTTTTTTAGGGGAGAGGAGGGGGCTTTGTGCTTTTTTCTTGAATTGCTGATGATTTTCGGTTCGGTAGTCAAAGACGACAACCTGGTACGAACGGGTGCGAAGGCGATCAATTCTATATCGGGACTTTCCTAAGAGAGGTGTATATGTACATACATATATTCTGTGGTTGTCTCTGCGCCGCGCGCGGGAAGTTTCCTAATTGCCGGAGAATAACCTCTAGCATAGAACAGATATAAACAATGCCCTTATATATAGATGAATATAGATATATTCCAGACACACTTCCTACCTTGTATCGTCAGAGTGAGAATCCAACACAATGCACTTTTTTCACGCATATCAAAGATCTCAAAAGAAGATCTTACTGTTTCCAGAGCTGAAAATACAAATTTTGGTACGCCAACGTCAAAGTCAATTCAAAGTACCGCACATGGCCAATAACGTGTATCCTAAACTAAGTATACATAAACCCTCCCCATTCCTTCGCATCTATTACCTTTTTGTTTTCAGATCCATCACTTTCTTTGTCTTAAAAATAATTCCTCTTCAGTAGCTACTTAATCTCATTTATCGCCCACTGACTTCTTTAATTCTGTTTGACACAAGATCACACTCCTTCCATTAACAAATCCCTGCAAACAAATAATTATATACCCTATACAAACCCTAACCAACCAATCTTCAATCATCAATCAAATCTCCGTAAACCTCAAGGCCAGTTCGTTTCGCAGTTTCTCCAGAAAAAGAAAAAAGTAAAAATCCGCGCTCTTGAACCTCTACTCTTCTTCATCCCCAATTATTTCCGCAGCCCCATCATCACTCTATCCCTTACACTCATATCCGCACAAACCGCCGCCCAGACCCTGCCGTCAACTATATCCTACGATCCCCTTGGGCATAGTTACACTAATACAACCCTCCATGGCGCTGCGACTTCCCTTTCTCATTATTGCCCTCCTCACATTCAATTATACCAACCCGATCTTTCAAATATATACCATATCAATATACCATATCCAAAAGACCATGAACCAAAGACAAGGAAATGTCAACCGGATCGCTGGAGAATTGACAACCGCTGCAACAGCGATCATTCGGCGCCGCGCAATCATTCTGCCCTTGCGGCACCCCTCTCTCACAACCAGCTAACCCACAGATCCCCCACTACCAAGCCCATGAAACACATCACTTGGCAAAGTCAATCCATTCTGATCGATCCCCTCCCCAGCGTCAATCATCAATTAACCCTAAATAGAGACCCTAAAATTGTTTCAAGGGCATGGTTTGCCGGGGCTAAAACATGTAGTAACAACACGCACACAGACAGCAAACCATTTCCCGAGTTTCCTTGTATGTAGAAAATTTTTCAATCCCGATGTGCCCCTTTCCCAGGTAAGCAAGAAAGAAAGAATAAAGGAATCCCATCTTGAAACAAGCTCTTGAAACAAGCGTCGTCAGCCCATTCTTCACCTCCGTTTACTTACATACATACCACCTCCAACCTCTCCTCTCCCCCGGTCCCCGGTCCCCTTGCCTAGGCCCGTCTCACCACTTCTCATCT
Organism: Ambrosiella xylebori; assembly: GCA_002778035.1. Taxonomy (NCBI): domain Eukaryota; kingdom Fungi; phylum Ascomycota; class Sordariomycetes; order Microascales; family Ceratocystidaceae; genus Ambrosiella; species Ambrosiella xylebori. The sequence continues at coordinate 288,849 of PCDO01000011.1, forward strand.
TCCACCCAATAAGACCCCGCAGAGACCCTCCCGCTTCCACAATCTTTTCCGTCTTCTTTGCCACGTTCTCATCCACACGGGATATGGAAACTGGTTTTTGAGTCCCTTTCAGCTCTAGAGCTCTAGACCATTAATCTGGAAGACCTTTTTTGGCCTCCGAACGATGTATCCTTGAGACAGTGATTCATGCAAAAAATGAACACATATGCAACCGCATCGGAATCCTCCTTACAAACTATATATGTACTTAATATCTTGTCCCCAAATAAACTAAAATACCCTCCGTTCCACACAATCGCCACCGGTCAGTCACTCTCCCCATCTATACATATGCACCTCTTGATATGCACGCTATACCTCTACCTTTCCGTACCACCCACCATCACATTCTCCTTCTCCCCAATACATATCACGACATCGGCCCCTTTTGTGTCACATTCTCTCTCTGTACCAATGACATAACTGTGACATCTCAATCTGCAGAACTTCTTATATATAATGTATGTATAATGAACCACCCCTCTATTCCCTTTCCCTCCCCTTTCCCCCTCCTCTTCGTCTCAAAATGCAAGTAGCCGCCAGAGTGGCGGTTTCTTGCATTGCATAGCGACAAGATCCTAGAGACAGTACATATACACATATATGTAAATGACTTTATTTTTTTCCCCTTCTGCCAGTAACTGATCTGCCCATGTCGTCATGTCACAGTCGTATTTATAGTGGCTTGAACATGTTAATGGTGTGCACTATATACATACATGATCGGCAGCGGATCATTCAACAAGCGCCAAATAAATGTCAAAAGATATACTGCTATTGATAACTAACATCATATAAAAAAAATTAACCGTCAAGTCTAAAAGAACCACCAACTACCGACCACCAAATAAAAAAGAAAGAGAATAAATCCACAATATAGTTCTTAAAGACAAACCCCACCATTTAATTGATCCGCCCAGCTACATCTCTAGCTATCTGCACGACTCTACCATAAGATTAGTTACACAAAGACACCAGACAGACAAACGCAACATAATCATAGAGTACAAGCCCTGGCATAGGGTTATGATTCCCAAAAAAGAAAATAATGATTAATGACAAGACAGAAAAAGAATATGGCTTAGAACAACAAAAAGGGGAAAAAACCCCAAATAAACGTCCTCCGGCAAGAGAACCGCAAATGATGACAAGTGAACAACAAGGAAGCAAGTCAAAAAAAGAAAAAGAGGGGGAGGGAAAAAAGAAAGAAAGAAAATCATAAATTCCAATTACCCTCCTCTCAGAGATAACCCAGGGCCCAGGTCGGCGACAACGTCAACTGACACACCTCTACTACATCAACAATCATCCTTCTGAGGGTGAGCCAACGCCATCAACACTCCAACCGTGGGAACGAAGCTTAAAAAAGATACGTTGGAATCGTAGCAATTCTGGACACATTACAGCTTAACTTTCTGCCCGGTAAGCTTGTACCACACAACAGCGACAATGTCCTCCTTGAACCGCTCCCAGATACTACGATTGAGGTAGTAGCTGAGTTCACGGTAGTTGTACATCTCACCCCAACAATCACGGCCCCATTCACATCCAGCCATGTTAATCATGAAATCGCGATCCTTCTCACTATAGTGGAATGGGCTACCAGGCTTGGCATCACCGCAGGCACCGGTAGGGAAACTGTTGATCATGCGCTGGGGAACAAAGGCGACGTGCTTGCGGACCCACGGCTGTGTAGTGTAGAGCTGCTCCAGGGCATCCTGCTCCTTGTGCTCCCAAGCCATGTGTTTTTGCTCATATAGCACCGGGTCCCACCAGACATCGAGCAGACGGTCAGCCCAAGGGCCGCGACGGATAAAGAAAGAACCAAGATTGAAACCGGAGCAGTCCTGGGCAAGGATCATGTTGACGGATTCAATCTTGCCATCACCATTAGGGCTGCGGTCATCGACATCGAGGTACTCATCGGTGAAGGGATGCGTAATGTTCAAGGGATTGTATACGTTGATATCACGGTAGATGTTCTTCTCGAGGTTGTTGAACAGGTGGGACTGCAAAGAGACCTTGGGCTCCATAATGTAAGTGTTGAGATCAACCCACCAGAACCTGTATGCGTAACACACTTGTTAGATCGGTACCCGGGATTTGTCTTTGATTGGAGTTAAGAACTTACCACTCAGCTTGAGGGTACTTGCGCATGGCATTACGGATAAAGTCAACCTTTTCCCAACTTTCCCGCCATTCGTGGGCGTACTTCTTGCGCGTCTTCATGTCGGCAATTTCAAGATTGTAACCGAAGCGACGAACGTACTTCTTCTTGTTCCGCAGACTGTCTCTCTCAATGGCCCACTCCCGAGCACCCTTCCAATCCATGACACCACCACCGACATTTGAGCCAATGACAATGACGAACTTGTCACCGCCACCGAGGTAGCTGTTCTTCCGGAAGTGGTAATAAAGAGCTGTATTTCAAGGTTAGACAAGATCTCATTATCATGCATTTCAATATGCATATCTACATGTAGGTAGCCGAGACGTGCAACTTACGAGTACCATTCCAGAGCCAAACCAACATGATGACTGAGATTACGAACAACAATCTCGATCTGGTTCTCTTGCTAAGTCTGGAGAAGAAACCACCACCACCAGGAGACCACCGAGCATTGTGCTTCGCCTTCTCGCGCTCTGCATATGAAATGTCGTGGTTAAACCGGGGTAAGCTGCTGGAGAGCTTACGCATGTGACGGCTAAAGAAGCCCTGGTTAAAAGAGGCAGGCGAGTTCCGCGTGTGAGCAGAATCACCCCACGAAGGAGACTCTTTGCTGGGACTGGAGTGACCACTGGTATTAATATCGAGGCCGGGGCTGGACCAGCCGCCGCCAGGCGCCGGAGAGGGACTCCGCGACAATGACATTCCTGCTACGGGAGTGCCTGGGTGTGGAGAAAGAAGACTGTCGTTAGTTTAGGCTCGGGGAGGTTGCGATGGCTATTCGATTATATAGCCAGATATAAATTATAAGGTGTACGTTGATGAATAAATAAATAAAAATAACGAGTGTAATGAATTGGATGATCAAGGTGCTACCAGAAACTGTCAAGCATGTGTTGTGTATATCGCAAGCGCAATTGATGTTAAGGATAGCGACTTTTGTCCTTTTCGCCCCCGCCAAAAATCAGCTATCGAAGTAAACCGTCGTCCCAGGATCGTCTTGGTCCAAGAAAGGCTGGCTTGGTGGTTGTGCAGCTAACACCCCCCTCGAAGAAAAAAAAACAGGTATGCAGATACGAGGTAAAAGATTTAGTGTACTAAGGCTCACGCAGCTGGCAACGGTGAGAAGGGCTATAACCGTGGCTTTTCGCAGGTTGTCAATCCAAAGACAAATGCGGAAAAAATGGGACGCTGTGCCTCTAGAGCTAGCTGGCCCTTTTGCTTTATCTATAGTGGTCTTGATCGGGTATCGCCGTTGACAATTGAGATGGTTGCAATGACTTGACGTGAGATACAAGTGCCAAAAAGCCGATACGGGATGAGATGATAAATATATAGATATATCGCTTCAGTGCACAGTATAGTGCGCTAATCCGAAGACTTTGAGTGCAATTAGGTGGCCTGCAGATGTGCAATGGAGACGTCGGTTGATCAAGATTGGGTAACAATAAGATATGCAATGTGTTCTCAGCACATCGGCGGGGATTTTTGTCGAGGGGAGGAAGCTAGGGTCCAAGATGAGTTTGACAATTGTGATAGAACCAAAAGTCGATCAATCTTGAGCATCTGCAACTAGACAACGAAGCAATCTTGGTACAATGAAGCTCTGAATGCAAGAAGTGCGAGGGGTATGAAGGGATTGAGTAGATTCTGAAATAAGTGAGACTGCACTGGAATGCAATGATTGAAGAGCTATGTGCAGCCAGTGTATGGTATGGGTTCACATATATTCTTGGCGGAATGGAGAGGGATCAAGTAATCACATATAGTCAGCCCAGCAAATGTCTAGACTTTCCGCCATCAAAAAAAAAGCGACAGCATGTGCAATGTGCATGTCCCATCGTGGGTCCCCCTCTAGTGAGGCCAGCTGGCGCTGGGAACAAGGTGGAGGCATGCCGTGATTGAACAAAAAGCATTGACATTTAACGAGCAATTAGCAGACGCAATACCAGTACTGCAATTCTACAATATTTCCCAGTCGGGTCATCAATGACAAGCTCTGTAAAATCGCATGGGCCTGAAGACCAACTATGAACCTGCCACTGCCAAGCTTCTGTGCGTGAGATTGACCTAATGGCAAGGGGTCCGCCAGCACAGGACTAGCCTAGAACTAGACCCAGTATAGGCCCCTTCACCTCCAAGCTCAGGCACGAGAGCTCCGGACTTCAATAACTTTGGCAGAGTGTGGCAAGGCCGATGCCACAGCCAGCTAACCAGGATTTCGCTGCTGAGTCAAAGCGGAAGATGCGTCAATTGTACTACATCATAGTAACTGTCTCCGTGACGGAACTCCAGACCCTAGGCCGAAGTCAGACACTCGTAGGCGACGTGGACAGGGTTGTCGCAGCAGATCGTGGTCAAGAGGCGTGCCAAACACGACCGGCGCCGCCACCCGCGCAAACACTCAAGTCCACATGTGGATCTCAAAACTGCTAGATGTAGCATTCGAATTCGGGGAACTTTCCTTGGTGATACCTGTCGTGAGATTTGCAAACACGCCAGTACACAGTACATACATGCCTGCAACTTCAAGTATTGCATTACCATGTCATCGCGGGGAATATATCAGGGGGTTGAAACGGGGCGGAAGAAGCGAAAGCGGGTGACATGTAGATACTAACAGGCAGCATACAGATACTCAACCTCAGGTCTGTTCAGACTTACCAGGAATGGGAGACAAGGCAGGTGTACCAACGTTGCAGTAGTCGACTTGTAGATGTTGCGGAGGGCGGTTATTCCGACCGTTCGGTGCGGAAGACTGTCCGACTGAAGACCGCCTTCTAGAATGGGTCTGTGCCGGGCGGTCGGCAAAGGACGAAGAAGAAGCGGAGGTCGACTTGAACGCCAGGTTGTCGGTTTGTGGCCGGCTACTAGATGGTACTGGAGACCACCTAGCAAACGGGCTTTGTGTGTTATAGATATAGAAGGTTGAACCGAATCCGGGTCAAAATGCTCGTGAACGCTCTGTCAATATACTTGACAAGAGATAACGCAAGAGCGCTTTGGATATGTGTGTGCGGACGTGTGAGTGTCGAGGGCCACGTAACTCTAGTAAAGATGTAGGCGTATATATGGGATCTAAAGAGGCGAGATAGTCGTTTCGTGTCGTGATCGAAAATCCAGGCGCGATCTCGGTGCAGTCGTGGTTAGATTTTGTATGGGAAGCAACAGTCGGTCGCTATCTTTGTTAGTCGTTGTCTTTTGTTAATAGGTCGGCGTGGGGTAGAGGCGTGAACAGGAGAAAAGAAGACAGGCTTCTAAACTAGAACTCAAACAAAAGCTTCAACTTCTCCTGGCAAAACTCAAGGCTGGCTGCTTGACGAGCAAGTCAATTATGTGGGTCCAGATACAAAAACACTGATTGGCTCGTCAAATCAAGCTGTGACCTGCAGCACGATGAAGCAAAAAATAAAAATGAACAGCTCACAAGTTTCATGGATTTATGGTCTAGGATGCGCCTAGACCAGGAGATAGAGATTTCTCTTGTTCTGCATAGTTTTTATACTAAAATAACCCCAGCATTTGTCCAAGGGAATCTCAATAGTTGATAGTTTCGACAATCCACTTTGGAAGTTCATGTTTGCAGATATGTAATCTCGAGGTATTTAGGATTGTCTATGGAAATTCCCTGATATACCATGAAGAACAGTCTTTCTCCAGCTTAAAAATCTTGAGACCTAGAGCTGATATTGAAACATAGACCATGAACACTTAACATCTAGGGATCTGTTTTGCCGCAAACAGCAAATACAGCAGTTCATCACTCGGGCTAGGGAGTATCAGAGACAGAGGGCACAACAAACAAACTCAAAGAGGCACAAAAGAACCCCCAGATTTATGTATGAAATCACTGAAAAAGGGGGCATCTTGCTTATTTGTTAGGTTCCATTGGAGTGTTTATTAGCCAAGGCATGAAGAAAAGGATCTCGGTCAAGCCTACCCACTGGGTAAATTACACAATGTCTTTTTAGACCAATTCCCAAGCTCTGATAGGAAAACTCATGGTAATTGTGCAACACAAGCTGACAAAAGAATACGTTGGAAACATGTCGAAGATCACCAACCGTATGTACGTGCACTCTGCCAAGTCTCACGACAACTAGTCGATCAAAGCTTGATTTAAACTTTGATGGAAGGTGAAAGTTGCTGATGACAATCGAGTTAAAGTTGTAACTTTTGATGGGTACATGATAAATTTCTTGCAGATTTTATAGATGAATGTGGCGCGGTACATGGCAGGCGTGGATGAAAAGAACAACTCACATTCTTTGAAGGGCACGTATTCAGCCCCGCCAAGTAGATGTATCAGGAACGATAAGTATTGCTACCAGGGATGACTATGTTGATACTTGAATAGGGAGAGTTGGCGTCGTTATAGTCCTGTTCGGGTGTGGATGTTCTGCTGAGATGATTGTGAATGAGATCTCAGTGATCGTTCGTATATAGAGGTGTGGTCACTCTCGGAATCGCTGTCGAAATGGTCGATATGAAGCACTCTGGTCGTATATTTAAATCTCAGGCTTCAATGGTAGCGATTTGGGGACGGTAACGTTGATGATGGTAGCCGACAGTGGGCTTTAAACCGAACACTGAGTTTAATGAGGTTAGGAATCAGAAAAAAATTGTTCTTCTCAAGCACATATTTCTAGGGCTCGGATTTTTTCAAATACAAAGAACTCAACTGCAATTACTATATAGATAACACAGTAGCAGTTTCCTATTAGATGAAGCAAAGGCACATTGTGTTGTCAAAGTTGGCAATATCAATTGTGAAACTGCAGTTACCCTTATAGGCCACAACCTTTTGAGAATACACTTGGTGTTACGGATATAATGATAGCTTTAGCATTATGACTTGAAATATATGCATACATACGTGTCAACCTCATGATCTTCTCAATTTAAGTCTGCATCAACCTAGACCACTTGATTAAGCAATCCAATATCGAGAACTCAAATCTATCGCTTGTCTAAATGACGACTAGCTGCTTACCAAGACTGATGTTGTGAAAAATAAGCAAAGCTTGCAACCAAATAAGCCAACCACTTCAACACAGATCGAGGTTGTCTACATATTTATATGTATGCAGCTGTTCACACCACTATATTGACTACGATTTATTGTCTGACTGGATCTGTATATGTCATTGTTATTCTTTCTACATCTAGTCGTGATACTCTCAACCGAAGGCCAAACACTGTGTACAGATAAATCGAAGTATGTATATAAAAGTAAATACAATTCATGCCGTGTTCATCACCAAGTCGTCACTATCAAAATCAATTGCACCAGTGCCCCTGACTAAGTTTTTTTTCTAGCGTGTGGATGCGACTATTGTGAGCCGCAGTAGAGAAAGAAAGTTGATTGGCTAACTCGAGATTAAGGCAGATCACTGCGCTAAGGGAACGGTCCAGCCCCGGGCTTTGATGTTAGCCGGGGGCGAAATGTCCTGGGTAATTTGGCCGATTTTAAAGGACTATTAATTGAGCAATGTGGCAGGTTTCAAGTTAGCGGGGGCGCTGTTTCTAACCCTATGTCTGACCGATTTATCATGTTGCATCATGTCAATTTGACTATCCATGTACTTGAACCATCAGATTTGACTTCAACTTGACCTTTTCATTTAGAGAGTGAATCTTAAAAACCCGGGATGTTCTATATGACTCGGGTTTATGAAACACTATATAGTATTCAAATATAGTTAAAGTCTATCTGACTATGCTATTTTAATTTCTTCCTATTGTTCTTTCATTCTTTACATATCTTATTTATTTTATCTTGACTGGCGCATGAACTTATCTAATCTATCAATCCACCATTCAGGTACGGCCGTCCTTCCAAGCCGTGCACGCAACTATTATTACCTCCCATGTCGATATCGCGTAAAAAGTTCTGACCAATCAATATTTTGCATAAAGTGCTCATTATATGTCACGCGTGGCCCTGCGTAAGAAAATCAATCATGCGAGTGACATTGTTATTTAGTGGCGATTATTTGCACAATAAGAGTTGGGGTAGGATATGGTTTCAACCTAATAAATTAGGGTTATAAGATCAAGACTTCAGTGGAGTTTCCCAAAACCAATGTTTGCGGGTAACATTCAATGAAATCAAATAGCTAGAGTATTTATAATTTGTAATAGTAGTAGGGTAAGATAATCATTTAACCACGTATATAATACAGACACCATGATTTAACTGTTTGTCCTGATCTGACTGCTAGCTGAGTGGCACTGATGTGTGGTTCCATAAACATAATTGTCTGTCTTCATCTATCTATTTTGCATGTATACTTGATAAGGTATCAACAAAGTAGTAGCACGATACTGTCATGTCCAAGAAGAACAAAGTCTAGAAGACCTAGGAGTCTGATGACGAACAAGATTCATCACACAGGAGTGTATGCATCATGTTACCTAGAACTGAAATGATACATCGAGTGTTAATGGTAGGTATCAGCCTTCGTGAGCCAATGAATTCTTCACCCTAAGCCCTGATCAGCCCGAATTTAATGATACTGCCTATAATCTTGCAATTTCAATTGCAGAACAGCCGTAGTAACTCCCATCTATCAATCAACAGAAACAATAAGCCCAGTAATTCTCCACGTCATGTCCAATACTCACGTAACACACAACCGAGCTCTAAGCGCCAACCAATTCTGCATCCTAGCATAACTTCCAAACAAACAATTGACAGATCTGCCTAGCCAATCAAAGCCCTGAAACTGGCCCCACAATCAACTACCGCCAATAAAGTTACGAGATGGTGGACCCACGGCGCCTACTTCATACGTAGACTGCGGGCCGAGATCATGAAAGTGATAGCGCAACCAATGAGACGGGAAGGGCGAATATTGGCGCTCAAGTGTGCATATACTAATGTAGTCATGGTTTGTGGGCTGGCAAGCTAGTTATTGCTAGGCGGAGACGGACGGGGACAGTGGTGATGATGGAATACATAATGTAGTTAGTGTCTGTCGACGGGAGACAACATACAATGTTTTTTTTCTTTTCGTTCATGAACTTCGTGAGATCTCGAGCTGTGCTAGAGATTGAAGTTTCATCATCTCGTTTTTTGTTTGTGACTTTTTTTTTCGTTAGATTTGCATTGCGATTTTGTCTCAGCCGTCATCGTTTTCGTATTTGTTTCTGCTTGGTAGTGGTACTACTAGATTGGGATATCAACATCAACCGGATTGTGCTTTCATTAATCGCCTCCATATTTTTTTTGTTTTACGTGGTTTTCAGAACTCCACAATTATTTCCATTACTGTTGAGAATTATTGAGAAAAAATATCCCAAAAATCTAGTTACGAGTTTCTTTTGTCAAGTCCCAAGAATTCTCAGCATCATCACATTAATTCATCAACTGCATAATATCTGCGTCTTTTTGATTACCCGTCTTTGAATATGGACGGTTCCAATATTCAACAACAATCAGACTCCGACCGTCCGCCTCCGCGGGTTCGCGACTCGTGGAAAGATTGGGGAGAAGAGGACAACACCTACACTCCTATCGACGACAATGTACAACTCGTCCCTAGTATACAGCCTGTTATTTCTCAATCTATGCCATCAACTTCTACACCGTCTTCCCAGCCTGCTCAAGCTGCGCAAATGATCATGGCTCGCCAGAACTCTAAATCTTCTAATAGCAACCCCATCTTCCGCCTCAAGTCTCGGCGTCGCCAAAAGTACCAGAATGAACAAGCTGGTATCACATTAATTACTGACATGGAAAAGCTTCGCTATGCTCAATCTCAAAATTCTGACCAGCAAGGTCAAGAAGGCCGTCGTTTTGTAGATGCTGCGGCTCTAAGAGCTATCGCAAATTCATCAAAACAACAGCAACAAGTGCCCGAACAACACTCATACATTGCTTCCGCTTCGACTTCTACGGTTATTGATAGCCCGGATAATGGTCGCGTTATTATCGGTATCACTATGTCTCCGGGTTCTTTCGGTGACCGGGAAATCAGCCCACAGACTGCAGTTATCGAGACGTCTTTGATCGACTTCGGACCCTCTGCCCCACCGGCTGAAACAATGCCGACTGCCTACTACCCCAGTAAGCAACCAGCTGCTCCGCAGATACCTTTAACCCAACAGAAATCGGGGTGGTCTCCAGATACTCCTGACACCGATCCTCTGAACAAGTTTGTCTGGTCTCCGGACACATCGCGCACTGCGCCGCCCAACAGATCAATTTGGTCCCCCGATACTCCGGCCACCTCTACTTCATTCGAACAGACTCCAGTTTCGATTACCTTCTCGCCTGCTCCGGCACCTTCAGTGCCTGAGATCCCCCATAGCTCTTTACCGATGAATCAGCGCGAGCTACAACTAGCGCCATTGCACACATCGAATAACCCATTTGCCCCGTCACCTACTGATGCCGCGTCATGCTATCCCGTTTCTATTTTTGATAGGTATGATTCCGAGACTGGATCACCACAGACACCATTTGATGGCGCACGAAGACAAAGAACTCCGCAGAGCGCGACTAGAAACATTCCATCGTTCTTTGGCGGCGAAACAAAGAAAATGGCGACGAACAAAGAAATTATCCGCTCGCCCTTGAATCAGGTCCAAGATCGAAATCGAGAAGAGGAAAGAACCGATGCGTTTCATTGGTTGGATCGTTTGACAGACAGTCCTTTGCCCGTCGAGATGTCAGTCTCTGGTGGGCGAGCGGATGAAGTTAAGACGACAAAGGGTGTGGCTTTGCCGGTGGTGCCTCTGATACAAAGCGAAGGGGTTTTCCCTGTGGAGGACGAAGAGGAAAATGCTTTTGATTCCTTTGATTTCAACCTAGAGAACCAGACTTTTGATCGGAATCACAGCGTGGCAAACAACAACCTAATGGACACTGATGATATTTTCGGGCCCGTGGTCTCGGAGATCACCGGCATCAATAACTCTCTCAACACCAAAACCCATCATAACAACTTTACTGCTATCACTACCAATAACTCCATCACAAATGTCATCAACACCACCAATGTTACAAACCACGACTCTTCCAAAAACTGGTGGGAGGAGCAGAGTGTCTATGAGAAGTTTGGACAGCAGCCCAAAAATTCTTTCCAAGACCGCACTTTTATCAAGCCCCAGTCGGCCACCTTCCACCATACATCCTCATCAGCCCAATCAACTCCCCGCATTCAGCCTTCGCCGGACCTTAGCCTTGCTTCGGCGACAATGGCATCTTCCGACCGCCCTATTTTTAGTGTCAACAAGCTTGAACGCACTGGGACTCCAGAGATCAGCAGCTTACGTACCGATAACATACTCCCTCCCTATTCGCCTCCTCGGTCTCAGAAAGCTACCCTTTTTCGGGGAATATTTCCCTCTGATCATCCTTTCCACAACTATCCACAGCAACCTCTGTCACCTGGGCCTATCTCTCCTGGGATTTCTCGGAGTATGGGTCGTGGGGGCGTTGCTCTGGATGAGATTCCGTTGACTCCTGCGATGAATGGTCCTTCGGCTAACGGACACGGTACCTTTTACCACTATCATACATACATCAATTCTCATGAGTATCGCAAAAAGGCCGAGAAGAGGCGTCGTCGTTGGGAGAAGGAAGAGAAGATGGCAACTTGGGCTGGGGGCCTTTGGCAGGGTCGTGGATGTATCTCCGAGAGAGGCTGTTATGGCCGTGGAGGTGCTGAGGGCCGGAAGCGGAGACGTTGCTGGTTAATATTCATTGGTATCATACTGATGGCTATCACTGTGGCTACTGTGGTCGGTGTATTTCTAGGGAAAAAGAATCATAACACCACGGAGAAGTCTATCTGGGTCAACATCACGGGATTTCCACCAATGCCGACAGGTGTCCTGAAAGTAGTTGCTCCCGACAATGATGAGGTTGTCAGCAGTTGCACAGAACCTTCGGCTATGTGGAGTTGCTCTCTTCCTAAGGAGCTTCAGGATAATGTAGATCCTTTCTCTGGAAATCAGCCGACCGTTACTCTAAGCATTCAATATGATAACGGTACCGATGAGTCTTGGAAAACTGCATGGGAAAGTTCGACTATCCAGCGCCGCTCTTCTCTCAACTTTACCCCACAACCTAAACCTCCGTCAACTGCAGAAATGGCTTTTCTTGGCAACACCACCGACGATGTCCAGTCAAACACCAAGGAAGGCGAACCGACTCCATTCTACATCAGCATGCTCGATATGAATGATAACGCCACACTCCCAGGTACTAGCGAGAACGCCGGGACCGTCGTCACTCGGCCGCGCAACATCACTCTTCCGATCCCTCAGACCAAGAACGATGGTACTGCCGCTGATGCTCGTCTATTCCCAAGATTGTGGCAGCAGCCAGTTCGTCTGTTTGATCGTGGGTTGGCGACGGAGCATTATGGATTTTACCAATACTTCCGTCGGACTATCTATGTGACCAACATCAACAGTACTATTGAGTCTGGATCAGTTGACCAGAACGGTGGTGCACCGATAGACGAATCGTCATATATTGTTACCTGGGCGCAGACGAGAGTAAAGGTTGCACTGTGGACGAATATAGGGAACACTACTGCTCTTCTTGGCGCGAGCAACGATTCTACTGTATCTGGGCTCTCCAGACCGGGTTCGATGCCGTACCCAGTGACGATCAACTTGGATACTCACGGAGGTAACCCTGATGAGAAGGTTGTGTGGGCGTGGGGAATGAGTAACTCGAAGGTGGACACGCGGGAGACGTACTTCATTGCGAACGAGATTGGCGTTGGCGGAGCAGTAGTGAACCCGCGGGGTACTAATGCGGACGGGAGTTTGGGAGGATACGATGGTGGTGTTGGCGGATGTAAGTGCGAGTGGCAAAATTACATTATGAAGACTCGGGCGTCATAAAATGGATAATTGGGAAGATTGAGGGAGGACTCTTGTTAGAGGTTGAGATTTTGTTGTACATGTTCTGCCATGTGGAATCATATACCATGCTTATGTTTTGCTATTTTTATTTTTTGTTTTGATATCTGAGATTAGATAACGTGGGCCTACGATCTGTCTTGTCAAATACACCATTGACTTGCTCGAAACCTTTGTTTCCGCGCCGTTTGTTGTGATGTCATGCGTGTCGTTGGAGGTTATCCACTGCCCCACTTTTTGACTCTGTTAAACCCTAGAATTCAATCAGCGAAACAAACCCTCTCTCTGTCTCTTCCATCGAGAAAGCAAGCAACGATGAGACTATCCGGGCTACAGAAAGACGTCCTAAGTCTGTACCGTCAGTGCCTCCGGGCTGCTCGGACAAAGAAGGTTAGACATATTTCCTCTCTCTCTAAGTATTCTGCCTTCTTTTTTTTTACTTTTTTTTTCGGGCTATTTAAAGTGAAATTGGCATTGTTTTCCACTGGTTAGTTGACTAATGGTATCTAGGACTCACGCGCACACTTTGAACAGTTTGTCCGGAGCGAGTTTGAAAAGTATCGGGCATTGAACAAGAGAGATTTCTCAACCATTGAGTACTTTTTGCGGAAGGGGCACCGGCAATTGGAGATGTACTCAGAGTCTACGATTAAGGATGTGAGGTAGAGAGAGGGGGGGTTGCGGAGAAAACGGTAATTACGGAAAGCGAGTGGACAGTGCCGAGGCTGAAGAAGGCAGATTGGATTGATTGATTATACAATATGTTTTGAAATATATTTATTTTTGATGATTCTGAGAGTCAGAAGCCATTTGTGATTGTTGTGTGATTGACCGATTGTTCATCAGATCGCTTCGCGAAACACTGGCTGCTCGATATTACCTCTACAAATTTTTCCATGATGGAAACACCACCCGTCCCTTCTCGCTTCTTGACCCAGCCGGCCCAGCCGGTCAAACGAATACAAACACACCCTCACACACCATTACAGCAATCTCCCCTCAAATACAAGAGATTGGCCTCATCTTTACCATCATCGGAAGACAACGATATCATTGAGCTGCCGTCGTTTATGGAGGATGGTGACTTTTCGACGATTTCGCTGACGTCCTTGGATACATTGGGGTTATCAGAGTCAGGAGCAAGGTTGGGAGTTGAGTTGCGAGATACGTGGATTACGTTGGAGGAGGGAGCGGAGTTAGGAGGTATGAAGATGGAGGGGATCATGGAGAAGATGGATACGGGATTAGATGAAGGGTCTAGTTTAGCTAGGAGTCTTATGGTCGAGATTGTCATTGAACCAACCAAGGGAAAAATGTGTCAAATTTAGGGTTACGAATTCCCATTGTACACTAATTTTTTTTTATGCATGCATGAGATCCAGAGTCCAATTTGTTCAGTTACAAGATTAATTAATTCATACAAATACGGGACTGTTTACCCAGAGCTGACCGGCGGCAAAATCCCAACTTCATCGCCAGCATTAATCTCCAAACTCTCATCCTCAACATCCACATACTCTGCATTAACCGCAACCATTGAACTCTCCAAAACTGTCGTCATGAACCCCGGATACATCCCCTCTAGCGTCTCGAAAAGTCTCACCACCTTTAACGGGGCGGCAATTTGTTCGGATTCGCGATTGGTAAAAGAGGAGGCTGCCGCAAAGTATAGGACGGTAAAGGTGCTCATTATTGGAGATATCTAAATGTGGTCTTTGTTCTTAAGCGTTAGCTTGGAGGGAATTTTTAGATATAATTAGGGGGGGCAAAGAAAGGTGGGGAGCAGGTTGATGTCAGAGATCTTGGTGATAATTTAGTACATCACTGAAATTCAGTAGTAGCAAATATTCGATCATCACTCTAACCTGTGAGTTTGTTTTCGTGTATGTAGATGATGAGGAAAAGACTTACCGTGAGGGATGGTTAGCGAAATGGAAGAAGTAATGTTGGCCATGAGGCAATGGGAGGATTTTATAGTTTTGAATTTAGACGCACGGACCGACTAAATATTTAATGCCCTATCGCGACTGCGTGTAAGCTTGAGAGTGGCAGAATCTTTCTTACAAGAGAACTGGAAACTCAATTGAGTCAAACGGGAGGCCCAATTTATTTGTTGACACAAACTGAAAATGTCTGCTTTATACCGTTCTGGTAATCTTCCTGGACATAATCTATCCTATCCTCCTGGGCGCATCACGGATACTAGCCCTGGGATTATCACATGTCAATCCAACTTCAACGCAACATAAGATAAACTACTGGCCAAAAGTAGTCATGAAAGTCATGCACAAGTTTACTCATTATTCAACAATGCGTACGGGGAACTTGAAACTCAGAAAAATATGATCTATTGAAGCCCCGGTGAGTCGAGAGGCATAGGCACCGAAGAACCGACTGCCGTCATCGCCGGAACCCAACGCCGATTTTTTAAGAATATCAAGACATTACCCATATCATTATGACTCCCACTAAGCCAATCCCATTCCCAGAGTGTGTACCAAAAAAAAGGAGACGGTAAATGTACCCAGTTGTTCGAAAGATGAAGCAAGAGAAAGAGATGCAGACAGAGAGCTGCCCAGTAAACAGAAATATGAGGGGAGAAAATAAAACAATTTCTATCCTTTGATTGCTTTTATTTTTCTTTCCTTTTTTGCCTTTTTTCCTCGCATGTTCCAATGTATCATGATCCCGCTCAAAAAGTGGCCATGTCGTTACTGAAGACCGCACACTGCACGCGCACTTATCCGCACAAATTTGAAAACGGAAACCATAAGAAAAAAAGACATTGACGAGGTCTCAGTCAATTGTTTACCGCAACCGTCTAGCCTCACGCTCGGACTCGAGCAAGCACAGGATGTCATTCTCACGGACTAGATATTGCAAGTTAGCCAGTGGGGTCGATCAAGAAGTAGTGTGTGAAGTGTTGGGGATGAGATGACCGAATCGGGCACAGGATAGAGTGATCAGAGCATACGACCGGAGTGTCTCCTGACGGAGACATTCTCAGACGAATACCAAATTCCCAAGGTCCCTCCGATTTCCCATCAAATCTCGTGTTTGTGTGTGTGTGCGTCGAAAAGAATTTAAAATCGTACCGGGGCCCTTGACGTTACGGATGATGGAACGGGTTTGGTCGTCCATGAACTCAACGCGGACCTGAGTGACACCACCACGAGAGCCTGAAAAGAGCCGAGTTAGTAACTTGGCCAAGAATAAATTCGATAGCATTTCGACAGTGAGGTTGATCAGAAAGGAAGTCATTGTTAGATATAAATCGGATATGGAAATCAACCGTGCCGACGCTGGCTCCGCAATGACGTATGAACCGGAGTCTCGTTTGTTTTCAATTCGACATCGAATTCTTCTTTTGTTGTGAATTCATTCAATTGGCCATATTCGGCAACCCTCGCATTCGAGAAAAAAACAAATCCAAATCTCCCATTTGACAACCCTTCAGAAACCTCGTTGTCTCAACAGCCTCAGGATCAAGACAAAACTATACCAGTACGGCCTAGAACTTTGGTGACCTTGACAAGCTTGACGGGAACCTTGGCAGACTCCATGATGATCGATTTGTGTGATAAGATCGAGCGAAGACGGGGAAAGAGAAAGTAGTTTGAGAGAGTACAATTTTTTTTGACAAATTCGAATACACGACAGTCAGATCCGGGTTAGAGGGGAGGGGTCAGGTTAGAATTCAGCAATCCTTCATGGCACACTAATTTGCGTGCAAAATTTTTTTTTGCGGCCATTTGGTGGGCAGGGAAGCCCTCGACGCCACAAAGTGTGGCGTCACAGAGCAAAACCAAATCTACCAGGGCTTTGATGACTAAGTATATTTTGGTCGATTTCAACTTTCTATGTACAGTTCTAGCGGCCAAGTCTAAGTTAATGTCATAATGGAAATTGTCTATGTGAAGACACCACAATGTAATGATAGTCAGGAATTGATGTTTCCTTGAAATCATCAAATCAATTGATAGACTAGGCATTAAATGATCTCGTAAATTACACTGAAAAATGCTAGATATGTACAGTGATTGTTCATCGGGTATCCTCATCACCAATCACCATAACTATTCAAACACCCAACTTTGTCATCCTGGCTTCCAAATCTTTTACCCACCCCTCCATTACTTGTGTATTGCCTTGCATAGTCGTAGTCCCCTCCTTGATCGAGGTCTCAATAGTCGTCAAGCCTTCTCTCCATTGCTTTAATTCACTCGCCAGCTCCTCTTGTTGCTTCTCAATTTTCGTCAACAAATCAGCCGCACCCGCTGCACCCGCATGGATCGACCGCAATGACCTCAGACGGTCCAGAAGAGCCGGTAATACAGGCGCCAAGTTCTCAATCGTCGCCAACGTTCCGTACAAAGCATTGATTTTGGAGATTTGATCACTGCCACCCTCCTCTGACTTCCCACCATCCAATGCATCCTGTGCCTCCTTGGCTTCTTTCCGGGCCTTGGTGAGGTGTTCGGCTTCCTGGGTTAGAGTGCGGACACGGCGGCTGATAGTGTCAAGAGTTGCTGTAGACGCTTGCGAAAGGGTAGAGACTTGGCGTTGGAGGATGTCCAGAGTGGGCATTATGGAGCGGGGCATGCCGGTGGCATCAAGCTCAAGGCCGAGAGCGGCATTGGCACCGAGGTTGGTCTCCAGACTTAACAGGCGACGGTCGAATTCGGCAATCTTGGCTAATGCGTGTGTTTGTTCGTAGGCGGGAGCATATGTGAGGGTGTAGGTAGCTTCTTTGGTCGTAATGGGGGCATCATCAGTCGTAGGTTCAGGAGTCTCAGCTGGCGGCGCCGGTTTCGGCACAACGGCAGCCCCTGCTGGTCGTGAGAGTTCCTCCAGAATCTGACCCAACGATGTCAACGCATTCTCATCCTCTGGAGCGGCAGTCGCCTGCTCCCTTTGTTGTTTACCATACAGCTCCTTAGCCACCTCAACTTCCCTCTTTAATCTGGCAATCTTGCGCTCTAGAATCTCTTCCTCATCTTCATCGCTGAAGTCACCATACTCTTCGGCAGTTCCGTGGATCCGCTCGCGGCGCCGGCGACTTGTAACAATGTAGGACTTGCGTTTGGTGTCAACGCGGTCGGAAAAGTCAACAGTAGAAGCATCAATACTAGCGGGATTGAAGCGAGAGCGGGCTTCATGAATGCGGAGGCGGGAGCGGGAGATACCGGTGTCGTTTTCGTCAAGTTCTTCGTCAAAATCGAGCTCAGATTGTGTGCGAAGGGTGGAGCCCTAGATGTCCCTTGCGTTAGAACTTGAAGTCATGGGTCGGTTTTTGATTGTATAGCTTGGACATACAGGAACAGTGGAGGCGTCATCAGTCAAGGCAGGTGTCTCGTAGATGTCGGGAGCGGAGTCCTATTGTCAGGGTTAGCGGGGCCCGGGGCAGACAACAGGGAGCTAGATCTAGGGGCTAGCTTCCTTAGGGGAACTCACCAAATCTGGCAGAGCCGCATATTTGCGGTTGTTCAAAGCCATGGTGTCCATTGTGAATGAGTTTTGGTTGAGTATCTGCAACCAATCGGACAGAGGGTGGTTGGGCGGGGCAGCGTTGAAGGGGTTGGTGGGGTCGTGATGTCAAGCTGGAACTCTTTGGATAATATCTAAGCTTTTGGAATTGGTTGTACGAGGCGCGGGCGGCTGTCAGTGACAGGGACGCGGCTATTGGATTAGATTTCAGGGTTCTTGTCACCGAAGTCCAAAATGGGGTTCTATCTTGCCTTAGTTCAGGTGGGTTAAGTCTGATGTTGAATATAATAACCTGGGCCACGATGTCGATAAATTATCTATTTGAGTTTAGAGATCCTAATAAATGGAACTATCACCGATTTTTCTGATATAGAACAAAATGTACACATTTAATTGTATCACTTTGATGCTTTACAATAATTTTACCAGCGGCTTTTTGAGAGCTCTGAGTAGGCTAAACGTTATGACAGGGGCCAATAATTGGGCCGGGGGCATCTTTAAGACGATGGATAATGTTCACACTTACTTACAGTTATTCATGGACACAACATATGAATGTTAGTATGCTTTTGATTATGGCCTAAACTACAACTTCATAGTCACTATCATATAAAGCGGGCAAATATAGCAAATTTTCCGGAGTATATATAATTACAATAACACAGAACGGCCTCGCTCGTCCTTCCCATGACAGCTCGTCTATGTGAGAACGATTGGACCCACTTTAATTCTCCATGAGGTTAAGAGGATCCCAAGTGTTGGAGCCACCGATCAAACATCAGTTTGCTAAACATAGCAGTTGCCCGTGTAAACTTAACAGTATTTCAATGGTGACACTTTCATCAAGTCTGTTCCCCCCTCGTTACTTAGTTTATAATTCTGATGTCACCTGTACGGATTTTTATTTTGTAATATCTCCTTCATCTCCATACCAAATCGCGCTCTTGATACGCGTCTGCAGAATTTGAATTTTTGCATGACAGACTTGCTATTTAGCGATATAATTGTTGTTTATGAGGGCAATTACCTCATGAACATTGCTTACTTCTAGCGGCCAGACTGAGCGTTTCCGTATTGGGATACAACTAGTTTGGGATCAACGTTGAGGCTGAGTATTGGTTCGATGGGTGGCTAGAGGCACAATAGATGTATAACTCTCATTGCTCACATTTTGTGTCTGTTGCTGATGTCCTTCTGTGCCGTTTCTATTTTTCAGCTTTTGCTGTTACTTTGATTTTCAGTTAAAGTCACGTTCACCAACATGGCTCGGTCTGAAGCTGCTGTTAAACCCACCGGGTCTCGAGTCACCCGGTCTTCTGCTATGCCAAAGCTGGAACTCTTTGAGGATGACAAGTTTCTCAACCCATCAAGCTCTAAATCAAAGCCCGAGGCTACCAAACCTTCGTCTTCTTCAAGTAAAAAATCCACAGAAAGTTCCAAGAAGAAAGATTCATTATTTGACACTTCTCTATTAGCCCGGCCCTCAAAATCTAGAGATCTTCCACTACGGCGACCACCGTCAATCAAATCGTCTAAGCGGGGCCATGATGACGGATCGGATTTGGATGATGATAGACGAGGTATTGACATCAAGAGAACCAAGTTTGTGAAGAAGGCCAAGTCACTGCCACCAAAAACATGGTCGACCAAAGACTTTAGCTCATCACCAGCGAAAGAGGCTACTTCGGAAATACAAGCAAGATCTGGATATGACGGTGTTTCAGATTACCAGAATCTGGCAGTTTCCTCGGACAAGAAGAAATCAGAGTGTGAGTCTTAATCTTCCCTAGGTTCATGTTATCTTTATATACTGATAGTCAAAGTAGCCATTGAAAAGAAAGGCAAACTTCTCATACCGGATGATTTGACTTTAGATTTTGATGTTCCCAAGCTTAAAGATGCCCAAGTTCCTAAAGGGCCAAAGAAAAAATGCAGTCTTGTGATTCTGGAAGCAATCGATCACCTTGATATTCCACTACCGGAACCGCCGAAGCCCAAGGGGCCGCCCAGGGAATTATTCGTCTCAGATAACGATCTTTTAGACATACCTGGCTCTAAAGAAATTACAAAACGAAAACCGATGACGCAAAAACCTTCTTCTAGCTCGGAGAAGTCAAATGAGAAACCCAAACTGGTTCAACAATCATCGAAAAACGATGACATGCCTGTGCGGAAGCCCAGAAGCAAGCTCACTAAAACCTTTTCGTTCAAGGAGAGGGACAAGAAGATTCGCTTAGAGCAACGGCGAAAAGACTACGCCAAAAACAAAAGTTTGCAGTCATCACCAGCATCTCAAGAAGTACCGCCATCAAACTTACCATCTTCGCCAGTCAAGTTGTTGTTTACTGATGACGACGAGTTCCGGGATCTGGGGCCTATCGTTGCATCTACACAGGTTCTCAAATGGGAGAAGGAAAAGAATGAAAGCATTACTCACCTTATGACAGAGGGTTCTTTAGAGAAGCTGTTGAAACAAGCTGTTGATGGGATGATTGTCTGTCCGACTTGTCACAAAAAGGTTGCTAGTGCACGCCTCAAGAATTTTGCTAAGGGGGACTTTCTGTCTACACGGCAAATGATCGAGTTTTGTGACACCCATAAACATGAAGATGCCGAAAAGGCATGGGAGGATTTGGGCTTGCCCGTCATCAGATGGGAGAGATTAAACGCCAAGGTTAAGCAAATGAAAGGAGACCTTCTCAAGGTCCTCAATGCTGACTTGCCGTCTACATTCCGAAAGCGGCTAGAGGAAGACATCGCTGCAGGCCGGAATCGCAATATCAATTCTGTACGAGCAACACTAGGATACTATGGTATCCGAGGCATGTTCATCATACAATCAGCCATCTATGAACACATGGGCAAAGACATACAGGCTCGGGCATTGACGGACCGGACTGTGTTTGGGCGCGGTTGGATGTTTTTCACTGAGAATGTTCTTGTCCCTGAGACTATTGTGCGGTTGATAATGCAAGACATGTTCCTTGAGGATGAAGAGGCTCAGAAGATGCTGGAAGATACAACGTGGATCGGGGATGTCTTGAATCAAGACAACCAAGACCTTGAATTGGAAATGTTGCAGGAGGTTGATGAGATTCTGAAGGCCAAATCGGAGGGAGGAGAGGAGGAAGAAGAAGACGAAGGTGAGTTGAGTAGTGTGGCAGATCTAATCGAGAAATCGCAAAGGTCTGGTTCACTGGTGCGAGGGTTTGATCTCGGTGCCTTTGATGACAGCGAAGAAGACATGAGGACGACATAGACATAGAGGCACTCCTACCATTAACAGTGATTTATATTGACTGAAGCTTGATATCTGCTGATTTGTTCGGGCGTTCCAGCACCCCTTGAGCCTTTCCTTCTACTCGATGCTGATAGCCGCTGCCTCAAACGGTTCCAACTTGATCACACCGTTCGAAAAGTGGGAGATATCTCTCTCGTAGCTACTAATCACCACGTCCTTGACAGTCTTCCCCTCCAATCCCTTCCACTCCACCGGCTCAGCCTTGAAGTTCAACACCACCAACACCTTTCCCGCCTCGCCAATCCTTTCGTATGCCATAACTCCATCTTCCCCCTCATCTACCATCTTGAAGTCTCCGTAGACGATGATATCCTTGAGTTCTTTTCTGATCTTGAGCACCCGACTCCAGAAAAAGTACGGAGACTTGGGATCAGAAACTTGCTGGGCAGCGTTGATGGTGGGGTAGTTGGTGTTGACAGACATCCAGGGGGTCCCGGTGGTGAAGCCACCGTGAGTGGTGGCGTCCCATTGCATGGGCATGCGGGCATTGTCGCGGGACTTGGCGAGGTATTGGGCGCGAACGGCGGCGATTTCCTTGGGGGTGTCGTTTTTGTGGAGACTGGACGAATGCTTTGTCAGTAAGGCTGATTTATTTGTAGTTGCTAATTATTAAATGTTGTTTTCAAGTGACTTACTTCCAGTGATTGAGACAGTCGACGTCTTTGTATTCTTCCATGCCCCATTCTGCGGGCATGTTGGACATAGCGAGCTCCTGGCCCTGGTAGATGAACGGGGTTCCCGCCTGCAGGAGCTGCAGCAAAGCAATGAGCTTGGAAGCCTTGGTCTGCAGCTCTGGGGTAAAGGGCAGGAACCGATTGATAGCCCGGGGCTGATCGTGGTTCTCGAGATACAGGGCGTTCCAGCCGTTGTTATTGTACATGAACCGTTGCCATTTATTGATAAGCTTGGCAAACTGCGGCAGCGTCCACAGGCCCAGGGAGAACTTGCCTTGAGGCCCATAGTCCATGTCGCCCACGAATTCAAAGTGGAAAATCATACTCAGCTCCCCGCGGTCGCCAGCCACGCTTTTGATGATCTCATTGGCATCTGTCACGCACGGCATCTCGCCCACGCTGAAAGCATCATACTGCTTCAGGATGTCGCCGAGGCCTTTGAGATACTCGTGCAGGCGGGGCCCCGCGGAGTATAGGTCGCAGCCGATGGGGACTGCCGGGCTAGTGCTGGAGGGGAGCCCATCAGGCTTGCTGATGAAGTTGATGACGTCCATACGGAAGCCATCGATGCCGCGAGAGAGCCAGAAGTGCATGATGTCGTGGACTTCGGCGCGGACGGCGGGGTTCTCCCAGTTGAGGTCAGGCTGCTCTGGGCAAAAGAGGTTGAGGTAGTAGGAGTCGGAGGGTTCATCGTAGGTCCAAGCGGGGCCTGTGTGGAATGTTAGTGGTGAAGTGAAAGTTAAAAGTGGAAGGAGAGAGCTTGTTGACCTTG
This sequence comes from Ambrosiella xylebori, assembly GCA_002778035.1. Lineage (NCBI taxonomy): Eukaryota > Fungi > Ascomycota > Sordariomycetes > Microascales > Ceratocystidaceae > Ambrosiella > Ambrosiella xylebori. The sequence goes on from PCDO01000011.1 coordinate 312,173, forward strand.
AAAGTGAGACTGCCAGTTGTTGGGGGGTTTGCGGGTGCCGTCAGGGGCGTAGATGGGTTTGTGCCAGATGTAGTAGTCTCGGTACTTGTTGTCGGAGGAGCTCTTGGCTTGCTTAAACCATTTGTGCTGATCGCTCGTGTGATTTACCACTAGGTCCATCACCAGCTTCATGCCCTTCTCATGCAAGAGATCCTTCAACTCGAGCACGTCGTCAATGTGACCGTATTGGGGGTCAATCTCGCGATAGTTTGCAACATCGTAACCCTAAATTTTATGTTAGTTACAGTTAAACCCTAGTTAATTCAAACCCTTGCTGTCCGGATTTGGATCTTTTTTATTAATTATTTTGTTGTCTCATGATGAGAAAATGTGATGACATACCATGTCAACCTGGGGACTTGTGAAGATGGGAGACAGCCAAACAATGTCAACACCGAGTTTGTGCAGGTAGTCGATCTTGCTGATGATGCCACGCAGGTCTCCGGTGCCGTTGCCCGTGGAGTCCTTGAAGGATGCGGGGTAGATTTGATAGACGGAGCTCTCCTTCCACCAGGTGCGGGCGTTCTTGGATGCTGTCATGATGAGGCAGTAGATGAAAAGAGTTGGGTTATGTTATTTAAGATGTGAACCGAAGTTGATTCAAGTTAACTTGACCACAAAAGCAAGCAATTATCTAACTTATTTATAGCTTTGAGTACGCTTCTCTCTAACTTGTTTGACTCTCCTCCCCCACCCCCCTCTTTTCACGATCCAATACAACGCAGAACAGACCCCTCTATAGCCAACAACTCGCCACCCAGTATGTCCCACACAGTTCCAACCGTCGCCGATCTCAACGGAGAAAGCGGAGAAATTACCGGCACAATCCCAATGGTACGCCTCCACATATTCCTCCGCCAGCCTGCGATCTTGCAATCCTTCCTTGCGTTACCTTACTTGTGCCTGCCCCACTTAACTACCAAAGTACCTTAACTTTGGTAGTTAAATAGGGCAGGTACAAGTACCCCAACCCAGCCAAGTTGAGGGTTATGGGCACGTTATACAATTAAGGTTTAGGGTTGAGTCCAAGTCATGTATTAGCTTTCTTGATTTAATCGTCAATATCATGAAAACCCGAAGCATTCAATGAAGCCACAACAAATTGATGACCTTCAGTATGTCGTTGTTTTCGATAAAGTGCAATATATACTTGGTCTCCGGTGATATCCAGTAATTGGGCTATGATTTCAACTTCTTTCCAAGCTCTTAGACTGGCTCTGGCACCAATGTACGACACCTCATCCCACCGTAAAATGTTCATTATCCTTTCAGACACAACATTTACTGTTGTGAATTTCTCCCCGCCGCAGCTTATTGATACGAGCCAAAGGATATTGAGCCCTGATGGTAACTATCTAAAGCCTTCCCCCCTATTTTATAAGTTCCACACTTTAAACCTATTCGCAACAGAACCCACCATGGACAATCTCGATCTTAGCTAGCAGACAGTCTTTTCTTTTGGAAGACCCTTAGCTGGCGCACTCATCAAAGCTGGGTTGGACTTCAATAAGGTTTGAAGCATGTTGTTACATAGAACCAGTCCCAAACGCAGACTAAGTAATAGCAGTCCCAATGAGCTCATCTACATTGGCTAACTTCTGTATCGTATGATATTTCATGTTACACGTACAGATTATGCCATTCATCTGGTATCTAGATGAATGCACTACATTTCCAACATAGCTCTTGATCGTAAATGAATCAATGTGGTTCAGCCTATCGAGCTAGCCCTCTCGTTCGCATCCCAGTACCATCTCTAAGGTAGATTTTTGAATTGGGCAGTCATAACATTTAATGGCATGCTCAATCAGGGCATGGTCAGTGTAGGTGAAGTTGGTGAAGTTGTTGCTTGCATCATCATATTGCGCGCAATGGATTCCCTCCTTACTCACGACACCATTCCTCGAAATAAGCCATTTCCAGACATGATCACTCGTAAATTTGGGTCCGGAATTAGCCAGCAGATGCAGATTCACGGACCTTGGGCCAATCATCTATCTTCGGGTCATGTCTTCTCCAATTGATTTGTTTATTTCAATTCAAACACTGTCAATCTGATGGCTGACCTCTTATTCAAGTTTTACTCCAGATGTTGTGCATTCCAGTCTAGTTTCTACCATCTGAAACAAAGTCAGCGCATATGAAGTTCATTGTTGTCCAAGTCAAAAATCAGGTTACTAATCAGTATACCCCAAGGTAAGAATCAGAAACTGGAAACTCTATACAAAAGGTCATCGAGAGCTTAGGCCTCGATGTCTATATAACGACAGTCTTTGAGATGGCACTTTGCCTCAGGAAACCCAATCTACGCATTCCGACATCCGTGTTTTCAAGAGTAATGGAGTCCCTATGATTCTTGCAGTAAGCTTGGACGTGGAGGTTTATTCTTGTTTATATGAGGATGAAAATCTTCCCGGTGAGATAGCCGAGAAATATGTTGGTAAGGAAAAAGTACGGGCACCTCCATTGACATACATTCTTGACAATCTCCTGTGTTCCTCGGTCGAACTGAAGTCTCATAATGAGGATTATTTCAAGTTTCTGATGCGACTATTGATGTGACTTGAATATCATCGAACAACGGATCAATAGCTACTCTGGAGTTATTTATATGCGTCGGGTAGAAACTGGAGCTATGAGGAATTTGGTGACAGTATATTCCAAGTAGCATATATACCTATGTCACCTATATTACTGGAGATATAAAAGGCGGTCTGGGTGTTAAATTCTAAAGAGTTCGCATCAGTTGTCAGTGGCTATCACGGAGGTCCAAAAGATAATTTTTGGTGAAGTTTTGTGGGCTAGATTTGCCGGCGTCTGGAAGTTATGTCTTTTAACGTTAACCTTAAATGTCATGATTCTATCAATATACTTTGAATTTTCCAAGTTTCGGGAAGACATAGAATTCTACACGTTAGACAATATACTCATAGCTGCCGTCCAGACAAACATCTTGAAACATGTGAATTGGTGACGTTGATAAGAGATAGGCGTCGAAAGTGGGGACAAGTGCGGTGTTCATGGATTTCCTAAATAGGAAGTTACACGTGTGTTGACAACGAGGCAAGGCCAATAAGGCTAATACCGCACATATACAATATGTTCACATTAGCATCATCGCTAACTATCTCCTAGCACCATCATATACATGATATCCCCTTTTATATTCGAAAAAACTTGCACATACCTATACCCTTTTTTAACTCATATTCTTTCACAATGTCATCATCTCAGCAGGCTATGCGAAGGCACAAGTACTTGAACTGCGGTTCCGAAAACAGCCAGTTTCCCAAGTTGGGCAGTGTAACACAACGTGAATTCAGAGGAGCTGTTATCTCTTCTCTGCTGCCGAGTTCATATCAGCCTGTCCATCGCTGCTGTGCTGTTGAACACGATAAGCTTCCCGTCTACGCCAACGAGGAATTATGGCCTTGCAATGTCTACGGGCATGTTGAAGTATTTCTGTGAATACAGACATCATTGAAAAAAAGTTTATTCTAACTGGCAGCATCAGGTGTGCTCCAAGGAATGCCAATAGAAGCATCTAGATGAATGTTCGCAGCATATCAAGTACCGACATGAACTCATAGAAGAGGATTATGTCAAGTATCGACTACGCCGATCACGTCACCGGTGTCGTGCCCACCTGAGATATACTGAGATTGAGAGATAAAGAGGGGATTCACTGGAATAAAGATATCAATATTCTCTTCCGTGATAAGAAATGTTCATACCGAGTATGTCGCATCCTACAAGCAACATCCTTCTAATCTGTTATTGCCTTAATATATGTACATAGCCATCTTTTAATGACATCGTCGAAACCGTTATCAATATTTCAGAAGAGTATAGTCATTTGATTATCTTCGACATTGTTGCTGAAACCTATGTCACGTCCTTACTGATAACGGCCGCTCTACTCTTGCTTAGCCACATTGAAGATCCTTATGAGGCTGCCGAAAGTTGTCTACATCTCTTCTACTCTGACATGATTACAGAGGTGCAGTACCAACGTATATCCAATCTCTTTATACCGATAAGCACAAAGGCGTCATCTAAAAACACCATGACACTTGATGGCACAGATTTGACCAAAGCAGATCCCTTTAAATGAATATCTCGAGGTACACCACTGAACATACAGTCATTCGACAACTATCAGTTCTGCCCCAAGCAAGCTTATGCCTTCGTGTTGAACAACATTAACGTGGACTCTCTTTTCAATTCGGCTATCCAGATGTAAACGGTGTATATTCATTATCTAAACTAAAGATTAGGAAATCCAAGACGCGTTCTGTTGCCAAAAAGCTATCCTGACAAAGCATTTGTTATAAGAAATTCATAAGTTAGTGCTCATTGCCGTTTGATGATCAATCTAGTCTGACCGCTATCAGATATACACCAATAAGATATGCATTTCACCACACACTAACCGTTACTAGTCTCCTAAAAGGGTGGCTGATGAATGAGGTCATGCAGTGTACTGAGAATGGGCCCGGCCTAGACCGCGATGTTCCGGATAAGTTATTTTACTATGTCTGCAACAAATTCATGCAGTTTCATTAGATGATCCATCATCGAAAGCATATCCGATTCAGGTTTAGAAATGCTCACGGAGATACTCTAGGTGACTCAAAGTTTTGGGATTGTTAGTCAAAAAACAGTACAATTGAATTAAAGTAAGACTATTGCATCCATAACACTTAGTGTTCCGTTGGTTGACATGTTTACATGATCAAGTTGTTCTTTGCTGCCAACAACAAGGATGTGATTAGTTGGTTGTGTAGTTTAAACACTGTAGCACCTTATTTCAACATGAACAAAGACTTTATATTCCATATGCCCAAAAGCCTGTGCAGGGAAGATATCAAAAACATGATCCGTGATTATCTGAGGCTATCGGAGGAGAATCGGCATGCCTATTATGAGATGTATACGCTAGAAATCTGGGATGAGACAGTGAATTTGTTGCATCCGCTAGATCTAGCATACCGGCAAGCTATGCGATACATTGAGGCGATGATACCGAAGTCTAGAAATGCGGAGAAGTGGTCTCTGGAGTTTATGAAATATACACAGATGTGCAGTTACTGCTAGTTCAAGTCTATGTAAGTATTTGTTTAGTCTGACTTTTTGGGAGAGATTGGTCGATGATTGAATTTGCTAACCACAAGAGCTCTTGAACCTAGTCCAGCATACTTTCGAGATCGTTGGATGAGGGAATCTAGAAGCTTTATATTTGCGCTGATGCCGAAAAAGCTCTCTTGCTACGTGGGCAACGAAACTAAAGCACTGGAATGGCTTGCTATGCATGAATGTCCACTGGATTCTTTGATGTTTATGATCCGGTACCTCTGAAAAATTGATGAAGGTGATATGTGGTGACGTCGATGTAACCCTGCTCATTTTATGGATCAGACCTAGGTAGACAAACCTTACTAGGAACTGTTCTGGGAATGTGGTGTCAAACAAGTTGTCAGATCGGGCCCCTGGGATTACTTCAAGTTATTATTATTGAGAATGTTTTTAGTGTATGGGGTCTTTCACAGGACTTCAAACTTTAGCTCTTTGTTTGATTGAAAATGACAACATAAATATATACTACAGAGTACTGAACACACAGACTCGGTTTTATTACAGTTTGGCGAACCAAAAGATGTTGGGCTTTCTTGTTGCATGTATGGTGTTTAGTGTTTCGAATTTGCAATGATCATTTAAAAAATCAGGGTTTGGGTCACAGGGTCATGAGGCCAGATTTGGGAATTGCGAATTGCGGATCCGATTCGGGTCTTGCAGCAGGTTGAAGAAGAAGAATAGTGATGATAGGGTTGGTTTATTGTGGTGTTTTTGTCTGATGGGCCACAATGAGTGGTGGGTTATACCTGGAGGGGTAAAAAGGTAAGTAAAGAGGGAGAGGGGAGTGAAAGGGTTGTGTAGGGTAGGCTTAGAGGAGGTTAAATTTTGCGGTGGTGAGGAGTGTAAGTGGCCACATGATGATTATGTGTGTCTGGCATGCGCCATAAATAAAATATGAATTTTTCTGATGGGCGGAAGATGAAGGGGGTCGTTGTTTTTTATTGAGGCTCTGTTTAAGGGTTGTAAAATAGTAGATGATTGTTGTGGTTGAGGATCTTCAATGCAGAGATCAATGCTGCCGCCGCTGGTTGCAGGCGGAGCTAAATGGGGATGATATATTGTTATAGCTTCTTGTCTAGAAGATGTCTATTTAGCGGGAAAATTTTAGTGGGTTGTACGTGGATTTGGGTGAATTGTTTCTTGGCCGACAGCTTCCCCAGACGATGAATGCGTCAAGTGTTTTTTTTCTTAACTGATGTCTTTGATACGTATATATTGCATTTCATTTTATTGATTGTTGGTTTTTGAGTTTGTTTGTCTCTGAGACTGAGTTCTATTTTCTTGGTATTTATTATTGTATCTTTCTTTTAATTCTATTTTTCCTCTATTCGTCGATGTCAACTGTAGAAAAACCTGAAGGATTCAATTCCAGACCGCTACAGCTTCACAGCTTAATTTTTTTTATGATTTCATTTCATTTTATCGAATATTTAGATTACAGATCGACGACTGAGGACTACTGAATTGGAATTAGAAGGGCCTGACGCCGCCGCAAAGAATAGCTGACTGATTGATTAATTATAAAAGGCGAAAAATAAATAAATAAATAAATAAATAAATAAATAAATAAATAAATAAAAGAAAAGGCCATGTCTTGGTCCTGTCTTTGTGGACCGCTGTGGGCTAATTTCAGCTATTGACGGTAAATAGCAGGTGCGCATTGTGTGTGTCAAAGGTGATGTTTGACCCGCTGTGCTTTTGCTTTGCTTTGCTTCATTCGATCGACAAAGCGACGCCAAGATTTTTTTTGAACCGTCAACTCCAAATCGATCTTTGACAGCGACACACACAACCATTGCAGAATTCTATTTACTCGACATTTCAATCATTTAATAATTCGACGGCAACTGGAGGCTGTACACCATCTTGGGCTTGCTAATAGCCAATCATCATCATCCATATAAACGCAAAATCTGTTTTCACCCTTTTTTAATCATTCCCGCTATACCAGTCTTCTCATCCCTTGCGTCCGCTTTCATCCCCCCCCCACTTCCCGCCGCCAGATTCGCTCATAACCTACCTGCACCGAACATATGTGCCCCTCCGTTTCCTGATTGGCGATATCTCCCGAATGGCCGTGACGCCCTACGAGCTTTTCCGGATATGACGAGGCTCGAGAAGTTGGAATCGCAGGCGAAACTCAGCACGACAACCATGAACAACGAGGGGACCGACAGTACCAAGTCATCGACTTCTACCATTAAGTATACGGGCAGTCGTCGGCCGCCGCCAACAAGGCTAAATACTGAAAAGTAAGAGGGAAAAAAAGACTACTTTGATGTGACGAAAGCTGCAGCTTCAATCACAATTGGTGGGATTTTCAGCGAATAAATGTCGACATTATCTGGTTTCCAAGCAAGCGCGCAGAGAGAAAGCGAGCAGAGAGCAAGCGAGCAAGTCAGAAAGAAAAGAGACTGTGACACTAGAAAATCTCAAATCATCTACGCCGCAGCAGAGGATGCCTTCCCGTTGCCTCCACAAAGACATCAAAACCTGCGGATGCCATGTTCTTCTCAACAAGTCGATTACAAAGTCCAAATATAGATCTGACCAACACTGAACGCCGCTTATCCGCTCTCTTCCTCCATGTACTGTCTCCAGCTTTGACAGGGACCCGCTGCCATGTGGTGGTTCTTTGAAACATAAGATGTAGGTGGTTAAGTGATCACCAGGAACTTCTATATGACTAACTAGCTGTTTGTTGAGAGTGAATAAGAGAATGAGAAACTCCGTCCGGCGTTGTCTCAGGTCCACTGGTATCAGCGGAATTCTTGCGGATTAGTAGACTCACATGTCTCGTCATTTGTCACGCAGCTGGCCAAGCATCTTCAAGTTGTGTGGTTGATTGGCTTGTCGGGTGTCTTATTCGAGAGTTAATGTAAATGAGTTTGTGTGATGGTGGTGATGATGGTTGTGGTATGTTCAACCCCTCTCCTCCACAAAGTTGTCCATAGGGTTTTCCACGATCAAAGTCCCATCTCACTGTTGTGATCGATACCTTGTCTACATTATTGCTTGGCTGGACCGAGAAGACCTGAGAATCAAACCCAGGGATTCGCTGCTTTCAGAACCACACAACTTCAAAAGATAAACCCTTATTCCTATTCATAGATACTCAACTTTCGATATACATAGTTTGGTCTGTCTCCGTCAAGAGACGGACACAGCTCTATACTTGCTGCAATTTGCCACCAATTGTGTTAAATCCCATTGGCCAAGACCCCGGGCGTGCTGACATCACCATCACCAACCACTTCTAGTGCCTCTTTCATGATTTCCACCAGCGATGATCAAAACATATCACCAACAACCGCACATGCCCCGCATCGCTTAGTTCATTCGCCGACTTCTGTATCATCACTATCATCACAACCATCGCAACAGACGAATCCCTCTAAACGAGAATCACACCGTTTCAGCGAGCTGGCCAGCTTCCGTCGCGAACTCGGCGCTCTCGAATCCATCGGAACCGACTTCAGCATCAACACTTTTTCTACCCCGAATTCAAATACATCGCGCATCCCGCAAATTCAACACAACCCGCCTACCGCCATTCCCGGCTCCAGCTCGCAGATCCCGCCCTGGATGTCTTCTTCAAATCCCGGACAACAACAGCCCTCTGGCTCTGGAAATGGCCTCTCGACATCAACATTCTTCAATAATGACTCGAGCGACAACCTTTCCAGCACTTCACAGCTTTCGCCCGGCTTCCGCGCTTCGTCGCGGGCCGATCAGGTCTCTATTGGCTCTGGCAGCCGCATCGACCTAACCAGCGACTCCCCGGATATCGACTTCCATCTGGATGACCGCCGCCGGCCATCAGTTGCCAGTATTGCGACAGCAAGCAGTCAGGGCTCGGCCATGACCCGTGGGGGCTTTAAAAAGTTGCAAGGGTTCTTTGGCGAGGAGTTTCCGGGGAGAGACAGCTTTGAGGCGTCGGCGCCTCCGGGATCTAGAGACTCTCGGTCGCGGTCATTTAGCCAGGGCAGGTTACATCGGGATCGAAACCATTCGAATGCGACCGATCATACGCGGGATGCGTCGCCTTCCTCGTCACGGCCAAGGACACCTGTGCCGGCGAGGCCAGAAGTTGTGCCGTTCTTGTACCAGGACCAAGAGGTAAGAAATGCGCGACAAGCACAAGTCTGGCCTCGTTATATATAGACAACAGAATTCCTAACCCCGGAACCCTTTAGGATATCGCTCGCTACGGTGAAGCCCCAGTCCGTGATGTCATGGTGCGAGACGCTCTTCCGGGCTCGGATCGCGAGCGGTTCATGTCAGATTCAATGGTCCAGGTACCACCAAAAACTTCATCTTCAAATCGCTCCGGACACCATGGTCATCGACACAATCGTAGCAATGATGATCCACGAGCGCTGAGACCTACGACTAGTCGTGACGAAGCCTCGGGATCACAAAGTGGTCGGGATCGCTCAGCCCGGGATCGTGGAGGGTCCGCCGCGACAATTTACTCAAATTCAACCAAGAGTCGGGCACAAAGTCCTGCGCCGGGTCAGCCATTTGGAAAAGACGGACCCGGATCTCCGAGCAACAACCAGACGAAACGCGGCGGTGTTTTCAGACGACTTATTCACGGAAAAAGTAAAGAGGACAAGGACTCGGGGTCTTCACGACATCTGTCTACTTCAGCGTCTAACCGCAGTATCACGCACAAGACCTCTCGTCAAGACATCACGCGAGGGCAAACCTCACCCAGCTATCCGGCATCTTACTACCACCCTTCGGCAGCCAGCAGCACCATGGTTTTCTCTAGCGCAGATATGTTCGACCCACAAGGCCGACAACAACAAGCTGCCTTTGCCAACAAGTTCCCCTTTGCGAAGAGGCCCCGCACAGCGCGGACATACGACGAAGAGTCGATTGGCCCCACCGATCATCGGAAGGGCGGCATGGGTACTGCATACTGGCTGGATACTGACCTTCGAGACATGAGTGGAGTGCTGACCCAGGATGGAACAGTGATGTCACGTAATGATACATTCCCTCGGGATAAGAATGCTAATTTGAGACGGCCCACCGCAGGATCTGTGGGGTCGATGGATGATCAGTTGGCTGGAACGGGGTCGTGGAATGCGCCGGACAGTTGGGGGGTGCGCAGGACAGCGGAGGAAGGTGGAGGGAAGGAGACGGAACTGGATGATTCGACAGTGCGGTCATACTGTATCCGTATCTTCCGCGGAGATGGCACGTTTGCGACGCTGTCGATGCCGCTGAACTCGACTGTGTCTGAAGTCATTGGACAGTTGATCAAGAAGATGTACAGTGCTGAAAGTGCAGAAAACTACCACATCATCTTGAAGACACACGATCTCTTCCGCATCTTAGGGCCCAGTGAAAGGCTACTGCTGCTGCAGAAGAAGCTGCTCGAGCAAGCTGGGTATTCTGAGCGGGATCGCATCCCGGATATCGGTAGAGAAGACAACAGCTATCTCTGTCGGTTCATGTTCCTGTCATCGGTAGACCAGTTGTTCAGCAAGTCTGGTATTGATCCGGCGTTGATGCGGATTCAAAAGCCTGCCCATGTGGACCTTTCGGGGCGTAACCTGGCCACTATCCCAATTCCCTTGTTCAAACGCACCGAGGACATTGTATCACTCAATGTTTCCCGGAACCTTGCGCTGGAGCTGCCCCGAGACTTTATTGGGGCGTGTACATCATTGCGAGACATTAAGTTCAATAACAATGATGCTCGTAGATTGCCGCCCAGTTTCGGCCATGCTCCGGTGCTGAGTAGTTTGGACGCAGCCAACAATTTCATCGAGAGTCTGGAGGACGCGGAGCTAGAGAATGTCCGCAATGTTCTAAACATGAGCTTTGCGAATAACCGGTTGACTTCTTTGCCGTCGTACTTTATCAACTACCAGATGCTGCGGTATTTGAACTTGTCGTCGAACATGTTGACAGAGTTTCCGGACTTCCTCTGTGAGTTGTCGAGCTTGTTGTATCTCGACATTAGTTTCAATGCTATCAAGAAGCTTCCAGAGAACATGGGCAAGATGAAGACACTGTCAAGGTTCCTGATCACAAATAACGGGCTGGATCAACCGCTTCCCGAGTCCATGAAGGAAATGGAGTCTTTGCAGGAATTGGATGTCAAGTACAATCTGATTGACAATATTCAGATTCTTGCTGAGATTCCCAACCTCGAAGTGTTGTCAGCTGACCACAACCAGATCTCGCGATTCTCAGGCCACTTCCCAGCTCTGCGCAGTTTGCGGTTGAACTCTAACCCCTTGACCGTGTTCGAGTTGACGGCACCGGTCCCTACGCTCAAGGTGCTCAACCTTTCTAACGGTAACCTTTCAAGTATTGATGGGTCGTATGGCCAGATGCCTAATTTAGAGTATTTGATCATGGACCGTAACTGGGTCACTCAGCTGCCGCCTCAAATATCCCAGCTTAGGAACTTGGTTGATCTGAAACTCTCATGCAACAATCTGTCAACTCTTCCGCCTCAGCTAGGCTGCTTGAAGAACCTCAAGAAATTGGATGTCCATTCCAACAACTTGCGGAGGTTACCTGGCGAGCTGTGGTATGCCAACTCTCTGGAAGAGCTCAACGTTTCCTCCAATTTGCTTGAGACCTTCCCCGATCCCGCCAACAAACCTCCGAAACCCTTTGAGGATAATCTTGGCCCTCCTACATTGCCGCACAAGTCAGCCAGCCAGTCTTCGTTGGCGACGTTCAACCGAGAAGACCTGCTGGAGGAAGCACGTAGACCTAGTCAGGCCTCAACTTTGCTTAGTGTCGGACAGGTGCCTGTTTCTCCAGGCGCTGAACGGAAAGGCTCGGTGGTCTCTGTGTATGGAAAGGGTCGTAATACCAAGGTCATTTCTAGAAATCCTTCTCAGGCGACGTTGGCGACGGTCAGCTCCCGGAAAGATGCGAGCTGGCAGCAGCGGGAAAAGAACACTTTTGCCGGCTCTCTTCGTCTTCTGTATCTGGCTGACAATAACCTAGAAGACGACGTGCTCAGCCCTCTGTCACACTGCACGAAGCTCCAGCTTCTCAACTTGTCATACAATGACCTAGAGGACATGTCGCTGAGAGCTATGAGCAAATGGCCCAACCTGCTCCAGCTTTACCTATCTCGCAACCAGCTTACGACACTGTCGCTGCCCAACTTCGAGCCGAAGCCCGAGGGCGAAATCATTCCTCTGCCGGCGCAGAGCCCGCCAAACCCGCTGCGCGTTCTATTCTTGAACGGCAACAAGTTTACTAACCCACCGTCCGATATCTCGCTTGCTACCAAGCTTACCTTTTTGGATTGCGGTAGCAACTGGCTTAAGTACAACGTTTGCAATGTGCCCTACGACTGGAACTGGAACTACAACACTGGGCTCAAGTACCTTAACCTTTCGGGTAACAAGAGACTGGAAATTAAGAAGACGGGTGTCTTGGATGGCCGGGTCATGATGCAGAATGAGGAAGTTGAGATCACTGGCTTCAGTCGTCTGACTAATTTGCGTATTCTGGGCCTGATGGATGTTACTCTGACGGTACCTAGTGTCCCCGATCAGTCTGAGGACCGTCGTGTGCGTACTGCTGGTTCCCGTGCGGGCCATCTGCGTTACGGTATGGCGGACACGCTAGGCCGCTCGGAGCATCTGTCGACCATGGATCTTATCGTTCCTCGGTTCAACAGCAATGATTCTGAGGTTCTGGTTGGGCTCTTTGACGGACAGACGTTGTCGACAGGTGGCTCTAAGGTTTCTAAGTATCTGCACGAGAATTTTGGTCATATTTTTGCTTCGGAGTTGCGGACGGCTCTGCAACGGAAAACGGACACAGTGGCCGATGCATTGAGAAGATCTTTCTTGACATTGAACCGGGATCTGATCAACGTTGCTATCCAGACATCTGAGGACCGTCCTGTTGCCGCCCACCGGACGTCAACTTCGCAGGCATTAGTGCTCAGCCCGGAGGATCTCAAATCTGGTGCCTGTGCTACGGTTGCTTATCTACAGGACGATACGTTGTGGGTGGCCAATGTTGGTGATGTGCAGGCGTTGCTGGTTACCGAGAGCAACTTCCGGATGCTTACGCACAAGCATGATCCTGCCGAAGAGAGCGAGAGACAGCGTATCAGGGAGGCCGGAGGTTGGGTTTCGCGCAGTGGCAAGCTCAACGATATGATCAATGTATCAAGGGCTTTCGGGTTCCATGAGCTGATGCCCGCGGTGATGGCTTCGCCTCATGTCAGTGAGGTTAAGATCTCAGATACTGATGATGTCCTGATTATTGCGACTTCGGATCTGTGGGAGTACCTTGACATGAAGCTTGTGGCTGACATTTACCGTTCTGAGGCTCACGATCTGATGCTGGCGTCTCAGAAGCTGCGTGATCTGGCCATGGCCCATGGTGCTACGGAGAAACTCATGGTCATGATGATTAGCATCTCGGATCTCAAGCGGGCCCAGGCTCGCGCCCGGCTGACTAGAGGACAGAGCATGTCGCGATACCCCTCTGGGATTCCTGAGGACTTCCAGAAGAGAGCGCGCAAGGCTAAGGGCGCCATCGGTGATTCGTCGTTGCAGCGGCTGGGCGCGGAGATTCCGGCGCCTACTGGTATTGTGGCTATTGTGTTTACCGATATCAAGAACTCGACGACTCTGTGGGAGTTATATCCCATGGCTATGCGGACGGGCATCAAATTGCACAACGAGGTCATGCGCCGTCTGCTCCGGAGAATCGGTGGTTATGAGGTCAAGACTGAAGGTGATGCTTTCATGGTATCGTTCCCGACGGCAACGTCGGCCCTTCTCTGGTGCTTCGCCGTCCAGAACGAGCTACTAGAGGTTCAGTGGCCTGGAGAAGTCATCCATTCTCCCTCGGGCCGTGCCATCTTTGATGACGAGGGCAAGACCATCTTCAAGGGTCTTTCCGTCAGAATGGGTATTCACTTTGGCGAGTGTGTCTCGGAACCGGACCCCGTTACTAGGCGTATGGACTACTTTGGTCCCATGGTCAACAAAGCCGCGCGTGTCTCAGGTGTTGCCGACGGTGGCCAGATTACAGTTTCGTCTGACTTTATCCAAGAGCTGCAACGGTGCCTGGAAACGCTTAATGACCCCAGGGCCCTCATGATGTCGTCGGATGACTCGCCGTTTGAGGATGACACGTATGCCGCCAACATCTACAAGGACCTCCGCTCTCTTACGCTGCAGGGCTTTGAAGTCAAGGAAATGGGCGAACGGAAGCTCAAAGGCCTGGAAAACCCTGAGACCATTTACTCCATGTATCCCCGCGCGCTCAAGGGCCGCATTGAGCACCATGAGCTGCACGAAAAGCAACAAGCTGAGCCGACGCCGACACCGTTCACTGTCATGTCCTCGGCGGCTGGTGGAGAACTGCCGTTTGACCCCGAGGCCATCTGGCAGCTGTGGCACACGTGCCTCCGCCTCGAAATGATCAACAATGCCCTCGAAAACGCCTACCCCGGGTCTCGCCTGTCTCTTATGGAAGCGGAAACTGCCATCCTTACCCGCTACCGGAAACGCGGCGGGGAATTTGGCGAAGCCGTTATGCTTGCCTTCCTCTCGCAGCTTGTCTCGCGGGTCGAAAGTGCCGTGACTAGCTTGACGATTCGCCACCTGGCCATTGGGCAGGGTCCCATGGGCGGGCTCGGCGACTTGGCGGGGCCGATGGGGGGTATGTTGGAGGGGATTGCGGAGAGGTTGCGAGAGGCGGAGAGGCTGAGGGAGGTGTATGGGGGGTTGTTGGAGGTGGAAGAGGAGGAGAGGGAGGATGAAGAAGATGGGTATTCGTATGTTTCGGCGCCATGAGGGGGGAGGGGGGAATGTGGTGATTTTTTTCTGTTCTATTGCTATGATAAGAAGTTGGCTCCGCGGGGTCTTTTATACTTTTTATTTTTTAACTTGATATGGATAGGTGGGTGGACGGACGGATGGATTAGAGGGATTGGTATGTATTGATTGGTCTGATTGGTCTGATTCTGGATATTTTTGCTATAGATATGAAATGAATGGACATACCTTTTTTTTCTTTGACTTTTTAGTTTTTAAATAGGTGAACCTGATCTTGGAGAAAAAAACAAAAAATCATCATTTGCCATAAACGCTCAACCTTCTATACACATGATAAGCCCAATTCCACACCATTGTTCCCTACTACCCATCCTACCCCCAAGATCATATCGTAATCCACATCCTGACTTTCACTTCCACTTCTTCCATACTGCCCCTCTGCCTCCCCCCCTTTCCTTCCCCGCTCCCTCATCTCTGGCCTCCCCCCCCGCCTCGGAGTACCCAGCTTCACTTCCATTCGCCCCGCAAGCCGAGCACTGAATCCCCAGAATCCCTATTCCCGCACAATATATACAAATGCCCTCCCCGTCTACACCTGATCCCCTACGAGAGCCGCCTTGTAAGCTACCGCTCGCCTGGTTCGCACTCCTGGATAACATGACATCCAGAATCTATCTTCTCTGCCCGCTCATGTGATACATGTCCGTCCCGTCAACGCCATGGCCCTCAAAGGCATAGCCTAAGCCGCCGCCTATCTGACGTCGTTGCATGGTGTTGTTAGGCCATCCGGTATGTTGCTGGTGCATTTGGTTTTGCTGCACCTGTTGTTGCTGAACCTGTCTCTGCTGCTGAACCTGCTGTTGTCGGACGTGCTGTTGTGCCTGGGGATGCTGCGGGAATTGCATGTTGCGGGTTCCGGGGTTAGAGGAGTCCGCGGACAGCATGTTAAACATGTTGTAGCCATACATATTGCGATCTGGTTGCTGAGCTGTCTGCCCAAACATCGTCGGGTCTTGCCTAGAGCCGTATGCAAAAGTTGAGGCGCTCTGCGGTGGCGGCAATTGTGTGGACGCCTGCTGATGCGTCTGCGGTTGCGCCGGAGAGAACTGGTGGGATCCCGAAGCCATGTATGGCGATGACGTAGCGGCTCCGGAGATGGATGTTAACCCCGTGTGGGGTATCTTGGGTGATGGGTTCGCTGCAGGATTCGAGGCGCGCACATGGTTAATGCGGGCGCCCATCATCTGTTGTCGTTGCTGGTGCTGTTGCTGCTGAGAATGCTGAGCATGATGTTGCTGAGTTTGCAGCTGTTGGGCCTGCGCCTGTTGTGGTGTAGGCTGTTGCGCGTGGTGCTGAGCATGTTGTCCAGCCACGTGCTGCTGTTGCTGCGAGTGTTGTTGGGCCGCAGGCTGTGAAGCTTGCGCAGTTGGGTGAGCCTGCTGGGCGTGAGGAGTCTGTGACGTAGGCATGGCTGACTGTGGGTGGCCTTGAGCAGCCATGTGTTGCTGCGTGCGGCCTTGTATCTGCTGAGATTGGGGATAGCCCATCGTCGCTTGCTGCCGTTGTTGCTGTTGCTGATGTTGAGCATCAACATTTGGATGACTGTGATGACCTTGGGCTATGGAGCCTGGCATTCCACCCAGACCAGCACTACTAGGGCTGTTCTGGGGCATCATCTGCGCCGACTGCATAGCATTAGAGCCGAAAGCAGATCCCATAGAATTTGGCTGTTGCTGCTGCTGCTGTGCTTGCTGCTGTGAAGGATCGGCAGCCCCCCAGGATGTCGAGTTGCTGTCTCCAGCAACACGGGGCCGTTTAGACTGTGACGTTTGAGTCGATGGCCAAGTTCGAGGATCTTGCTCGCTCATCTGCGCATTTGCCGACGTGTACTGGTCCACAGGAACAGGCATCGACTTGCGTTTCCGCGTAGCTGCTTCCTGAATACCAACATTGGCTATCGTCGGAGTAGCCTGAGCCATCTGTCCCTGCTGCATCTGAGTTGAAGAGGCTTGCATGTGCGACGGCATTTGGTTTTGTGCCATCTGGCCGGCAGCCTGAATACTGGGTTGTGGCATCTGTGACTGCATGTGATGGCTAAAGTGGGGTTGAGTCGGCGTAGCTTGCATCGTCGGAGTTTCTATCATAGGAGCTTCTTCGGCCGCGGGCACAGACGCTGAGCCTATGGCACTGGGAGTGGTACCAGAACCATCCCCAGCTGTCGCGCCCCTAGCTGCTTTGGCGGCTTTGCCCTTAGCAACCTTCCCCTTACTCTTCTTAGCCGGCGAATCGGTCGACCCATCGACTCCGCCGGCAGCGGAATCGCCTTCACCTGCATCCTTGGGCTTGTTCTTCGAGCCCTTCGGTCTTCCACGACGCTTAGCAGGATCCACGCTCATAGTGCTGTTGGCAAATTCTTCCGCCACTGATGCAGGCGGTGCCACAGGGGGGATGTTGATTGATGCTCTGGAAGCGTCCAAGACACTGTTATCCATCTCGTCCATCCAGCTGTCGTCATTATCTTCGGTGGATCTATCGTAGGTCGATGGCGCTGAATCAGCCTGTGCCGCCGAGCTGCCTATGCCTGCATTATCAATTGTCTGTGATGAGGACCCGACACGTGCAGCAGCTTTGGCCTGGAGTTCCTTACGTCTCTTGGCCATCGGTCCCTTCTTGATACCTTTATCTTTACGCGCCTTAGTGCCCTTACTACCTTTCGGTCTACCACGTGGTCTCTTCATCGGCGCTGGCTGAACATCTGTGGCCATTTGAATCGATTCTGCCACCGTGAATGAGTCGGATTGGAAGATCTCAGACATCCATGCGATGAACTTGGCACCACTGCCATTGCCGGCATCGCTCTGTGGTAAAATTCCATCAACAGGGGGAGGCGCAGATGGCGGACCACCTCCATATCGCGCTAGAGACGACAGCAACCGATGGACGATAACTCTCGGTTGCAGATTCTGTAGAAGCGCGTCTATACGCTGCTGCTCACTCTTTACCTTATGAAGGTAGTCGGAGGATTCCTCCTCAACTGGAACCGAAGTGCTGGGGCCCATACGTGTCGAAAGGGAGGCATTTGCACCGGGCATGCTTGCCTGCGACGGAATTGCTGGTGGAGGGATGCGGGTAGTCTGTTGCGGAACAGGTGGGACCGATGATGTCATGTCTGCTGGTGGAGCCGCGGCTGGGGGGTTGTTGTTTTGTATAACTGGAAGGGGGACTGACTGCGAATGCTGTTGTTGCTGTACTTGTTGTCGAGCCTGAGCCTGTTGAGCTGATGCCTCAAGGACACCAAGTCCACTGAGAGGTGAGGGGTTCGACGACTGAGTCGAAGCATTCCCCAGTGGCGTTGGCGCAATTCCAGGGCGTTTGGGCTGAGGGGCTCGCTTTCGCGAGTCCTGGAAAATCTGCTGGGCTACCTTTTCACTGGTCATGCGGGCATTCTTCTCAGTGTTCTCATTCGTATGCTTCCTAGTCGGCTTTGCGGTTGAGCTGGAGGAAGAGGTATCCCGGAAGTTCATTACGCCGAAATCACCAGCTTTACTATTAACAGTGTTTTGAAGTTTGCTTGGGACGTAGCTCTTCCGGCTCTCTTTATTTCCGCCATCAGATCGGGAATTGAAGGAGGGGAACGCTGTAGGGACAAAGTAGGGTTAGCGTCTTTATTACTGCGTCAGCTAAGTAGTCTGATCTTGAAGGTAGCTGCTAGTGACCATCATGACTGGACGGATCGCGAGTTAAAGTGATACGGGGTCATGTACCTTTAGGGTCCGCTTCGAATCTAATAGTCTGTCCTGCTTGCGCCTGCTTAGGTTGCCGTGAACGGCCCGATTCGCCTTGTTGCGAAGCTGCTTGGATCAAGAGTTGTCAGTAATCTTTTCCAATTATGTCATTGATCGTTGATGGTAAAATATCAAGCACCTCCATGGCTAATGGCGCAACTTGCCCCACTAGGCTCTGTTACGGTCCAGTTTGATTACTGTGAACCTTTTTCCCAAGGTGATGGAACAATTAAAACTTCCAACGTCCGTGACACCGATACTGTTCTTCCTTGATAGCCATGACCTTGGATGTAGATAGAGTCTCCAACTAGTCACTTTGGACGAAATCTCTTTTATACGTCCATACAAGGCTGAACGCCTACTCATGCCACAACAGCTAGCATTATGCCAAATCATGTGCCGAGGCAGCCATTGGGTGCTCAAAAGTGTTTACCATCACAGAAATAAGCAATCTGGTGATGTTGACGCTTTTCGCGGCCATTCTACCACTGACGCGAGCTACTTTGCAGCCCAAGGTGATTTATGCTAATGAGTGGCGTAATCGGTGTGATGAGCCCCAACATAATGATCCGATACGCGGACTCCAACTACAAATCATTACGATCCAGTCTTTGTGATGGAAGGTTACAGTATACTCAAATAACTTGTACCATATAAGTGATGCGGTTGTGTGATGGGAAATGTAAATGAGGTGTTACAGCACTCGCGATAGTTTTGACGTTGGTGGTGATACTAGCACGCAATGCGCTTCCAGATAGCAACGGACGCTTGTACATGGAATCATCTTACCTGGTGGCTGTGACATTAGTTCCAGCGCCGGATGACTATAAAAACAATAACTAGTCGAAATCCTGTAGACCAACAGCCGTTCTAGATGTCTATAGCTAGCGCTTGGCACCAGTAAAGCAAGATGCGGAACCGGCTAAGATACTCTACGGAGAAAATCCGTAAATGTAGATAGATGTATCGTGATATAAAGTCGATGTATAAATCCGGTAATAAAACGATGAAAATTCGAACGGGTGGCTATTTTATCAAGATGTCGGGATCAATGGCGATAATATTAGAGCTCTCCACGCCTAGCGTGCAATGAAGTCGCGGCTGGGAATTTTTGTATTTTTTTTCCTTTTGGTAAAAAAGATGCACGAAAAAAAAGGCTAAGAAAAAAAATAAAGGTAAAAAAAATAATAATAAAAGCTTTGAGTTCGCGACAACAGGCCGAGCGTTCGTAAACCAGGGCCTTGCTGCTTGCTCTGAGGTATAGACCACGAACAATGGGATTTTCGAGATATACCGAATTGTTATTGAAAAGGAAAGACAGCATAAACGACCGCTTGATGCAAAGTTGGATTAAGTGGTGATTACAACACGCGGTTGATAGTGGAGCAGGATGACAACCGTCCAAGGCTAGGTGAGGATGAAGTCGCGCGGCCGTCCATACACGATTGATAACGACACGGAATCCAGCCACAATAGAACCGAAAGCACCTTCCTGGCCATCAACTGATAGCAACAATGGAAAGAGCGAGTCGAAGTGTTCTATCTGCACGTAATAATAGAGCAGAAAAAAAGAAAAATAATTGAGACGACAAGATTCAGATCAAATCTCAATCAATAAATAATAAATCGGCCTTCTTTTTTCGATGGCAGATGTTATGGCCCTGTCAGGAACAGGAAAGGAAAATATGATAAAAGAAGAATGAAAAAATCGAGGAAAATATTTAAAGGACGAGCCTGACGCACGAGGTATATAATTGCGAAAAAATAAAATAAAAATAAAAACGCTCAATTAGGCTGGCTGATCGGTTGCGGAATGGGGGGGTGTCAAATGGTGGATTAAAAGCAATTATCATATTTGTTAATATCAGATACCTTAAAACATCACTGAATGAGAAAATATACAGGCGGCGGTGACGATCCATTGGGGTAAGGCCACGCGCTGTAAAGGATGTTTCAATCAATGCTTTGATGTGCTGGTTTTGGCGCGGAATGTGACCGGGGTGTTTTTTTTTTTGTTTATGACGTCCAATTGTTCATTCGAGAAAATAAAAGACTGGTCAAGATTGAAACTGAACATAAGATCCTCGAACTATATATTTATATACTTCACGTCTATATATATACTAAGCTGAACAATCAACTTATTTAAAAAGAATCTATCTTGGAGGCTCGCCGCTCCAGTGCTGGTCCTGAAATTTCTGCCTGACTGCGACACCAGGCTTCAAGTTCATACCAAAGTCTGTAGCCTTTGCCGTCTTTGGAAATATATATAGTCTAGTGTAAAAGGAGATTGGCACAACACATAACATTGTTCACTTTGACCTCATTAGAGATAGGGAAACTAAATTGATAAGATGTCATCATATGGTGTCCAATCCGGATATTCTCTAAAAATTGTGGAACGGCCATCCGATTTTTCAAGGAAGGTCAGTACCCATTCAAATGACATAAGATAATCAATACAAATATCTGCCAGTCATTGGCAACTTCCGCAGCCAATGATACTATCCACAGTACTTCAAGATAGTTCTTGTATGATAGGGTAATATTTAGTGTAAAATAAACATATTGACGCCCACACACTTGCATCAATGTATTTCGATATTAATAATTGTTTAATGTTGGTGACATCTCAGCTGCTCTTATATATAAGCCAGCTATAACTCGCAGTCTTTTCCCAATTGGTATGATACTGTGATGAGTGCCTAATTGATTCTAGCACTGTATATTCAAGCCCCAGCGCAAACAGACTTGCACTGTGTCTCACGGTCTTTGTCTGTAATATACACTGTCCTCAACATTGTAATTGCGGCAGCTCCTTCCGCTTAGTTATAACGGCCAGCCACAGCCTTGAGCCAAACGTCCTTGCATAATCGTCATTCCATCACCGACTTCAACCTCAACCCTTCCAACCCCACATTCTTTAGTCAGATACATCACCATCCTGTGTTTGACTTATTGTGATTTTTTCCTGGTGAAGTTGCATTATCATTTCTTTAAATCATCAAGTTTTTCGATCGATACCAAATTTGCGAACCTTTGCCAGTCTCACTTCGCACTGCTATACTTAACGGTTCTATCCGTCTATCGCATTCCGCGCCAAAAGCTATACCTCTGCATAATCACCAATTGCTCGCTATACGACGTCGTCGGTATCGTCGCATCATATCTATTCCCATATACATTGCTCATTCATTCCAACTGCGCTCATATTCATTTGCGCAACCAACATAACTTCACCATCGCTTGATAATCCCGCAATAAACCCCGCCGCCGCCATTATGTCCACTTACGGTCTTGTCTCCCTTCCTGTTCGGGTCTTCGAGGCCACTGATGATTCTCTTTTACAACTGCAGAGTGTCATTGGTGATGCTGGTCATGTCCTTCCACTGCCGATTCCTAACTTCAAGATTGGCACTCTTGACTCGTTGGTTTCCCAAGCGGACGAATTGGCGAAGCTCGCCCAGGTGGCGCAGGCCGTCGCTGGCAAGGTCGCCGAATCTCTGAAGAGCATCCTAGATGGAGATGAGAGCAAAATTGAACAGCAGAAGGTTGTCAACGATAGTGAGTCGCTTGTTCCCAATAACACCGTTGGCATGCCATAGCCATTAACCTAAGATTCAAGGACCCACGGATGCCTTCGTCACCTCTTTCCAATGGAACCGCGCGCGCTACCGGGCTGATAAGTCCATCGCTGAACTTGTCGATATGCTCCAGCAGGTACGATATAAATGGTTGACTAGACTCATGATGGTCATTTGGTTGTTAACATGTATTAGGAGCTCAACACAACGGACAATGACGTCAAGATCAAACTTCAGCAATACAACTCTATTAAAACTAACCTGGCAGCTGTCCAGAGACGCCAATCGTAAGTGACTTGGGATTTTTAGAAAGATGTCACATACTAACTTGTATCTGACAGTGGCAACCTTTTGACCAAGTCCCTGGCTACCGTCGTTGATCCCGCCCTCCTCATCCACGACTCCGAGTACATGGAATCTCACTTGATCGCCGTTCCCATCAACTCCAAAAAGGAGTTTATCCAGTCTTACGAAACTATTGCCCCTATGGTCGTCCCTCGTTCGGCTACCGAGATTGCGGCAGATGCTGAGTTCGTCCTGTATGCCGTTGTTACCTTCAAGAAGACTAGCGCTGAATTCCTTCACAAGTGCCGCGAGCAGAAATGGACTCCGAGACAGTATAAGTACACTGAGAACGGACGCCAAGAAGAGCAGCAGGAAGCCGATAGACTCACAGCTGAGGAGCGCAAGGTCTGGGGCGAGTCTCTTCGTATGGCCCGTTCTGGGTGGAGTGAGACTCTATCAATTTGGATGCACGTTCTGGTTCTGCGGGTTTTTGTCGAGGCTGTGCTGCGGTACGGTCTTCCACTTGACTATGTTCATGGCTTGATCCAGGTAAGTTTTGACAAGTATTAGCAACCGAAGTAAATCACATGTACTAACTGCTGAATGTAGACACCGGCGTCCAAGGGCACTAAGAAGCTCCGGACTGCTCTGGAAGATGCTTATGCCTACCGTCTTGCCGGAAACGATATGTCACGCGATAAGAAAGGAAAGGTAACTAAGGACGACGCTCAATTGACGTCGGAAATGGCGGCTGCTGGTTATGTTTCTACCGAGGGTAACGAGTACACGCCCTATGTGTACTACGAGTTAAGTTTCCCGTAAGAAGCGATGTTGTCTGATTGTTGTAGTTGGTGGTTCGAGCTTTTTGTTTCTATTTCTTGGGCATTGTTCATGATATCAATCTGCGTTCATCTGAGAAAGTTTTGCTGTTATTTAGTTTCATAGGATGAAGCGGCGTTTGGGAAAAGATTATGATGACGATTGAAAGAACATTTGCATTTTTTTGTTTAGCATTGACCGCCCATTAAGAAACATCAGTGGTTGCAGTGCGTCAAAAATAGGTTATATATTAACAATAGTGATCAATGTCCATTTTTCCCCTTGATGTCGGCCATGTCATAACCCGATCTATCGGAGTTCCGGACGCCACCTAGAGCAGACCCGGTTTACCCTAGTATCATTTATTCACTCTTCGACCTTCTTTCGCTCAATCACTAGCAACTTAAGCCTTGGGAATCAGCTCACGCTCACGAAGAGCGGCAACGATGTCAACAACGCACTCCTCAACGGACTTGAGGTCAGTGCGGATGGTGATCTCAGGGTTGAGGGGCTCCTCATAGGGCGCCGAGATACCAGTGAACTCTTTGATCTCGCCGGCGCGGGCCTTCTTGTACAGACCCTTGGGATCTCTCTTCTCGGCAACCTCGATGGGAACGTTAACAAAGACCTCGATAAACGGAATAGCTGCATCGCCGTTCTGCGCCTTTTCGTGAATGGCACGGGCCGAGTCTCTGTCGGCACGGTAAGGAGAGATGAATGAGGTGATGGCAATGGTGGCAGAGTCGGCAAAGAGTTTAGCAACCTCGCCGATGCGGCGGATATTCTCGTTGCGATCAGCTTCGGAGAAGCCGAGGTCTTTGTTGAGACCAAAGCGGACGTTGTCGCCGTCGAGGCGGTAGGCTGAGAGGCCAAGGTGAAGGAGGTGTTGTTCGAGGGCGGTGGCAACGGTGGATTTGCCGGAGGCAGAGAGACCGGTAAACCAGATGGTGAAGCCTTTTTGCTTGGCGAGAGTCTCGCGCTCGGCGCGGGAGAGCGACGGGTGCCAGGTAATGTTGCTGTGGGTGGGGTGTTAGTGGGATTCCGGTAGTATTAGGAGTTTACTTGTGTTTTTCATCGTTTGTCTGGGTTGATTGGCGGGACTGGTGGATGGGCGGAACATACGTAGCCATTGTGGAAGATTTGTGTGTGTACAAGATGAGATATACAATCAGAAATTCAGAAGAAAAAAAATCAAAAGTTTACAAAAGAGTCAGAATGTACCGGCGTGTGCAACTTTTTAAGTGGTTTCCTGATTTGTCAAGGTGATCCCAGAAGCAGAAGCTATATGCACCAAATAAGGCGATAAAATCAGCCGTTAAATCGGCTTCTATCCAGGTAGGCAAAGGGATTGTCCAGCGGGTTTATGGAGTGTTTACAGAGGGTTAGCGGCCATTGTTGGTGATGAATTGGTGCCAAGGATTGCAGGACAAATGATGGAAAAGCGTCGGATGGTAACTAAGACGATGGCGTGCTGGGGGGATTTGCGGGGCTTTTTTTTCTAGGTTGTGGGGGAACCGGAGGTGGGAAAACCTGAGGATGGGGTTGAGGGTTTGGTGATGATTGATTGGTTGAAGTGCAATTATGTTTACTTGTTTGTTGAGGATTGGGGAAGGGCTGCGGGAGGATGCAGGTCTTGGACATTTTGTAGGCCCGGAGCCGGAGCGGAGACGAGGGTTGGTGGGGGATACAGCGCAGTAAGGAGTCTGATTAGACTGAACATATTAAGAAGATGCAACCATGTTGCATGAGAAATTAAGACTTAGGTCATGTTGTGTACAACATGTTCAGGTGAAATGCTAATATGACACCATGTGGCACTATATCATATCTTGTATGTAGTTGCCACAGGGTCTCGGACCTTCAAACCTTCTCTCGTCCAATCTACGCCATGAATCTAGGCATATACTACAAGATTCCATATGAGTTAGTCAAACAGTTCCAACATAAAAACCAAAACTCTCTACATAACCATAGCCCATGCCATCAAAAAAGCATTCACAATATAAAAAGGACCACTAACCTGTGCCCACTTCGGCTCAATAAACAATGAGTCCGAATCCGCCACCACTTTCCCATCCAATCCCTCAATCCGCGCCTTTACAAACGCCTTCCGTCCATCTAGTCTCTCCACCTTGCTCTTCACAACATAGAATCTATCCGCCTTCGCCGGCCTCCGGTAATTCAGGTTCAAATACGCCGTCACCGCCATGCGCTGCTTCATCAACGGAATACAGCAAAACCCACTCTGCTCATCCAAAATCGTTGCCAACAACCCACCATGGACAATCCCCGGATGTCCACACAAATCATGCCCCAAATAAACAATCGTCGTAATCTCCTTCCTATTCCCACTCCTAAACGTCAACGGCGTCGTCGGCAGCATCCCCGGCCCCACCAACGTCTTCCCCGTCAGATTCGTCTCGAGAACCTTGGCTGGCATCTGCGCGTGTGGCCGGCATTCCTCCAGCGTCTTGTCGGCACGGAGACTCTGCACAAGGGGTAGCGCAGCCATTTGCTTTTCGATTTCCTCGGCGGCGGCGTCGGTGGGCTGGAAGCGGAGGAGGCCTTCTTTAGAAGAGAGGAAAGAGAGGCCAAGGAGTTCGGCAGGCATGGTGGTTATCATAGTAGTCACGGCACCAGCGGAGAAGAGGGCGCCTGCAGCGGTGGTCCAGGCAAGGATTCTGCCAAAGGTTTGAAAGGCGGTGCGGCCGGTAGAAGCTAACTAAGTTAATCAAGAACAGGTCGCTAATGTGGAGCTTGCAACTTACCAGTAGTAGCATGACGGCCGGTAGCTACCGTAGTTTGCCGGATGGTCGGGCGGAGAGCCACCTTGAGTAGGGGGGTACGGAAGGACATTCTAGGTTTGGGGTTAATAATTGGTTATGACACAAAGATTGTGAGAATCAATGCGTCGAGGTAGAAGGACTAATTGGTGCTGTTGTGCAGTTAAAATGGCATTTTGGATTGAAGTGTTGTGGCGTGGTACTCCAATTGGCTTCGGTATTACCTTGTGAAGTCCGGCAAATTACTCATTGATTATCTAGAGCAATAGGGTTGTCCCGATGATTACATGAATGAAAGAGTCTTTTCAACTGTATTGATCTCGAAGGAGCTTGGATCAAATAACCCTTGCATTCGGCTTTAATTATAGGGTTGCCAAAGGTGGTATAATAGTGACCCTAACCCTTGGTGACAATGGATATTCACATAAAATAACTGCTGTGTTACCATCAATATAACTGCCCTTGTTTCACCTTTGATCCGATTGTTATTGAAAATTTCCTTCAGAATCTTAGCGATAATTGTTTTTTGTCGTCCTTTGCAAACTTCACTAGCATTCATCATCATGGTTACGGCATCTCGTCTCCGCTTTCCGCGGGAGGACCCTGTTCCTAACAACCAGTTCCTTCGTACGAAGGCTAACTTCAAAGAAGGAATAAAAGAAGAGATTACGGCCATGGTGCCGGATAATTACAAGAAGATAGTACGTACAGCCATTTCCGTCATCTCTAATGATCCGAATATTAAAATCCTCAGGCTTTTTTTTCCCTTCCCAAATCCGAACTCCGTCCCCTCAAGCTCGCCGGTGACTGTTCCATTCTTTTCCGCCGCTATGCAATCGCCCATTCAGTTGATATCAATCTTCTTGGAAATGATACCCTTATGCTTCGCGCGCCATGTGCCAACTCGCTTCGCCAAGTCATTGACAAGATCAGTACACTTTTCCATAAGTACGCCGCCTTGGACATCCCCATCACTACCAAAGCCTGCTGGGTCTGTCCCATAGATTGTATTGCAGTCAACGATCGTGTTAGTTTCCCAGAAGAGGGAGGCAAGATGGTGCCCAAGAGAGGTAAACTGGACAGACAAGGCGGTGACAAGCTGGCTTGGACGGTCAATGAGGATCCCAAAGGAGTGGGGTTGTTTGTCAAGTTAATAGCGCCGTTGATTAAAATAGACTTTGTACGGCTGTTTGAGTTGCAGGTCAAATGTAAAATTCGTGTGCAGTTTGGGCTGCTGAAGATCCTGGGTGTGGCCAAGGGGCAGAGGGCCAATCCCGACACATTCAAGCTGATGCTGGAGCGCAAGTCAAGAAAGCTTAAGCCTAGAGTTTATCCTAAGTGAGTCGTGATACACCCCGATATTTGATGGAGACGGGTCATATGCTAACGATATATACAAGCCTGGGTGGCTTTGAATACTGGAGGAAATTGGTCAAGGCTGCCGAAAACTTTAACAACAAACACGGAATGAAGGATCTTCACGGTGATCCGATTGAGGCCAATGTCTTCGATACTGTGGTACTTATGACTACTGATGGGGATCGTATTTTATTGCTTGTTGATGGCAACCAGGCTGATCGAAATGGTGGCGATATTCCCTTCCATGGGGTTTTGCAGAAATCAGAACCCATGATAACTTCCAAGGCCATTGCCTGTGCTTGTACTCACCGGTAAGTCCTAGATGAAGCAAACAGATAAATGTAAGTGCTGACATATCGCACAGCGGTGCTGACTTCCAGTTCACTTTTGAATCCGACGACACTGAAGACATGACTGCTAGCTCGATTCCAGTCTTCACTCAGGCCCTTCGCTTCACTGGCAACCGTTCAGAAATCAAGCCCTACAACGTTACTTGGAATACGTCTAAGAATCTTGATGTTGATATCAAGCACGTCGAGATCATCACAACCCGTCGGTACACTCTTCGAAATACCAGTTACATCTTTGTCCTGACGCTCACTCGTCGTTGGAACGGCCCCACCTCCCAGCCCGTGATGGCTGTGGAAACGGGATTGCAGTTATACTATGACGAGTGGGATCGGGAGGTTTCCACGCCGAGAGAGCCCACCAAGACAACAGTGAACATGAAGGCCATGTTCAATGGGTCTGGCCTCGGCAAATCGTATGAAGAAGGACTGGGGGAATTTATGAAGGGGGTCGATGATATTCTGACCTTGATTGAGACTGCAGGTGAGATCAACCCTTGAATAGCGAGCTAGCGATACTTTCTAATCAATGAGAATACTAAAAACAAAATGTGTGGAAAATTCTCACTACTGGTATCATGTCTATGTTTTTGTTATTATATTTAAGCAAGTAAATGTCTTCTAAGTTGTAGCTGCAGGCTGGCTAGCCGCCTGGGCAGCCATCATCTTTTGCCGGAGAGCTGTATAAAGTTAGTCACGTGACCCACAAGCGCCTGGACATTCCGCACTTACACTCGTCAATAGCCTGCATCTGCATACTCTTTTGCGTTATGATGGCCTCCAGCTCCTGCAGCGACTTGGTAAGTTCTACCGTTTTACTCTCGTAGTACTTGATCGCATCGTCCACAGACTATTTTACTATTAGCCACAAATTCTCCCCTCATTCCTTCCCGGCATCTTCCATCCTCTTCGCCACCACATCCAGCAGACCCTTTTTTTTGTCCAAGACACATACCTTCTCGACTAAGAATCCCGTCCCGATATCAATCAACACCCTCTTCTTATCCTGCAAAGTCCCCCGCACATACAAAGAAGTCGTCAACGGCACCAGCGCCTTCTCCTCGCCTTCGGGCGCCTGCTTTCTGGCCTGTACACAGCGAAGAGACTCGCGAAACTTGGCATGCGCGGCGTTTAGAGAGGTGAAGGAAGCAGAAAGATGCTCGAGGTCCTCAGTGAAGTTTTTTTTGAGGAGGGTTAGTTGTTGGATGTCGAGGGAGTCGACGTGGACTGTGTGGGGGGGGGGGGGGTAATTAGTCAGTGAGAGAGCGGGGTTGACAGAGTTGGTGGAGGCGCTAATTGAGGAATATGGGATAGTACCTTGTTCTTTGGAGGCCATTTTTGGGGGTGGGATAGGTGAGTAGGTATGAAAAGGGTATAAGGAGATGAGAACTGATGATGTTGTCTTGTTGCTGTTTTTAGAGGGTCGACGTGGGGGTTCACTTTTGGTTAGTCCAGGGACCACATTTCGTACAGTGTTGTCAGTACTGTGAGATACTGTACTATAGGTAATATAGCCATACATAGCTAACGACATGTCATGATGTTCCAAAAGTTGAGAGTTCAACTAAAAATACAATTAGTTATAAAATTACACTATTTCACAATATCCTACACTTCAGTAAGCAGTTTTTTCACATAGTTATACATCTCACCGAGCTTCACCGTCTCCTTGGTGTCTTTCCCTCTGCACTGGACCTCCACAGTGCCTTTTTCAGCTTGTCTCCTGCTGAGGACAATGATAATGGGATAGCCCACCCAATCAGCATCATTCATCTTCCACGGCAATTTGGCTATGCGGTCATCAATGATGACATCTAGTTTCTGCCCGTATTCGTCAATCCGGTTCGCCAGCATGTCGTAGACTTCCTTGCCCTTCTTGATAAAAGCATCGTCTGTGACAATGCACACATCAAATGGCGCAATGACAGCAGGCCATTCAAACCCGTTCCATTTTGGGTTAACTCTTTCTGCAATAGCACCCATGATACGGGTGAGTCCGAGGCCGAAACAGCCCATGTGCAAAGGGGAAGCAACCTCTTCCTGACCACTGGGCGACAAGAATGCAGGAACAGAAACCCGGGCGTTCAAAGCCTCTGAGTAGCGAGTCCCTAGATAAAAGGCATGTCCCAATTCCAGAGTCTTGGAAGTCTTGAGATGGCCGGTGCGGCAAGACGGGCAGGTGCTTCCGTCAGCGACGCGCATCAGGTTGATGGGGTTCTCGGGCGTCGGTTGAATCGTCCGGATATCGGTGGAGATTGTAGGTTGGATAAGGTCGGGGATCACAGTATTGTCAGGAGGAGTGAAAGCGTGACCAAGACGGAAATCAACAATGTTGACAACTTCAACCTGTTCTTTAGTGTCCTTGTCAACGGGAGCTAGAGCTTCGGTCCAGAAGCGGGTAGGGTTTTCAATTCCAGTGTCCAGATTAGGCACAAGAGCCTTGACGGCATGGAGGTTTAATCCAGAAGCGCCCGAGGAACCAGAACAGAAAAAAGCGTTTACTAAGGTCTTTCTATCCTTGGTGATGCCTCTCCAAATCTTTACCTGTCCTTTGAGGATAACTGGTGCCGCCTCTATCTCAGGGAGAGCCTCAGTTGCCATCTCTTCGTTGGCAACATAGTCACAAGAATCACAGCTGACGACAATGTCCTCACCGTACTCACTCTCGACGTGGAACTCATGGCTGAGGTTACCACCCATTTCACCGGTGCTGGCGACGGCTTGTTTCAAGGGGAACTTGAGATCAGTGAGGAAGTTCACATAGGCAGCACGGACTTCATCATAGGTCTTCTTGGCGGAGGGTGCATCAAAATCAAAGGTGTACATGTCCTTCATGATAAATTCACGGCCACGAAGGAGGCCATGACGGGGGCGGGGTTCGTCACGGTACTTGTTGGCTGTCTAGTGTTAATTTATAATCCCAGACAGACAGAGATATGCAAAACTTACTGATTTGGTAGATACGCAGCGGGAGTGACTTGTATGAGTACACACAGTTGGCAATCAACTTTGTAATTTCCTCTTCGTGAGTGGGGGCCAAAAGGTATGGGATACCTTTCCGGTCCTCAAACTTGAACAGGTCTGGGGACATGGATTGGAAACGGCCAGTTTTATCCCAGAGTTCCTTGGATGAAACATTCGAGAGAATGACACGATTACCGTTGACTGTCCGCATGTGATACTCAAGAAGAGCCTCAAGCTTCTTTTGGACACGTTGGCCCATGGGAAGCATATGGAACATGCCAGTATTGGCCTACAGCATGTTAATACATGACCTCAACCAATAAAAGAGAATGTTTTCCTACCTGACGAAGAAAGCCAGCTTTCACGAGTCGGGAATGTCCCGAAGCTGTCAACAACATAGGTTAACATCAGCCCTGTAACAACATATAAAATGCACTTACTGTCACCTTCGGCTTCTTTAAACCCGCCAGTGGGTACCCAAAAGGAAGTTAATGTGTTTCTCACAGGTGGACGAGACTGCGGACCATGTTAAATATTATTCTCATGGCATGATCCAATCTCACTTACTGTGCTGTGGATCTTTATCCGGCTGTACATCTGAATGAACGGCATAACCGCCCGTCTCTGGCTGGCAAGCCTCAAAGAGGACATTGACAACAATCCCTGAATCATTGTGACTTATAGTCCCAATATCAATTATCAAAACTGGTCTGTTAGTAGGTCATCAGGTAGCTTTTGGTTGTTTTTTCCTCAGATATTCAAACCCTATAAACATGTGAATTACAAGGTTCACGTGACTATTATTTTTTATTTTCACCCCTATGTAGGGCGTGTAATCAGTTAATCAATTCCTATCTGCCCCACCGCCCGGCAAAATTTCCAGAAAAAAAAGTTCAACTTTTTTCAGTTGGAATTGAAGCGATTTCAGTTTTGATGGTGGATCTCGCGATACTTGATCAAGACATGGCCTTTTACTAGTGATTTTTCACCCTGATATTCGCGAGCATAAGGCTGATTCACACTCACATATTCTTCTTTTTTTCTTTTTTTTTCTTGTTGCTTTTTCTCCACAGATACCACACATACACACAACCATGGGCAAATCTCAAACTGCCCAAGGTGGCAATACCCAACGGTTGAACAAGCGCAAAGGTGACCACAAAGACAGCAAGTTTCCCAAGCGTGGAAGAAAATATGAAGAGAGTATTCCCAAGAAGGGCGATCAGGACCGTGAGACTCTTTTGAATGAGATCAAGCTTCTAGGTGGTGACGCCGAGGATCTCGACCTCATCATGGGTGCTCAGTCCGACTCCGAGGTTGAGGGTGACAACAATGTTGCTGGAAACCTCCAAAGCGAATTGCTCAAGTTTGCCGCTGGTCTTGGTATTCAGGCACCACCGGATGAGGACGAGGAGGTCCAGGCTGAGGTTGCGGTCAATGCTGCCGAGGATTCTGAGTCCGACTTTGAGGAAGATGACGACCAGGAGGCCGCTATTGAGAAGGCCAAGGAGGACTCCAAGACCAAGACCGAGTTGAAGAAGGAGAAAAAAGAGCAAGAGCGCAAGGAGAAGAAGCAGAAGGAGCGCGAGGAGAAGGAGCGCAAGAAGGAGGAGAAGAAGAAGGCCGGGGAGAAGGTTGAGATTGTGAAGCCCAATGAAGCCGCTATTGCCGAGAGACAAAACTTTGATTCCAAGAAGTCCAGAATGGTGCGCAAGAATAAAAAGATCCCGCGCACAGATGCGCGAGTGTAATTATATGAACCAAATGCTAATAAATCACATTTCTGGACAGACCTTTAAGCCCCATGCCGATTGGCATGCTACCGAGCTGCCTGCGCTTCCCGAACCTACTTCCGATGACATCACCAAATACATCGCTGTCATTCAGACCCTCAAGGACCACGCCAAGAACCTTCTCGAAGCCGACGCCTCTCTATACTCAACGACAATCTTAGCCTCTTCCTCTCATAAGTTCTTGTCTACCATCATGGCCTCCGGTACCATGAGCGATAAGGTCTCCGCCTTGACTCTCGCCATCCAAGAGTCTCCTCTTCACACAGCTCGTCCCTTCGATGCCCTTATTAACTTGGCCTTCAAGAAGTCTCGTAGCCAGGCTATTATTGCCTTGAACGCCGTCGTAGATTTACTTGGCCCCGGTCTCGTGCTACCTGCCAACCGCCGCCTGCGCCAGTTCCGCCTGCAGCCCTCTCTTGTTGGTGCGCTTCAGGCTGCCAATGTCACTAAGTGGTCTCCGCACCAACCTCTTCCCGCTGGTCTCACTGAACGTCATTTAATCTACTGGGCCTACGAAGACTGGCTTAAGGAGGCTTACTACCGGGTTATCCAGCTTCTGGAGACCTGGGCCACCGACGAAGTCAACTACTCGCGGTCCCGTGCCATCGACTTCATTTTCAATCTTCTTAAGGAGAAGCCCGAGCAGGAGGCTAACCTGCTGAAGCTTCTTGTCAACAAGCTTGGTGACAGAGATCGCAAAGTTGCTTCCCGGACATCTCATCTTCTGCTGCAAGTCCAGAACATGCACCCTGGTATGAAGGCTATTGTCGTCAAGACTGTGGGATCGGAGGTTCTCCTGCGTCCCCGCCAAACCATTCGTTCCCGCTACTACGCTGTGAACATGCTCAACCAGACCATTCTCTCTACCAAAGAAGCCCAGGTTGCTGAGGATCTTGTCAAGATCTACTTTGACCAGTTCCAAATATTACTCAAGAGCGGCGACCTTGGTCTACCTTTGGGTAACGAAGTTACCAAGGAAAAAGACAAGAACGGTAAGAAGGGCGGCAAGCGTATACGAGGGCCCAAGGCGAAGCCTGCTATTGTTCATCAGGGAGACTCCTCAGAAAAGTTGGTCTCCGCCATCTTGACCGGTGTTAAACGTGCCGTTCCCTTCACTGCGGCAAACTCCACTCTTTTGGATGACCACTTGGACACCCTGTTCAAGGTTGCTCACTCATCTAACTTCAACACCAGTATCCAGGCCCTCACTCTGATTCAGACTCTCTCTACCAAAAAAACAATCATGATGGACCGCTTTTACCGTGTTCTGTATGAGTCTCTTCTTGACCCGCGGTTGATCACCTCTTCCAAGCAGGCCATGTACCTCAACCTGCTTCTCCGCTCCCTCAAAACCGATGTCGATGTCAGGCGTGTCAAGGCTTTCGCCAAGCGTATGATTCAAATCACAAGTGTTCACCAACCTCTATTCATTATCGGACTCTTGTATGTTCTTCTGCAGCTTCGCAAGACCATGCCTGATCTAGCCACCCTTATAAACGAGCCTGAGGAGGAGATTGATGACCCAAAAGAGGCCTATAATGGCCGCAAGCGTAACCCCGAGTTCAGCAATGCTCACCGAACGTGTCTCTGGGAAGCTGTAAGTTACCCATATTCTAGAAATCTTGAAACTTTACATATCACTAACACTCTTATAGACGCCTCTTACTTCTCATTACCACCCTTCAGTCTCCGTCTATGCCGCCGGCCTTCTTGCTGGCAGAGACCTTCCCCAGAAGCCTGATCTTGAGTCCCATAGTCTTATCCGTTTCCTCGACAAGTTCGTCTACAAGAACCCCAAGGAGAAGGATGGCACTCATGGTCAATCCATCATGCAGCCTCTCCATATCAAGAACGATATCAAGGACGAATGGCTCCGCAGCAGAAGCAGTGCCACCGCTATTTCCAATGTCAATACCCCCAGCTTCTGGAACAAAAAGAAGGAAAAAATTCCTGTCGAGGATGTCTTCTTCCACGAGTACTTCACCCAGGTTGGAAAATCCTCAAAGACCGCCAAGAAAGTTGTCAATCTCGATGACGACAACGACGAGGTCCTCAAGGCTCTCGTTTCTTCCTCTGGTATCAAGAACGAGGATGACGATAGCCAGTCTGACCTCGACATAGAAGACTACTCCGACTCCGAAGATGACACAGACCTTGCCGAGGCCATGACTGATTCCAACGAGGATAGCGGTGAAGCTGCCGGAGGCTGGGAAACTGGCAAGGGCGTTGACCTCAGCCTGGATTCTAATGGTGAGGAAGAAGGCGGTGATGATCTTCTGGCGGACTTTGGCGATGATATGTCTGGGGAGAGTGATACGGAGCCGGAGTTACAGAGCGCCTCTAGAAAGAAGGTTGGTGGCCGGATGTCGAGAAAGGAGTTCAAGGCGTTGCCCATGTTTGCATCAGCGGATGACTATGCTGGGCTCATGGAAAACGAGGATGATGAAGATATGGGGCTGTAAAAGCATGTTGGGATTTGATTACTTAGTTTGGTTTATTTTTTCATGACCGGGTTTTGTTTATATGATACTGTGTATATACCCATCGCAGTATGGCATTTGAATCTGTCTGTTGCGTAATATATATATAGGTATAGAGCCTGCCACATCTACCTAAGACAGGGACTGTACACTATCGTGATCCTCGAAATTGACGTTATTCTTAACCACGAGTTAAATAATTCACTAAAACCCATGAATAATTTCTTAAAAAATCGGTGAATACATGCAGGAAAGCCTTGAGTTTCTCAATCATAAACAAAAACATACATTTGCACGTCTCACTAGCATCTCCAACAATTAACATCACCAATGCATCTCATAATCCTTAACACGGTAACTACTGTAAAGGCTAAGTAAACACAAATTCAACCCATAACCCTTGCTTCTGCCTGAAAATTTGGGCCCCCAACCCAGAAACCTAGCTAGAACAACAATTTTTTTTCTCATCACCGGATTTTGGAAGAGGCTCTCACTGAAACCTTCAACATCAGCACCAATTTGCTTATATCCAGTCTCTTTGTACCATTATATTTGTACTTCTACTACTTGTCAAAGTGAGTCGTTCCTTTTCTGCGTCAGCCTGCCCTATCTGTTGCCACTGGACTCCGGGGTGTCATCTGGTTATCACAATAATAAATTTTCTTGTAGAAGTTGCAAGTGCAACTTGGTGAGG
Organism: Ambrosiella xylebori; assembly: GCA_002778035.1. Lineage (NCBI taxonomy): Eukaryota > Fungi > Ascomycota > Sordariomycetes > Microascales > Ceratocystidaceae > Ambrosiella > Ambrosiella xylebori. The sequence goes on from PCDO01000011.1 coordinate 348,032, forward strand.
GACAGTGGCTATTGAGAGCCCAGATTCTCGACCTGGTCCGGAACTATTCCACAAAAGAGTTCTAAGTTAAGTCTCAAAAAATTCTGCTATAGCTGATGTTAGGGTTGGAACGCATAATATAGGGTTATGTTGACATCACTGATCTGGACTTTATCCAGTCGGAGTATGATGTGACAACCCTTTTGCATGTCGGACACCAACTATGATCTCATGAGCGGTTTATTCATTAGCGGTGATCGGCGGTTATTGGATGTTACTGGCTCATGTGGTGTCGGGAAACACAATAAACCTCCATTATCCATCACCACTACTTTATAAAAGGGCCAAGGAACCCAGCGGTTCCCGACATTCCAATTACCTTGCCCACGCCACCCCACGAGACTCACCAACCTTTTGCCCGCCATGACAGTCCCGCTCATCGGTCTGAAAAGCTTCCACCGGGTTCTGCTGCGACAGGAACACTACATAATTTCTCCCGACGGCCCCGCCTCGTCATGCTCGCCCTGTTTTCTCACGCCGTACTATTGCATCCCTTGACCCCGCCCCTGACCACTGCATTCCACTGGATTCTTTTGCGGCTTCTGAATGCACAGTGGTGGCTTGTGTGGTTGTTGGTGGGCGGGTGCAGGCTATGGCGTCAGAGAGAGGCGGGGGTGATGATGGGAACATGGCTGGGAATACGGTGCCCCTCACTGCCCCTCACTTGGTTACGATCAGTTGTTTCAATTGGGGTTTTGGTGGGTGGAATGTAGTAGTAGAAGTTCCCGCGTTGGTTCCAGTTGATGTAGCTCGGCACAACAACAATTGGACGATAACAGCGGGAACACAAGCTCCGGATTACCCCTCCTCAACATCACCACCCCCACAAACATCACAATTGCCAAAATATAACACTGTTCCATCTTAAACATAGTCACGTGTTTCTTACCGCTCCGTTAGTCCGTCCCAGAGCTCGTTTGGCCTGTTTATAGGCCACTGTAAACTGTTGTAACCAGTTGATGTTCAAACAACACTATTATACACTCGCCTCCCCGATTCGGAAAGAGGCATGGCCCGTTCGGGGCTGTCATTGGCTGGATCGGCCTTACTAACGGGCAGCTTCTCCACACCCTGCAGATGAGCCCCTCCCTCCTGAAAATTCGGGCCCTACCCCGCCAGATTACTTCTACCAGCTTTGCTGCCTCGTCTCTTTCTCGTCCTTTTCTCTCTTCTCGCGTTCAGACTCCTGTTTCTTTCCGGACTTTCTCGACTACCAACAACAAAATGACTATCAAGGTGTAAGTATACGGTGCATGGTGGTGATGTTGTGGCAACTTGTCAAGCTGTCTTGGTCAATTGGGGACCTGGCTTCCGTTGTGATGACAGTTTTGATGAGGCTTAACGCGGCTCTAGCTTAACTTCATAAGCTCTCATAACTAACGCGCCATGATACAGTTACTTCGATCTCGAGTGGGAGGGCCCCAACGCCTCTGGTGCCGTCGAGGGTAAGTCGAGCCTTACCGATATAAGATACATTGTCCTTTTATGGATTACATTCTAACGTTATTGTCTCTACAGCCCAGAAGGGTCGCATCAACTTCAACCTCTTCGATGACGTTGTCCCCAAGACCGCCGAGAACTTCCGCGCTCTCTGCACTGGCGAGAAGGGCTTCGGCTACGCCGGCTCTTCTTTCCACCGCATCATCCCCGACTTCATGCTTCAGGGTGGTGACTTCACCCGTGGCAACGTAAGTTACCACCGAAGCTATAGATTCTTTGAACAAATTGATGATGCTAACAAACGCACAGGGCACTGGTGGCAAGTCCATCTATGGTGAGAAGTTTGCTGATGAGAACTTCAAGCTGACCCACAACAAGCCCGGTCTGCTGTCCATGGCCAACGCCGGTCCCAACACCAACGGCTCCCAGTTCTTCATCACCACCGTTGTCACCTCTTGGCTCAACGGGCGCCACGTCGTTTTCGGTGAGGTCGCTGATGAGGAGTCTATGCGCGTTGTCAAGGCCGTCGAGGCCACCGGTTCCGCTTCCGGTGCTGTCAAGTACGGCAAGCGCCCCACTATTGTTGCTTCCGGCCAGCTGTAAATTATTTTCTATTAATTGAAACTGATGATGCGTTTTAAGTAACGCGGAAATGTGTTTGATGACAAAATTTGTTTCCTATTGCATCTCTACGTGATATCTCTTGGTAATTATGTATGTTGTAAGCTCCAGCCTTGTGATGGGCTATATATACATATTCGTAGCACTGTAAGGCTGGAGCTGTCAAGAGCGTGCAGCTCCGTCCTGGGCCTGATTGTAGGTTGAAGGATTAAGCTCATGGTGGAGTTCATGGTGGGGTAACGTCTGTCATCTGGATACTGGCGAAAGTCTGCCAGGTGCCAACAAAATGGCTGATCCCTGTTGAAATTATTATACTATCGATAAGAAAATCGCAGCAAAAAGTTGCAGAGCGTTAATCAGGTTTGCTAGACTCCACGGCCCAAAGGTAATAGAGTACTCGATAATCGCCATTGTCTATCACCTAATTGATATAATTGTTTTTTACCTTTTTCAATTCATTATATCACCCCTTCACTCGATCAACGCGACCATGGATATCTTCAAAGTCCTCTCCCGAGGCGCCAAGAAACCCTCAAAGACCGCCGCCGCCAAACAACCCGTTGCCCCCCGCGTTGTTCCTTCTGCCGGTGCTGAAATCAAGGCACAACTTTTCGGTGGTGGCGGCAAGAAGCGCAAGAGGGAAAGCGATGTAGTAGCTGAGAAACCAGAAACTGCCGAGAACAAGGGGACAAAGAAGGGGAAGAAAAATGTCAAGTTAGTGGAGGATGATTTGCCGGAGGTGAACTTCTTTGCGATAAGTGGGGTGAAGGAGGAAGGGGATGGGGGGCATGGTGGGGAGGGTGTTCCAGAGGTTGTTGAGGAAGAAAGTGAAGAGGTGATAGTGGTGGAGGAGGCGCCGGATAGGATGGGGGAGGAGGAGTGTAAACAGGTTTTGAGGGAGCATCGGTTGAAGGTTTCGTTGCTGAGAGGGGTAGACAGGGGGAATAAGAAGAAGAACTTGTCGAAGAAGGAAAAGAAAAAGGAAATGGCATTCTATCCTGAGCCACTTACGGGCTTCGGGGAGCTCCGGAGTTGCTACGGGGTCCATAAGCAGATTCTAGCCAACATTGAGGTCCAGGTGTACAAGGAGCCCACGGAGGTTCAGATGGGGGCTTTGCCGTTATTACTGAATGCCAAGCGGGCCGTTGGTGATGGCGTGAAGGGGTTTGGAAAGAAGGACAAGGCCGATTTGCTAGTCATAGCACCAACAGGAAGTGGTAAGACGATGGGATTCATGGTACCGGCTATTGAGTCTGTACTCAGAAGGCGGACAGAGGAGAAGAGCAGTGAGGCGAGGGTTTCTGTGGTCATTTTGGCGCCAACGAGGGAGCTAGGATATCAGATTGTTAATGAGGGGAGAAAGTTGGTAAGGGGAACAGGCGTGAAGATTGTCATGCTCAAAAAGGGGATGCGGCTGGCCGGTGTTGAGGATGCGGCTGGTGTCTCTTTGGACGAGGAAGAAGATACAGAAGCTGAGGCTGAAGATCACAAGGATAATGAGAGCGTCAAGTCCGATGACGATACACCGCTTACTCCGGTTGACATCCTTGTCACTACGCCGATGCCCCTCCTCAACTATCTCAACAAAAACCCTGAATCCCCCCTTCACCTTACCACCGTCACCCACCTCGTCCTTGATGAAGCCGATATCCTTCTCGACCAACTCTTCCGCGAGCAAACTACGGCCCTCCTCCCACTAATGCCCCACCCTCACCTCACCCGCTCCCTCTGGTCCGCCACCATCGCCTCTAACATTGAAGCCCTCATCACCCAACTCCTCCCCTCCACTAACCCCCTCATCCGCCTCGTCGTCGGCCTCAAAGACACCGCCGTCCCTAACATCCGCCACCACCTCACCTTCACTGGCTCTGAACTCGGCAAAATCTACGCCATCCGCTCCCTCCTCCGCCCGGCCGGCACCGACGAAATATCCATCCGCCCCCCCTTCATTGTCTTCACGCAAACTATCAACCGCGCTGCCGCCCTCCAAGACGAACTCCGCTACGACATCCCTCTCGCTGCTGGCGGCTCCTCGCGTATCGCCTCCCTGCACTCCGGGCTCACCGACAACCAGCGCGCCGCCATCATGCGGCAGTTCCGCGCCGGGGAAATCTGGATCCTCATCACCACCGACGTGCTGGCGCGCGGCATCGACTTTGCTGGCGTCAACGGCATCGTCAATTATGATATCCCCACGTCCACGGCCACGTATATCCACCGGGCCGGACGCACAGGGCGCGCGGGGAGAGACGGGGGCATTGCAGTTACCCTGTGGACCAAGGATGACATTCCGTACGTCAAGATCATTGCCAACGTGATCGTCGCCTCGGACAAACTGGCCGGACGCACCGGGGCGGACGCGGGGGTACCTGCCAGTCTGCTGGCATCATTGCCCGAGGTGTCGAAGCAGGAAAAGAAAAAGCTCAAGGAACGGGGCGTCGAGGCAAGACGGAGTGGGGGACAGAGCGCCAAGATTACGACCAAGAGTGGGTGGGAAAGACAAAAGGAGAATAACCGGAAGGTCGCGGTGGAGAATACTAAGCGGAAGAAGTGGTTGGAAAAGGAGCGGAGAAGGCAGGAGAAGGTCGGAGGTGCCAGTGGTCCGGAGACAGGGGATGAGGAGTTTGGTGGTTTTGATGATTAAATGAGAATTATATCGGGATGTGTTTAATTAGTATATACCTGGGCTTGGTCCTATCTTTTGTTTCACTGGGTCACTTAATATAGGCGTTCAAAAGTCGTCAATAGTTGGATATACAAAGTCGGCAGTATTCTTTCACGTGACTAGATACGATCCAAGAAATTACAATATATTCATCATGACACATATGTACAACATCAGAGAGCAGATCTAAATACCTAAATCAACTAGCCATCTGCGTTCCTAAAAAAAAAAAAAAGAAAACACGCTAGAAGAGAAAAAGACATCATAATCTTCGTACAAACCTCACTTAAATCGCCAAAAACGGCGATCCAAAGGTCCTAAAGGCTGTCGCCATATCGAACTCCGCCTCCAAATCTCCCCGCTTCCACATCTCCTCCATAACTCCTACCGCCTTCCTCGTTGTCTCTGATACCTTGATAACGCCCATGTTCTTCTCCAGCATCCGGAACCGACTCTGAAGTTCCGGCGGCGCCAGACATCCCGCGGTCAGATACGGCCAGCAGACAGATTGCAAGAACATGGGACTGGGAAGTTCCTCAAGGAGATTGAGCGTAGTCAGAATCCCGAGTTTGATTTCCGGGGATGATGGCACCCAACCCGAGACGATGGTGCGGAGATAGACAAGTGAGGCACTTGCCCAGATTTGTGTGGTCAGGGGAATCAGATCACGAGTTTTATTTCCAAAGTCGCCAAAGGCCTGTGCCTTTTTTCGTCCGAGAGGACAGCCAACTTGGTGGATAGGCATCACGAGGGGGGGCACGGAGGCCGGGTTGTTAATGTCGTGTTCGGGATCTTCGGCAGTAAGAGTCTCGGCAGCTTTGCGGATACCCTGCTCGATCATCTGAGCCTGAAGGATGAGACTTTGAATGCTGAATGTTCCCATGCATTTTTGTTCCTTTTTCCAAGCGTCGAGGGCAGCGATTTCACCAATATATTTGATCATCCAGTTTTGGCAGCCCATGATGCTTTCCATTTGGACAGGGGAAAGAGCAGAGTAGACGGGAATGAGGCTGGCAGAACATGGGAGAAGGCGAGTCCAGTAAGCCTGCAAGCGGGGTGCTCGTTGAAGGACAGTGGAGGAGATGACGTCAACGTACATCAAAACTCCGCTAAAGAATCGGAAGGCCGTCAAATCAGTACCCATAGGGTGAACATTCCCCGGGATCGGTTGACTGAAGCCCTTGGTCAGCCCAGAGATGACTTCGGGCCAGCTCTCAACGTTGGGTACTAATTGTTGGAACAGGGCAATCGCGGCGTCGAGATGAAGGTCCCAATGTTCCATGTTGCCAATGGAGACATCAAAGACAAGTAGTTGCATAATGCTTTCTAATACACGGGCACCCTCCTGTAGATTGCTGTGTATACCACGAGCGTTGATGGAAGCCATGTCCTGTTGCAGTTCTTGCAACGCCATTTCCTGTCTCTTCTGCAGCTGGTGCCATAGTTGATTGGTCGACTCTTGGTAATCTGGGTTCTCGAGATTGTAGATGGCAGCAAACAGATAAGACGAAAAGCTGACAGCAGTGTGGAACAGCGCCTTGTTATGCTGGAGTAGCGCAAGTAGCCAGCCGCGGCCACCCTCAAGAATCCGAGGCCTGTAGTGAGGGAAAAGATAGGGAAAGACATAGTCCATGTAGATGACAACATAGTAAGTCGACTGGTCATCGGGTACCAAGGTTGGCGATGGTTCAAAGTGCTGTTGTTGTGGTGAAGACATTGAGCATTCCGACGGTTGTGTGTTGTTTCCACTGCTAGTATGTGAGTTGGACGTGCCCTTGGAACAAGGTGAGTCTGTATTCACCACCGAATCATCCTCCGTATCCAGCTCCATGCCCGCAAACCGCTCTGACGGATCCCAATCCGGGTGGTAGGAATTCTGGGCCCAATGTTGTGCCGACCTACCGTTACCGACAGTGTTGTAATTGATACCGGCCATGGGTTGCTTATTGCACGACGTGTCACAGGGAGCCGCCATAGGCGCAAGCCCTGCCGTCATATTAGCGAGCTTTGGCGGCACTGGCGGCGCTGGCGGCAATGGTGGAAGCGCAGCCTGTTGATTCTGGGGCTGCTGAAGCGCAGCCTGCGAATGACTGGACCAGAGGAATCTATCCCGGGTGCTTGGCCGTGGGCCATTGTCTCGGTCGCCGGCGGCCTGCAGAATGGTCCTGTGTTTCTTTTCTCGTCTGGCACGGGCTTGTTCCTTGACCTCGGCTTTGACTTGTTCCGCCCGTGCCGCTTGCTTAGGTCCGTTGTCCATCCATTCTGGCTTTTCCTCGCTGTACAGACAATTGATTTCTAGTTGGCCGCAATTGTCGCAAATGGGTCGCCGTTCATCGCACTTCTTGCGCCGAAGTCTGCAGGTCCAGCAGCCTTCCGAACTGCGAGTTTTGGACGGCATTAAATTCCGTAACATTTGCGCCATCGTGTGAAGTTCCGAGTGTGTCCAAAACAGCAGTGATGGGTTGGTGATCAGATGTTGATGTATATATTTATGAATAATATTAAAAAAAAATCCTGAGTCACTGGTAGCTAGGCAAAGACACAATTATTAGTATTTAGTAATTGATGAAAAGAAATATCGAAAAGAAAAAAGATATCAACCGATGGATGAAACAGATTTAGAAAGTCTTGGATAATCTGAGTATAAAAAAGAAGAGAATACTGAGAAAACAAATCATGCGCAGGATCTACGAGCAGGCAAAACATCGATGCGACTAAGCAAGCCAGCATAAGGAACTGCAACTCAGGAATTCAGGAACCACTCACAGGAATCAGACTCTGACAAGTACCAATACCACCGGCAGTCCGTCTGTGGGCCACTCTCACGCATGCCGTGGCTCTTCTTCTCTAGGGCTACACTGGTTGCAGCGCTATAAAATCCCTAATAATAACCAATAATTATGGCCTCAGCCTCTTTTGTCTTCTCCAAAAAAAAAGCCAAGAGCCAAAAATGGAGGTCCTCAGATTCTGGCTTTACCCTACTTGTCCTAGTCTCCAGTGTCCAGTCAAACGACTCCAGCGGGGGAATTCTGACACCGGCCACAATGCTCGTGCAACTGTCCCCGAATGTGGATCAACCGATCACCAGTTGTGGCGACGTCCTTGGCACAGGACGCAACTCAATCGTTGTATATATGTGTATATATATATTCAGTTGAAGCGATCCTGGAAGCCGAGGGCTATATCAGTGCTGGGCTGTATTAGACACCACAAGACAACGACGCCTCGTTAGCCGTAGTTATCAGTCCGGACCAGGGCAACGCTCAAACAAAAGAGGAATGATTCCCTGTCCAAGAATTCTATAGTTCAATTTCTAGTCGATTATACCTGCAGCTGCAGCATCCAGACGCACAGAAGACTGCCCATAAATTGATGCTACCAGCATGTGATGATGCTGTTGTATGCAGAAGTCCTTCATTACAACAATGCACCGGTCGTTTAAACAAATTGAGACCGCAACGATATCGGTAGCGAATGGGATGTGCTTCTGTTAATGATGATTTTGTTGCCTACTTAGAAATCTCTGTACGTAAAGAAGCGGATTCGAGAAAAGAATAGATGGGAAAAGGATCACGATAGGTCGTAGGAGTTGTTTGCTTGGGTGAACAGGTCTTTTGCGTGGCGAGTGGTAATAGTTAGGACACTGTCGGTAATATTCTGTCCCGGAGATAGAGGGGGACAGAATGACAGACTCTCAAAACGCACGTATTTATGAATATGGATGCCGGTGCCCAGGTGAATGAGGAGGTTGGAGATGGATAAGCTGCAGATTAATAGAGTAATTGTCTATATCAAAGCATAAGCGATTCAAAAAAAAAAAAGGTAAAAGATTGATAACAGGACAAAATTCAATAATTGAAGCTTCATAGCATTAGCGTTCGAAAGTCTGAGAGGATGAATCGAAATTTATGTCATTTTCGATAACACATGGAAGAAATTGACAATGTCCTATTCCACCCACAAAATAAAAGGCAAATATGCAACAAAAAGATATTACTATATGTAGCATCTACATTAACGGAACCTTCCGTCTCGGGTACTTTCTATTGTTTACGTCATGATCACATCGATCTTTGATATCAACTCAAACTTAAAATGATTTTACAATCCCAAGGCAGGCAAGGTTAAACCATTGTAAGCAGTCAAGTGAGGTAATTGCTGTTTAAGACGTACGGGGCATACTCACATGCTAGGGTCACAAGTCCTTTATTAACAGAGCAAACATGATTTTCTTTTTCTTTTTTTACACCATAAACAATGTCTAAGGTCCATAGCTAGTTCACTAGAAACCATCACTGCCGCTCGAGCTTATGTGCCTTGGGCCACTTTTTAATGTTAGTCTAGTCGAACAACGGAGTATCGGGGTTTGCCCACCGGTATAGCGGATGAGGCAGGCTTGCTTACACGACATCAATACATATGACAAGTTTCAACGCAACTTGAGATGCTGATATAGCGGCATAATGAACTCAATATCCAGAAATAGCCTGACACGATTCAGTTCCAATTTGTAACAATAACAGCCAGAGACTAAGATGGGAAGGTCAGCCTTCACGCCCTGGCAATATGGCCATCCCATCACGACGGCAGCATTCTGCTTTCCGTGTGTCGCTAATCAAATGCCACAGTATATGAGTTGCTGTAATCCTGACGTTGAGATATATTTTTGCATCAGAGACTGCAGCAAAAACTACAATATGAGCTGCCTGTATACGGCACTCGTGCGATCCGATCAAAAAAGTGGGTCTTGTTCGCCGTGTACCATAGTACACGATACCTTTATCTTGTGGAACTTGTTGGATCATTTGGGAGTTTACCTCTACTGAATGGGCAACTTGAGCCTGATGAATGCCACTATTCTTACGCTGTTTTCCGCGATACGACAATGTTTTATCAAGTTGATATTGAAAACATGCAGCATTAGCGTGAAAGTTCTACACTAGGGCGTTGGCATCTTCTAATATCGGCGTCGTGAAACTGTACTGCCGCGCTTTGAGTTTAAACTTCATATTCAATACGTGTATATGATCATTAATTTTGTGTGAAAACCCTCATTACTCAATGGGCTAATTAGCCTTCTTCACTTCACCACTATCCACAAAATCTGGCATTCTTCCCCTGCACCCTCAGACCCCAACCTCCAGTTCCCATGCCTCCCCACGCCCAAGTCCCGGTGCAAATTCTTAATCCCGTCATCTCCTCACTTCACGTCGCAACTAGTCAGGAACCACAAACATCTGAAAACCGAGGCATGGTATGGTAACTGCCACACATGCACTAGGAACCGGGGTCGGAGGGACTCATATCCATTGCCAAGGGGCTACGACTATACTTCATGATGTGAATGGTCTGGAAAGAGCAGACAAGCGAAGTACAAAGGACATGAAGCAAGTGATGAGGAACAAGTAATGTTGCAATCAACTTGCCAAGAACAACTAATATAAAGTCAATCAAATCAGATTAGATATTCCTCGCCAAGATTTTGGGTAATCTACATCATGCCACTCCTCCCTCTTCAATGCCCTGTTTCTCCAGATTCTCATTACATGGACATCTAGATAAAGTTGTTTGCTTGCATACGAACATACGCTTTCCCCCTTTACACCATCACTCCTTGAACATCCACAGTGACCATAGCGATACCAGCGGCTATGCGTCCCGTGTAAATGAGGCTGGAAACTGGTACCTTGACCCTTTCCGAGAAGTTCGTAGAAGCATTGGACAATAATTTCTTATGACCTGCCTATCAAAGCAGTTCATGAGAGGTCTATCTGACAATCCAGTAATATGGCTGAATTTCTCCATGAACTAGTTGCATGAACAAAAGTTTGAGAAGTTGCATCAAGACTCGAGACCGAAACCCTAATCATGACAGACCCTGCAATTCTCATACCACTTCTCTATTTCCATCATAGTAATGTTGGACTTCCCTTGGGAACTGATTAATTTTCTTTAAATGCCATGTATATCTCAACCAAACACCAAGAAGCAATTTACCAATAAAAACCAGGTGCGGATACCGAAAGCAAATACTCAAAATAAGCACCAGTCCCAAAAACCACCTCTTCAAGGCCAAAGCTATAAACCCCAAAACAGAAAAGACATTCCAAAGAAACACCAGCAACCAATCTTCAAACAAAAGGTATATTTGCAGGCCCACGTCAGCCCTCCTAAAGCTTCTTTTTCAACGTTCCCTTCGAGATCGCACAAGGGTTATAAATGTCGATGTTCGTCAGGTCGTGAGAGTCGTAGCATTATCTCGATAATCGTATTATCTACGATCGTCGCCACCAATGCGCTCCAGGGCTTCCAACATCACGACAGAGTTACCACGGATTGTCTGCAAAGACTGATGTTAATAAGTGGTTACATCATTGAAGCTCTGCGAGTTAACATACCACCATGCCCATAGGGACCTTTTCACCACCGTCCTTCTCCTCAAACGCTTCATCCAGGACAATGTTCAGGAACACCTAACTCGGTTAGTACATATCATTCTAAGTAATGTCTCCCATGTCATTTGGAGTCCAACATACATCGTAGCCCCGCAAAACACCAACAACCTTCCGGCTGCCGTTCAACTGGACAAACAGTCTTTTGTCTAGGTACTATCAATTGGTCAGCTCAATTCTTCGTATGCAGCATTCTCACTAGAGCTCTAATTCATACCTTCTTGAGTTCAGGTTGCGCGGGAGCCATTGTGATTGTGTATATATGTCGTTAGCAATACGATTATAGACAAGGCTGAAGACGAAGCTATAACCTAGCAAGGCGGTCGCTTGCTTTCCTTGGGCGGCATAGAAAAAATGAGGTCACGTGCAGATTAGATAAGAGCTACACCCGTGGTTGCGAAATGGTTGCGATCGCATATTGGAGGAATTAGTTACGATATCAACAACTAAAAAACACAATTTGCATATAATATATAACCACATCAAGCAAAATGAGTTCATTTGCTTTCAAGCGCAGGGCACGCCCGGTCAAGATTGATCTTGGCGATGAGGACGAGGCAAACCAAGATGATAACAGTAAGTTTAACATTATTACCTCCACTCTACTCAGGCACAAACCGCTGATGCATCTCGCAGACCACATCTTGCTAATATGAAGAATCGCAGTGCCCACTATAAAACCTAATCGCAAATCCACTAAATCAATAACCCGCAAACCCCTAGACATCCCCGATCAAGATGAAGAATCTGGACCCACCGTTATAAAACCTAAAGCGAAGCGGCAACTAAAAATCTCACACATATCCATTGGCCTTGATACCGACGACGCCGACGAGTCACCAATTATCATGCCAAAAAAATCAAGCATGTCGGGAAATGCCTCGCTAAGGAAAAACATTGCGATCAAGGATCTCCCGATGCGCTCAGCAGATGGTGATGGGGAGGCCAATATCTACAGTAAAGAGTACCTTGCGGAACTCCAATCCGCCCATCGTTCAGCACCAAAAGATCTCAAAAACGAACCCGGTAATAAAATAGAGCTCGACGCGGAAGAATTGGAAGGTGCGATGATTGTCGAGACATCGGATACCCAGGTGTCATCAACAAAGCTACAAAACGAACCCCGGATATTATCAGAAGCGGAAATCCGCGAACGGAAAGACCGTCGTGCCCGCGCGGCCAATGAGGTCACCGAGGAAGACATTATCCGCCTGAACGACTTAGACGGTGGTAATGTCTCCATGCTTTCACGCCTGTCACGGCGCACCAAGGAGCCAGAGACCCGGCTGGTCCGCGAGGATGAAGATCTTGGCGAAGGTTTTGACGACTATGTTGAAGACGGTGGGATCGCACTTGGCCGGAAAGCCGAACGGGAAGCCAAGAAGCGGCGGAAGAAGGAGATTGAAGAGATGATTAACGAGGCGCAGGAAAGTAGTAGTGGGGAGGATGATGATAGACGGAGAGCATTTGAGGTGGCGCAATCTAGGAAGGCGGGGGCGAAGACGGTGGACAGTGGGGATATGAAGGTGCAGGTACCAGGGAAGATTGCGGCGATTCCGGAGGTGGCAGGGTGTACGGGGAGGATGAAGGAGAAGTTGGTGGAGATGAGGAAGGAGTTGGCGGAAAGAAGGTTGAGGGTGGTGGAGCTGAGGGGGGAGTTGGATGAAGTGGCTAAGAGGGAAGTGGAGGTTCAGAGTTTATTGGATGAGGCTGGCAAGGAACTGGAAGAGGTGTTGAGAGGAGCGGGACAGCATATGAAGCAGATTGAGGGTGGTAATAGCGAGTTTGTGGGTGAGAGAGGGTTAGAGAGTCTAGGTGGGAGGAATAAGGACGATGATGTCGAGATGCAAATGTAGGTTTGAAGTTTAGATGGCATACGAAGTTAGAACATATACGTAATGATACTCATGATATTAGTTCCACAAAAACTCCAAGTTAGCAAAGAGGCTTGGATTTATGCAAGAAAATCAAATTCAAACTCCGGATATTTCAACACAAAAAAAATGCAGCGCATTAATCCAGCTTTCCGATGTTAAACAAACAAAATAACCCAAAGTTGCTAGTAACTCTATAAGACACCAAGTTTCCAATGTCTTTCTCTTCGCCAACTGGCCTTCAATCATCTTCAAAATCTTCTACTTCTTGACAACGCCAGCCCCAATGACACCAGGTAACGGCTCCGAGCCAACGCTAGCAAGCAGGTTAATCGAGAAAGTAAGCACACCAACCATCAAAGTACCGAACCCAACAAACAACGCAAAAGGTGTGCTATAGTCTTCTTTCTCACAAGCCTTCCCCGCAAACCCAGTCGTCGCCGAGCTCCCATCCGCATTCTTCTTCACACAACTGCACACATAGCAGGCCTCTGCGCTCTTGCCCGCCCACCGATCAGTACAAAGGCCGTTGCCCGAGCAGCTGTTAGTGCCCGAGGTGCAAGCGTCGACCGTCTTGAAGCAGTCGGGGACGTCCTTGGAGAGGACGAAGATGGGGGCAGAAGGGTTGGGGGAGGTGGCGTCGGAAGAGACGAATGGGGCGGTAATGTTGTCAGAGGTAGACATGGTGGTTTCGGTCATGACAGCTTCGGCAGCTTGGCGGCGGCGGAGTTCGGTGGCGGGGGTGAGCCAACTGGTCTTGGAGGTGGAGGACTTAGGGAAGAAGACGATTACGGAATCCATCTCGCCGGAGGCGGCAAGGGAAGTCATGGTGGGGATGATTTTCTTGAGGGTGGGGAGAACAGAAGAGTCCTAGAATAAAAATAGTAACAAGTCAGTAGAGCCCTTGCGGAATTAATGTCAAAACGCCAGATGTAAACATACCTTAGCGGCATCGAACCGGACCAGGGAAGAAGTGCCCTTCCAGCAATCCGCAGACAGAGGGTTAACAGCTTCTGCCAGTTCACAGCCCATCCCCGCACCCGCCGCCGGATGCTCCTTCAACAACTGCGAATTCGCCATGCTACTCGGCGCCTCCGCCACCTCAAAAGCCCTCAACTGCTTGATGCCTTCAGTAGCTTCTTTAATCTGCGCCTCGTCAACCCCTTCAATCAACACCACCAACTGCGATGGATCCATCGTTACACTCTCGGCATCCTCCACGATATCACCGCCGAATAGTAACTTCGGGGCCCGGCCAAAGGTGTTGATGGCCGCAATGACCACCTCGCGGGAGGTTGCATCGATGCAGTCGCTGAGGAAGACGTTTGGGGTGTTGAGGCGTTGTTCGAGGATCAGGCGGGCGGTTCGCACGGTGAGAGAGGGAAGCGTGTCGGAAGGGGGGATCGGGTTAGACTGGAGAATGAAGGCTGGAGCGCCAGTGAAGGTAGCAGAGGCAGAAGCTAAAAAGGCCGCAAGGGCCGGGAGGGTGGTGCGCATAGTGGGTAAGACCGTTATCGCGTCGAGATTTGATGGGCGCAAGTTGTGGGAGAATCGGGCAAGTACCGCCTTGAGGCTAATAACAGCGCGATCAAAAACGAAAGATAGTAGAGGATAAATTGGTTGTGATGCGCTTTCAGTTAGTTTTCATGACGAAGCGAAACATAATCACGAAGTTGAGGCCAAGGCATAGAAGCACAAAAGTAAGTTTGGAGCTGTAACGTCACTAAATTACAACCCCTGTGCTAACTTGGAATATGACAACCAGGGCTAAGTAGCCGCCCTAACCCTAGAGGTCATGTCGATATATTCCTAGGTCATCATAGAGTTCAAAAACGGCAATACATATATATAACATGTCGCTAGGTTTGAATAATTGATAATCTAAATTACAGTAATATACAGCTACCATGTTGGTAATTCCCGCTTTCTCCTTTCACTCCGTCTTCGTCGAGCTCTGCCTCGCCAAGTGATAAGTCTCCAATTGCTCATCCGTAATCTTACTAGGACTTTTCGCAAACATATCCTCACCCTTCATGTTCTTGGGGAAGGAAATGACATCTCTAATCGATGATGTGTCCGTCAACAGAGCACACAACCGGTCAAATCCAAACGCAAATCCGGCATGCGGCGGGCATCCAGCCTTTAACGCCCCTAGCAAATGACCAAACTCACTCAGACCCTTATCAGTCATCTTCAGAATATCTCGCATGACGAATTCCTGAATCTCAGCAACATGGATACGGCGACTGCCGCCACCAAGCTCAGTGCCGTTGAGGACAAGGTCGTAGTGATCAGCCTTGGCCTGCAGGGGCTCGGTGAACAAAAGTTCAAAGTCTTCCTCGGCAAGAGGAGCGGTAAAGGGATGATGCGTAGAAGAGAAGCCTGCGCTGCCGCCTTGGCCCGGGGCATCATCAGCTTCGGTGGGGGTAAAGAGCGGGAAATGAGTAACCCAAAGGAACTTGAAGCCATCAGGCTTGTTAACGAAGCCCTTCTCGACGGCAGCCTTGTAGAGTAATGATCTCAGTTCGCCCATCCGGGTAGATCCTCCCTGGAATGGCTTATCTTTACGTGCCTGGAACAGGACGATATCGCCTGGGTCCAACTCGTTCAACCCAGACTCAACTGGGGCCTTTTCTTGCAGGGCATCGTAGCCACCGGGACCTAATGAGGCGAAGCCACAGCAAGGGAGCCGAGAATTGTGGACGATGGCCGTGGGAGCACCAGCGGGGTTCTCCTTGTACTCTGTGGGAAGGTTCTCAAGGAAATCGTAGACGAATTGGCGGATTTCTTCTTCCTCGCCAGCATCGGGGCGGAGGACCCAAGCGTCCACGGCCGGGTTGGTGAGCTTGGAGATCATGCTTGTGAACTGAGGGCTGATGATACTGTCGATGCGGGTGATCTGATCGAATAATTAGTGGCATGAAGTAAGTCTTTACTCTGTGTTATACCTCACATACTTTATTGGGAATGCGCAGATCCGGTTTGTCGATACCATACCAAGACATGCACTCTTCATATGTGAATTTGGGGAAAGCCTCTTCTGGCATCTTCCAGACCGTCTCCGCCTCTCTGTTGAAATCGGAGCCCTTCTTGATGGGGACCTTGGCCCCGTCTATATCAACCCTCACAAACTCTTGTTCCATCTTCTTCCACATTCCCTTGATCATCTCTTCGATATCAACCATGACATCTGCCCCCATCGCAAAAGCCTTCTCGAGATCAAACTGCGTAAATTCAGGTTGCCTATCCGCCCTTAGATCCTCATCACGAAAGCACCTCGCAAATTGTCTATACCCCCGGATACCAGACGCCATAAGGACCTGTTTGTACTGCTGGGGACTCTGAGGAAGGGCATAGGCTTTGCCATTTGTTCTGGTAGGAACCAAGAATTCCCGAGCACCTTCGGGTGTTGACTTGAAAAGAATAGGAGTTTCAACATCGGTGTATCCCAAGGAATCGGCCTGGTTTCCGAGCTCGCTCTTCAGCCATGAGCGAAAAACAAGACGGTAGCCATATTCAGGCTGGAAACGAAGTTGCAAATGGCGGGATTGCGGCGGGAATTTGACGCCCTTTGACACAATAATAGACTTGTCAAAAGGATTCAGGCAGTGAATGGATGAAAGCTGGAGTTCCCGGGATTCTGCTGACTTCTCGGTGGCCGGCTTGGTGACGTAGAGGCCCGTCACGGAGACGGAGCTGTAGGGGGGTATCTGCTTGAGGTAGGCATGGGAAGGCGAGTCATGGGCAGAGACGATAGAAATTGTGGTAGAATTGAGGGTTAGGTCAACAAAGGAAAGTTTGGAGGAGATGTCACGGCGTTTGCCGATGAAGCCGTTGATGGTTACGGGTTCATTGGTATCTGGGACCAGATTACGGAGGTCGTTGCTTTTAGGGAGATTAACTATTTGCAATGTCAGTCTATTTGGTAAGTGGTAGTGTGGCTGCGAGACATACAAAAAGACTTATACTCTGACATTAGAGTATCGTGGTCCAATGACTGTTTCTGGGAGCACAATGATGTAGAGAATTGCTTCACAGCAACATATCCAACCCCAGATCCCACCACTTTACCCCCATTTCTCAGTGTCAATCCCCTTTTTAATAACTCTCGACGTAATATCTGTGACATTGTGTTCATAGTGTAAATTCCGCTTCTATAATCATCACCGTTAACTCACACTCGTTTCATAATGTATACATCTGACGATGGTACGCTAAGACCAGGGTCTAGGGTTAATTATATCCCTGCAATAGTTGCCAACTGCTGCCACCCACTGCCAAATATTTTTGAGTGGGGCTCATCACTCTGCTATAAAAGAAATTTGTGAATGCGACAGTTTGGACCTTTCTTCCTTCTTTCTCCATCCCTTCCAATTCAAATAAAAGTAAGTAGAAACTTTGACTTCCCGGCTCTCATCAAAGCTACGTTTGCATTCATAATGTTTCAAATATGAAACCCAAACTAATGAATTTTCCTTTCATAGATGATGAAAGCCTGGTGTAATAAATGACAAGACTCTCACATCTCCAACCATCCTAACCCTCCCTTCGGGGCTTCAGTGGTTAATTTGGGCGGAGTTGAATGAGGGTTCTGATCTGTGCGTCCAGCACACCGACCTTGTTACTTATGGACGCGAAGAAAGGCAACTCTGATTCTATTGAATACCGGAAGGTTTTCTGCTTCAGCTGAGCCAAATGGTGGTTGACAATCGCTTGACGGGTTCGGCGGGCGGGAATGAGAGAATGATGGAGAGTCTTTAAGTAGCTAGGCATCATTCTCTTGGTGTTGTTTTCATGACGATAGTCCAAGTGGTCAGTCGTTACGGGTAGTGGTCAGGCTAGCGGGTCAAGCTTGATGGTGCGGTGTTTATCTTTATGGATAACCCCCATTAAGTTAGACTATGCGGTTCTGTGCTGCTGCTCCGTAGATACGTTCTCAATAAAATTTATTTGAGCCTTAACATGATGACCCTAGCGTGATTATGTCTCCATGCCCTGTGATTTCCATATGTCAATTTGAAGAAAACCTTGACAATATTCTACCAAGACATGCCTTGCTAAACTAGCAACTTTAAAGTGGACCAAGTGCTCTGGCCTTGATTTGGTTACAGCAAATCTGAATTCGGGACAACCGCGAGAAAATAGTGTAACCTATGCATGTTATGCATGTTGTGATAATATCAAATCCGTCAAATTCACCAAGACCGTTTAGAACTCTACATAGTTTCACAAACATCCTCATATAAATCCAAACTCGGCCCTGTCTTAAAGTTAATGATCATCTTGAACCTTTTCATTTTGTCTTAGCTTACTCATCCGATCTCTTATGTAGACCGGATATCCTTCCTATAAAAAAGTCTTCCGAGCAATTTCCCATCCAGCATTTCCCGCCGTTTTTCTCTTTCATATTCACTTAAATGGGCCATCAATAGCAACATCTGGGCTATCTTGAGGGTCTACGTGGTGCGTTGGCGAAATGTTGATGAGGGAAGATAGGAGATATTGCTTCGTGATACCTTTTTTTACTTTTCTACTCTATGGTGCCGCGGTGCTAGATGAGAACTCTACTCACGCTGAAAATTGTGAAAGCAATAGAGTTACTGTTAGGTGCGTGGGTGTCGTATCGTAGACATTGAAGAATCGTGCAATCTCAAAGCGACGTAACAATAATTGTTGCGGTGGTGTTGATGCTGTAGAATTTGATAAGGAAGGTCAATTTAAAAGAGTTATCATTACCACTATCACACTATCTTGAGGTCCCCCTTTATCCCCACTATATGTCTATATTTAGTCCAACCCTTAACTATCTGAGAAAATATTTCTTATCAATAAGCATGCTCACCTTACTGCAGTACCTATATATCAAGTCAGTATCATGATTATTTGATGGATGTGATAAACATTTGTTGATATTTAGTTCAACTTCTGAATATGAGACTGAATTACTGCTCGAATCTTAGTTCTTCTTCTCCTTTTCCTTCTCTTCCTCTGCCTTAACTGCCAACCACGCCGCATTGTTCCAATCCATCTCCACCGCTTTCCACCCTCTCGCTAGGTGACCGATGCCTCTTCCAATCAAAGCCCCTATGTAGATACCCGTAACAACGGTAACCGGCCACTTCTGCCATTCACGATCCCAGTCCAAGGGAATCGGGATCGCGCCCGCCCACGCACCAACGGTCGCGCCCAGCGCACATCCGTACAGTTCATCCAGAGGGTGGCTTAGAGACGTTATCGCAAGCCAAGGACGGCCTTCAAGATCATGGACCCAGACAAGAGGGAAGATGGCCAGCAAAGAAAAGTGTAGGGCGGTCAAGGCGGTCAGATAGAAGCTGTGTAAGAAAGGGCCGCCGAACAAAACGATGGTTACGTAGACAAAGAAAGATAACCCCATAGTAAAGGCTAGGCACATGAAAGCATGCTAAAGTTTAATGTTAGCTATTGTGGCTATGAACTTAAGGTATTAACAACATGGAACTCACTCTAATATCTTGGCTACCAAACTTGATATCACTATACCAGCGCCTCTTCACTGGGAACTTTCTCTGTATCACTTTGACTTTCTTGGGATGGAGCTTCGGCTGTGGAATGCACAACAGAACATAGACCACCTGCAACAGGCTTAATGGCAGAAGCGACCACAATAAGACCAGATACGGATTCGTCACCAATGAGGGCCAGAATAGCAAGAATAATCCGGCAATCCCAATAGGCTGACTGATCCGGTAGTATTTGCTGGATGGCGTATTGTGAATGACGGCCGCTTGTATCGGAGGGACGTCCTGAAGACCGTTCAATGGTTGAGCGATAGGCATGTTGTCGAAGTTTGTGGGTATATATCACTCGATCGAATCGTGTTGAGGCAGGCAATGGCGCTCGTTCTGGTGACTAAAAACCCAATGAGCAACTCCAGAAATCGGAAGCAATCAAAGATATTAGACAAGGAAGGTACTCAAAAATTACTAGCAAGACAAAAACCACAAAATTCCGGCTTTCGCGGATCGGAAAAGCACATGAAAGATGATCAGCGATTGTCTTGTTGGCCCGTTCTGGTTGGATGCATGCTGAGTCAGCAGGGAATAAACAGCAAGCATGGAGAGCTATGGGTCTGGATAGGAATTGAGGGGCCAAGGAAGCTTGTAAGAGATGAGCTCTAAATTACTGGGAAGGTATGAGCGGAATAACGTTTGGATAATTGAGGTTTTGAAGGACGAAATTATTATAAAGACATTAACATAAAGTTTTGATTGTATTTAGATATTTTGTGAATTCTCCACACTTTGAAAAGTGCACATTAACACTGTCAACTTATTTGTATGTATCTGCGTTGATCAAAGAGACAATGACCCCTCACGTAACTAGCCCGAGCCTCAACACTACCATGTCCGGATAATTTGATACGTCACTTTACTCTTATACCCCTCGTTCTCGCCCGTCATGTTCTGCGTCCGCTTCATCAAACCCCAATTCTGTACCCGTCTTCTCTTCAACCCTCTTCGGATCCACCCGTCTCACATTCCATTAGCCCCGCTACTTTACCATCTGCATCTCGCCAAGAACGCCGGCTAACCCGCCAGGAACCCCCACATTTTGCATAATGAAGACCGCCGCCGAACGCACCGTGTGCCCTATCAAAACGGCAGCCTGCCTGATTATCGGTGACGAAGTCCTTGGTGGCAAAGTACGTGGCACTGTCTCGGGATCTGGTGTAATGCTCATACGACTAACCTGCAACCCTTGACGCCTCTCTAGACTAAGGATGTAAGTGCGCAATAATCCTGTATCAGTTTATCAGGTTCTTATCAGATCTTGTTTGACTTTGTGGTGTTGGGATATGCAAATAGGTGGAATGGAACTTTGTTCCAGTGGCCTGTAGTGGTAGACTTTGTACTGACTAGTGGTGGGATCTTAGACTAACTCAACGTTTTTAGCGCGTTGGTGTTTCGATCTCGGTATTGTAAGTGGTTTGTGGCGTTAATAGGAAAGACACGTGTGGGATTTACTAATGGCTTGCAGGAACTCAAGCGGATTGAGGTTATTGGTGATGAGGAGGATGAGATTGTCGAGGCGGTTTCCCGTATGAGCAACAACTACGACTTTGTCGTCACAAGGTAAGGTCGAATTTTTGCTCTGTATGAGAGACTTACTAACAAACTTTATCTTTTTTTCTTTTGGGTTCAGTGGTGGTATTGGTCCTACGTAAGTTTTATCCACGATTGTCAGTATTTGAATAGCCCCACTAACACCCGCTAGCCACGATGACATCACCTACCAATCGATTGCCAAGGCCTTTAACCTTCCCCTAACTCTCCACGAACCCACCTACGAGCGCATGCGCCGCCTCATGAAGCCCCACCCCTCCCAACCCAACTTCGATTGGTCGATCCCCTCCCCCGCTCGCACCGCTCGCGAGCGCATGGTTCTCCTCCCTCTTGACGCCACGCGTCCCGACAAGGACCAGCTCATCTTCATTTTTGATGATCTTTGGGTTCCGGTGACGGTCGTTAATGGCAATGTCCACATTCTTCCGGGTATCCCACAATTGTTTGAGAAGCTGATTACCGGGTTGATGGGAAAGATTGGATCGAGAGTCGTGATGAAGGAGACGTATCGGATTTTGATTTCGACACCTATGTCGGAGAGTGCGGTGGCTACGTATCTGGCAGAGTTGGCGGCCAAGGTGGCGAGTAAGGGGGTCAAGGTTGGGAGTTACCCGCGGTTTGGTAAAAGTCGGAATACCGTCACTTTGGTTGGTAGAGATCTGGAGTATCTAGAGAGCCTTATTCCCGAAGTCGTGGAAAGTGTTCGGGGTCGGAGAGTCAACATTGAGGGTGAAGATGATGACGAGGTTACACCCAGCGAAGTTATTGTTTAGATATGACGTGCCTGGTACTTTAGTTTCATAGATATATCATTTATCAAAATGTAAACTTCAGGGTCATAGATACATACCAGCATAACCCTGTGAGCCCAGAAAACGTGTCCAGATATTTCCGAAGTTATGGGTCTGGCATGTTTCTAGAACTAGAAACCACGCTATTATCAAGTCCCCTCCCATAACCAACAATTTCCAGCAGTAGGCTTATTCATGGCTACACGATGTCTCCATCTATCGCCCTTCGTTTATTCATTCCAGGCCCCATGGACGTTGGGTATATATATATACTTAAATAAGTGCATCGATATGTGCAGTCCACCCCCGAGCCGGGCTAGTTAGTGGTTATTGACGGGAACGAGAAGACCCGAACTATCAAGGTCTTATATATGAATTACAAGCAGTAAATATATAAGAGGAAGATGACGGAATTGGTTCGCGTCACATAGGGCGAGAAGATGGTGATGAACGGGGAGGTGGAGAGGGAAAGGGATTTTCGTGTGTCGTGTGTCTGGGTATGGTTGAGAGCGAGGAAGGGGATTATCAATGTCGGTATTTGTTGACGTGAAGAATTGGAAGGGGATGGGGCATAATTAAATATTTATTTAGCTGAAAATTTAGAGATTATGGGCTTATTAAGGGTCTTTTGATCGGTGAATTATTTTTTTCTCCTTATAATGGGCTATACTGAGTGACATATCGATATCTTCATAATCATTACGCTATACACATTGATACATATAAAAAAAGAAATCAAATCGGCTTTTAGGTTAATGATTATCTTTGAATGCAAGGAAAGGGATGACTTATCATGATGTCTCACTTCGGTATAGTGTCTACGGTATTTGCAAAATTGCAACATTACAGACACAGTGGGGCCTGTGTCGACGTTTGGCTGATATTTAATCATTTGTTTGGCATCCAGAAGATCAAAAGACTCACTCGTCTCGTCATTGTAGAGAGTTTTTTCAATAAATGGATGGCGTTCTCCCAAGTTAAATAGAAGCAGACCGGCGCATTGTTCATTGTTTATCGGTCAGGGAGGGTTGTGGTAATCTCGCTCGGAGTGGGAAAGAAAGGATGTAATTTCGTGAGGGACATGGATGGTGGAGAAGGAAGAGGAATGCTTTGATGATGTTGGGTTGTGTTTGATTCAGTGTGTTTAGCTGCTTTCTATCTTCTGTATTTGATAAGAACTTTGTGTTATCGAAAAAAGAGATAACGGAAAAGAATTCGTACATACAGATATGCCTGACCAAACAACAACCCCATATAAGATGTGTCTTGCCTATGTCCTTGTTGTTCAGAAGTCGTCAGTCTTGGTGGGCAAAGTAAGCATGTCAGAACTGCAGGAACCATGAAGCGGGGGGCGATTGGCGGCGGGATTTCTAGAAACGACAAGACGAAGGAGATGAAAGGATTGAAGAAGTCCGGCCGGAGGAATAGGATCAGGAACAAGAGCTTCTGTGGTGATTTTGGGTTGATTCAGTTGGACTTGACGTTGATCGATTGGTATTTATCGAGGGTATTTGTAAAATGGCAGTATAAGGGTTAACAACGAGACGTCAAATTAGGGTTCGGTTAGTAAAATATTCCTATAATTCTATACCATCTTATATAACACTTTGAACGGTAGAGAGGTACGCGATCCGGTGGATTTTTCCCCTGGTTAAATGCCTTTTTGTACCCATGAAGCGATGTTTATGGCATTATGGTTATGGTTGTGGTTGTGGTTGTGTCTGCACGGGACAGGCTAGAACAACTGGTACCGTGCGCAAGGGAGGAAGAGAAAGCGAGAAAGAAAGAGAAGTAGAGCAAACAATCAATGGGTCCAAAGAAGAAAATAAAGAATATGAAGAAGAATTCAAAATATTGGCGAGCAAACTTCGTGAGTAATATGTGTGTATGGGATATGTGAGACTTGGGGTTCAAGATTGGGTTGAATTTCAACAAGGGTCTGGAGATGTCGAGTGAGGGTTGGCATGAGGCACAAGAATGGAAACTACTTGATGGGGAAAAGGGAAGGGGTTGAAAAAAAATAGGGTATAGGGTAAATACATGGAAGGGTTTTTGTATCGTGGTGTGGCGTATAGGGAATGAAAAATCTAGAAGGTTTATATTTATAACATCATGTTAAGAACTGGTTCCAATAAGTCATACGTATTATTTAATCTACCAGTAATAGAGTCAGTGGTAAACAACGGTGATAATGATGACGATACAAGAGAGTTGTACTTTTCTGTTACCCCTATCTCTCTCTCTCCATCTCTATTGTTCACTACGCACTGGTCCCATTTTGGCTTCTCAAGATGGCAACAAATGTCACTTGGTTAAAGAGTTGATTTGTTCTCTGATTACAGAAGTGTCATCTGAAAAAGCTTTGACGGCATAAACAGGCAAGCTCCTTGTTGCTGGTGAGAGGAGCATATAGATTCAAGATGCGGTGTATTCAACAAGACATGATACTTCTCTGGTACTGACGACAAGATTTGAGGAACGTTCTGGTTTTTAACTGAATCCTCGACAACTTGTCATTGATGAACAAGACGGGCCTCTTGATGAACAATGGCCTTATTCCTCCCCACTCACTCGAGGGGAGGACCAGACACGCGCTTTGTCCGCTATATTAACAAGATTTAATTTGTACTTGCCTGCATTAGTAAACTTATGATTTTCCTAGTTAGAATGCCTGTATTTCCAGGGTTAACCCAACACTATTGATTTGATCAAGATACAGCACGCCCGCCTATCAACCCAACTGTCTGCCTTCTATAACATACACTCTCAACCCTTCTGTAAACCTCATACATTGTCGCCACTCATTGAAGGCTTCTACCGCATCGGCAACCCTTTTTCAACTCTTCCTCTTTCTTTTCCTTCTCCCCTCCGCGTTTAACAAAACCAACCCTCAACCCACTACACCCTCCAGACATTCCTTGACTTTTTTCTTCTTTCCATCGTGAAGATTCTTTTGTATCTTTTTTTTTCTTTTTCCTTTTCCATCCCCAAAAAAGTGTTCACCATCAACACACCTAATACGGCCGCGATCCTTTTCTTATCGGACTCTATCAATTACCCAATCCAGTTTATTCTGTACCTTTTAATAATCGACACTACGCGACCACACCACTCTTTTCTCTAAAAAAGGACAAGGACTGACGCCGTCGAACTTACCATCTTTTCGCCACTTCACTAATAGAGCTACTATCCGCGTAGCTCCGAACTCTTAGTTATCCATAGAGTTTTCCTCTATAGGCCCCTGATTGCCCTCCGTGTGAACGGCCACAGCCAGAAAGTAGCAACGACAGCTACTTACATTTTCATCCCATTTGGAATTTTCTGCAATTTCGCCACAGCGTCAGTGCCCCTGATTTGTTGAAATCTTGTTCAATCCAGCTTGGAAACAGTAGGTGACGAAGTGCAGACGACGGAAGTTGAAAAATTAAAGTTGCTACTGTTATTTTTTTGTTCTCTTCCCGTGTATCTATTATAATTCACAATGGCTTCCAAGGTAAGTCTTTTTTGTTATACTCCCCCCCTGTCTAAAATTGGACGGGAAGCATCTGGATGATGGGAATAAGTGGAGACGAGCTAGGCGCGATGTGGTGATGTGCCAGGTGCGCTTGCAGCGCGCCGCCATTGGTTATGGTGTCGCGATATGTTGTGTTGTGTTACTGAAAATTACGGGTTGCGAATGTCAAATGCATCGGATGGATTCTGCGATAAAGAAATGGAATTGACACTTCATCTAAAGATCACAACTGTAGTGTGGTACATGGGCGACACTGGCGGCAGAGGTAGATGCGAAGAAAAAAAAGACCAATTGCTAACATTTCGGATGTTCTAACCATTAGTTCCTCAGAGAATACAAGCTGGTTGTTGTAGGCGGTGGTGGTGTCGGCAAGTCTTGCTTGACTATCCAGTTGATTCAGAGCCATTTCGTGGATGAGTACGATCCGACAATCGAAGGTACGTTTACAAACTTCAGTGCCTTGTGATTCAATGCGTCGACACGCTCCCATGTAAAATCCTATTCGCAGCTTTGCGTTTTTGACCAGTCCGACTAATTATATCTTTAAAAACAGACTCTTACCGCAAGCAGTGCGTCATCGACGAGGAGGTTGCACTTCTCGATGTCCTCGATACCGCTGGTCAGGAGGAGTACTCTGCCATGCGTGAGCAGTACATGCGCACTGGTGAGGGTTTCCTGCTTGTTTACTCGATTACTTCCCGTCAATCATTCGAGGAAATCACAACTTTCCAGCAGCAGATTTTGCGCGTCAAGGATAAGGATTACTTCCCCATGGTTGTCGTTGGTAACAAGTGTGATCTGGAGTCCCAGCGTGAGGTTACCAGACAAGGTACGTGGATCTTTTCCGTTTTTCATCTTCCGATCTCCCATATGGAGATGGGATGAAAAGCGCCCTGTAACCTTACAGCTTGACACTAACAAGTCTTGTACAGAGGGTGAGGCTCTCGCCCGTGGCTTCAACTGCAAGTTCATCGAAACTTCGGCCAAGTCGCGCATCAACGTTGAGAAGGCTTTCTTCGATATTGTCCGTGAGATCCGCAGATACAACCGCGAGATGCAGGGTTACTCTTCAGGTGCGCCGGCGGGTGCAGCGGGTGGCTCTCCGAAGCCGATGGATGTTGAGGATGGTGGGGCCGAGGCCGGCTGCTGTGCCAAGTGTGTGTTGATGTAAATAAAGAAAGAAGGAGGAGAATCACGTTGTGGGATGTAGTTGAGGGAGGGAAGATGTGGGCAGTTGTGGCCGATTGAGGTCAGTTGTTTATAAAGACGATGGTGTAGAGTGTTACTATTTTCTTGTTGCTTCTTTTTCTAGGTTTTAGCTTTATCGATAGGTTTTGGTTTGATTGTTTGAGTAGTGGTAATGTGTAATGTGTAATGTTATAATATGCCTGGTGATTTTATCCATGTGCTTCGGCTAATAACAAGTGCCGTCTGTCCCATTGGAGGCCATTCATTCATCTTGTAAGTCACATGCTCTGATTCGATAATATCTATCATTAGATACACAACAATCAACCGGGACCAGTCTGATATCAATCAATTCAAAAACAAAAAACGAACTAATAAAATTAAGCAACTGTCATCCATATTCCCCTTTCATGTCTCTTCCTCTTCCTCCGCCTGCTCCGTCGCCTCTTTCTTCCTCTCATCCCTCTCCTGTTCCCTCCTCCGCAAATCTTCCAGCCTCTTCTCCATCTCCGGAATCTCTACTTTCTTATACTCCTCTACCGACATCCCGTTCATCTCAGCTTCATACTCCCAATCTTCATCCGTCATGGGCGCAAAGAGGACGGCACGGACCGAGTAGATAATTTCGCCGTTGATGACGTGCAGGTCATAGCCAAGGGAGTCTTGGATTATGTGGGGGGAGGGGATGCCAGAGAGAGAGATTGAAGCTGTGGGGGAGAGGAGGATGGAGAGAGCGGGGGATTTCATGGGGGAGAAGGGAGATTTCCTGGGCGATGAAAAAGGAGATCTTCCGAGGGAGATGATGCGTGATTTGGGTGGAGAAAGGGCGGGCGATTGAAGGGGTGAATTAACTGAGGACATCTTCGGTGACTTGAGTGGAGGTGACTTAAATGTTGGAGAACCTCTTATTGGAGAGACAATAACCGCAAACTGCATCCTTGCGTCACCCAGCTGTAACGGTGCAGGCGGAGGCTTGCGGCCAACAGAGCGAACTGCTTGGGCCGGCTCTCTAACCATTTCCTCGACATCGTTATCGGTATCACCGTCATCATCACTTTCCTGGTCACTGTTATTATCTTCATCGTCATTATCCTCATCCTCGTCATTCGTCAAGTCATCTCTCGAACTATACCCTGAATCCGTCGTCCACGCCACCGGGAACGGCGACGGCGGTCTCCAGAATGCCGCGTTCACCAGATTACGCGGTGACGGGAGCATAAAACCAATGACCCTGGGTCTAGGTTCCGACGAAAAAACAACTGCCGCAGAAATGTGGGGAGAGTAGATGATGGAGACGGGACTGCCTAGTTGAGAAGCGAGGGCGTTGAGGAAAGAGGACGATGTGGGGATCTGGGGAGAGGATGTAATAGGAGAGGCGTGAGCGACGGAGGTGTGGAATGAAATTTGACTTCCAGAAGGATTTGATGTGGGCCATGTTTCGCGAGAAGAAGTCATAGGAAGAGTCTTGGGCCTTAAGATAATCTGCTTGGCTCCGTCGTCACCTAAATCATAACCATCGTTATTATCATTATCGTCGACATTGTCCGACTTGAAGCTAAAGTTGCTGTTCTCGTCACTCCAAAACTCCGACTCGCCTTCATCACTGTAGATAATGCGATTAGCCTTATCAGACTCACTGCAATCCCCCTTGAAGAAATTCTCAGAATAAGCAAGAATCGCCATGAAGTGACTCAGACGGTCATGGTAGTTGGGGTATGCATCACCAAGGATCCACGGAATACACCCAAGAGGCTTGAGTCGAGGCCCACAAGGTTCAACGTACAGCGAAGAGATCTCAGCTTGGTCATATTCGGCAGATGCATTCTCAGATGAGGTAGCTTCTTTGGGCTCCTTATCGTCATAATTCTTCTTGAGAATGCTCGTGAGTTTGTGTTCTTCCCGCAGCTCCTTGACCATCGTCTGGGTAGACTTCTGGATCATTCCCCTCTTATCGGATCCAACATCTGGAGCCCGAGGCAACGCCGCCAAGTCACCTTCCGTGAACGCATATGGATTTGTAATTCTTGTCGCTGTCTTCAGAAACTCAGCTGGCGCCTCGTCAATCGTGATGTGCTTTCTGTATTCCCCCGTGTTCAACGATTTTCCATAGGCCAGCGGAAGAACATAGGCCTTAGCTGGGACAATAACCTTGGGAATCTCAACATGCTCGTCTCTTTCCTCAGCAGCCTTTCTTGTCTTATGTCTCACCCACCGTTCCTTCTGAGCTTGATGCTCACGAACCTCCCTGTCATTTGGATCTGGGTGGTCCATCCAACAATTTTCGGGGCAGTTATCCTTTGCATCCCAACGACTGAGCATTCCGTAGTTTTTTTGCAGTTTCTCGGGACATCTGGTGCCGTCATGCTTGAGAGCAATATGCTGCAGGACAACCTGATGGGCTTCAACAAGTTCCGCTTTGGTGAGGTTGAAGGGCTTGACAGTGATGTTGATGCCAGGGGCTTGGAGAGGGATTTCCCAATCTTCAAAGGGGAGCCACCAGGTACCTTCATACAGAGGAATTGTCTCGATTTCTTCGACAAATTTGACCGTCCGATTGTGCAAGCATTTTTTCTCAGGCTCAAACACCTCGATACGCTTGGGTCCGCGGGCCCAGGAAAGATTCACATTCACCCGATGGAAGGGACTGGCGAAGTTATCGTTGTCTTCCCTCTTCCAAAGAAACGGGACCAACTCTACAATATCCTCGGTCTCCTTGCACTCGAACCATGGAGTGACCCCCTCGGTAGGAGCCTCAAGGATACCACCTGCTTGAAAAATAAAGATATCACCGAGATGCGGGTTTGCAATCTCTTTGTTCCAGTACCTAATGACTTCGGCAACATCGAAACGGGGGAAGATAAACGGACGGGGCCAACCTTTACCATACTTGGCGATACGCTCGTTCCTTCTTTCCATATACAACTTATGTTCGGCACCGTAGAGCTCGTCGTAATCTCGATCATGAAAGTCAGCCCACTCCGTGAAATTGAAAAACAACTTCTCACCTGAGTTCAACATCGTAATCCACATGTTCAACTCACTTTGTTGCCAAGCCTCCACAGCAGCCATGATCATGCCATGATACTTGACAAACCCGTGAATCCGCGCCATGTAGGCAATAATCGACATGTCCTCAAAAGGAGCTGCTTCGACATTGTCCAAAAGACCCAAGCATTGGATAGCGTGGTTAGCCCGAACCAACTTGCGTGGAATAGGCACGTCAAGTTCATCATAAGGCGCTGGCGCGCTCCGACCAAGAACTTTCTGCTGCTTGTGGTATCTGTGCAGGCCCTCTTTATATGACTTCCAACGACGGTAGCCTGAAACGGTTTTTACCTCGTAATCATAGCGAGCCATGGAATATTTGTTGGATGTTTGGGGGCCGATCTGGCGGAATTTATAGGTGACATTTCGAATTAGATCGGCGTTCACGATCTCAACGGGGGTCGTTTCCTCTATTTCATCGCGGTGCCGCCATAGATATTCGTAATCCGTATCGAGACCTCGGAAGTGCTCGCCGAAGCAGCTGTAACCATGATCAATGCAAGTCAAGCACCGAACAAAGCCATCTTCATCAACCACCCTTTTACAGTACTTGATACCATAAAGTTGACAAACACAGCACTTGTCATCTTTTCCGGGTCCTGGGATTTGCTTAGGGCCACAATACTTCTTACATTCTTTGATACCATGGTTGCCCTCCTCTGTGCAATGAAAGCAAGGAACACTGTCGCTGCACTGAACCGAATCCACCAGCCAGGTACACTCACGGTTCAAGCGGATACAACGAGGACATCTACGGCGCAGACGGAGAGCAGAGGCAATTTCAGGGTCCATGCGAACCCGGAAGACAGAGCCAGAGAAACAGCAGTCAGCAGCTTGCTCGGCACAGCAGGAGCATCCATAGCCCATTGCAGGGTCAATATCGCAGCTTTTATGTCCGGCATTGAGACAGCGAGTGCACGAAGTCCGAGGGTGGAAAGTCCAGTGCGTGATCTCGTCTGTCACCGGGAGACCTGGGCCACGACGAGCACGTAAGAGGAAGGTCGTACCATTGTTGATTGTGACCTTGGTGTCATATTTACCGGCTAGAGCCTGCGTAAGAGCTCGACGATATGAAGTCTTCTGCGAATATTTTTCATTCAAGACAGACCATCGCCATGTAGCCTCTTTTGAACACCCAAGGTTATGTTCCAAGGAGATATCACAAGGCTCGTCGCTGACGTCATCTCCACCGCCATTATCCCGGCAGAAATCGCAGGTGTTGATGCGGGCTTGGGAGGGGACGGGGAAGGCAAGGGGGTATGACCATTCATTGAGCCTGCGGACCTTGTAGCGATGGGCCAAATTGTCGGGGTGAGGGTCTGTCGGCTCGGAGCGGATGGCAGGCTTGTTGAGACTGACGTAAGGGTCAGGGTGGAGGGTACGTCGGGCACCAGTGGCTCGTTTGATGGGTCTAGAGGTGAAATTGACCGTAGACATGATGGGAATAGGTACAGAAATCGGTCTGGATGCCGTGTTAGTAAATACGCAAGTAAACACTCACCAAGAGTTGCTACAGAAGAATGAAGTGAAACAACAAAACAACACAAAATGACAAAAGCAAAAGAGTCGACAAGAAATGAGCAGAATTATATAAATATTGCTTGACGAGAGAGTCTAACATTGCGAACTTACCTAGGTTCACATCCTACATATACCCATCTTGGTCTTTGTTCTCCTGTTACGAGCTGGGCCTGCATCATCTTTCAAGACAGCATTAGTGCCATATTATTGTGTGTGAAAAAGTAAATGGGAAGAGATATATGGTTGCAAAGTTCAAGCCAAGTACTAAGTTTTTTTTCAAAGAAAGAACAGAACCACGCACAACTCACGTTGCACAGTCGTCAAAGAAGCAAGTCGCACAAAGGAAAAGTGGGTTGCCGACACAAAGAAAAAAAACGAAAGCAAAGGGCAACACGTCGATTCACAGAAACAAAGAACATGTTAAATGCAAATAAAGAGGGCACATAATATTTAGGCCTAGGTACAAAATTGCCAAATAAGGAAGGTAAGATGAAGCGGGGCGAGAGCCCGTTTTTTTTGCAGGGAAATTGGGTAGTACAAAAGGGGAGTTAGCAGTAGCCCTGAAACAATTGACTTGACACTATCTTACACATTGCATGACCAAATTTGCTTCTGTTATTTATCAAGCCATAAACTTCATCCAGATACTAAAACAATAACCGCGCCATACTCTACGACCTCAAGATCTTCGCTGCCTTCTCCAAATCCTCAATCTTCCGGGTCAATAATTCTCTCTGGGTCTTTACCTCATCGTCTTCAGCCGCAATGACTGCTAAAGTCTCGCTGTCCAGGGCTGATACCCACTCCTGCGTAAACAGACCCAGCGGCGAGTCCTTGCTGATAACAAGGAACCACTCGACCGCCTGTTTCCAAACATTGTCCATGAATCCACGAACCGTTATATGGTAGTATGGCTCGAGGCGGTGGTAGATCTCCTTCTCGGGGCTGTGTTCAGATCTTTTAATAATATTTTCCAACCCATCCATGGTGAGATTTTCCTTTGGATTGACTTCAGAAAATATGGTCTTGACATACTCCTTGACAGCGTGAGTTTTTCGCTGTTTGTGGAACTCTTTGTTTAGGGTCTGTAGTTCACAGCGCCTTTCGATCTGTTCCAGGAACTCAGCATGTTTGAATGCTTTCTGGTATCGTGTCCTTAACCCTTCCTCTAAGGCATCCAAAATCCTTTCACCCAGAATCTGATCATGCTCAGTGATTGATCTGCAAACCAGAGTGATGAACTCATGGACATGATAGATAGCATGGGCGACAAAAATGCGAGCAATTTCTGACCACTTCTGGGACTGGTGGATGAACACAGCGGTAAGAACACCAGGGCTGATACCAGTGATGTTACGACCATAACTGCGGGAGTTGATGTCGCGGATAGCGGAGAGAATGTCGGGAGAGGGAGGCGTGATGGGCTCGATGTCATCGAGTTTATCAGCAACCCAGGGCAAACTGGCTTCCAGCTTTGCGATTAGAGAATTTATGGAATAAGAGTTTGTGACAGGTCTGTTAATACCAGAAGCCACGGATGCATGGGAGTTGTTATCTCGGCCTCCTTCCTTTCCATAATCTTCACTCAAGTCAATATCACCCTCAAACTCCCAAGTATGACCATTTTTTAGCAGTACTTCTCCAAATTTGTCCTTGACGTCCATCAAACGAGTAATCAACCTGGTTCTTTCATCGTCGAATCCAACCCAATGACCATATTCAGCCTTGGTAGCATTAATAGTGATACCGACAAACTCACCCGCAACCGTCTGTAGCATGTGCCGTCTTTCGATATCGGTGGTCCGGGGAGCACCTAGGGTCTCAAGATCCTTTCGAGTTTTCTGGAGCATAGCCATAATCTCGGTTTTAACTTTGGGAAATTCTCCCGCCGTCAATTTTTCTAGAAGTTTTCCGAGACGGAGACGAAGCTGATGGATCCCGACGCTTCCGGGAGGTAGTTTGTTCCAAGGCGAACCTTGGAAAAACCTATCCAGTTTACCCGATTCGATAGGATCATTATCATCGGCACCTCTGTTGCGCACGAGGTGGTATCCCAACTCCAGACCAGGTCTGCGGCCTGCTACAAGATCACAGACGGTTTTCTGGGCTGATGGTTCTAGGATGGTATCGGCCTTGGTCAAGATGGCCAGCGTTCGTCTCCCGAGGGGATCTTGCTTTTTGGCAAGCGAGAGAATTTCCTGGGTAGCAATATCAACGTTGGCGGGGATGACGGCGAGGATGACGGTACGGGAATTGGTAATATATCCGGTGACCATATCACGGACGAGAGCAATGTCCTCTTCAGTGATGGGACCGGTAGTGTTACGGAAGATACCGGGGACGTCGATGATAGTTAGGTAATCTGCTTGGGGTCCAGTGATGGTGACCCTGAGGACGTCGCGGGAGAAGATGGTTCCCGATGCCAATGAGGGATCAGTAACGATGTCCATGGCCTCGTTAACCTAAAAGGGGAAAGGCGTTGTTAGTGAGAGTCAGGACTATATGCAGGGTTGGGCAAGACTTACAAGTCTAAGAACTACGGGGAATTTGGCCTTGAAGTCTTCGGGGTCCATGGACGGAGACTTGAACTCGCTCAAACGGAGCTTATGCTCATCCGTTGCCCTTGGGCCAGGAATGATGTCGACCGAGATGGAAGAAATATTATCACGGCGAGAGGTAATTTGGGTAGCATAGCGAGTGCACAGGTTTTGGCCACGAGGGAATGGGATGCCAGTCAGGGATTCAAGCAACGAAGACTTGCCGGAGGATTGATCACCGACGACAACGAGCTAGAAGAGATGTTAGTGGGGAATGCGGAGAAGTGGAGCAAGGGGACCGGAGGGATATACCTGGGGTAGGCCAATTTCGTGTGCACCAAGATTGAGTTCTCGGAGAGCATCTATCTTGGTGAGGAGGGCATTGCTCGAGAGGTGACCGTTGAATGTCACGGCCTGGGGTTCTTGCTTGAGGGCACCCATGGAGTTAGTAATGATGTGTAAGTCTTTGCCTTTCCTTTTTTCTCTTTGTATTAGTCCGTTAAAGTTGTGAAAAAAAAGAAGGAAGAGAT
Organism: Ambrosiella xylebori; assembly: GCA_002778035.1. Lineage (NCBI taxonomy): Eukaryota > Fungi > Ascomycota > Sordariomycetes > Microascales > Ceratocystidaceae > Ambrosiella > Ambrosiella xylebori. The sequence continues at coordinate 382,351 of PCDO01000011.1, forward strand.
AATCATCTTGCCAGGTTATTGAGATGGGCTCTTTATACTTGAAAATTTCATGGCAGCAGCCACATTATTGATTTTGGTTGGCCTCATAGAGGTGGGCCACTCTCCCTGAGTTGTGTCCAACAGTTGATTGGTCAGATGCACGCTCAATTGCAGCAAAAACACGGAATGGTCAGCCTCTTGGTTCCACAGAGTTAGTCTATGACATGACGGAGACTGATTGTCACCGCAAACGCGGGATATTGCAAGGTGATGAAGCAAAAACACATATTATTATTGCAGATCATTACAAACAAGATTCAACAAGTAACTAGGTAACTGACATACTAAACAGCCCCACATTAATCCCTCCTGTTTCACTATTTTGGCTCCTTATCTTTGGTGCCTTCTTCTACCTTGTCTTTTACATCTCCAAGATCACTCCGACTCTCGTGGAATACACTCCGTCTGCCGCTCCCGGGATATGACTTCCCCTCGCCTTCCGGGATTGTAGGACTTCCCGGTAATGCAGGACTTTGTGGCGAGACGTTGCCGTCGTCATCACCACGGTCACTCGTTCCACTTATTGGGCTGAAACCTTCGGTGCCCCTCCTGTCTATCCTTCCAACGTTTGACGCACTGTCTGACGTGAAGCCTGTTGGCGACACGCCAGTGTCGGCCATCTCACTTACATCGGGCGAAGCAGGCAGCTCAGCAATAGCTGTTGGAGCCGCCGATGATGGTGCAGCATCGAGTTCAAAGTGTCTGTGAATCTGGGGAATCTGGGCGGCATCCATGGCCTCTGATCCCTGCATCGTCGCTGTCGTCTCAGTAGTCACGGTCATGGCTTTGCCGGGGAGGGCATCGGCGGGGGTTCCGCGGATCCATGCCATGACGCGCGAATTGTTGGAAGTGACAGTGCCGTCTTCATAGACACGCTTGTGGGTGGAGCGGTAGTACCACAGGGCCAGGAAGATGATTGCGGCGAGGCCGATGACGGAACAGACGACGATGGCGGCGATAGCCCCCTTGGAGAGTTTGGGACCGGGGGAATGCGGGGGAACCGAGGATGGATTGTCGGATGTGGTGAGGGAGTAAGGGTAGTACGTAGTGATTTTTGAGGTGTCATATGCGGTGGTAAAAATGGACTTTAGGTCGTCGTCATCCCAGCCATTGGCGGGGGTTGTCTTGGTGGCGCCGCCAGTTCCTGAGCCGCCGATGGCAGAGACTACAGTATCGGGGATAGTGTAGTTGGAGTAGGTGATGGGATCATAACTGTCTATCCACTGTGCACTCGACAGGTTGAACATCTGAATTACTCCCTTGTCCAAACAATTATCTTCCATGGTTGTGGCGCCGCCGACCACTATCAGCTGGTCCGGATAGGGCTGTACACACTGGTGCTTCATGCGTCCGTGGACCGATTCTCCTTCGTAGACCTTGGTCCAGATAAAAGAGGGCAGTGACAGCACCCAGACGTCATCGGAGGCGGTCTCGTTTTCGAGGGTGCCCGAGTAGCCGCCATAAAAGTAGATGTTATGGGAAGAGGCATCTTGGGCGGAGGAGATGGTGGAACAACCGCGGGTGAGGGGAGTGGTGGGGGCGTTTGTGGCGTTTTGTTTGTACCAGTTTCCGGAGGCGATGTCGTAGATGTCGATGGTGTTGAGGAAGGAAATGCCGGCGGCAAACTGGGGGAGGGGGAGGGGGGAGGAGTATGGTTAGTATTTTTTTTTTTCATTTTCTTTTGATTTCGTTTTTTTTCTAGATGAGGAGAAACTTACTGACTGCTTTTGCAAATTTGAGCCGTCAATGACAAAGTCAGACTCATTCCAGCTGACTGTCGGAACCCCGCCAATAGTCACCAACACGCCGTTCTCGCCCACCGGAACCCAGACCAATTCGCCTCCGGCCCTGCCTTGCACTTCGTTTGGAAGAGTCTCATTCTTCCATGTCGCCACGTTCTGATCATTATCTTTCGTCTCTAGCACAATAAGCGAGTCTGCCAGATAACTCCACGTCTCGTTGGTCACATTTATTGCTGTCATACCACTCAAGGGTCCCGCCTCGCTCCTTAGCCCTGAAAAGTAAAAGGCCTTCCATTCTGACGGCACCGAGGCCCCGGCACCGTATAGCGCATACCTTGTCGTACCGTCATCAAGACTTTTGGACTGAAATCCCGCAGAAAAGGTGTGGGTTGGCCCGTAGGCAAACCGTTGGTACATCAGAACATGGTCTGCTGGCGGAGGGCTCTCAAGGCCGGTGGACGATGTCCAGCCGCCGTAGAAAAAGAACTCAGCGTCATTGCCGAGGAGGGCACCGGAGCGATAAACGGGGTCGAGGGATGTAGCGAGGCCAGCGGGGCCGCCTGGGGCGGTGGAGAGGGAAAGGTCGAAGAAGGCGGTTGTATTGATGAGATTGGAGCTGACATCGAAAGTTCTGTTGAGGGAGAGGGTGGGGATGATGCCGTGGCGGTTGTCTGACGGGGTGGGGGTGTCGTTAGTAGGGACGGAGGCGGAGATGACGGGAATAAGGCTTACTGTCGGAGACGGCTTGAGAGCGGCCGTCATTGAGGCCGGCGGTCCAGATAGTGGTGCCGCCGTCGATGTAAACGGTGTCGCGCAGCAGATAGACTTTAGTGATGGTTATTTGTTAGTATTTTCTTGTTCTTTTCTTTGATATTGGTTGGGATGACGATCAAGGAAGAATCACGGACAAAGGAATAGATAAACGGATAAAGGTAAGAAAACTTACTTCGGTGTTCAGTCCATTGGCAGAGGGTGCTGTTGATTTGATTTGATTTCCAGTCGGCGGAGGACCATTGAGCGGATACGGAGGGGGCTAGAGCGGCGAGGGAGAGGCCAAGGCCGGCGGTGAGGCCGGTAGTAGGGCGCATTGGGGAGAGGGGGTTGTATTTGGATGCTCTTTGTTCCTTCTGTTTGTTTACTTTTTTGATGGTCTGATGTGTAAGTTGAAAGTGTGGGAGTGTAAGGATGATATAGAGAGGGGAAATTTGGATTAAGCTTTTTGGCTGGCGAGGGAGGATAGGACGATGACGATGACGACAATGACGACAATGACGATGATGATGACGATGATGATGCTGATTATGAGAGCCGATGAGAGAAAGAAGAAGATGGGAAATTAGAGTTGTGATGATGATTAGCAGGGGAGATGTGTTGAGAGGATGTTGGTATCTTGGCCTTCTTGACTAGGAAGTTCTTTCGTTTCTTTTCTTTTTCTTAGATCTCGACCCACTCGTTTCTAGGAACTAATTAATTGAAAAGAAGAATCAAAAGTCCCAACGATAGAGCGTCTACTCTCGGTAGCAAGACGGAGATTTTTGCCGTGCCGTGCTATGCTGTGCTCTTCTTCTTTTCAGCAGATATCCCACCCCGGTTATCGTCAACTTTCCTGCTATTGCCGCTTTCTCACGAAGAAAAAGAAAAAGGAAAAAGAAAAAGGCATATTGCCATTGGCCGTTATTTCTGGTAGATTGACAGAAGCAAAAAAGGAATCAATAGATTAGGGAAAGATTATCAATACTATTGGGTGAATTGACTGCAGTGGCAACGGCGGCACTTTTCTTTGACTCGTTTTTCTTTGAGATTTGAATTTGGGATTAGATTTGGATTGGCCTGGGCTGGACTAGAGTATGGAATCAAAGATGGAATCAAAGATGGACAGAGAGATAAAGTAAATATTTAGATGCGAGCTGACGGGGAAGATCACCAGGGGGGCTGCTTAGTGGTGTTGGTTTACAGCAAGATAAGGGTACTTTGAGTATTTACTAGGAGACTACAACTGTTGGTAAGCGTTGTCTAGAATTCATTAAACTTTTTATTTGAATAGTTGTTGGGCAATGCAAACTGAATAAGAACTGTGTATTTGAGGGATGATTGTGGTTGGAGGCTTTAGGAAGTGTCTGTGGTGATGGATGCAGCGGTTATTGCCCATTGCTTTTTTTATTTTTAGATGTGTATGTTTTCATGTACCTATTTTACATACATATCTGTACATGTACAAAGAAAGAACAAGGAAAAAGAAAGAAGGGGGGATTTCCAATGTTTTTGCGAAGAGCTGCCGAGATACTCGAAGATGTTTGTGTCCTGTGTCCATGTCAACAGCATCTGTGATTCTACTCACCACTGGTGCTCTGTATCCAGATACTCAGCATAACCACTATCACGGCATATATGAGCTTATATTAGCCTTCTATATGCATCCCTATCAACCATAACCACCTAAACCATAACCACCATCATCTTCACCTTTCCTAAGCCTGTCTTTCATTTTTCTTTCAACTTCCAACCAACAAACAAGGGCCAAGTCCCCGGCTGCACAAAAGACAATCCCGCTCACCCATCCTACTTAACTGCTACTTTTATATCCCCTGCCAAAATCAAAGAAATCCATGCACTTGCTACTATCTAGATACACCGCAGCCAGCAGCCAGGGTGTTTTCCGTCTGTCGTTCCTCGTTCCTTCCTGGCTGGTAACTCTATTTTCTCGCTGCCTTTTTTTTTTTTTTTAGCTCTAGAATAACACTAAAAAAGGAAAGAATAAACAGCGAACGACTGTAGCACGAACAAAGATACATGCCACACTAGACAATTATCTAACTACCTCAAAATATGGAAATGAATGAAGAAGAAAAGATGCTAACAAGTCAAAAAATACTTGCAAATGATCTGAATATAGATGGACAGACAGACAGCTTGTCTATCCCAAGATCCCAAAATTCCTCGGCCTCTGAGCGCCGCATGTCTTACATACATATCGACCTCTTCCATCACCAGTTGCCCGCCCCACTTCTGCCACAGACGAGTATCTATATCTCATGATCAATCTGCTCGAGCTCTAGTGCACCGTTGCAGTTTCCTATATCTTTATCTATATATTTCTTTTTCCTTTTTACCTTGTATCCCTATTCATCGAGCGATGCCAAAATGTCTCCGCGCCCCGCGTCGATGAATATGTTTGTTCCGCCCCCGCAGTTCCTTCCTTCCTTATTTCTTAAAAGGGATAAAACATATTATATTAGTTGATTTTACCGTTGCCTGCAAGACCCCTTCAAATATTCGATGGTCCAAAGGATCTCGATCAACAAACCCTAAGAATATCCGATGTCCGTTTACACGCAGCCCACAGGATCTAAATAGCAATGAATGATCTAATAATAATCTACTCTAGAATACGCCCGGATAAGAGAGACCAGGAGAAAAAAAAAAGATGTTATGACAGAAGGATACCAACATATATATAGCAAACATGTGTACCATGTGCGTCTTGTGGTGGACGCTGTGTTTCTTACCTGTGTTTTGCAAATGTCTGGAAAGGAACAAGAAAGAAGAAGAACAACACAACGCAACGGCGGATTGTTGGCACGTTTACGAAAGGACAAAGGAGACGATGCATCAGGTGAGAAGCCATGCTCATGTTGTGACAGGTTGGTCATGATATATGTGTGATCGACCATGGTAATTATGATGATAATGATAATGGGCTGATGCTTATTTATGGTGATAGATGTCGCTGATAATATGCGGCTGCTGGTGATGTCGGAAAGAGACTCTGTTGGTTTTATTTTGTCGGGCGGTGGCGATGGGCGATGGTGGAATTTGGTGAGAGAAAATTTTCGGGATTGGAAACCCTTGGTGATGAGTTGGGTTGGGTGTATACTAGTGACTTTTACGTTGACTTTCTTTTCTCGCCATTTGCGAAGAAACGAGTAGATTTAGACAAGGTATAAACACTATGTCTCCCACCAGTACTATTTCACCAGCACCAGCCCCAACACATGCAGGTCCACCCAATTCAGTGCATCTACACGAGCCATACCGCACCTTACCGGTCCTTAGTGATTATGATGGTCTTGCCCGTCTATTGTGTCCCGGGACATTCAGTTCGTTCATCGATGGCGTACGTTTGTGACCAAGATTATTCCTTGGGGGGGGGGGATACGTGGAAAGAGGAGTAAGCTAGTGAATGGGTTGTTTGGGTGGAGGATCGAGGTTATATGAAAAGTACAGTGCTGATGTGATGAGTGACGGGCCCAGCCTCACGATTATTTACAATAGATAGACGACATATAGGATAGAGAAGTAGGCTGAGTGAAAAACTAGGCGGTGAAAATAGAGGTCAAGAGTTCTTGAACAAAAGAAATAGTCGACTGATATTTCTGTGGATATTGGTGATGTTGAACGGTTGTCTAGTTGGCTTCGATGTTGTTGTCCTAAATAAACAAAGTGAGGGGGATCCCGGTTAAACTCCACACTAAAATTTCAATATAAGGTGTCATTGAAAAAGGAAAGGGCTTTATTTTTTATTTATTTTATCAAGATCCCTGCGCTTACACAAACACACAGACATCAAACAAACTGTCATTCCCACAGACTTGACAATTTTTATGTATATCCAACAATAGATGTATGTGGTTTGTAGACAAGTAGTTATATATTATCAACATCGTGAACCGGACCACGACGAGGTGTAAAGCGGCAAAAGAAAAGTCCACCAACAACAATGATTGACACCTCCAGAGCAATTTAACCCACACAATACAAAGTACCCTATATAGGCTGCCAGGAAGCGAATCTCATCTTGGAATACTATGATGGCAACATCTCGAGAATCGGAGCAGGAAGATGCCATCACATCAACGGGGCGTATCAAAGTGACCGGGTAATGCTGGAGACAATCAAGCTCAGCAAGTGCAAGCTGTGCTTACATATGTATATTAGGGACCCAATATGCATCTCATTTATCTGTTATATATATTTGTTTTGAATTTTACGTATTGTATACATATGAGCTGTCAATATCTCCGGTCGAAAACTGTCCAAGTGACCACGCCGGTCGAAAACAAGTGCAGTTGGAACATGTATATCAGAGAATCTTATTCTTTTTGGATTTTTGCCCTGTAGAGAACGGCCAGGCAAACGAGCATAGCCTGAATCCTATTTTCTGATGCTGATGAGATCTCAAGAGGCACAGAAGCAGAGAATTAGTGGTGATGAATAAGGTGGGGATTCCCGAGTGGTGGATGATTGGGTGATCAATAATGTATTTCTATTAACCTACCAACATGTCTATATAATAGAATGAAAAATAAACCATAAGACATCTATAACATCTTATCTAACCGAATAAAAAAGGTATCGTTTCTCCTATTCTCCCATTCTCACCAGTCTTCCCTTTCCTTATCTTTCTCTCTCTCTCTCGCTTTCCATTCTTTCTTTCTTCCCAGAACGGGATAATCATCATTTCCATCACCACTCACTTCCCCCCTTTCCAGCCCCAAACTAAAACTAAGCCTAAGAAACCCATCGTCCGACGGTCGCCTCCAACCCATTTCCACCACTTCTTTCACGGAGTCTCCGTCCCTCCTCAAGAAAACTTCCCCCCATCATATCGGATTTGGCCATATTTAGCAATTACGTAATTCCTGGGGTTTCTGTTCTGACAAACTTGGCCCCTGTCTTCTTTCTCTTTTTGTCTGTCTATTTGTCTGTCTTTTGGAGTTGGGCAACTATTGCCCAAAAGAAAAAGAAGAAAAAAAAAGACTGGAAAGGACTACATTAAGAGAGATTGGCCGAGGATATTTAGATTTACGTGCTATAGTCTAGGCCCGCTCTGGATCCTTTTCTTATTACACATTATTCAGTTTTGGCTTAGGCAAAGAGGAAAAAGACATACACAAGAAAAAAAAGAGAAGATCATTGGAACATTGTGATATATCTTTTATTATTCTTCTCTTCTTCTTTTTTCTCTTTCTTCTTCTCCTGCCATCCATATCCTTCCTCAGGACCTTTGGCATCGTCTCAATCTTTGATCTGTGGTCTTGTACTTGGATCTTGAGATCGTCCTCTCGTTTGACTGAGTCTGTCAAAGTGTGTGTAGTCGTCCAAGTGTTTAAGAGATCCTTGCATATATACCTTTTTTTTTCTTTTATCTTATTACCAAGGAGAGAGATGCATTTCTCTACGGCGTTGCTTGCCCTTGTGACAGGCGTCAATGCCTGGAGGTTCCAGAATGACACAGAAGATATTATCATCCCCCACGGAAAGAGAGCCTTGTTAAACACGCAGCCCGCTTCGTAAGTATTGCCTCCAAAAAGCAAAGCAAACACAAAAACAGACAGTCAAAGACAATTCAAAATCTCTAACACGCACACAGTTCCGAAACCACCGATGCCACTACCATATCGTCAAATCCTTATGTGGACTCCACCCCCACTCCCACCACCACTTCTTCCTCTGCAATCTCCATCATCACCTCCCAGGCCGATATTGATGCCTCCATGCCTTCCGGTGCCTACCTTCACCATACCTTGTGCTCAACTGAGACCTTATGGTCTAAGAACACTTATGTGACCATTGAAATCACCGAGTACTTCTGGATTATTGCGCCCATAACGACAGTGATGATTGATCAGCCGACCACGGTCACGGAGACAAAGACGCAGACCGTGGACAATGAATATGTGTCGAGTTATGCCGAGACCGTCTACGACACGACAACGCTGGAGAAAGTGGACACGACAACCGTGGTCGAGACTAAGACGGTCACAGCCAACGGGACGGTGGAAACGGTCACGGTGCCGAGCGCGGTAGTATCCACTAAGACGGAGACTGTCGTTGGCACTACCATTATCCAGTCCCATGACACTGCCATCGAGACGACCACCGTCACTGTGATCAACAATGGCTCTGTCGTAACTCAAGTTGTGCCGACTACCGTTACCAAGACGGTCGGCACCACCATCATTCACACCAACACTATAACCGATGATGTGCCGACAACAGTTTTTGAGGAAACTACCCGCACAATTACAGAGTTGGAAAGTGGGTCCTTAGTTACTAAGACGATTGTGGACACGCAGACGGTGACTCGGCCGGTGACGGTCGAGACTTGGGTGACGATTCTCAACAACAAGACTGTCACTCAATTGTCAACATTTGTCGTTGCCACTACGGTGCCCGTTACTGCTACGGCTACGGCTACGGCTACCGTTACCGGGGAGCCAATTACCATCGTTGTCCCATCGACGGTGCTTGAATTGAGTACCGAGGTCCTTTATACCACCAAGTACTGGTGCACTACCCTTCTGGAATACACTACGGTAGTTTCCGATCACACTGTGACGCAGACAGTCACGACGGATTATATTACTACTGAGACCCTAGTCTCCACCAGCGTCGACTACCAGACAAAGACCAACTACAGCACCGTCTACACTCCGACGACTGTTGTGGAACCGACGACTGTCCCGACTACCGTTGTCCAGCCGACGACCATCTACGTGCCATCAACCGTCCTCGAGGTCACGACCGAGGTTGAAAAGACTACTGATATCATCCATACTACGGAGCTGGTCTACACCACTGTTATCGACGAGGAGACCCTCACTGTGACCAAGACTGACCTTGTCACTGACAAAGTCACCCAGACTGTCACGACCGTCCTGCTGTCGACGGCCACTGACTATTCGACTGTCGTCACCCACTCGCCAACGACAGTATCTCATGGCTACACTATCACGTGGACGGACAAGGGAACTGTCTACAGCACCTTTACCTCGTTTATTCCTTACACTGAGACCGTCACTGCTACTGTAACCACAACGGACACTACGACAGTGACAGCCACGGCTATCGATGTGGAGAATTACACCTCTACCATCACGGCTATCACTACCGTTGTAGAGATCTACACTGATCAGACAACTCAGCTGCAAACCCGCACGGCTACCGACTACGTCACTAATGACGTTACCCACCTGGTCACGTCAACTGTCATTGAGACTGAGGCAACCACCACCACCCTGTTATCTACCATTGTCACTTCTTACCCCATCACCACCATCAACACTGCGCACGGAATCACCGTCACTGAGTCTTTCTGGACCACCCTCTTCTCCACTTTCATTTCATCTGCCGTCTTCCCGACTACCTACACCCGGGAGATCACCAATTATGATACAGCCATTGTCACCTACGCCACAACGGTCACTCAGCCTTGCGGCACGCCCCCTGCTACAGAGCCCGTTACGGTAACTGCTCCACCAGTCACTATTACCGAGCCCCCTGTCACCGTTACCAACAAGGCTCTCGTCACGTTCACTTCGGTTTCCTCTGTCTCTGTGTGCCCGTCGCCGACCGACGGACTTACCAACGTTCCGTACGTGGCGGATTCCGCTTACTTCAATGGATGTCCCCCAGGCTATATTTGCAACCCGAGTCAGTCGTCTGACTGCAACTTCCTGGGCAGTTTCCCGGGCAAGGACTATGTTTGTCATCCTGAGAACTGCGTTATTGCGCCAAAGCCTACGCTTATCAGGGACAGCTGGTGTCCGGGACAACCGCTGCCGCAGAACCCTGGGTATTGGCATTTTAATCCGGAGCCCTGGGGTTTTGGGTGGGAGATTTATGAGGCGCCGATCTGGATTACCAAAACTGTTGGCACATGGGTGACGTCGTTTACCAAGACGGACCAGTACATTGGCCAGAAGACAGCGACCGGCTGTCCCGCTACTACGACTGCTGTTGGCAACTCAACGACGCGGCCCCTTTCTACAGTGTACGAAACACAGACGACTACTTCCACCACCACCACTTGGTGGCTCCCTACTGGCTATGGTCATTGGTTGGGCCCTAAGCCGTCAATCACCGCCGGCTTGTCTCCCTACTACGTCCGCCGCCAGGATGACACGTTTGATACTGACCCCCTTGACGAAGTCCGTGGAAACTGCTTGACTACTTGCGGCGACGCCTCCGCCACCATACAGAGTATAGGCAAAGTAGAGTCTATTTGCCACTCAAATGCCTTAGAACAACTCACTACCTGCCGTAGATGCGTACAATATGCCGTAGATACGAATGCGGCATTGGCAGATGTCGATAAGGTATATACCGATGTGTTGGCATTCTGCAATGGCGGGCAAGCATCGAGTGCGACAAGTGCGGCAACGGGGCAGGAGAGTGCGGTGGAGTCACAGTCATTTACGGCGTCGACGTCGGGAGGTGATGCCAATACGTCGACTGATGCGGCAGTTCTTACTAGGAGTGCCACTACGTCGAGTACTGAGGCGGTCTCTACTATCAAGTCTTCTTCTGCTTCATCCTCTTCTGCTTCGTCTTTTTCGGAAGCCACTAGCACTACCTCTGAAGCATTATCATCCATAGAGGTCTTTGTTTCGTCGTCGGTGACGGAGAGCTCATCCATCTCTAACACTAAAGCTGCGATCACGTCTAGTGTCGAGACTACTACGGCTTCTTCCACCAGTGCTGAGTCAGCCATCTCTTATGTTGCCCCGTCCAGCGCTGCTTCATCTACAAATGACGTGTCATCCGCTGCATCTTCATCTACTGTTGAGTCGACTACTTCTAGTGTCTCGGCAAAGTCCGTTACTAGCTCTGCTTCTGCCTTTAGCACTACTATTACTGGATCCGATGGTTCCACCACTGTTATTGTCGTTTCTACTACCTCTGCCTCACTTACTGCTTCTTCCTCTTCTACTTCTTACTCAATAATCTCTACCGTATCCGGTGGTGCCGTCATCATCGGCGCTGATGGGTCAACCTCCACCATCGCTACTTCCGCTTACTCAACTACCGCCAATGCAGCCTCAGTCAATGGTGCGGTTGTGGTTGGTCCAGATGGTTCCGCCACCACTCTCCCCGTCTCTTCGACCCTGTCGGGGTCGACAGCTGTTGTCTCAGGTACCACTATTGTAGTCGCCAATGGGCAAACCGCCACTATTATATCTGCTGCCACTACTGTCCCTGTGACATCTGGCGCCAGTGCCTCCAATAGTGGCTCTTTTGCCTCGGTCACCAGTGTCTCCACAACCGCTCGTGGTGCTGTCGTGGTAGGGGCGGATGGTTTGACAACGACCCTTCCTGCTTCCTCGACCCTTTCTGGCACCACCTCTGTGATATCGGGAACCACCGTTGTCATTTCTGATAACAAGACTGCTACCGTTGTCTCCGGGGCAGCCACAGAGACTGCCGTAACTACGGCGCCGTCATCTAGTAGCGAGAGCAGCGAGAACAGTGAGACGGCTACATCTAATTCTGCAAGTACAAGCAGAAGCTCCACTGCTGCGCCGGGTAATGATGCGGGGGGTTCTGGGAGCGGTAAGATGAGGCCGACGTGGGCAGTCTTGATAAGTGTGGCTGTAGGCGTTGTTTTGATTTAATGTTGTAATGTCTTGTGATGTATTGATGAAGGAAAATGGCAGTTTGTAATATATTATATATTGGCTTGATATGTTGAAGATGGGGAGGTAATTTATTGGCTAGGTTTTTACCTTTTTTAGAAGTTTGTATATGATGAATATAATCTATTTTGTTTTAGATTTCTTGACTATAAACTTATTTTTGTGACAATTGTTTGTCATCATGAAGTTCTAATATTGGTCAACGTTCAGTGTCTAAGCTTAGTCTTACATCTGCTGACGCTGACGTATTAAGCCCCAACCAATAAGTGGAAACCTATCATAGCGGGGTACAACCACCTCCTAACGATACCTCATCAACGCCACTTCATATATATATATACATTCACGACACATCCAAATTATCAAAAATGGTCAGTGATATTTTTATAAATTTAGAATCCAGTGAATGTGCCCAGTCCAGCAGCCAATCGGTTGGTGGGCGCCATGCGCCGTGTCTTAATTATTTGAAAGAGGAAAATATCATGTGATCTGTCATGGATGAAATGGACTAACTGTTATGTACCAGTCTTCCGAGGCGAGACTGTACACGTTTTCCCAGGACACGACCGCCCACCTGCGCAAGTTCCGCCTAACGACTTCCCGCGCAAGCTCCCCGCAAGCCATAATCTGTAAGTGGGGACAAGCTAGTCCTCATTGCTAGTACAAGACTAATTCTCCCTCTATATATAACACAGATCTGATTGATAAGAATACACACGAGATCAAGCAGGATGAGAACAAGATAGTGTATACCAGTCTGGAGGATATCGCCGATGACTTGCCGGATAACTCGCCGCGGTTTGTCCTTTTGAGTTACCCATTTACCCTCGTAAGTGACCATGCCAGTCAGCAGATTATCTGGTTAGTCTCTCAATCGACTAGACAACGGAACAGCTAATTCGGGGTACAGCCGGATGGCCGGATGTCGGTGCCATATGTACTTATTTACTATCTTCCCGATACCTGCAATGCCGGGGCGCGCATGTTGTATGCGGGGGCCAAGGAACTGATGCGCTCAACGAGTGAGGTGGGGAAGGTATTTGATATTGAGGATGCTGAGGAGATGTTGGAGATTCCCAAAAGGTTGGGGAAGGAGTAGAGCGGGGGTGGGCATGGACAGGGCTTCCCTTTTCTTTCTCAATACACAATATAATCAATCTACTCCGAGTCTCAGTTGAGATTGTGTTTCTGTACTCGTGTGTTCAACTCTCGTAACTGTAGTCGTTGACAACAATGTCGTCAACGTCAACCCCCAACTCCTCACTTACCCCCCTAACAACCCCCATAAATGCCTGACACGCCGGACTATCCCCAAACGAGTCAAAGAAACTCTCACCATAATCACAACTCATCCGAATCCTTGGATCCAACGGTACCTTCCCCAAAAACCTCACCCCCATCTCCTTCGCCAACGCCTCGCCACCCCCCGTCGTCGCCTTGAAAATTGTATTCGTATGCATACACTTGGGACACACGAACCCGCTCATGTTCTCTGCGAGTCCCAGGATGCGAATGCCTGCCTTGCGGCAAAAGTCGATTTCCTTGCGCACATCGAGGAGGGCTACTTCCTGTGGGGTGGTGACGACGATAGCCCCCGAGATTCCCGAGTCGTGCATGAGCGTGTTGACCGAGAGGTGTTCGTCCGAGGTGCCCGGGGGCGTGTCAACGAAGAGGAAGTCCATTTCACCCCATTCAACGTCCTTGAGGAATTTTTTAATCATGCCGTTTTTCTTGGCACCGCGCCAGATGATGGCGTCGTCACGGTTGGGTAACATGAACTGAATGGACATGACGCCAAGATTATCCATAACCCACACCGGGCTCATACCGTTGGCACTTGTATGAATCTTCTCGTCTTCGACGCCGAGCATCTTCGGGATGCTCGGCCCCGTGATGTCCGTGTCCATGATGCCGACCGTTGTATCTGCGTTTAGCGCAAAGGCATGCGCTAGCAACGTCGTAAACGTCGACTTGCCGACCCCGCCTTTGCCGGAGAGCACGAGGATGCGGTGATGGACGGAGGAGAGACGAGAGGTGATTTGGGGGATGTCCGGGTCGGGGCTTTTGGGGGCGGAGGCGCAGATTTGTTGGTTTGGGCAACCGGTGCAGTTATCGGATTTACCGGCTTGGGCGGAGTCGGGGCCGGGGCAGTGTTCGGGTTCGGGAGCAACGAGGGGGGGTTTTTGGGGGTTGGAAATGACGTCTTGGGCGGTGGATGTATCTGGTAGTGTTTGTGAGGGTGACATTGTGGTGGTGTGTATGTGTGGTTCTAAGCAAAAATGGAGGTTACAATAGTCTAATTAGATAATTGTTGTGTTAGGTATCTATATGTAACGGAAAAAAAAATTAAAAACTCTTGTGAGACAGAAAATCAAGAAATAAAAAATTTCAAACCCCATATCTGTGGATTAAGTTCGAGATATTGTCGATCGGTGACGTCTTCCTTCGCTTATTAATTGACAATGTCTAAGTCGACAGTTATCAATGATGCGTCATTAACATCTCCCAGGGTTAGTTATTAATTAACCCTTTCAGTTATCTTGCAGGGGGGTTTTACCTTCATCTGCACTCACATGCAGCCACTTTAAAAAGCTAATCCAAACGCGGGGTTAGCTATTGCGAACAATTTTGAGTGATATGCAACAAAGAATCAGAATGAAACGAACAGACGTATCTCTGCTATTCTAACAAAATGCACAGTTAAAGTCTTTGTCCTCAATACACTCCAATCACATGTGAAACTCGACGTCCAATCCTTATCGCCTATCGATAAGCATCAATACTGCCCCTCCTAAAAATCTTTCTTTACAACCCCTCCACCGCTTTTAATTTTTTCTTTCTGTATTAGTGGTTATTTAAGGAAAAAAAACGGGATTTAACAGGGACCAGACCACCTTTTCTTGCTCGCGATGCATAGGGCGCTCCAAAACTGTAGGATCCATCAATTGGAAACTTTGCCTCAACAAAGAATGTCAGGGTTTTCTCTTGTGTGGAGACAAACTTGATAGGGATTAAAAGAGAGCGGCCGATTTAACAGCCTTTCTTTA
Source organism: Ambrosiella xylebori (assembly GCA_002778035.1). Classification (NCBI taxonomy): domain Eukaryota; kingdom Fungi; phylum Ascomycota; class Sordariomycetes; order Microascales; family Ceratocystidaceae; genus Ambrosiella; species Ambrosiella xylebori. The sequence continues at coordinate 397,594 of PCDO01000011.1, forward strand.
TCAGATCGGGTTGGTGTGGTTGATTTGAGAGCCTGCATATCGGAGGTGGCATGGTAAAAGGATGACCGTAGGCTAATTTTTTTTCTGCCGGGAGGCACACAAAAATGGCATTAATTCTTTTTTTTCTTTTGGTAAAATCTGTGAAGGTCTGACGTCGTCAATCAGGATACCCCGCATCGCAGCCATTCACGATCTCACACATAGTCTGATAAATAAAACATCATTTCCACTCTTTTTTTCTTTTTACTTATGCATCTTGGCCACTACATACCCCATCGTCACTATGTCCTCCCTCACCCAGATCCAAATCGCCGAGCTGCGCAAGGCTCTCTGCTCCGAGGAGTCCTCCCTTGCCTCCCGCTTCCGCTCCCTCTTCTCCCTCAAACACATCGCGGCCTACACCGAAGCCCCCGAGGACCCCGATGCTCTCGCTGCCATCGACGCCATTGCCGCTGCTCTTTCTTCTTCCTCCGCCCTTCTAAAGCACGAGCTTGCCTACTGCTTGGGCCAGACTCACAACCGCCATGCCATCGAGCCTCTGCGCAAATGTCTGTCAAACTTGAAGGAGGATCCCATGTGCAGACATGAAGCTGCTGAGGCCCTGGGTGCCCTGGGTTATGCTGAGAACTTGGATATTCTGAAGGAGTTCCGCGACCGTCCCGGTGAGGATGTTGTCATCACTGAGACCTGCGAGATTGCCATCGACCGTGTTGAATGGGAAAACTCCTCAGTCCGTAAGCAGGAGAAGCTCCGCCAGAGGTATGTATTGCTCTTATCATTATATATTTACCCTTCCTAAGAACTGCAGCTAACAAGATTCCTAATATTAGCGACTTCTCTTCCATCGACCCCGCTCCCCCGATGCCCGAGACCAAAGCCACCCCCGACATTGACGAGCTTGGCAAGATCCTCCTCGATACCTCGCTCCCCCTCTTTAAGCGCTACCGTGCCATGTTTGCCCTCCGCGACCTTGCCTCCCCTCCCGATCTCCCTACCGCCGTCCCCGCCATCCTTGCTCTCGCCAAGGGTCTCAGTGACACCTCTGCTCTGTTTCGTCATGAGATTGCTTTTGTCTTCGGCCAGCTGTCGCACCCTGCTTCTATCCCGGCACTGATTGAGTGTCTGAGCAACACTGATGAAGTCTCTATGGTCCGCCATGAGGCTGCTGAGGCTCTGGGTGGCCTTGGTGAAGAGGATGGCGTCGAGGATATTTTGAAGCATTTCTTGAATGACAAGGAGCAGGTTGTACGTGATAGTGTGATTGTCGCTCTAGATATGGCTGAGTACGAGAAGTCGGGCCAGACTGAGTATGCCATTATCCCCAAAGTTGCCGCTAACTAAAGTGGCTGCTACATCATGTTGACGAATGGCGTTGCAATTTGAATTTACTGGATACATTCGTGGATTTTCTATTTTTTGGGCTTGTTTAAAATTATTTTTCTTGTTTATATTTTGTAGGGGTTTGTCTAGATTCTTTTATTATTTCGCTGGGTATCATCATGGAATACAAAAAGCAGAATATATCCGGCTCGGGTCTACGATTGGCATTCAAAAATGTCATTTTCATCCATATTCAGTTGTTCATGGCCCAGCTAGAAAAAAGAGAATGTAATTAGTAATTGTTATTTCGGTATCACTTAGACCAGCGTGAAAACATACTTGTGACCACACTCGCAGTAGTAGAAAATGGTACTGCCTTCATCAGCACTACGCAGCTGCACCGAAGTATACCGGACCTCTTCGGCACCGCACTTGGGGCACCGCTCGTTAATGGTAGCCATGGTACCAATCTCGTGGCTAGCTACAGTCTTGACCGAAGATTGCAACTTCTGGCGCAGCTGAGAAGGGAAGTCAGAAGCCTTGGTGGTCGTCGTGATAACCTGGCCGGCCATGTCTAGATACAATCATAAGTGTCGAGTTCGAAAAAATGTCGATTAAGAGCACGAACCTCTGTTCTCGCTCTGACACGAATCACAGCGGAGAATGCCTTTGGTGGTACCCTTTGAGGCGGGCAGAAGGTTGCCACACATGGTGCAGAAGACAAGAGAGCCGATAGCCGCCATTAGGAGGATATGCAAAAGAAAATGACAAAAAAAACATATAAAAGGCAAAGAACTAGACCAGAAAATGGAAGATATCTTCTACATCACTGCCGTCTGTATTTCTTTGCGCTGCCAATATCAAAATTCATAAAATTTCTTGCAGGGTCTAACCGGTTGATCACCGGCTGATCTGATAAACGCTTTATCAGCTGTCGCTGTAACGCAACCGGACGTCATCCCTGCAAGCGAGGCTGCAGTGTCGTTATGCGCTATAACGCTCCAATTTGGGCGGCAGGATGACCGTGGTTGCAATGGCTCTCGAAGCCCAGGGTTGAAAATTAAACGTTGACTTCTCAGTGGAATTGCATACATTGAGGATTGAATGACTGTAGATCTATTCAATTCATAAAGTTTGAAGTCATCTGGTCTTGCTTTCAGATTTCATCTGTTTGCCGGTCCAATCACTCTCTCAAATTAATTGATGCGCTACATTGCGATGGCTATATAAAAACTTGCGCGCTATATATTACGGCCGAATCCCAGATAAATCGCGACATCCAAGACGCTAGCTCCCGAAACTTGCCAACCGACGATCGTGAAAAGTGCAGCTATTCGCGACTGTCACGAACTAGCCAAAAAAAAATTATATTACGCAACTTCCTGCCTCGACTAAAAGATATATCGCGCTCCTGGATGATCTACTTTTCCGGCACCGCCAACCGCACGAATTACTACATATTTTTCCACCTAAACTTCACGAATTGATTATCCGACGATCCATACTCCCACTGGACGACTCATGGCTTAGAGACTCTGTCTTAGTTCCATTTCCTCTTTCTTTCATGCTTCTTACCGGTCGGCTGTTAGCCCATCTTTTTTCTCACGACACATCATGACTGACCACAATTCCAACGGCGCCTCGGCGTCGTACAAACGGCCAGATGCGATTGCTCAACACCGGCCCTTCACATTACAGGAGGCTCTCCCATATTCGCCTCATACTTCAGTGGTGCCATTTGCACATGGTAAGGTCCCTTCTTGATTCAGGAATTTCAAGCGGATACTCGTCAAAGTTGTGGGTGGAAGGCACCAAAAATTTGCTGTAGTGACTTCTGCCCACAAGTCTTTTAGAGAAAAATTCAGGACTTTTGAGAGTGGGGATAACGTGGAGTGAATTCACGATGGGACTTGGCCCTAATGTGACAAGTTTCTTTGTTCTTCTTCACTGGTACATTATCTCCATAGCTCGCTCACTACGATTTTGGAGTACCGTAAGCTAATGCTAGCCGGTTTTTGGTAGATCTCATTCCCGAACCTTTAACTGGATCTGGTCACTTAACGTCAAGCATTTCGGAGCTTTTCAATCACGCAGAATTCGAGAAGCTCAATTTGGATGCTTTGTCTCCCGATCCTGCCATCCATAAACCTGTCAAGAAAGTGGGCGATGTCTTACTACATGACCTAAAGTCGAGTATCAAGACTGCCTAGTAAGTCTCTATTTCTGACGTCTTAGTAATTGTGTACCAGTTTAGACTTACACAAACCTACAGCAAGTTCAAGAACATAAAAAGAGTATCTGGAGGTTCCAGTATTGACACACTGCCGTCACAATCATTGTCGCCGTTTTCGAGAGCCATCTTTGACAAAGTATCGAATCTCTTCGATTACCAGAGTAACAACCATAGTAACAACCAAAGTCCGGTACACCCTTCACATTCCCAAAACCTGGTCCACCCGATTATACAACCATCACCAAATTATACAAACGGGCACACTCAACGGAGGTCTGTCTCTGGACAAGGACCTTTGCTACCGCCACCACCCCGATCACCAGCCCAGGCTCCCCGATCGTCTATAGACGCTACTGCTTTCCCCGGTAGCCTTGGTGCCGCCACACCAAGCACAACGACAATTGCTGTGCCTATAAAGCAAGAACAAAGTGTAGCATCATCAATTACCGAAAACCAAACCGACAACGCTGCTGTTCAAGCCACAGAACTTTCTCGGCAGCGGATAGCCTCTGTTACCACCCCCCAAGCAGTTCGTAAAAAGAACAACTTTGAGATTGCCATTCCGTTGAAACGCCCTATAGACGTCAATGAGTACGTAGAGATTCCAGAAATTGACGAGGACGCCCATGGCGAAGATGAAAAGCCAGCTACTATGAACGCTGAAGACGACGTCGATGCCATGTTGCTAGACGACGAGGATCAAAGGGGAGGGTTGACTATTGAACTGAAGGCATCAGTAAACTTTAATAAGGATGAATACGTCACGGTTGCCGAGTCTTTCGAGGCTCCCATCAATCTTTCCAGAAAGAAGAAAAATAAGGATATGGTAGTCAAGGACCTGAGTCGCGATGTGCTGGATCAGAAGCAAAGGGCACATGTGGCGCTGACTGAGTTTGAGGGCTTTATTAACGATACCTTCGATGCTGTGTCTGCTGCTATCGCTGGAAACCAGGGTTCGGAGAATGTTTCCGTGTTGAACTCGGAGCAGGAGCCTACCCTCACCACTCCCACACACCAAACCGCCCACACAATGTTGACCAAGCTCATCACTTTGGGCTCTTTTGAGGACGCTGATGTTGAGTCTCTTATTCGGTTGCAAAGACTTTCCGATTCGTCTATCAAGGATGTGCTTAACTTGGATTTGAAGGTTTCTGAGTCTTGGGGCGCTGGTGATATCCAAAAATGGCTCAGCCAGATTTCCTTCATTGAGAACGGTCTTCGTGCTGCTCGCACTGCTGTTCGTATCATGTCAGGTGGCCGTGAGGATAAACAGCTCTACTCCGAAACTGTCATCCAGCACTCTATTGATCTTTTCAAGGGGATTATGGACGGCGTCATCGTCCCCATTGTCGAACTCCGTAGCTCTGGCCCCCAGGGTCCTTTGTTCAAGTTCCTATCACCTCACCGGAAAACCATCACACCGCTATTCACCAACACACAGCGCCTCTTCGAGTTGCTGACCACTCTTGTTGGGCCAATTGAACTTTCAGACACTGTTATCAATGCTCTCGAGTACACAGCATCGAAATTAATCTTTGTCGAGAATGCTCATACCGAGAAGGATTCTGTAATTGGTATGCAGCGTTTTGATGGTTTACGTTTGGTCGCTATGAACATGCTTTGTCAGATTTTTATCCTGAAACCTGAGCAACGACAGGGTATCCTCACAGAGATTTTGACCTCATTAGAGAAACTCCCAGTTGGCAAGCAGAGCGCCCGCCACTTCAAGTTGTCTGATGGTACCAGTGTCCAACCTGTTTCTGCCTTGATCATGCGGTTGATACAGTCTAGTTCTGGTAAAATCAAGGACATCTTGAAAAAGAAGAGCGTTTTGGATGAGGTTGATGCTGACGATGGCGACGTTGCTGAAGCCATTGCACCCAAGAAACCACAGGGCACAATCCGCACCGAAGAAGACGGCGCTGCGCAGCCTGAGATTGCCATTAAGGAACTTGACAATACGTTGAGTCCTCTCTACGACATTACCAAAAACAATGCCAACTTTGTGGTAAATTTCATCGTCAGCCGAGCTCTTAGTGCGACCAAGTCAGGCGATACTCCTTACCGTAATTTGCTGGATCTGTTTGTGGAAGACTTTACTGCTTGTCTGGACTCGCCTGAGTGGCCAGCCTCTGAGCTTTTATTACGAATGATAATGTTCCGCATGGTTAAGCTCTCGGAGGCTGAGCGTGCACCAGCTCCAGCAAAGAACATGGCTCTTGATGTATTGGGTACCATGGGTGCTTCTATCTCTAAGCTTCGTTTCCAGGTTCGCAAAATTGCCGGGAGTATTGAAGGTTCAAGTAGTGATGAGTTGACGCGTTTTTTGTCTGATATTGCGTACTCATCCCTTAATCAACGATGCCGCGTGGAAGATATCGTTTCCTGGGCTGGCCCCTACCGCACAGTTCTTGAGTTCCTCGAGAGTCGCCAGGCTGATGACCCATATCTGAAGGGTGCTTTGTCTTTCATTGTCTGTGACTGGTCTTGTTTGACTGTCACCGGATACCGGACGCTGCCTGAGAATGAAACCAATAGACTTGCTGAGTTCGGAGCATTAGCTTATCGTCTCCGGATGATGATGGAGGATGAACGGTGGTTGACTAATGAGTATAGCTTTAAGACGGTCATTCCTTCTCATGCTAAGCTCGGCCACTTTGCTCTCCTCCTGCGCTCTCCGCTGTGCGAATCATTCCCCACAATTTTGAACATTGTTCTGGGTTCTATGGCCAGTGATCAAGCCACTGTTCGCAGCAAGTCTCTCAAGAGTGTGAACCAGATTCTTGAGACTGACCCCGCCATTCTCGATGGCGATTCGGTAGTGATTCAGCTGATTCTTAAGTGTGCTGGTGATTCATCGCCCCAGGTCAGAGACTCGGCTGTTGGTCTCATTGGCAAATGTATCTCTATGCGTCCCAACCTTGAAGATGGCATGATCGCCCCTGTCATTGAACGGTTCACTGACTCCGGTGTGGGTGTTCGTAAACGCGCCATGAAGCTCGCCCGTGACATCTACCTGCGCAATTTAAACAAGACTATCCGCGGCAATATTGCCGCTGGTCTGCTTCTGCGTGTTCAGGATCCCGACGAGGGTGTCCGGGATTTGGCCAAGCAAATGATGGAAGAGGTGTGGTTTGCGCCATTCTATAACATGGAGGATTCGGCTGAGTATCAAACGTCATTGACCGACCACGTTAGCTTGATGATCCGCATCGTGAAGTCGGGTAATGTTGCTGGTGTTCTCGATAAGGTTCTGAACTCAATTCTCAGCACGAAAGAAGGGAAGCCTGTGGAGGGTCCGTTTGGTGTGTGCACTAAGTTGGTCGCAAATATGTTTGGGTTGATTGACAACCTGGACTCGGATGACCCGTCAATTCCGGCTGGACGTGATGCGCTCATAGTACTGATGATTTTTGCTAAGGCTGAGCCAAAGTTGTTCACTTTTGAACAGATCCGTCTACTGAAGCCGCATTTGACTGCTATCAAGACCCGTGAAGATCTGCTTGTTTTCCGTGCTGTAACTGCCATCTACCGCAAGGTTTTGCCAAACCTTTCCAAGATACACACATTTTTCCTCCAGGAGGTGAGAGTTCTCCTCAACCAATCTGTCTCTAAAATTCAGAAGCCTCTTCTCGACAACACTATGGCTTGTATGTGGATCATTGCCGACATCACCCAGACTATCTCTCCTATTTCCCGTCTGGCCGCTTCTTGTATGGCTGGCGCCCAAGCTCAACGAAACAAACCCCTTGATGTTACGACTGTTCAAACATTTGCCCGGTACGCACTCCTTACCGGTATGATTGGCAAACACTGTCAACTTGAAGGGGAGATTGATTTTTTCCGCGAGAAGTTCCCTAACTGGAAGGGCAAGATGGTATCTTCTCTTATGATTGACATTCTGCTTCCGTTTGCTGCTAAGGAGCGGCCCATGGCGATGCGGTCAGCGGCTTTGGATGCTATTGGTCTGATCTGCGAGTCTTCACCCCGTAATTATGTCTCGCCCAATGTCTACACCACTTTCCAGCGAGTTTTCGACAGCAAAATTCCACAGCTAGAGACCATGATCCTTTCATCGTTCAAGGAGTTCCTCCTGACCGAAGAACGCCGCTCTGAAGCGGCTACCGCAGAAGCTCCAGCTGGAAAGAAGGCTGGTAAAAAGCGCGAGTTGACCGTCATGGGTGGTACGAGTTTTGATGACGTTGCCAGTGCCACAACTCAACGTTTTCTGAAGGACATCACACGTATCACTTTGTCTACACAGGATGAACACGCCTTCTTAGCTATGGAAGTCCTGGGGAGTATCAACCGTCAAGGTCTGGTACATCCCAAGGAGACCGGTGTGACACTCATCACGCTGGAGACCTCTGATATGCACAAGCTGGCTGAAGTAGCTTTCCAAGAACACAAGCTTCTGCATCAGAAGCACGAGACTGTTTTGGAAAGGGAGTATTCCAAGGCCATCCAGTCTGCTTTCAACTACCAATGCGATATCTGCAAAGATGATCGTGGGGCACGGCCCCTTCATGGGGTCTTCCAGCCGAAGCTACATCTCATGCTGGAGGTTATGAAGATCTCAAAGTCCAAGAACCGTCAGAAGTTTCTCGAGAAGCTTTTATCTCAAGTTGACTTTGACCTGAACAAGTTGAATGTCTCCGACAACATTCCCAACCATGTTATCTTTTCTCGCTTCATCATTGACAATCTCGGATTCTTCGAATACATAACGGTCGGCGAAGTCCTTGCCACTGTCAATCTAATGGAGAAGATTGTGCAGACAACCGGTGCCCCCATTGCTCAAGCGATCGAGTCCGATGTGTTTAAGATGAACATGGATGCTCTCAGCACGGTGACACCTGCATCTGCGGCCCCCACTGAGCCAACCCTCGACCTTATGGCTATTGACAAACCTACTGATGCTCCGTCGCCTTCAGCTGAACCTAATATCGAAATTGATGTTGAGCCAAAGCGCCTGAAACAAATGGTTGCTGCTGCGACCATTCTCACTGTTATATGGGAAGCCCGCACTCATCTCCGTCGTCTCCACAGTCTTGGCCTGAACCGCCGTGAGTCCAAGGTCAAACATCTTGCTAAGGATCTTTCAAAGACCCCAATCAAGATCCAGGGTGTCACCGGGGACAAACTGTGGGAAGAACTGACCAAGATGCCGGATCACTTTTCATCACGAAAGGCGCAAATCAAACGCCTCAAAGAATTCGTCAGCCTCATGAACATTGATAACGAGTTTAAGGTAGATGATGAGGATGAGGAGATGGGCGAAGGTGGCGTGTCGCATAGCGATGATGAGGATGAGGAACAAGCGACTGAAAACAGAGGAAGGAAACGCAAGGGTGCCAGTCTTCCCGGCGGTGGTGGACGCAAAAAGCGTGCGCGGTCGAACTCGAAGCCGCGACCGAGAGGACGGCCGAGAAAAAATCCATTGCCAGAGCCGGTGGAGCCACCTACGGAGGATGTAGCGGACTGGATGTAAAGTGGTGGATCTGGATCAAATTATTTTCTTTTTTTTCTTTTTCCTTCTGGTTCATTTTGGCAGGGGTTGGATGTCATTGTATCATGTTATCTACAAATATTGGCGTTCCGGTTGGCTGGATGGGTAGCAAATTGCTAGAGGCCTAAGCGTGTTGTTTTAGTTTTTTGTTTTTAATCTGCATATGGTTCTGTAGGCTTTATATCATTGTCATTTATCTCTGTAAATTCATTCACATAAGCGCAAGAATCTCCATGATCTGTAATATGATGGAACATGGCGGTTACGGTGATCAGCTAATGGGCGCCGAGATACCGACTTATAGCTGACCCTTTTAGGAAAAAAGAAAAACCCCAAGCAATGGTTATTACCTGGCGGTGATCCTTACATTATTCCTTTGACGAAACCTTGGTACATGTATAAATTTACGACGTCTGAAAGCTTATATGGTGATATCGCTTGGTTTGATAGCCTTGAATAAGTGTAATATTGTTCTAGAAACAAAGCACCTTTAGCAAGTGATGAACCAAGAATAAACCGACTAGCATCATCATTCGTGAAACATCGTCACGTTTAAACTTACTTTACAGAACAAAAAACATGTGATTTAGCAGCTATCGGTCGGTTCTCCCTAGGGGTTGGTTATTTGGGAGGGTTGAACAAAAGAATGCCATGGGCTCTTTCGAAATATGGACCCTGATGCGTGGTAGGGAGTGGAAGTGCGTGCAGGGCATTTTGTGGTGTTTATCAGGGTGATTGGTGATGGGCCTCAAAAGAATTTTTAGTGTGTAGGTTGATTGAGTATTTCTAGATATATGGTGATTACTGCATACTTTTCGTTCTTTCTAAAGTTGGTAATTTGGTATCAGCATGTGATTTGAGATAGTGGAGCCCACAAAAGAATTTCAACGATATGAACCTTTTAAAGCAGATGCAGAAGTTAGAAAAAAAAGATTGATTAACTCAGCAAATATAGTCTTAATCGTCATATTCATCGCCGGCTGAACCTCTATATACTAGTATATAATTCTTCAAACTGTCTTCGGTGACGTCAATCTTCCCTACAAACTGCAATTCCGAGTTCTCTACTCAATAACTCAATAATCACTGACACTGCAACTAGCCGTTGACTGTAATTTCCACGATAACATTACCTCAAAATAGTCATCCACGTTTATCTGAACCTGTCATAAAACAGCCGCTACTAATTCTGTCTGCCACCACATGTGGACATTGCGTCAGCAACTCACAGTTCGCACCAGGCAGTTACACTCTCTAAAAGCTGTCAAAGCTTCAATATCCTGTCCTGAGCTGCGCTGCCCGGTTCAACTCACCATTGTCCCACGCAACGTCAAAAAGACAAAAAACCCACCCACCCCCCATAAAAAAATCCAGGGGTTCATCCAACTAGCGAAGTGCTGTCTTGTTTTGGCTTGCACGCTATGATCCTCACTGACATATGCTCCAGCGCAGCAGCGCCAACCGCAATTTTCAAACGACTATGCGCGCCTGATGACCTGAAGACACGACGACGGCACATTCCACCAAAGACCTCCGGGAAGACGCCCGCCGATAAACTCAGACCAAACATTGTCGCTGTTACGCCACCAGTTCATACACACCATAGCCATACCACGACCCAACTCAACTCACGTCACTTCCCACCCGCCGCATTAGCCCCCTTGACATTCGCCCCCCCTCCCCCCCCCCCCCCCCCCCCCCCCCCGCTCCGATCACGTAACCTCACTCTCTACTGCTTGAGGAGCACCTATTCACATCATGGACCAAGCCGATATTCCGGCGCTCCTTGCTCGCCTAAACAGCGACGAAGATGCCGCTCGCCGTATGGCCGTCTTCAAGCTGCAGTCCTCTATCAACGACCCCGCCTTTGCCGATGTCTTCATATCCTCAGGAGGTCTCGAAGTTCTCCGGAGATTAATCTTGACATTGGGTGGCAATACACTGGCGTACGCCCTGCAATCTCTAAGCAGATTACTCGAGGTTGATATGGGGTGGGATATCTTTGACGGGTCTGCTGCACCTGCTCTGGTGGAGCGCATAGTCGAATTGATCGTAACGAACCCGTTGGTGAATATCCTTCGAGGAGCCATGTCTATATTAGTCGCACTGGTATCACATTCATGTGCGTCAGAACCCAACTTTGACTCCATAACCTTCGGCTTCCGAGCCCTCAAACCCGCCGTCGCAGTATACCCCCAATTCTTCGAGCTTGTGGTTCAGCAATTGCAATCAGCCGACCATATGCTCTGCGCCAATGCACTTCAACTCATCAATGCACTCATTCGCGACTCGATACAACTAGGCGAAGCCGATCGGGAAAGTAGCATAGCAAACCCACTAGGTGAAGACTGGTCAAAGTTCTTCAAGCGTTTGCAGGACATGGGGTTGGTCTATAGTGTCTATACATTGATGCAGAGCAGCGCATTGCAAGACTTGGCGCACCCATTGTTAGAGTTTCAAGGGTTGATGAAGATGTTGATTCGCAAATGGCGAAGCATTGCGGTAGACATTGACTGGACAGAGCATCGGCGCGCGCTGAAGAGTATCCATCTCTTGTCCAACCCCAAACGCGGCCCCGTGGAACAAGGGTCAAAAGATGATCTCGTTGATGCTGCAGGATCTCCTAAAGATGCCAAGGAAGTCACAAAGGAAAAATCCCGCAAACACAGCCCTGAAAAGTGGCGGCGACTCGGCTTCGAGACGGAGAACCCGGGCCCGGAATTTGACTTTTGTGGGTACTTGGGTCTGATAGATCTGGCTGAGTACGTCAGGAAGAATGAGGATGGTTACCAAAAGATGCTTCTCGAACAATCTTCACGACCACTGCACGAACGGAGTCCGATTGCCCGGGCAAGCATGGCCGTCAGTGTGATTCTCTATGAACATTTTGAAGTCGACAAAGACATCGATGACCCTAAGTCGTATCAGTCCCTCGATAGTAACAAGATGAATGAGAAGTTGTTCAAGCCGCTCATGTTGCAATGGGCGCGGATGCACACGGCAGGTTTACATGCATTCTTTAGATTGTGGAAGGCGACGGGGGCAATTAGAGAGGACTTTGATAAGGTGGCAGAGCTGGTCAGAATCTTGATCGAGAAGGTGGTTGGGCAGGCGATGCGAACGAAGAATATGGAGGAGGTTGAGGAAGAGTTGCAAGAGTTTGACTGCGGGAGGCTGCGAGAGTTACAGATGGAGCTGCTGGAGCTATCATTTGAAGACAACTGGGGCCAACACCTTTACCAAGTGCGCGAAGAACTCCGCAACGAAGCCCTCCAATTTGTCAAAGAACAACGTATTCGCTGTCTCCTCCAAGGAGCTTGGTTCACCCGTCCTACTCCCAAACGAGACCGCCAACGAAGCAACACGGCAACCAGTTTCAACAACTCCGTTAACGGTGACACCCCGAAGAAGAGACCGCTGTACACACCGACGCCGTGGCGGTTTGCGAAGCTGTCGCATAACAGGCGATGGCTACATTATGCGGATTTCGCAGAAAAGGCTAACAACGAGCTGGGTTTGGATGATTTGGCATTTAAGATTGATTTGAACACGATTAGTTCCGTAGTATCTAATGTGTCCACGGCGGATGCGGATGACGAGGACAAAGACCGGGCAGCGACACCGACACAGTCAGCAGGAGGCAATAAAACTGGCAGCAACAACAAGGAGCATAAAATAACTATCAACTCGTACGAGAGGCTAGATGGAGAACGCAGCGATGATGAAAAGGCAGTGTTGACTCTGTACCCACTGAACCAGAGTACGGCGTCAGAATGGCTGGACGGGCTGTTACTGCTATTGCATCAGGCGCCGATCACGGCGGAGACGTACCGGTTAGTGAATAAGGTGAGCGACTACGGGTTGAAGATCCGGTTGTTGAATGTGAATCTAGAAACATCGTATTCACGGCCAGCGGCGGGCACGGGTGTGGTGCCGAGTAGGAAGGGGCTAGATAATGATTATTTCTTTGAGATCTAGGGGTAGATGGGTTTTTGTACATATCATGGAGTCGTGCGTTATATCCGAATTGGCACATATGATTTTTTGACTGGTGATACCTGTTGTCCTTTCCCTCTTTTTGTGATCATGCCATGTTTGATGATTGTATAAACCGATTCAATGTGATGCTTAGTCATGTTCCTCTTCCGAAATCCCCGGACATCCTTCCATGTCCTCATCGGGATACAAGCTCTTACACCACATGCAGTATCGATATTCACTCCGCAGATAAACCAACACCCTATTTAACCTCCCTACCGCCTTCAACCCCTCAAACTCCTGCAACTCGGCATCCCCTCCATCCCCATCCCCGTCCCCGTCCACCTCCTCCTTCGCCACCGGCAGCAACCCCGTAACATTCTTCCCCAACGCCATCCGATCATCATCATCCAATCCCCCATAATGCCCATGCATCGATGCCAGAGATTCCGCCAAAGCCCTCTTCATCTCCATATGCCTTTTGACCTTTTCCTCTTCTTTGGCAAGGCCCCGCCAGACAACGGGGACCTTCTTGGGCAACGAGATGCCGGATCGTTCGGCTTTTTCCTCGTCGAGACGCCGCGCTAGTCGTTGGGCGGCCACGACTTGCCTCTCGACCCTCTCCACCTCCCGTTCCTTCGCCACTCGATCCCGATACTCTAACGGGTCCACCTCCACCCTCGCCTCGTCAATTTGCCCTGCCTTTTTCGTCTTGTTGTTCTCCTTCTCCTCCTTTTCCTCATCCACCATCCCGATACCACTCCTCCCTTTCTTCACCTCAACCTTAATCGGCTCTCGGATACCACCCCCTTCCTTCTTCCCCAGGCTGCCCCCTCCGTCAAATCCCATCTTGACCATCATTGCCAACCCCCTTGACTTCTTCACCTCCGGTCTTTCCAGCAATGATGTTTCCAATGCGCGTTTCCGCGACGCTGATTGCTCTGCGGCGATTACCGCCGCGGATGGTGGGGCACCCCGGGCGAGTGCCGCGGCCTTGAGGCGTCGAGTGCGTTGAAGGGAGGTTTCGGGGGCGCTCGGGATCTCAGTTGGGATGCACATGGTCATGTAGTCTTCTTCTTCTTCTTCTTCTTCTCCGTTAGATTGGGTAGCTGTCGGTGGAGTGGAAGGGGTGGTGTTGGTAGTGGGGGGTTTGAAGGAAGGAGGTGCGCAGTGCGGGCGGTGTTGGGAGGACATTTTTGTGATATGTAGATATGCAAGTGACGGATAATGATGGGCTAAGATGAAACTCGATGAGAAATAAGAAACTTTGATAAAATTAATGATAAATAATGAAACCACAGAATTCTTAATCTCAATATCCGCCAGCTACAAACCCTGGTCCCGTTAAACCCTAGAAACGATCCATATATTCTACATACATAAGATAAAATAACCACGCGATTGACTAAACCAAGCTTCGTCAGCTCCTGTGACGCAGTGGTTAGCGTGTCGTTCTTATATTGATCTGACCCGCCGATGAATATGACGAAATGCGAAAGTGTAGGTCCCACAAATCTGCCCGAAGTGACCAATCAGACCTCGAATCTAACTATTTCATAGCGTGGGTTCGACCCCCACCAGGAGCAACGAACATCTTTTTTTATTCTTTGTCTTTGGTGCAATGTCTAAGTAATTTGTAAATTTGTGAAAGACGGTAATAGCAATGGTTTCTGTTTTGATGATGGGTTTGGTGCGGGGGGGGAAGGCAGGGGAGTATGAATTGTTTTTTTATTGAACAGGGGCTGGCTGTGATGAATCAATGACTCGTGCTGATTGCATTCTTTCATCTGATAAAACGATCATCACGGTGGGGCATTCAAGAATGCACACTGCCAAACATTATACAAAATTGATTTCTATAGATCTTGATACCAACAAATATGAATTCTTTTTTGAAAATGACCCATATAAAACAAAAAAGCAACCCTAAAACGCCAGATTTAAAAACTACATATAAATCAACCCAACCCAATAACCTATCCTTTATACCCCCTTTACCGTCCCCTCTGTCTCGCCCTCACCCTCGCCGACTTCTCCCGCTCATACTCATTCGCCGCCGCACCCTCCTCTCCCTGGATCTCCGCCACCAATCTCTTAAACTTCTTCTCATACGCTTCATCCTTGGCCTTCTTAACCCGCAGCTTCTCCCTCTGCATAAACTGGGAATCCTTGCGCAGTTCCCTGAGGGCCCCCTTGCGCTCCTTCTTGTACTCTTTCTGCAACTTGGCGAGCTCTGCACGGTCCTTGTTGGGATCGTAGTGCTTGGTGGGGTTGAATTGGTCTTCAAACTTGGGGAAGGACATCTTGATAGCGAGGGGGCGGTGGTGGTGGAGTTCAAGGGGTCGCCGGGAGGTCGTGGCGAGGGTGATGTGGCGGGAGAGTTTGGTGGAGGTGGCGGTGAGTGTGGTGATTAGGGGGTCGGGAAGGTGAGGGCGGGAGGATTTGGAGAGGAGGTGGGCGATGAGGGTAGAGATGGGGGTGAAGGATTCGGCGGAGGAGGCCTTGGAGGTCCAGAGGTCGATAGCCGCGTCGATGAGATGGGAAAAGGTGGCCAAAAGGGATACTTGGAGAATAGCATTAGGAGCAACAATCTCAGGGTCGCAATCTGAAAGCTTTAGTTTCCGGATAGTGGCGTTAGAGGCCTTTGAGATACGGATGCCGGCGGCGGGCTCGTGGATGGGAAAGAATCCGGGAATAACACTGGACTTCTTAGGCGCCAGAGACAGTAGGGAATTTTGGATGAATGAAAGAATTTCAGGGACAAAGCGCTTGGAAAACTGCTGGAACTGGATAATTAGAGTGCACAAGAAAGCACCGGTAACGTAGTCGGTCAACTTGGTAGGGACCTTCTGGCCGAGGTAGCGGCCCATGACGAGCATGGCGGGGGTAACAACCTGGTGGAAGTGGTCAGAAGTCGGGAAAACGGTGCCAATAACGAGCAGGAGGGTAAGATCGCCGGTAGTGAAAGCCAGCGGGCGGTCGGAAGTGATGTCGGAAAGGTAGATGCGGCACTTGTTGGCGACATTGATTGGGAACATCTTGGCCATGGAGTGAATATGTCTAGAGACGGCCTCAATGGAAGCGAAGGGGACACCCTCAAACTCGTTGCTGTTGGCGACAAAGTCAATCAGAACCTCGACAAAGACACCGAGCTTGTTTTTGTTGCCGTCTTCTAGGCTTGGGTGGTACAGAGCTCTGATTCGTTGGACAATGGTGGCAATCTTATCGAGGGGGTGTGCGGTGACGATGGCAAGAAACTCTTCGATGTTGATGGGGCAAGGGAAGGTGTAGGGCAGACCGGACTCGTCGTTACCAGTGCGAGTCTTTCCACTACTGTCAGTGAATTCCGGGTTCTGCAGCTCCCGAGTGGTAAGCTTGAGTTCCTTTGTAAACTCGTCATCCTCTTCCTCTTCCTCCTCGAAGTCGCTGTTGCCAAAGTCAGAACTACTAGCAACCAAATCATCATCAATAATGAAATCATCTTCATCATCGAATCCCAACTCTGCCGCAGAAGGCTTCTTCTTCTGAGTCTTGATGCCAGAACCCAACTCAAAGTCCTCTTCCTCCAAATCAATATCCATATCACCCCCAGTAGCTGGGGCCTTATCGTCTTCAGGCTCGGAGTCAGAAGACACGGGTTCGCCATTCATGCGCTTAACGCGCTTTTCCTCCAGCTCTTTGAGTTTCTCAACCTTTTCAGCCGCAAGCTCCTCCTCAGTCTTGGTCTTCTCCGCAGGCTTAGCCTTGATGTCCTCAGCCATTTCACGCGCCGACTTGTCAAACTGTTTTTCAAAAGCAGCACGTTCCATACCAGCAACGGTCTGAACACCCTTGGGCTCCTTGTCCTTCTTAGCCTTGGAGTTGAGAAGTTCGGAGAGGATATCATGGGTCTCCTTGTTAAGCTCGTCGATGATTTCCTGATCTTCATCCTTGACCTGTTGGCGCTCGTATTTGTAGGCTTTAGACTTAGCGATGATCTCCTCCATGACCTCCTTTTTCGTCTTCTTCACCTTCGGAGCATCTTCCTCTGCTTCCTTATTCTTCTCCGCCTGCAACGCCTCCAAGAATCTCTGACGCTTAATCTGCTTCCGCTCATCCATTGACACATCACTGCCAATATCTGAAAGCTCTGCATTGTCGAAGTCGTCAAAGGTAAGGGCTTGGCCATTATGTGTAAGATTAAGGGCGCTAATGGGTTCTTCGTCCTCGAGGTCGAAAATGGATGATTTCTTGTGGCTGCGTTGTTTTTCTGCGACGAAACGTTCGAGCATCTTGGTTTCTTCGGCCATGTTGGTGTCGTATTCGCCGATACGTCTATCGATGATACCACCGACCTTGTTGCGACGTTGCATCTCAACAAGGAGAGTTTCTTGACGCTAAAGAGACAGTGACGTTAGTGTATTTCCAATAACTGTACTCTGTCGAGATGCTCTAGAATAGTGCCATGCATATCCAGCTAAAATCATAAGTTTCATACCTTCTGTTCACCGGCGGCCTTAGTGACACCCGGACGACCCAAGATCCCCGTTGTCGTCGGCTTCGTCGTCGTCACCTCAAATTTGGGTCCACGACTATGCTTCAAGTCAAATGGGTTAAACTGCTCCCTGATATTCCCCAACGCTACTGACTTGCGCAATCTCTTCTCCTGGCTCGCCTTTGCATCCTGCGCATTCTGCTTCTTCTGTTTCTTCGACTTCTGCGGGCCAGTAATTCCCTGTTCTCTCAGCGAGGACTTAAGTCTCTTGAGCTGAGAAGGCGCCATTTTTGTGGGAGATTTACGTCGGCTGTGTCTAATGAGGTGATGGCGGATGTGGTTGTCGTAGGGGCCGGGATTACGATGGGTGAATTACGACATTCTCGAAAAATGTATGATCGGTACTATTCCCAATTTTTTTGAGAGGGCCCCACTTTGAGCTTATCTTATCGGGCGGTGAGTGGCAGAATAAGTGATGTTGCGACGGAAGAAGCTCAATTGGGCGCGTTCCTTAATTGCCGATTGCAACTTGTTATATGTATCTCTCCAGAATGCATTGATAGCCATTGAGAATACACACTGGTAATTTACCAAAATCCATCAAATTTTTATCGTTCCCTTCGAACTTGGCTTTGCCAATCACTTTTTTTTTCGAATTCAGTCGCTCAAAGTACAATCTAGATTTCCCCATGGGTTGCAGCGGTTAACCCCAACCCCAAACTGATGTCATTGCAATCTCATAAAATAGCCAATACCGCTATCGACATTCATTGCCAATTCTAATGTCGTCACTGCTATTTCTCCCATTCACCAAGAGCGAGAGCGCTCTAGCTCTCGGTCTGATCTTGGGTACTGTCACTGTTGTTCGCTGCATATGGATTATGCTTGAAGGTGTTAAGGAAGACAGTCGCATGGAGCCCCCACCGACCAAGACTCAATACATCACCCAAGAAACTGAGGATTCGCTACCTCTGGATACCTTGGAGAAGCTGACGCAACATCCCAACTACTCCATTGTCGGAATAGCAACCAAAATCTTGGCAGAACGAGTCGTTTTCGATGAAGACGCTATGAATATTCTAATCAAGGGAATCGGAAGTAAAAACTACGAGCACCGTTTCCGCTGCCTCCGCGCCTTGAATCTCCTTGTTAGCCGTCCATCATGTATGCCCTTTACATCTAATGTATCGAACTATGCCGAACTTAACTAACACCCTACGCAAAGATATCACATTTCACCATCTCTCTAACCTCTCTACCCGCCGAACCTACCGCTATATTATGAAGTGTCTCCGCAATTGCATCACAGAGTACGATCCCGCAAATCCCCCACTTTCTCATGACCGCTACTGGGATGAGTATCCCTTCCGGGCTGAGGATGAGCGTATGGCTTTGGATTTCCTCCATCACATTGCCTCAAATGTCAAGGTTCTGGTTGAAGCAGGCATTGTCGACTATTGGCTCGTCAAGCAAGCATGGGGGACTACGCCTGAGGAATGCCAAAAGAACTTTGCCTCTTACGTCAAATACAAAAAGAATAGAATCGTGGAGTTGATTTTGCTAATCCAGCATCAAAAGTGGGGGCCCACTGTCTTGAGGAGGGCAGGGCTGCTGGCGGAGCCGGAACCCAGTGTGAGGGTCTACGTGCCAACTGGTAATCGCAGTTGGAATGGCCAACATCTTGGGGGCAGACTTGGGCGGGAACAATCTGAGGAAGAGGTCCGCCTGAGAAGACAGAATCGGGAAACAATGGTAGTTATTGATGGTCCAGAGGCGGTGTTCCCGGGTCTAGAGGACGGAACGGGACACGTTACCGAGTCCTCTGAAGAAACAATAGCAGAAACATCGGATTTTCCAGTTATAAACCGGTAGTCTGGGGGCCGAATAGTAATGAGTCTACGTCTTAGATATGATGGGTTGTAGTTTGGTTCCCTTCTTCTTTGGGTTTTTCTTTCTATATGATTTTTTGGAGTGATTAGATAGTTTTGGGAAACTCAGTAACTACTTTATGGTATTAATATTACAACCCGCTCTCTCGGCAGGTACGGTAACAGGCCGCGTGGCCCAATGGCAAGGCGCTTGACTACGAATCAAAAGATTGTGGGTTCGAATCCCATCGTGGTCAGCTACTATATACGTAGTCGTAATATTATTGGCTTCCTTTTTTTGTTCTCCTAACGATCGATTTCACATGGCGCTAGGGTTTCCTTCTTTTTGTCAATGTCTTTTACTAGGTACATGTCTGCAAAACTCAATGATGCGACGTTTATCCTGAAAAGTCCCCATATGCACACAACTTCCTTCAGTGTTGCACAATGTTGTAATCATTTGCCCCTGGAATCCTACCGTCCGATACTTAAACTCAATATAGAGCTAGTCTAGGGATGATTTAATGCTAAGAGCTGTCGAGATTGTGTTTTTAGACGATCCTAAGAGTTTATGTAAAGAGATGCAGGGTGATATTTTTTGAGGTTGGTACATTGGATGGATATTTGCAATATTAAAAAATATTATGAGTATAAAGATGTGAAGTTCTAGTTCCAGAGGATCATATTCCAAATAAGATTAATATAAATATTCATGAGCATGAAATTACTTTTTACTGAAATTCCCATGTTAGGGTTATATAAATGATTAACCACAAGCCCTAGTCTTCCGTATAAACCCAAGAATATGGTGAAATTCCTCAAAGAGAAGCTTGTGTGAAGAAACACATTGTTTAACTCTCAAATCTACTATATACAATCTGACTTACTTTGAAAGAACACTCTTCTCACTCATTCTCATCCCATGTTATTGTTTATAGATGTGCATCACGTAACCGAGCAATCTAACTCTGCTGTACCTGCGCTAACCAACAAACCCTTGAACCACACGGATTCATCGCTGATCCAGGAACCAGAAGACATCTAGTTTACCGTTCACCACATTGCTCGCAGTAGCGAGTTTTATACGAAAAAAAGGTCACTGGCGGCAATGATATCAGCCATCACCAAAGTAAACAATCCTTCGTCATATACCCGCAAGAATCCTGTGAAAATCTCATTGTTGTTTACAATTTCTTGTTACCTTGTCTTTGCATCGGACTCTAAAAAACACAATTCTCTGCATTTCTCCTGTTGAGAGCGCTTCAATTATCGTGACCTTTAGAAATACTAGGCCTCCTGGTCATCCATCTCAACTTCATTTCACACAAGCAAAATCCTTCATTTTCCTTTTGGTGCCATCCGGGAGCCCATAATTAACGCCTTGGACGCGCAAAACCAAGCCGGCCAAACCACAGACTTCAAGACACTGGTAAGTTTCCATCGTGGATTATGAGAACCCGTTGTCCTCCAGTGAGGTAGCCAGGCTTCTGCGTCTACTGCATGCATGTGTCAGACGCAGATACCTACCGGTCACTAGACAATTGGATGATTGGGCCATGCACACGCACACACGCACACACGCACACACAAGCTGTGTTTCTAAGCATTTATGTGTCTGCATGGCCCATAGCGTAGAGGTGGTCGTGTGTATATGTGGATTGGCTGGAGGACTCAATACTTGCGTGCCACCACCAATATTGGGACTGGGACCTGTGTGTAGAGTTGACCGATCACTTTGACATGCTTTGTATCCCACTGGATGGGTTTTTGTGTCTTCGGGGAATTTATTATCAGCAAGAAATTGCGGAAAGACCGTTGCTGTGAAGGTGTAGCTTTGAGTCAAAGTTTGAAGGCTAAACAATGTTCAATGGTTTATCAGACACATGATATCGAAGATCTTATGCTTTCCCTTCGATCAATTATTGATTGGACCATCAAAACAAAACGAAACAGACAAATCGAGGCCTGCCCAGACTTGCCAATTACTAAAATAATAAAAGTAAAAAGCAATAATAACTAACTCTATCTGTACTGGCCATCCCAGGCTTGTCATAGGCTTGTCACTGATAGCACCAACTCCTCCTTGTCCCAACCACTGACTCCTGGCCGGCCTGTTACCTTCCCAGCGAGTTATATTTTGAGCTGCCGATATCTTTTTGGTATCCAAGACATTTTCACCTTCCCTCACAATCTTTCTACTTGGTGATCTTTTCCCCGATACACCATCAGATAACCCGTGTCTCCGGCTAGCTTGTTTGGCCTCGAGGCTTATGTTTTCATTTGGCCATTATCACCAACTTCAGCTTACAAAGACTCTCAATTTGGGATGTAGCCACGTCAATTGATTCAGCAATAATCTGTTACGGAAGCTCTTGCAGAAAGTAAGCAAAGATTGTCCCTAAACTTGCAAGACCTTACTTTTGTGTTCCTGTTGATTGAACTCAAAATTGGAAAAATCAGGAAATTATTGCTCTTTTTTTTTCCTGTTTTCGACAATCCTGCCAGTCTACCTCCCTTTTATTTTATTATTTTTTTTAATTGATTGATTGATTTTTTTTTTATTTAATTCCTTTTCCTTCCTTTTTTTTCTTCTTTCTCCCATCATGATATCTTCAACTCCAAAATCCACGACGACATCTTCCAATCTTTCACCGCCTTCTCTCAACGTCCCACGAGCCCTACCACGATCTCTGCGAAAATCTTCCTCTGCAGTTGGCCTGAACTCATCTCTAAATTACAGCGGCCCCGCTCTGTCCACAGTAGCCTCGTCCACCAACCTTCACAGTCTGTACAACAGCAATAGCAACTACAACAACCGTCCCAGTTCCAGCAACGGGCCTGAATCCGCTTCTACTCAACAATTATTGCCACCGCCACTATCCTTATCGAAGAAACTGTCGCTCACCAGCTTGAATTCGTCAGCGCTTGCTGCGGTCCCGGATGCGAGCGATTCGTATGCGTTGAGTTCGGTCCTGGGAGACAGTAATATAAGATCGTCGCCGTCAAGGTCTGCGTCAAGAGTCGGGAATCATCAGAATAATAACATGGCTGACGATTTGGCTGTCGGCGATCTGGTCGACGTGCCTAATGGGGCTGGCACTATTTGCTTTATCGGTCCCGTGAACGGCAAGAAAGGCGTTTTTATTGGTATCGAGCTTCTGCCAGAGTTTGCAAGCCGGGGAAAGAACAATGGTGATGTCGATGGGTAAGTTTGTATTGTATTAGGGCGAGGCGATGTCTTTGGATTGCCCAATTGGGTGTTGTGGACAAGCGACATTTGTTCTATTTTGTTTGAATAAGTGATAAATA
Organism: Ambrosiella xylebori; assembly: GCA_002778035.1. Taxonomy (NCBI): domain Eukaryota; kingdom Fungi; phylum Ascomycota; class Sordariomycetes; order Microascales; family Ceratocystidaceae; genus Ambrosiella; species Ambrosiella xylebori. The sequence continues at coordinate 420,285 of PCDO01000011.1, forward strand.
ATAGTTATCGTCCAGTTGTCACATGCCAATTCTGATAACACCTGGCTAACTTAAATTGACCATGGCAGTGTCTCGTACTTTATACCTTCGATTCCCGGATCTGGTATATTTGTACCAATTGCTAAAGTTGCGCGTCGGGACGGCGGCCAACCAGTGACTCCTACAGTTAACGGTCTGAAAGCTCAAACCGGTTCTTCGATCACACCACCTACACCACTTCCCAAATTCAGTCAGTCAGTAGGCCCCGGAAGAGCATCCAGTCCGCTCGGCAAGAAACCCCGTCCTTCTCTTGGTCGCCCGGAGTCACCGGTCAGAAGATTAGCAATGACACCCGGACCTAGACCATCACTCGGTGCCCTGGGTGCGAATTCACCGTCAAAGAGCAAATATGGAAGCCCGACGACGGCAAAGTTCTCGCAGAGTGTCCGTGGCACGGCCGGAGACCCTGCCAAGAAGCAGTCTGGTTCCCGTCTTGACTTCAAGTCCAGTATGATTGGAACCGGCCGCAGCTCTTCAGCATTGGGTATGGGTCCAATGAACTTTGACGATGACGAACCGCCAGTGCCCAGTCTGCAGCGAGCAAAGACCACCAACGGCATTACTGCGTCACCTGGTACTCGTGGGGGTAACCGGCCTGCGTCTAGGGTGCAACATGGCCACCACGAGGAGGAGGTTGAGCGGCTCAAGGCCCAAATTGAGGATCGCGATCGCCAGTTAAAGGATCAGGCAGCGACGCTCTCTGAGATGGAAGGTGCTTTGGCGGAGGTGCAGCGACTGATGGATAACCCCCAGAACATGCGGCTACCTCCGCGAGATGATTTGGACAACAAGGATGTATCTCATTTGCGGGCTTTGCTGCGGGAAAAGAACGACAAGATTGCGCAGTTGACAGCCGAGTTTGACTCTCATCGCGCGGATTTTCGGAGTACGATTGATGCTTTGGAAATGGCTAGTACCGAGACGGTCCGTGTGTACGAAGCCCAGAAGAAGGATCTTATGCAAGAGATCAACGAACTGGAGGCTCGTCTAGAGGATGTCGATGCTGTGGCTCGCCAACTTAAGCAACTGGAAGAGCTTGTGCAGGAACTCGAGGAGGGTCTGGAAGATGCTAGACGGGGCGAGGCAGAGGCTCGTGGTGAGGTAGAGTTCCTCAGAGGCGAGGTAGAGCGCACACGGTCAGAATTACGGAGGGAGCGGGAGAAGAATGCTAACGGTGGCTCTGCGATAGCTGGTCAAACGGGCGGCGAGAAGACGCAGTCTGCATTGTCAAAGGAACTTGAGCAGAAGGAGGATGAAATTCGTGGTCTCAAGGCCATCATCCACTCTCTCAGCAGAGATACGGCTCCTAACTCTCCGCCAATCAGTACTGGCCCAGGAAACGGCAAGTCTGTCGAGACCCGGTTGATGCGGGAGAAGCAGGAGCGTGAACTCAACGAGCTCCGCGCCATGATTGACAAGACGGGCGATGAGACGGCCGAATTGCAGCGCCATAGCGGTGGTAGCTTCACCTCTAAGGGCATCAACAGCCGGCCAAACTCGAACTCACATCCTAACAACCGGTCCAGCGGTATGACTATTCGTCCTTCTTTGCGGGATTCCGGCAACAGCCTGGCTCGTGATCGCGCTTCTGGACCGGAGCCGCGTATGCCTCTCTCAGACCCCTCTAACCACAAGCGGGCCTCTACTCTGGACACGATGCCCGAGAGTGACACGTATTCCACGGCTACCGAGGCTAGCGCCCTGTGGTGTGAAATTTGTGAGACCAACGGTCACGATATTCTTACTTGTACCAATATGTTTGGTCCTGATGGCCCCAAGCCCACAAACATCAAAAATCACAACAGTAACCGGGATACTCTGAAGGCTCTCGTTACCAGCGGTCTTGACCTCCAACAGGAGTACCAAGTGGCGCCGTTAAAGTCTAAGTCGACAACGACACCCACGGCGACTAACAATTCCGCATTCCTGCCACCGGCAACGCAGAGTCAGGGCCAGCCGATGCAGCCGAAGACGACGCCAGTGGCGGTGCTGCCGACCCCGATGGAGGCGGGGCCAGCACCAGGAAAGTCGACAGGGGTCATTGATCCAACGAAGTGGTGTGCTGTCTGTGAGCGGGATGGACATGATAGTGTGGATTGTCCCTACGAGGATATGTTTTAAGAAGGGGAGATAGAGGCAGCGGTAGAGAAGAGGGGATGTGATGTAGAGATAGGAGGAGGGCGTTTTTGTTTCTTTTATTCTTTATCGATACCATTCATTTTAGGGGGAGCCACTGGTGGGTTACGACGTTACGAACTCATTGAGGGTAATTTAAATTTGATGTTACTTTTTTTCTTTTGGACAATATCATGAATATGGTCTTTGGATGTATCTTTTGGTGACTAGTCGTTGTGGTTGGCGGAGAAACCATGTACCACGTGGGTCTGTATGTATGCGTTTATGTACGTAATTATTTAGACTAACCCTTGTCAGGGTTTGTATTGTCGCATCATCTGTAGGGAAAAAGTGGGGGGACCAAGCAACGCAGCTACCCGGGCAGGCCACGTTTGATTGGGGCGAGAGCGAGAAAGTAAGGCGGCAGGATTTGGTTTAAGTGGATGGAATTTAGTTGACATCATTGGATTTGTGTGTGGATTTCACGATTGTGTTCTTTTATTTTCGTTTTCTATTATTTTTAACCTGAGGCTATATATCAATTGACAGATTCATGACTTTGTTTGTCAGGTAAAGAGATTGACATTTTGCGCGATTTCACTTCACAATAAAATATCAGCTGCGATACGATACGGTTCAAAGCGCTCAATTGGCGACACTCGGGATACAAAGACTCAGTCTAACAAGTGTGCCAGCATAAAAACAAGATACACAAGATGGCGCAAGCAGTCATAGACCTCGTTGCCTCGTTTGGCAGTTGCTTGGGCTGTCTGGGTGGATCGCCCGCCCTCCAAATAGACGGACGCTCCTTGAAGATTCTGCGGCTCCTCGGCGAGGTAACTAATTCTCAACATCCATAAAAAGATCCACCAAGAGACCACGAAAAGCTAACCACATGCATTCACACCAACCAGGGCGGCTTCTCGTACGTCTACCTAGTCGAAGACACGGCAACCTCCGAAACCTTTGCTCTCAAAAAGATCCGCTGCCCTTTCGGCCCCGAGTCCCTCCAGCACGCCCTCCTCGAAGTCGCCGCCTACAACGCTTTCTCCTCCCTCCCCAACATCATCCGAGCCCACGGACACCTGGTTGCGACCGAGCGGGCGGCCGGCGAGGAGTCCAAGACAGTATATGTGCTGTTGCCGTACTATGCCAAGGGGAATCTGCAGGATATGATTAACCGGAATTTAATCGAAGGGACTAAGTGGCCGGAGAAGGATATCTTGTGGATTTTTGCAGGCGTTTGTAGGGGGGTCAGGGGGTTGCATGAGTTTGGGAAGAGGGGGAAGGGGAAGGGGAAAGGGAAGGGAAAGCAGAGTGGCGGTGGCCGCAAGATAGGCAAGATGCACATGGGTGATGACACCGAAATCATCTCATCCTCCTCTGAATCCTCCTCTGACTCCGACTCCTCCTCTGAATCTTCCACCCACCACCAAACTGCCGGCCCCTCCGCTTCCCGCCAAACAACCCGCCACTACCAACAACAACCCCTCATGCCCAATAACCCCACCATCTTCACCACCGCCACTTCCTTCGCCCACCGCGACATCAAACCTGGCAACATCATGCTCACCGACTCACACACCCCCATTCTCATGGACCTCGGCTCTATCGCCCCCTCCCCCATCACCGCCGCCACTTCTTCCGCCGCCATCGCCATCCAAGATCTCGCTTCCGAACACTGCACTATGCCCTATCGCGCCCCCGAGCTCTTCCTCGTCGAGACCGGCGCTACCATTACCACAGCTGTTGACATCTGGTCGCTCGGGTGCACGTTGTTCGCGTGTCTTGTTGGCAAGAGTCCGTTTGAGATGCGCAGTGATGAGACGGGGGGTACGTTGAGTTTGTGTGTGCAAGGTGGTGACTGGCGGTGGCCGGATGAGGGGGGTATGGCCAAGAGGACAAGCACGGGGATGCGCGGGGTGGATAATGGGGGAAGTGGTGCGGCGGGGAGCGGGGAGAGGGTGGTTAGTGATGAGGTCAAGAAGATTGTGAGGAGGTGTCTGGCAGTGGAGCCAGCAGAGAGGCCAGATATTGGGGGGTTGATACGGATGGTGGATGATGTGCTGGCCACGTTGTAGTTTTGGAACGGTTAATATATGATGGATATGGAATAGATGTCCTGTATTTCTGTTTGAGTTTCCCTTATGTAAATGTTATCTGATCTTGATCTAAATCTCCACATTACCCTTGTATCTATCACCTTCCTTCTCTTACCATTTGCTCCCAACGACCTTTCTACAAAACCAAGACAAACGTCGCCACCTCGAATGGCCTCAGCAAAATCTCAAAGCTGCCGTCCTTGTCAACTTTGACCTCCTCGCCTTCCTCCACATCCTCCAGAACTCCTGTCTTGAATACTTGCTTGACTAAGCCTCCCCACATCTGCTTGACCCTCCCCTTGCCTCTTCCGCCAATAGCCTCGTAGATGCGAATGACAACTGTACGGCGGGCCTCCCCCTCTGTGCTGTCGTCAACATCCCCTGAGACATCCTCGTCATCTTCGCCGCGTTTCACAGAGTCGATGAACAAGTTGTCGTCGCCAATGATGGAGACGGGCGCTCCAGCATAGAGCGGAGACCAATCCGGAATGTCATTCAGGACGGAAATTGGACAATGGAATTCATAGGCTGCTCTCACGGTTGCTGGGCCGAGTGTGCCAATGTGAGGGAAGATAGCATAGCTCATTGTGTGTTTACCCATGTCAGCATTGTCATCCGGGGCCTTGGGGCTGCGGAGGAGCGATAGTCTCATGAGGTTTCCAACAGTGGCGAAACCGTATTTAGAGTTATTAAGGATAGAAACGCCGTAGTTCGCCTCAGACAAATCGGCAAAGCGGTGGCAGCAAACCTCGAACTTGGCCATGTCCCACGAAGTGTTGTAGTGCGTGGGACGCCGGGTGATGCCGTAGGCAGTTTCATAGGATGCCTCAGTGTTGCGCACAGTAACGGGGAACTCCACCTTGAGGAACTTCATTGTCTCATGCCAGTCGACCTGAGCCCAGCAAACAACGGCTTCGGGGCGACCGTCAAGGACGCCGGAGACAGAAATGTACGAAGTTAGCGAGCTCTTCTCACTAATAGTCCAATCGGTAGCGATAACAACACGATGTTTCTCTTCCGAGACAATCCATGATTTTCCAGGCTTGAGTTCCTTTCTCATGTCAAGATGGAAGACTTCGACATCCCAGGCTTGCCAGTACAGAGGTTTGTCGTCAAAGATGACAAACTGGTTCGCCCTTTCGCCAGGCTCAATGATCTCCCGATCATTGGCAATGTCATACAACGACGTGATAGTCCCATGGTCAACCTTGACTTCAAACTGCGCGTTCTTTACCACATAGACATCATCACCCAACGATTCAAGAGTCACATAGTTTTCAGTAGTAGTGACGTCTATGAACCTCTGCACAGTCATGACACCACTGGCACCACGCACAACCACCGGCTCATCAGCCAAATCAACGATTTCAGAACGCGGCCACGGCAGAGTGTTGATGGCACAGGATTCAATGGAATTCCCGGCTTCAACGTTGCTGAAACCGAGAGCTTTGTGAACGTCTCTGAAGAGCTTGGTGAAGCGTTCGTAGACTTGGGCATAAAGTTTGTTCGAGTCATCGTAACACATACCGATGGAGCTTCCTGGAAGACAATCATGGAATTGGCACAGTAAAATGGCCTCCCAGATGAAGTCGATATCCTCCTTTGGATACTTGTACTTGGGGATATTTGCCAACGACGCTACTGTTGCCAGCAGCTCAAACCCCCGCATCATAGACTCACATTTGCGGTTGTTTTCCTTGTTCCGGGCCTGCGTCGTGTATGTGCCTCTGTGCAACTCAAAGTACAACTCTCCATACCAAGTCGGCAGTTGTTCCACTTTCTGCTGTACTCGATTGAAAAAGTCATCCACTGAGTCCCCCATGTGGACCCGAGGCAACAGCCCCACATTGTCCGACAGCCCCCGGCATCGCCTCAGCTTCTCCACGTGCTGCCATGTCGGGCCACCGCCACCGTCGCCTTTCCCAAACACCAACAAGCTTGTTGCGTCAACATCCATGCTCTTGTGCTGTGTCTGGCTCCTCTTCACATCTCCAAAGTGCGCCTCAGCCGTATACGTCTCCGCAGGCGGCATGTGACACAGGACCTGCGACCCATCCAGCGCCACCCAATTGAACGTCGTATGCGGGAACCGGTTGATGTTGTTCCAGCTCAGCTTCTGCGTCAGGAACCGCGTGATTCCCGCAAGCCGGCACAGCTGCGGGAGTTGGCCAGAATACCCAAAGGTATCTGGAAGCCAAAAGGTTTGACAGGTAACACCAAAGCGTGATTGGAAATAGCGTTGGCCATAAAGGAATTGGCGGACCAGCGATTCACCACTGGGCATATTTGTATCATGTTCAACCCAGCTTCCGCCGATGGGGTGGAAGGCACCTTGTTGGACCTTTTCTTTGACCCGCTCAAAGACTTCCGGGTAGAGCGTCTCAAGCCATTTGTATTGTTGTGCCTGTGAACAGGCAAAATTGAGCTCCGGGTATTGCTCAATGAGGTTACATTGGTTAGTCCACGACCGGGCAACTTTCCTCTTGGTTTCATCCCACGGCCACAGCCAACATGAGTCAATATGGCAGTGTCCAATGCCAAATACCTGCGCCTCCGTCTTCGTCTTATACACATCGGCTGAATCCACTTTATCCCCGAGATATTCCCTCGCAATCTTACGGCACTTGGTCACAGTAGTGACGTCATCTTTGTCAAAAGCCTCAATGATCCGAGTGGCCACGTCTAGCGCCTTGTGCTGCTGCCAAGTATCTTGAGGAAACTCCCTCGCGGCATCCCCAATGATCCATATATCCATCCACAGAGCTCTGGCTTCCAGATTCATGGCGACAATCTCAGCGCGGTCAAGTCTGAAATACCGATCGGGAAGCGGTGGCTGAATAGAGTCGCCGCCGGGAGCGTTCCCGAACATACCATTGCACGCCATCTCAACATAGAATGTATGCTCCTTTCCATCCTGATATTCCTTGGGGAGAATCCACTCCACACGTTCCCCACCGCCAGTAAGACCTTGAAGTGGGATTCCCATTTCCGACCAGATGAGCCCTTCATTATTGGCATCCCAATGGAATTCGAGATGGTCTTTGTCGACAAGGTCCTGGGGCACAGTCAGGTGGACTCGGAACCAATGGGTTGTCCACGACGGTCCAAACACATCGCCGACTTTGGCGTCTTCAAATATCTGCGAGGTAGCATGTTTAAAAGTTGGACGATCTTGGTCTGGTGCATGCCAGACTGCCAACTTGACATGCGGATGTCCCGATGCCTTGCCCTCATAAAAGACACTGTAATTGTTAGTTGATTCTATGACAATCTCTACTTTGTGTCTCGGTAAAGATTCCCAGAAAACAGATGATGGGAGAACTTACGAGCGGAGGTTGTGGTGTTCGTATTGGCCGGTGGCGGTGAATTGGGCGATGCGATCTTTGTAGAGATTGGAAATCTTTTGACCAACGGGGTGATGGGCAAGGCGGGGATACTTGGGGGAAGGGTCGTGGGCGTGGTATGGGCAGGCCATGGCGTGTGTAGTTGAACTGCAAATTCAGCAGCAGATATAATGGTAGAAGACAATCTCTCAACTTCTGTTTTTTCGATAGCAATAGATAACAAGGAAAACGGATGACGGTGATAACACAAGGACGCAATATTTGAAACTACGATGGTTTCTGAGGAATCAGACGATCTCAGCCTTGTAAATATACCAAACAACTTGAAATGCATGTACATACATACGTACGTACATTACATTTATATGTATGTTTTTCCTTCCCTTCTTGGAGAACTCTCCCCCACCTTCCTCATCCGCCCGCCACCACCCGCCACTGCCTGCACCCCAGAGGTTGTCATTTAACCAATGGATCACCGCTACCTGCCCTGCCATTCTGTTGCCATGAACCTCGTCAGACCAGCACGCCTTTTTACAGGCCGGGAATAAATATGTAATTTGTTCTAGACAAAACAGATGATTACATCAAAAGTACCGGCTTGTTGGCATTGCCAAGTCTTTAGCGAGTCGATGAGCAAGGGATCAATTACGTTAATGATCAACTTAGACAATCTAGACGAGCAGTAGGGAATTTATAGGGAAAACCTCAGTTGAAACTCCTCAACCTTCCCATCCGCCCGCACTCCAACCTCAACTTGCAAAAATTTCTACTATCACCAGTTTCTTAGTCATCAACCAACATTTACATTCCGCAACTAATCCTTTTTCTCTCTATATCGTAAATCCTGTCTTTCCGCCCCACCCGCCCCGACCACAGCTCACCGCCATGACCTCCTTCACCCACGAGAAAATCAGGCCATTATCTCTCTTCTCTTATCATTCAAACTATACACTCCATTTTCCTCCAAAAATTCACATAACAGACAGATGTACATGCCTAGAACCAAAAATCAACAAAGTAACCTAAGAATGTAACGAAACTCTCATTATTTGTTACTCTCTTTTCAAGTGAACTTTCATTTCATTATGATTTCAATACATAAAGTATAAAACAGAAAAGAGAAACAACGAAAAAAAGACTCCCCCAACGAAGAATCCTGAATGGCAAAAAAGCCACCCGTAACCCGTAAGCTAAAGATAAAATTAATCAACCCAAAAATAAACGAACATGATTGCCTCCCAAGAGGATCGAAAATAAAAGCAAAGATAAAATAACCCAGAAATAAATACAGACAAGAAAAGACAAGAAAAAAAAAGCAAAAGCCACAAAGCTAGGCCATGAGAAACGAGATATCGCAAAATTCCGCCCAGTCAGCAAAGACAAAAGGGAACCCAAAGAGAACAAGGATTCAGGACAGTAAGAAAAAGGGAAAAGGGAAACAGAATGCCGACCAACAAGATGATGTGCTGTGATGTAATGTGAAATAAGATAATGAATGGGAGAACTGAGACCGGATGCTGTGAATATCAAATGTAGTGACAATGTCATGTGTGGTGCTGTGGATGTGGGTATGGGTATGTGTGTAAGTGTTATGATGATCATACAATCATAACAAATCATAGCTTTCTTTCTCATCCTTTTCAAGCCCTCAATCTCATCTTCGCCCTCTTTTCCTCCTCAATCGACAACCGGATATCCTCTTCAATATCCTCAAAGTCCTCATCATCATCCTCTTCTTCCTCTTCCTCAAACTCTCTCTCCATTTCGTCCTCTTCATCATCGTCATCATCATCTTCCGAACTCTCATCGAAGTTCAACAACCCCAGCAACGGCACCTCCACCTTCCGGTACTGACTCCGTATCAGGTTATCCGCCACCTCGAGCAACTTGGAATCCCGATCTGACTCCGACTCTGACTCTCCGACTTCCTGTTCTAAGATCCTCTTTTCTTCCTTAGGTTCCAACCCTGCCTCCATCCCTTGCAACCATGTTCCGACTCTCTCCTTCCGCGGTACTTTTCTTCCCTCTCTATCCAACGCTCTCTTCCCCTTGGCAAACCGTCTCTTCATCTTTCTTCTCCTGCGCAAGATCCGGTCCCTCACATACCAGGCTACCACCAACATCGCTGCCTGCATGGTCTCCTGGCACTTCTGTCTCTGCACCGTGGCCCACGCCTGGCACTTTTGATGTTGAAACGACGCGATAGCCTGACATCTCTGCTGGTAGAAAGCGGCGATCCGCGAGATGGTCATGTTGAATTTGGCAGCGTCGGTGGGCAGGTTGCCAAGAAGGCTGTTGGTAGGGAGCTGGAGGGGCATACCCATGGGGATAGGCATTTCGGTGCTGTCCCTTTGCGCTTGTGAGTTCGTCTGAGCTTGAGTCTGAGTTTGGGTTGGCGACGGTCTGGAAGACCCAGGAGACATGGGACCATCTGATAGTGAAGGAGATGTAGACACCGTGGCGGCGGCTGTCGCTGTTGAAGTAGTTTTTGTTGATTGTGTCGAAGTACTGGCCGTGTTCTGTTTTTGTTGCTGTTGCTGTTGTTGCTGCCATGCCGCAAATGCTATCCCCTCATGCGCCGTTGATGATGTAATCATGGTTGGCGGGATCAGTCCCAGCGCAACAAAGGCTGCCAACGGATCTCTCATAACGCCATGAGCCGGCATAGACGGCGGGAACGGCGTCAATGCCGGGTACCCACTACCGTTACCCAACGGCACCGAAGCTTGGTGCATCTGCGTGTTCTGAACATGTTGTTTTGTTGATGGACCCCGCAAGTCATCTTCTGCCTTGCGTTTCAACGAAGGCATCTTCTCTGGATTCTTGGAGTACGACGGGGACTCCTCCTTGGTGAAGTTGATAGGGGGATTCTTGGATTTAATGGGAGTAAAAGTTGAGAGGTCCGGTGGGGGGGTCACCGGAGTGGTGATGAGGTGGGAGGGCATTATCTGCGTGGACATGCGGCGGATATTGGTTGTGTCGTCGAGATAGTATAGACGACTAGCAGAAGAAGATTCAGTGTTCTTGTTGGTTTGTGTGGTTGCTGTGTGTATACTCGAATGTGGATGTGGATTTTGTGGAAAGAGGTAAGGCGAGAAGGGACGGGTGGGTGCACAGCAGATATAATGGCAGAGTGATGTTTTGGTGAAGGTGTTGATTGTTTATGTGGAGCTGTGAATATAGAGTGGGCAGTTTGTGAAAGTAAAATGTCGTCGTTTGTCCTTAGTGGTCAACAATTGATGTTCATCAACGTAAAAGAGAAATAGTTAGTTACTGAAACTTTCTTCGTAGATGTCAATAGTAAGAAGAACAAGAAGCTGTCCAAGCATATAAATCAAAAATATCCAAATTCCCCCAAAAAAAAAAACTCACAAAGTTGGCACTCTCCATATAAAAACACCCTGCCCTTCAGCCCACGCCCCCCCTTCCCCATTGCCCCCATCTCTCTGCACGCCCCCCTCAGAAACCCAAACCTCACCACTCTCATCCGACCAATCCCCATCCTACAGCCCAGACCCCATCGTCTCAGCAAGAAAACAACCTGTTTATATCAAGCATTTAATATGCAGCAGATGACATGCTCATGAGAGACAACGCACCGGGCCATTTTCTGCTGACTGGGGTTATTTTTCGTACCACTTTGGGGACATGAGGTGATTGGTGTGGAGGAGAAATGCTTGCGCGATGGAAGAAGCATTTTTTCTTTAGATGTTGACGATTGTGTTATGTTAATTGGTTGGTTGATTGGTTGGTTAGTTGGTTGGCGATGATTGAGATTATGGTTGGTGGAGGGTGTGATTAACATCAATTTGGGGGGACATTTGTGAAATATGACAGCACTCTTTTTTTTTCGTACATGACTAAAATAACCGATTTGTCGTGATTAAAGTAAGCAAGTGCAGAATTTTGTTTCTTGCCTTTTTTTCCTCCATGTCTTCCTTGTCTTGCAAGATCGTGTGTCTGCATGTGCTGGCATCATCAACATGGGCTCACTCAAGAATAAAAAAGGAATGCAGATAGCAAAAAAAAATTCCACATCATGACAACAAGAAACAAAAAAAATATCCGTCTGACTCTTCATACTCCCTTCCTTTGACCTGACCACCTCAATCCATCATCATGATCACGATCCATTTTTTTTTAAAACATCTGACATTTCCTCTGTTACCACGGCATAAACTTTGTACCTGTCCACCACCTTTGCCTCCCTCCCCTCCTCGACAACCCATAACTACATAATCCCCATCTCCCCCAATCCCCAAATCTCTCCGTGGCTCTCACTCACAATCCCACAAAAAAAATGTCTGCCTCTGTTTCTCTCCAACTCACCACTTCCCATTCCATGGCCATGCCCCTAGATACCACCCCCTACCCCATATCTTATGATAATACCCACCCCGTCGTCAAAGTGGGCTGACGACTTTTCCAATCGACCGATAAAAGTGGGGATGACCGTGCGAACCCGTTGGTAAGATGCACTGGGTCAGACCTTACTGTGGTAGTTGCCGCTTTTTAAAAAGAAAAGGGAAAAAAGGATTAAAATGTTGTTTTATTGGCCGGGAATGGTTTCCCAACTAAGAAGTTTGTATTTCTAAATTAGGGAATTGACACAAAATTGGATACTGGAAAAGAAAGAAAAATGGAAAATGGAAAGAACATGGCGGACAGTGGTTGACAGATATCAGGGTTTGGTGATGATAATCATGTAAAGGCACAATTTGATACGGAGTCTAAGTTGTTTTACCAGAGAAACTACCAACCATCAACCACATCTTCAATCTCAACATCGATCCACATAATTGTCGATCAACAACAAAAACTCACCGATCCACCATCCCATATCTCTTTCTCCTCTACTCGAACCCAAGACCACAAAGCACCACAACATTTTCTCCGTAACCACTCAGACATTAAGTACTCTAATCCTATCTGTCCACCCCTTTCTCTCTCGCATACACACACCCTCTCTCCTCTGCCCCACATAATCACTCAACCTCGAGCCACACCATGCCATTCTCTGCCTTACTTTGCCATGCGGAGGAGCATTGTTGAATGAATACATTGCCCAATCTGACAATGGCAATCCGACAGACGGGCAGACGGCGTCGTCTCGTCATGTCGTAGTAGGGTGGGTCACGTTTTTCGGGGCGTTCGGCTCACATTTCGGAACTAAGATTGATAGGCTCATACTGTATGTTGTGCACTCAAGAGACAAAAAATAACTACATCCACATCCATATCTACTACATGACATGTTATAGACTCTTTCGCATTTACTACATGTCAAATATGTAAATCAATACTATCATGAGAAGGCTAATATTACATTTCACTTAACTGTTCCCATAAACCAAGAATGATAGGAAACTAGCTAAACCAGCCCTAGAATAGGCGATTTAGATCCAACTATAACATCGCTATCTCCTTTTCTTGCTGGTGCTCAACCCTATCTCGCACTACCTCTTCCTCTCCTTCTCCGCCTGGCTCCTCATCCCATTCTCATCTGACATTACTCTTTGCAACTAACGGCATCTTCCAATCACATATTACGATGACCCTTCATCAACTAAAGACTAAATCACCCATGTATCTACACGTACAAAAAATGTACGGCAAACCTCTCAGAGTTTCGTCACCCGTTGCCACCACCAACGCAACGCCGCCGCAAGATATTTCCTATTGTGATAATTTTGCCAATATTATGGTTATAGACCACGGGATAGACCGAGTGATTCTCTGAAATGATAGAGACGCAGCTATTTAATTACGAACTTTTTGATGTCCTTTTTGGTATAAATATTTAGCGACAGATAAGTATATTTATAGCCATACAAATAAATAAATAAAAGCACACTAGTCCATTAGATTATAACACAAAATCTGGAGATCATTATCATAATCATGGTTATGCCCAACTCGTGGCGCGACATCTCTTGATAATCTTTCCATCAACCCGCCCTAAACCCCGCACTTTCACACCTCCCACTCTCGTCTAATCTTATTTATTCCAACACGGTTATAAATATCAACACTAACATCTGATGAAACATAGTTCGTGACGTCAGTGGTGTGTTTATGCGAATACTTACTTTATTTACTATGCACTTGCCTCCAAAAAAACGTCGTCTCTCCTCTCTACCCCTCAAATCACATCGGCTAATGGGTGATCCGGCCGATCATCATGCGCCGGTATATTCCATCATATGAAACAGGGAGCCTCCGGCTTGGCGAGTGCTCCTGTTCATTGCTCGAACAGATATAGAAGATTTTTCGGAAGAATGTTTCCAGACATCACACGAGTGTCAAGTCATGGCGAGAGCGAGGGGAGCGAAAACCCGGAGGCGATCATTTATTTGCTGGTGGTAACGTCGAAAGGGTTTACCCGCATAAGAGCGTAACGAAACCCTAACTGGCAAAAAAAAGGACCAGACCCTGGGTTGTCCCACAGCACGCAATGTCATTCTTCAAACAGACGATGTCTCCACAAAAACTTCACATCAGTGACATCAATGACATCAATAACGCAACTCCAATTCTTCTTTTTTTCTTCTTACTTACATTCTTCTCTACTATCCTCTGTCTCCTCCACAATCCAACCTTATCCTCTCTCCCTCTCCCAAATCACCAAATACGCCCGGGCAAAATACAACAGCACCCTCCATCTCCTGTTTTGTCTAGGCAACCCCCCCTTCTCCTCCCCTCCTTCACTCCCCACCACCTAGTCTTACCCCCTCCCATAGCCCCCCTCATTGTGCGCATCTCCGAAAAGGGCAGCACGTGCATCTTTCTCAGGATATCAATGTGACGATTTTGGAGTGAGAGAGGGAGGGGAAATGGCACTGGCTGTTGGACACTATATGATTAATATGATTATGAAAGGTTGTTATTATGCAGACAGGTCGTATAGGCCAATGGATAAGTGTGGTTTTCATCGTATTTTTTTTCTTTATTAAGCAGTATACAGTTTGTTAGTTGTCAGTTCCCGTATGGGTTGCATGTATTCATGCAAAATATATTTGTTGTATTGTTTGTGAGCTAATTTGGCTATTAAGACATGCAAACCCTATATATCACATAACACCCTAGCACACTTACTACAGACTCGTCTCAGCCCCATGCCCCTTCTTTTGTCCCTCCCCGTTCATATAGTTCATAACATTCTCCTCCTTGACCCTTTATCCATCTTCTAAAAGCTCCAAGCCCACTTCCATCTCCATTCTCATCCCTACCCCCTCACCGCCGTCTACCCCGTCTTATGCCAACCCCGCCCAGTCCCCTCTTGAAGCCTCAAGGTCCTCAGATGTATGTAAATATGTACGGTTATGTCATAGCCGTCCCATCCTCTACATCGACGCAACGCAAGCGCAGCAAGCGCAGCAGAGTCATGTACACACTTCATATATCAGATATCGAACGGTTTACATGCGATGGTTATGTATTTGTTCATGTACCTCTGCTGTGGTGTCTTTACTCTGGAAATTTGCCTGTATATATACTTCTCTTTCCCTTTCGTCTGTGTAAAGTATCGACGGGACATTTGGGGTGTACAACTCCATCACGGACAAACACTCTACTCCACACTTCACACCGACATATCTAGATACAATTTTCTCCATACAACAGTAAGTCTTTCTTTTTTTGTATATGTATAACATCTCTATTATACCTCAAGCGGTCAACACCCGCATGTCCAACACACTCTCCCGTCGTAAGTCAATTGTACGATTACTACTCCGTTCCAACCTCAAAATGGCCAGATACCCGCCAGCCAACGCCAGCATTTTCACCTCGGATATTTGCTTGCTTACTACTTGATGCCTAATCATGTTGGATTTTGATCGCTTTCATCAGTCTGGAACCAAGATTGTATTATAAATGTTGTACGCATCATTTATCAACATAACTATTAGGGTTTAGAATATCAGACTATACACTAACAGGGATCGTGTAAATTATGTCAGCAATTCCCTAAATAGGTTATCAAAAAAAACATCCCTATTCCTTCAAAGGATCTTATCTAGTAAAATTTGTGAAAAAATGGCTAAGGGTTGAGGTATACTCAAACCTCTTGTGACAATATATCTCAACAACATTAGTATCAACAAATTGACAAACAGTAGTTCCTCTGTTTGCCAAGTCTAGAAACCTTTTTTACTTTTTGTCTTCCCCCCCAACCTACTCATCTTATCAGGAGACTCATTCCTTTTACTATCTACAAGCCGCCAACCGTTCTTGTACAACCTCTCCTCACTCTCCACATTCGATTCATCATTGTGCCTCATCCAGACTCATTTGGCTATTTCCTATGTTGTATCTCCTCACTATCTGTGCTGAAAGAGAGAGGGCTTTGGCAGGTTAGCTTCCAAGGCGTCAGTCTGGACTGTGGATTGGTTGTTGGGCTGTGACGCTTGTGTGACAGTGGTTGCCTAGGTAGGAAAGAGGTCAAGGGAAGTTTGAGAAATAGAAAAGAAGGAAAAGGCTACGGACGGAAGGACGCAAGGTACGACAGTAAATAATTGCAAGGTATGGCAATTGGCTATTGGAGAGTGGGTGGGGGTGTAATAGGCAGGGGAGTTATCGGTGCTGGAGGTCCGGGGACTCGGGCTATGATTGGATGGAATCCGAGAATATCAGGCCAGATGATCGTTCAAGTCAGGATGAAACTCACGGGAAGACATGCTGCCTTAAAGAGGTCCATACGCCTTAATGACCTACCCCAAGGCCCTGTTCTCCCTCCAGAAGACCTGCCCCCGCTCCCCCGTGCCTTCGGCGCACGAGGTCGTGAATCGATCGCAGATGCAGATCTTCCAATGCTCAGAGAAGCCGAGTATCCGCGGGTGATTCAGCAAGCCAAGGATCATATGGATCAGTTCAAAGACTGTGTGGTATTGACGAGGGTGGGTGGATTCTATGAGCTGTATCTGGAACAGGCCGAGATCTACGGGCCACTATTGAATTTAAAGGTAGCGATCAAAAGGACTCACAAGAATATTCCAATGGTGAGTTTTTGGCATGAATATATCAATATCTCGTGGTGTAATATCAAATGACACGAGACTCTGTCCTGTGGGGAATGGAAACTAATCCATCTTATCAGGCCGGCTTCCCCTTCTTCCAACTCAGTCGCTATCTCAGAACTCTCGTCCAATGCCACAAAAAGAATGTGGCTATTGCTGAAGAACTGCCACAAGACCCCAACGCTCCCAGCACTGTCCAAAATCGTCGCGTCACTCGCGTCATCACTCCCGGCACCCTCATCGACGAGGATTTCCTCGACCAATATTCCGCCAACTACATTCTCGCCATCTCGGTACCCAACTGGAAAAATGCCGACAGAGAGGTTGATGATCACGGGAATGTCATGTTAGATCGGAAGGCGAGAGAGCTGGAGATTGGTGGACGAAGCGTGGGCTTGGCGTGGTTGGATTTGTCGACGGGTAGCTTCTGGACACATGTAGGCGAGTTTTCTGGGTTGCCGGCGATGGTGTCCAAGGTGGCGCCGAAGGAGGTCGTGTTGGATATTTCAATGAAGAAAGATGTAGTGTCAGATGACCAGGTTCTGCCATTGGAAGAGGGGATTCTCGGGGCTCCATCTATCGCGGATGCTATCCATCATGTTCTGGCTGAGGACCATCATGTTGTCAGCTATTCGACTCAGGGAGAACTTCAAAAGGTCAAGGATTGGGGGCCGATGCTCGAGACCAAGATCTCTGCGACAGAAGCGAAAAAGTTTTCACAGGAAGAGATAAGCGCTGTCAATCTGGTGCTGACTTATCTTAACGGTCGTCTGAGAGAATCAATCGATGTCAAGGTTGAGGCACCACAAAGAGTGACAAATTTGTTGACGATGGCCATTGACAAAAACAGTTTGCAGTCACTGGAGATTAAGAAGACAATGAGGGAAAGTGCTTACGCTGGGTCCCTGCTTCATGCCATCCGCAAAACCGTAACCAAGGGAGGAACCCGTCTGCTGACAGAATGGTTGCGTAAGTACCCTCCAAAAATTGATTACTATCTAGACATACTAACATTACACAAAACACAGTCGCCCCCTCAATATCTATATCTATCATCCAGGACCGCCAAAATCTTGTCTCCATTCTTCTTGCTCTCCCGTCTCTGCGTTCGTCTCTCACCATCCTCCTCCAGCGCATTCATGACTCCCAACGTGTCGTCCAAAAGTTTGCTCTCGGCCGGGGCTCCGCTGATGACCTTCTTGATCTCGCAACGACAATCCAAGTTACAGACCACATGGTCAAAATTATCAACGAGCACATGTCCAGGGCCAACCTTTCCACCATCTCCGGGCTAACGGACAGCCCAAGTATACAGAAGCTACTAGATAGACTAAGTCTCGCGGGGCCTCTGAAACTGGCTGCCTCTATCAAAAACTCTATCGATGAAAGCGGTCTAGAGATGAAGCATCAGATAGACGAAGATGCGGCTGCAGAGCTGTTAGCCTTGGCCCAAAGAGTCATCCACACCGATGGAACACAAGCCGATATAGAGGCGCTTCCTGCTGCTTTGCGTGAAGCTCCCCGTACCCGCCCCAAGAAGACCCAAACTTTTGCCAACGTCTACGGCGAAGACAATGAATTGTGGGTTATGAAACCTGCTGCTTCTAAGACACTGAAGCAACTTCATAATGACCTCGCGGTAATAAAAGACGAACAAGTACAACTGGAGCAAGTGCTTCGCGACAAATACAGCGCACCCTCCTTAGTACTTCGATTTATAAACGGCGTTGGGCATACCGTGCATGTCAAGGGTAAAGATGCCAAGCCGGATGCCCCGATCTGGACATTTCCGGAGGTCACGGAACGCATTATCAAGGCCAGCAAGTCAACCAGGGTATTCTACAACACTGAGTGGACTGAATTGTCAACTCGCCTGAATACCGTTCGCCAGTCAATCCGTTCTGAAGAGAACAATATTCTACAGACATTAAGGGAAAAGGTAATCCTTAACATGATCAAGATCCGCCGCAATGCCACCGTTCTCGACGAACTTGATATTGCTGCTTCTTTTGCTTCACTCGCCGAAGAGCAAAATCTTACTCGGCCAACCATCATCGACGAGCCCATCACCAATATCTACGGTGGTCGCCATCCCACCGTGGAAGGCGGTCTGCGAATTCAAGGTCGGACCTTTACGAGGAACGACTGTGTCCTCGGACGTCCGCATAATGCCTTGATTTGGCTCATCACGGGGCCTAATATGGCCGGAAAATCTACGTTCCTACGTCAAAACGCTCTCTTGATTATCCTTGCGCAAGTCGGCTCTTTTGTACCCGCAACCTCGGCGACCCTGGGTATCGTCGACGCCATATTTTCCCGTGTCGGCTCCGCCGATAATCTGTACCGAGACCAGAGTACATTCATGGTTGAGATGTTAGAGACAGCACAGATCTTGAAGAATGCAACCGACCGGAGCTTTGTCATCATGGACGAGATTGGCCGTGGCACGACCCCAGAGGATGGCTTGGCAGTTGCTTGGGGAGCCTTGCGACATCTGGCTGTTAAAAACTGTTGTAGAGGACTGTTCGCTACACATTTCCACGATGTCAGCGATCTCGCGATCAAAGAAGGCTTCATGGCCCCGCCGACTGAAAGTTTTGCATCAGATGTCGGTGAAAGTGAGGCTGGTGATCTGGAAGATGGGCCGAAGGCCCATCTGATTAAGGCCTACTGCACGGATGTTGAGGAGTTAAATGACGGTGGCTTTGTCTATGTTCATTGGCTGAAAGAGGGCATCAATAGAAAAAGCCATGCTTTGAAAGTGGCCAAGTTGGCTGGTTTGCCGGAGGAGGCTATTGACACTGCGAAGAGGGTTTTGGAGGAGATGGGGCATGATCCGAAATGAAGAGAATATTTTGTACGATATCGTTGTAAGCATGGGCAGGGGCATTTTAAGCACGCAATCATGATACCATAAACAATACATGCACACATCATGTCACAATCATGAAAACACAGAAATATTTTGAGTTTTTTGAATCCTTTTTTCATTCTTTTTTAGGGGCATGTATTTTAAATGAAGATCTGAAAATGCATTGTTAGCAAAGTACCCAACCAATGAACATGTCGCTCTTCCTCATAAACAAGAGGTAGTTGTTGTGCTCGAGTCATAAAGTGTTGTGAAGTAAAAATATCGTCAAGAGATTTCAGGGTTAAAAAGCTCATGATTTACGTTTCATAATCAGCCGCATGAGCACAACCACAACTTGGAAAGATAAATACGCTAAAACTTACCATAATGTCGTCTAGAAAGACTGACCACCATCAAGGCGGCAAAGTCCATATTCCAAAACTCATCCTCTACACGGGTGCGGTCTGACTCGCAGTTCCTTTTTCAGAACTCTTTTAGAGTTCCCCCGATTCGCATAGCCAACAAGCTCCGAAACGTCCATTCAACATCGCATTCCATCACTTCAACACATTTAGTCGAAAAGACCGAAGCCCATGTCTTCATCAGAGCCCTCCTCCTCAGACTCCTCCTTCTTAGCAGCAGGAGTATCCTCAGTGGCAGCGGCAGCAGCAGCGGGGGCAGCAGCGGCGTAAGCGTCGGGGTTGGCGATGCGGTCCTTGAGCTCCTCAATGCCCTCCCAGGAGTACTCGGTGGCGATGGCAACACCGAGGACATTCTTGTAAGAGTTGACGAGGGAGTGCATGACGGAGGCAAGGGTAGGGTAGGAGATGGCTAGGGAGATGGTGGCGACGGTGGAGATGGCGGAGGTCAAAGACTTCAGGAGCTGCTCCTCGGTGATATCGAGGACAGAAGAAGCAAAGGTGTTACCTTGGTCGTAGACCTGAACGACACCCAAACCGTAGGTAAAGGGGGAAATGTTGAGCATGTTCAGCAAGGTGGCCTCTGAGGGACCGACCTTGTTATTGGCCTCAATCAGCTTGAGATCGGCGGTAATCTCAATAGTACCACGGGCGATCTTTGTGGGGACACCGAGGGCCTGGAAGAAGGAAGTCTTGCCGGGCTCCATACCGGTGTTGCCAGCGGGAATCCATACATCAACGGGGGCAATAGCACCGGGACGGGCAGGTGCGGCAACACGGTTGGCCAGAATCTTGTCACGAACGGCCTTCAGGTCGTCGTTGGTGAAAACGAAACCGACGTTGCCCTTGACGAAAGGCAGAAGGCGCTCATACTCGGGGGCGTCGTTGATGAAGGTACGCAGGGCACGGCGAACCTATAGGACGGCTTTGTCAACCATTGTCATCCAGGCAGACGATGTGTGGTGTTTGGCTTGCTGGCTAGCGGGGAACATAAAGCATAGTGGTCCATCTAAGAAACCTGAAGTGGAAGCGCAGGTTGATTAAAACTTACCATGGTGTTCTTACCCATCAGAACAACACCCTCGCCACGGAGGGACTGGCGGATCTCATGCATCTGTTGAGATGAGACATTGTCAACGGAGACAATGAAAATAGACTTGTACTCCTCAAGTAAGCCCTTGAGCTTGTCGAAGTAACCGGCCTTGTTAGTAGTCTTGCCCCCCATTGCTTCTTTATTTAAACCTTGAAGGTAGGATGTTTAAGGGCGAGAAAAGGAGGGAATTGGAAAAGTTGCGTTTATGGAGAAACGACTATCGTGATAATTTTGTTAGAAGTCAAACTTACAGTAACCCAGCTATTTTTCGTTTTTTCCCTCTCACAATTGCTTGGCCTCTCCACGCCTATCTAAAAATGTGGGGCCAATTTTTACCAATTTCGCAATATTGTGGGTTCCTTTCCTGGCGGTTATTCCCCGGCTTAACTGTGGACAGGGATTATTAGGGCTTGTCATCCGTATCTTACCAAATCTGTCAACCGTGCTATTGGCTAACGACCCTAGAGATATTCAAAAACCCTTACTTCTTGATGATGTAAACCCTCTTTCTGCTGTACCCTTGGTGTGACAATAGCAACGGCCCCACTAAACCCAGTTGTATTCAACTTTTTTTTCCCCTAAGCGCCATGGACAAACCGGCGCATCGCGCTCGGCGCAAATCGACCGATCCCCGACCAAAAAAAATGACCACGACCACTGTGAAAATCCCCTATAGCATCCTTGCGACCTCAGCGTCCACCGGCATCCTCTTCGCCGCGCGCGCCGGTCAAATCATCTCTTTTCCCGCCAACGGAGGAAAGGCCATTAACGTGTGGATACACCCGGATCAGCTTCCGGTAGCGGCGGAGGGCGCGGGGGCAAAGAGGAGTGCGGCAGAATTAGAGGAGGGTTGGCAGGAGGGTATAGTGAAGAGACAACGGACAAAAGAGGCGGAAACGGAAGCGGCAGTTGTTGAAAAGGCGAAGGAAGGGAAAGCCGAAGCGGAATTGGAGAAGGCGCCAGCGCAAGAGAAGGAGAATGTTGTTAAAAACGAGCGGGCGCTTATTACACTGTTGATGGTATCGGAAGACGGCAAATACGTTATTGCTGTCTCGGCGCACGACAAGACCTTGTGGGTCTTTGAACACGATGGCGCCGGCCACCTGGCCCAATCTAGCAGACGGTATGTCTCCAACCAATTGATCCTCTCCTTATCCTTGTTATCCCTACTAACACTCTTCCAGCGCCATGCCCAAACGCCCCTGTGGCATTACCCTCACCTCCACCCAAACCATCATTAGCGCTGACAAATTCGGCGACGTCTACGCTCTCCCCCTCCTCCCCTCCCTCCCCACCACTGATGCCCCCACCACCGACACTCCTACTGGCCCCACTCTCACCCTCGCTGTCAAACACCACCGCTCCCACCCCTCTGCCACATCCCTGACTGTCCACTCCGCCGGCAACCTCCGTGCCCTCGAAGCGCAAAAACGCCACCTAGCCGAACGGCAAAAGGAACTCGCCGACGCCACCAAGGCCCCCGAGGCCCCCGCCTTCAAACACACGTTGGTTCTCGGGCACGTGTCCATGTTGACGGATGTCGTAATAGGCCGGGATCATAAGGGGAGGGAATATATTATGACGGCGGACCGCGATGAGCATATTAGGGTGTCGAGGGCGCCACCGCAGGCGTATGTTATTGAGGGGTTTTGTTTGGGGCATAGGGAGTTTGTCAGTGCGTTGGCTGTCGGGGGGCCTGAGGGGAAGTGGCTAGTCTCTGGTGGCGGCGACGGGGAATTGTTCGTGTGGGATTGGTTGAACAGCACGTTACTTCACACCGTCGATATCCTCTCCGCTGCCAAGTCCTTCGGTGCTGAGAAAATCGCCGTGTCCCGGATCATCTCTGCCGGCGACGCTTTCTTCCTGATTCTCGAAAATATTCCCGCCGTTTTCCAGGTTTCCCCCGTCGACAGCATCCTATCCAATGTGACCGCCACCAAACTCCCCGGTGCTCCTCTTGGCATCACGCTGGTCAACAGTCAGCCCGTTGTCTCCGTTGATGGCCACGGGATCCTTGTTCTTTCTGGCAATGGCACCTTTGATTACTCAGAAGTCTCCGGGCTTGTTCCCGAAGTGTCGGAAGAGGAGAAGAAGAAGATGTTGTACACTGTTGAGAGCATGCGGAAGAAGGTCATGGACTTTTTAGCCGAGAAAGAGGAGAAAGATGCACAGGAGACGGAAGAGGTTGAGGCACCAGCACAAGAATGATTTTCGTGTGTATGATTTATGGATCAGTTTATATAGACTATGACGTAAAATTTTAATGCCATATGAGAACCTGGATGGTCTCACGCTGCTATATATATAAAGGCAGCTAGAACTTCATCCATCATTTCATTGTTCTTATCAACTTATCAACCATGTAACATAACTCCGATATGTGTCAATAACTTTATCACATGAACACACAAATTACAACTTCACATCAAACAGCGGCTTTCTCAAAGTCAAGCTTCAATTTTTTTTACTAATTCAGTACGCCAAACCCAGTGAGATCTAACATTAACCAGACCTGAAATCATAAACATTAAACAAGGAAAAAAAAATGAAAACACAGCATACCGGGGCCCATCCACCGTTCTTCCTCCCGGCCCCCACTTTTGTTGAAGCTCCTCATGCGCAGCCCATGTCCTCATTACCGTATGCTGAAACATTGCAAAAAAAAGGTATCGTGGTCCAACGTACGTATCTAGGAACCCGTTCACGTATCGCTCCTCATGCAAATATCCACCAAAGTCCAAAAACAAGATGGAAGAAGAAAGTCCCCCTGACTTCGCGAGGTGCAACTGTCCAAAGAACAGAAAAACTCCAACATCCCATGAAATAGTGGACATGTCCCATCGTTATCATCATCATCGTCGACAACAGAGAATAAGTCCAAATGAAGAATAAGAGTAAGAGAAAAAGAAGAAAAGAAAATGAACAGACTTAAAAGCATCCAATGACGTCATAGCCCGGCGCCATTACCATCAAGTCCCGGATCCTCGCCGCCACTTTATTGAGGAGCGCACTGGACACGCTCGCCACCGGGGTGGCCATCATCCTCATCGTCTTCATCCATCCCAGTGCCACTGAAACCCTTGCCGTTGGCATCGACATCCTCAAGATCTGCATCTTCGGTCATAGCGTCAGCGGGAGGAACAGGGCCGGCACCGGAGGACGGCAGAACAGCACGAAGAGTTTCGAAAGCAGCTTCGTCGGTAGTCCAGCCCTTCTCGGGGAACTTGACATTAAATGAAATGTACATATTGCCAAAGTCGTGATGGCGGGGCGATGGCATGCCCTGGCCACGGATCATCTTGACGGCACCGGGAGCAATGGCCTCACCAGGTATGATCTCAACGGACAACCAGCGATCGTCCAGGTGCTCGACATAAATGGTTCCACCAGCAAGGGCAGTAACCAGGTCGATATCGCACTGGTACAAAAGGTCGTCCTCCTTGCGCGTGAAGCGGGGGTGGGGCTTCTGCTCGATCTCGAAAACGACATCACCGGCCTGGATACCGGGAGCCTGATCACCCTCGCCACGGAACTCCACCTTGGTGCCGCTGCGGACACCACGATCGACGTGGACGTGGAGAACCTTGCGGTCGACAACCGTCTTCTTACCGCTGCACTGCTTGCAGCGGTCTTTGTCACGAACAGTCTCACCCTCACCATTGCAGTCAGTGCAAACGGTCTGGAAACGCTGGATCATGGGACCCATCTGACGCATCATAGTCTTCATACCACGGCCATCACAGCTCTCACAACGCTTGACAGAACCCTCCTTACCACCGATACCATTGCACTTAGGGCAGATGATGGAGCGCTGAAGGGCAAGCTTGGAAACTTTGCCACGGTACACGTCTTCCAGAGAAACCATGTGAGTGTGGTGGATAGTGCGGGCCTTGGGAGGACCTCGAGAAGGCATACCACCGCCGCCACCGAACATGTTGCCAAAACCACCACCGCCGCCAAAAAACTGGGCAAATAGGTCTTCAGCATTCATGCCACCACCACTAGCGCCACCCTCAAGACCCTGCTCACCATGTTGGTCGTAAATGGCTCTCTTCTGTGAGTCGGAAAGAACCTCATAGGCGGCAGAAATCTCCTTGAACTTGGCTTCGGCCTCCGGGTTGTTGGCGTTCTTGTCTTGCAAGAGCAGAAATGTCAGTCAGACTGTCGAAAATATTGTGTGTTCCAGGAATTGAACAATGTTTATCGTTTGGGAAAATCGAGGGTTGAGGCATGAGATACAGATTGACTTACCAGGGTGATACTTGAGGGCGTTCATCTTGTAGGCCTTCTTCAGCTGGGCTTCGGTGCAGTCCGGCGCAACCTGCAGAAACACAAAAAGGCCAAGTCAGTCATGATGTCCCGTCTCTACAATTTTGTCGGTCATCGTTCATCGAGTTATCATTGAGTTGATCGAGTAATATAATTTGCATCCCCAGGTGCAGTAGAAAAAAAAACTTTCTTTATGGGTGCGGGGTGTGGCTAACCATCGTCATTCCAAGCCCAAGCGTCAGTCCCTGCGTACGTTTCCCCCCGCAGCCCGCCAACAGTTATGAGCAATATCGCTGCTCTCAATTGTCGAATTCCGTATAGTGTCGAGACCATTTTGTTCTCGGTGACGATGACAAGGACGATGATAACGTAAAACCGGGTAGGTTACAGTAGTGGTTACTTACACCGAGCAGGTCGTAGAGCTTCGTTTCTCTAACCATTGTGATGACTTGTAAAGAGTATCTATGTATTTTGTGTGGTTATTTGCAACGTATGGCTATTGTAATCGTCTGTCGTATACTCGTCAAAGAACAACGAACTCAAAGTAGTAAAAAAACGGATGTCTCTTCTCTGCAGTCAGCAAGAATGTGAAAGAGGGGGAAAAGATAAAAGAAAGCACAAAAGTCAAGAATTGAAGAGATCGTCACAGCACTTGGACTAATCTTAAGATTAAATTGCAAAAAAGCAAAGTCAAAGTTTCTTGGACGGACACAAAAATTCCAAAAAAGAACAGAGTCTCAAAGGGTCTCTATCAGAGAAAAAAAAAAGAAGCCCACTACTAAAAGTTAGACAGCACGAAGGGGGACCCCTAACCTAAAAAAAAAAGAGAAAAAGAAAAAATAATGATATCGATACCCCAGTGCAATCAGCGCCTCTCTCGAATCGCAAAAGGCCTAAGGGCTGCGACACCTCCCTAGAAGCCTCTTCAGTAGCACCGTCTAGTGTCTTCTATCTCAAGGCCTTCCGTTTTAGTTTCCCTATTTAGTACTATGGTGGCCCCCTTGGAAAAAGGCGCATTCAGTTGCAGAGGGAACAGCCGGTGATGAATATGGCAGGCTCCATCTCATTGGTTTTAATGTAGATTTTTTTTTGGAAGAGATCCTTCCATGGATTGCGGCGGCGGATGGACCGACCACTAAATGTTGGATGTTTCTAGAGACTTCGGCGGCCTGTGACCGTGATGTTGTGCCTTTTCTTTTGTCACTTGGGAAATTTTACAATACGCTTGTAACTTGTAGTTTATCTAAATGTATATGTAAAAAGACACAGAAAGTCTGTTGATAATTTCTAAGCCTGCCTTTACAAATGGTGGATATACGCTTTTGTGTTACATGGGGACCGTGGTGTTATTGAGCCGCCAATTATTTGGAAGGTTTTCCGGACCTGGAGGGGTTGGTTGAAACACAGCGGTAGACGTCGAGTTTCCAGGCCGTTATCATCTGTCAATAACCTTTTTCTTTTTTTGCCTTCCTCCTCCCCCCTATTTATTCTCACACATATACTGCTAGGGTTTTCTTTAACTTCACTTCAACCTCAACCTCAACCTTACTTTCCGTTAGCACTGATTAAAAATCATAAATCATCAACATATACACAAAACAACACAGTCCTTCCTCCCCGATCAATCACTATACACAAACAACTCCTCCAGTCAGAAAAATCTCCCACTTTCCATGCTCCCTCATCACTCTCACCCTTTCCCCACTCCCATCGACGCCCATAGAATCTCATCGAATCGCCCCGCCCGCCCCAGCCAAATCTTCCACCCGATTCCATGTCATCCATCCACGCCCCCTCACCCCTCCCCCATCTTCCATCCTTCCGCCACACCTTTTCCCACAATACCCAATTGCCTGGTTTCAACCAGATGCCGGACTATATTTTAAAATTATCAGTAAACAATCAACGCGATGGTTTTTGTATATAGATGAATCAAAAGATATCTTGAAGTTTACTCTAGCTTTTCTGATGTCAATTCCGACTTTAAAAATATATAAATCTAAATATCAAGAGAATCATGCGAATTACAAGGGAGTACCAAATATTCACACCGATACTTCCACTCCCTCGTTACTTCTCACTCTAAGTCTGCTTACATAATCCAACACTTCACTAAAATAAGCAAATAATTCAGCGGCGACCTTAGACCTGAATAGACGGAAGAAGGGAGGAAGGGAACTCCCGGCCATCCAACCAATCAAATAACATCTGAATATCGATTGCATGTCCGACCGAAGAACACGTACATATGCACACTTAGAAACACAAAAAGCCACGACAGCACATTTCTACATATATGATATCGACAAAATCTTTGAATGCAAAAAATGAATTCATTATATCTGACTTCTGTAAACTATTCAATAGAACTACCAATCAAAAACGCCCCAAAATAAACCATCGCCAATCAGTGACAGCATCATTCATGAAACCTGACAGGCCAATTCAAATGCAAAAGCTGCATGCACCGAAACAAAAAAAAACATTCCGAAAAAAACCATCCAGAAAGAAAAACAAAACACAAAATCATTCTCATGTAATAAGAAAACCAGAAAATATAACCAATGACTCAAACAACAAACTCCATAACCCAATATGTGACATGTATTTTTACTTCGCCTACACAAAGACACACATCATTGTCACTCCGCTCAACTCAATAGGTTCTTCAAAGACGGACTAATACTGGCCGGCGCAGAGCCATGAGCACTAGGCGGTCTCGGGCCAAGCGTATCCCTTTGCGAAAGCGCACTTGGTCCCGGCGCCATAACCGACGGCGGACTAGTCTGGCTAACTGGTCTGTCCCGTCCGTAATGGCCGTAAGCATCCCGAGTAGTCAACGGCGACCCTGCATGCGAAGGATACGCTGGTCGTGGGGTGTGCTGCGGCATCATGCTGATTAAGTCGGAGCGTCTCGAGCCCGATATGCTGTTGTGTGGGGAATGATGGTGAGACAGGCTGCTATGGCCCGGGTGCGACGGCTGGGAGTGACTGTGCGAGATGGAGCTGTGGGAAGATGAGTGGTGAGAGTGAGAACCCTGATGATGAGAGTGTCCCGAGTGCGATGCATGGCTGCTGTGAGGCCCATGAGAGTGGTGTGTGTGATGGGTATGATGATGGTGGTGGTGAGAAACCGGAGCCGGAGCCGGGTTGTGGCTGTAGGGTTGGTGGTACGAAGAGCCTGACGAGGGCAGGCTGGAGTGAGGTGGTGAGTGGCCGTAGACAGGAGCATGCGGCGAATGATGCGATGGCGCATGGGACATAGGCGGCGCCTGCTGGGAATTTTGGCTCGAGATGGGCAGAGGTGGAGGTCTCAGCTGCGTCAAAGTAATTGCCGGCTGTGGTTGTGGCGGAGGAACTGGCTCGGGGTAGCCACGGGAGTGCATCGATATAGATTCGGAAATAGAAGCCGGTCGATGGAGAGAGTCGGACCGTCTGGGCTCAGCTCTGTGATGATCGACACGGTGCATCGGCGGCTCATTATGCCGGAGAGGCTCAATACGGTGATCATGGCTTTGCGCACTCCGATATTCCTGATCCCATCCGTTGGAGAATGGAGGCATTGCCATCTGATAGTAGGGACGATCGTTGCGAGACATAGGCCCGTTGGGTGGAGGCGAGGCAGGAGCCGGACGATGCACTGGAGCAGCAGTAGAGAGCCAGGGTTGAGGCTGGTACGGTCTGTGGTCCATAGACGGCGCCGGCTGAGGGGGCGGCGGCGCTATCCGCGGGCTTGCCAAAGGAGGCGGGCGCTCAAGGGGTGCAGTAACTGCAGCCACGGGATAGACATCCTGAGGCATAGCGCTGGAAGGAGGCGCCGGAATAGGAGCAGGTGGAGGCACAGGGTGGAGAACGGGAGCCTCGATTATGGGATCAGGAGCACGCTTTTGAGGCATCCTGTTAAGCTTGTGGCACTTGTGGCAGCGGAACTTGCGCTGGTCCACAAATCTCTTAGCCTCATCGCCAACATCAAGCTCTGGCTGATCCGCATCAGTCATGATGACATCAATCGACTCGTCTAAGGGCCACCATCTAGGACTGACGTCAATGCCGCAAGCAATGCAAATCTGGTCCAGTGTGGACATGCCATTGCGAGTGTGACGAGAATCAGAGAGCCCGTTAACGCCATTTGGCTTGGACCGACCATTGCTGATAGGAGATGCTGGGGTGGCGGTAGAACCCCGACGACCGTGACCATTGATCCCTGTCTTAGCAACAGAGGCAATCATACCGGCCTTGCGGACGGAACCAGTGAGAGTAAGATCGGCCTGCTTATAATTGCGCACGTATAGCTGAAGAGCCGTCAGATCATGCTCCTTGACTGCGTCATGAAGGCCAATCGCAGCTGGTGAGGGAGAGTCATGAGACAGACAGAAGACTGTTGGGGACATTTCGCCAGACTCGCCGTTGCACGTCACCATTTTGTGGTGGGCCCTGCGGGTACTCTTGACTGAGTTCATAGCAAAGCCAACAAAGTACCGGTTGGGCCGGCGGCGAGCACACTCGATATGGAAGGTCTGCGGGCAGTTGTCACACTCAACGCAAGCACCCATCGACTGTTTGCAAATGGAGCAGATGCGCTCAAAGCGAGCACGAGGAATGGACGTAACACCCTCAGCAGGAGCCAAAGCCTCAGTGTTGCCAAACATGATCTCGTTCGTCATGACAGCACAAGTCACATGAACCCAGTTGTTGTCAGCAGTGCGCTTAAGGGCCTCATGGGGATTGGCAGGATGGCCCGATTCCTCCTGTTTCTTTTGGTAAAACTCGGCAGTTTTCTTGGCCAGCTCACGTTCAACACGATCACGCTCCTTGTCCTTCTTCCGGCCACTCTTCTCGGGAACACCCACCCAATCATAGACAGTAGAGTCAATTGGGCAAAGTATACAGTGGTAGTCGAGTGACAACTGGGGGTTGCGGTCGTTCATACAGGTGTCGCAAGACCACTTGCCAGCTCTAGAAGACTTAAGTAGCTTAACACCATAACAAGCAGCGTGGACAGGCAATCTGCAATCTTTGCAGGTAAGAATAGAGTCGTCCATGTCGCCGCAGACGGCACAGGGCTGTGGTCGGGGCTTGGGAAGTTCGGGTGCGACCGCAGGGACCGGTGTTGTAGCAACCATGATAGGTGTCTTTTCGGAGGGAACAGGTGTGGCCTTTTCCTTCTCCTTCTGAGGCTCTTTTTCCTTTTCCTTTTCCCGCTCCTTGGCCTCCTTCTCTCTTGCCTTTTCCTCCTTCTCCTTCTCCTTCTCCTTTTCCTTCTCCTTCTCCTTCTCCTTCTCTCTTGCCTTTTCCTCCTTCTCCTTCTCCTTTTCCTTCTCGCGCTGTTCACGTTCGCGCTCTCTTTGCAATTCCCGCTCCTTCTTCTTGCTGGAGACCGGTGCAGAAGAGATCTCCTGGCTCTTTTCCCCAGCAGCAGTCTTGAGCTTCTTACGCGGAGGCTGTTCAGTGACAGTAGTGGCATGTCCCTTTTGGGCAGAGCCGTTGTTAGTCACAGCCGGTAAATCGGGTGAGAATCTCTCCTTTGCAGCAGCAATTTCCTTGATGAGTTCCTCATCTTGCTTGCGCTTCCAAGCACGGCCACCAGATTGAGCAATCTTGCGAGCGATATCATCGATATCCTCCCACTGGACTGCATAACGCCTCCAAAGTTCCGCGCAACGTCTGCAAAGAGCGACAACGTAATGGTTGTTCTTCTCCTTGACAGTTTTACCCTCGGTTGAGCCACCAGTAGGAGCACGACGCCACTGTCGGGACTTCTTAGTGTTGCAGAACTTGCAAGTGAAGAGGCGCTTCTGCTTGATTGCCTTTTCATTATCGTAGGCAGAATCATCCGCATCATCAGCAATGTCATCTTGAAGCTTGGCAGCAGATTTCGCAGCAGCCTTGGCTTCCTTCTTGCTCTTACGGCCCTGGAAGTTACCCCAGACCTCTTTACCACGATTCGTCTTTTTCCAAGTATAATAGAAACGCACGATATCCTTGTGAGGAACAGTCTTCACATGTCTAGAAACAGCACCCAGTTCAGAACCAAACTTGGCAACACCTTCCTCAAAGCGTTTGAGCTCTGAGGGGCTGAGAGCCGGTTCCTTGAACTTGGTAAGGTTGGTATTTCTTGTCTTCTCAAGAGCAGCCTTGGTGTCAAAGTTTTCGGTGAACAGAGCATTGAGGGCGATATCTTGCAGATTGGTCGAAAGCTTGGGAACGCCAATCTCCTCAGTCAACTCAAGAGCATCCTTCATGTAAGATGTGATCTTCTCGGGCTTGACAACAGATTTATCGGGCATCTTCCATAAAAGCGTAGCAGTGTGCCGCGGGTCATCATTATCGTAGTCCTCACCACGAACAGTATAACCAGGAGGCTCATCTTGTCTCCAAGCAGGCCGGTTTTCTCTCTCGGCTTTTTTGGCTTCAAATTCGGCAATCTGTTCCTTCGTAAGGCGAGGCTCACGGCGACCAGGTTTCTTGAGCTCCAAAGGCTTTTCATACTCAACCGGCCTACCAGGCCAGGGCATGACGGTGGCCTGGTGACGGGGGCCAATACGGGTGCTTGTTCTGGGGTAAATGCGATCATCAAGGTCAAGAGCATCCTCAACGTTACAATGAGCACCAAGATACCGGAACGGCCACAAGCTAGCATGCTGTATTTGCTCTAGCGTCGGCTCTGGTCGAGTGTCTTCTTCAACTAGAGGGGTTTTCTTGACCTCTTCAGCTGCAGCTGCAAGCTCTTCCTCTTCCTCAGCAAAGTCGTCCTCGTCAACTTCGGGGGTATTGCCGAAGACCGGGGTGTGGCGGGCATTGATCATCTTTTCATGACGACGACTGCAGGGAGCACATGACCAACCAAATCCACGAGAGGGCTTCTTGGTAACTGGAGGATTGACACAGTTCATGTGCCAAGTAATTTTGCAATCTGAACAATCAACGGAATCATTGCTGCATTACTTGTTAGTAAGTTGTAAACTATGATGTCATTTCTTCGCGCCATGTGTGTAAGAGAACGTGAGGATCATAAGTATCAATGGTACCAGCATGCGATAGCATCTGCAGTAGAAGAAACCAGCACAGTCGGCTACAGCAAAGCCCGAAAGGCTAGGGATCCGACCAATTAAAACGTGATGACACAGATAAGAGGGGAAAGGCCAGGGGATTGATTGATGTGCATGGGGAGCATGAAGACCCAGGGCGGCACAGGGGAGCGCGGAAGCGCGGACTGGCTCGAGCTGCATTGGCTGCATCTGGCTGCAGAAGAAGAACTGCATTCGAAATGCAGAGGTACATAAGAACGGAGCATTTGCAGGTGCAAGTGTGAAGTGTCCAGTCATCTAACGGAGTTGTGCATTTGCTGGAGCGCCGGGCTGTAAAAGAGGATACGACGCCTTATCAAGATGATGGGCTGAAGAAATATCGATGTGTATCCGAATCCAGCAAATTCTCAGGCGCCGCACTCAGACTTCAGCCTCTTCACATCAGATCAAGCCAAGTCCTGGGGATCCTCTCATTGTTGAGTAGCTGCCAAGTCTCTCATATCCGCCTGATGAGCTATGTTGTGAAAGTACAAACAAGCCCCTAAAGAGATTAATGAAGACAATGCTACTGTGGATGGAAGGATTCAGTGACTGGGCTGAGCAGAGGACCCAAGAGTGCAGGACAAACAAAGCCTTGCTTGATATTTAGTCAATGGTCCCGGCACCAGTCGAGCTGGGCTTGCTCAGGCCAAAATTCCAAGCCGAAAAAAGTCAACCCCCAAAATGAACAAGAGAAGCGGAGAAAAAAATCACAGTTCATAGAACGATTGTGAGCAAGGGGACCCTGCTCCATGGTTCCCTTGTGTGCAGTGCGTTGCTGCGGTGCTGCTGCAGGTGCTGATTTTGAGTGCCGTCATTGATGTTGCGGGCGAGAAAAAGAGCAGATGACAAGACCTCGGTAGAGACGTGTGTGCGAAAGGCCCGATAAACGACAAGACAAGCAGTGTAAAGTGCTAATATCTCATTTTCTTTTCGTATTTATCAAACAGACACAAATAGCGGTAGAAACATTGATGGCATGTTGCTTCTCACGAGGTACACATATAAAAAGCGAGAAGGGACAGTAGACTTACCTGGCACAATAACCGTTGCACCGCTTACAAAGCTTCACAGCGGCTGTCAACTCACGACCGCGACCTTGTTCAACCAAAATGAACTTCCAGTGTTCATCAAGCATGCGCTTGACCTTTTCTGGGACGTTGATAATGGAGCTTGTAGGCACGAGATCATAATGCTTTTGAATATAACGATCATACAACTTTTCATACCAGAAGCTGTCGGGCACCTTTTTGTACTCTTCCAGACTGCTGATTTCCGACTTGTGCATGATGCGACACTTCCCGCGCACAGTAGACAACGGGGAGACATCCGAATGCATCGTCGCTAGAAGTAGGCGGGTGTCCTGGACTCTCTTACCAATGTCTTTGGGACGATAATACCAGTTGACCCGGATAGCATCAACGGACCGGTTGATGTCATTGCCGACGTGCATGAATTCCATGATGCGACCAAGATAGTACGGCTCTCCGGGGGGTTCGGAGACAAGATACACATGGTCTAGGGGCTACTGTTAGTGTGTCTGACCTTCTAAGACTCCCTGTAACATTGGAAGAAATATGCCCTGGACAAGTGAACCCAGGCAATGATTTGCGGGTTCGGGGAGGGGGGTGTGAATGAGGGGAGGGGGGGAGACAAAAAAATGACTTGGGCACGATCCAGAAAGGTGAGATGGAAAGAGTGGCAGTCTCATGGGCAACGCCAGTAAAATGTGTGAAGATGCATGAAAATTGTCAGAAAAAAAGGGCAGACTTACCATTTGGCAGGAGAACAGTTCCGTCATCAGCAACAAGGGCACCATCCTCGTTCAGCATAGCGCCACAGTTGGTAAATGACATCAAGTTGTTCTCGGTGTATCTGGTGTGGTGAACAACTGGCGTAGACGTGGATGGGCTCGCACGAGAAGCAGCAGCAGCGTGACTACGTTTTGAGCCGTTGGAACCATTGCTGTGAGAACTTGAATTGGACGAGCTGTTGTTATTTGAGTGACCCGTCTTGCGCTTCTTGGATGGAGGCTGCGTGCTTGACTTAGCATCATTGCCTGTCGTCGCCCCATTGCCTGATGTGCTGCTAGTGGCCGAATGTGAGCCAGCACCAGACGTGCTGACGAGATGGTCATTCAGAGTCTGTTGCACAAGGTTACGGCCATCACCATTAGCACCCGTAGACTTGCGGTTACTTGAGGAGCGAGCCGGTGTAGATGAATCTGAGGCTACTTGAGGGGAGGAATTTCGTTGCCGCGACGACTTCTTATGAGATTCTGTGCTGTATTCAAAGTCCATGTCTGGAGTGTCTTCGGCATAATTGGGACGTGGGCGGTTGCGAGAGCGAGTACCATATGGATTCGCCGCATCGCCAGAGTCCTTAGCAGCAGCAGAGGCTGCATTGGAATTACTCTTGGACATGGCGTGGGAAGTAGTAGAAGAAGAGGAATGAGGGACAAATGCGTGATTATTGCGGACAGCTTTGCGCTTCCGTGAAATGGAGGCTGAAGACGCACCAGTCCTTCTAGACTCGACCTGCGCGGTATGTGTCTCCAGACTCTGCTGCCGGGCGCGCGGTTAGAAAGGTTTCACGGTCAACACGTGAGAATAGAAAAAAAAGTCAAGTGAAGTGGTAATAAGCACGAGGCATAGATGATGGGAGCAGAGATGATGAATGTGTGAAGTGGAGGTGTGTGTGTGTGAGTGTGAAAGGAGGTGGGGAATTATGACGAGATAGAAGAAAAAGAAGAGGGAAGGTTTAGGTTGAAGAACCAAAAAAGAAGTGAGAGGCGCGTAAATAGGCATGGGGGCGTGGGAATCAGAAACCGGCAAGGACAAAATCGACGGTATAAAGACCCAGGAAAACGAGGAAACAGACCAGTCAACAGCCAATGGACAAGATAAAGAGCGTCTGTAATGGTGATGACAACAAATAAGTGCAGAAATGGAGGGAAAAAATTAATCTTAAGTCCAGACTATGGCGTGCAGTTTCCATGCCTGTGTGTGGAGGAAAAAGTGGTTTGTGTGGTGAAAAAAGGAAAAATGAGGACGGACGTTGACGAAAAAGGCGGGTGGATGACGATGGAGGGAAATCAAGGTCGGGAAAGGGAGCCAGGTGCATATTATACGGACAAGGGACCGACAAGCCAGACAGGATGTGCTCGCCAAACCTCATGGGGTAGTGGATGGAGATTGGGAGGGGCGGGGGGTTAAAGTTGTTAACGAGTCTAAGGCGGGCACTTACATTGTGAGTATTTAAGGCCATGGCCTTGTTGGGAGCCATAATCGCTTGAACAAGATGGCGGGATCGCAACGATGTCAAGTCTTGTCGAGACAGAGAGAAAGAAGCAAAAAGACCCTAAGAATGAGCGAGTATTGGAGCGGCGAGAACCGTCACTAAGGTCACGATGACCACGGGCTATATGCAATAACTATGACGATATCTACCCGAGAGAAAGAGATAGATGCAGATGCTTGTTCGCTGACAGACTATGCATCTTGTCTTGGGGCCGTACTGCCAAAACACATGCAACAAAAACAATATCTACAAGATGATGGCAAAGTCTCACAGAGGGAAGTTTTTTTTCGGCCTAGTTCAGTGGTTCGTAGACGCAGTGGCAGAGCAGTACAATACAATCGTCGGCGCGATCAAACCAGGAACCGACCAAGCAGAGAAAGGACGACAATGGAATGCCAGTGCTGATGCTATGGTATGAGCGTCGTGGCTCTTGTGAGAGTCTTGGGAGAAAGAGAATCTGGTATGGGACGGAGGAGGGGGGGGGGGGGGGGGGGGGGGGGGTGTATCTGAGTGACCTAGGCGTGTGCGAGATAAAAAGACGATCACACGCAACTTTCAACGTACAAATGCAGTGGGCTTCGAAAATTGAGCGAACCAAAAACGTGACGGCAAGGAAAACAGCAGATAAGAAACAATTGTCAAATGGATACTAGAAGCGTCTTCACTATAGTATCTTCTCAATGCTGAAAATTTGGTAGATGTGTCGGCACAATCCGAAATCGTCAAATTGGAAAAGTGGTATCTAGATAGAATAAAAGGTTGTGTGTGAAGCACGCGAGCGCAGATGGCTAGAAATTGTTGCAGGGTGATGAGACAATCCTGTGTGAAGGAAGAAAACAACTGGCTCAAAGCTCTGTATACAACAAATATAAAAAAATGAGATTGAGAGATTGGTAATGAGGGGTGAAGAGGAAGAAAAAAAGGTGGTAAATCTCCAAGAAAGAGAAGGCAACAGCGCCGGGTTGTGAGTTACTGAGGGTTGTCACTTATTATGAAAAGAGCGGACCGGCCTAGTCAATTGCTTTCAAAATCCAGCAGCACATTTGCCAGAAAAGGTACTATGGAGATTTGGTTTTTAGTGGGGCCAACATACAGCACATGAAGCAAATGGGCAAGAGATTACTTGCTCATGTGATCTATTCCGACCAAGATCAAGCATTGTGACTACGAGCTTTCACTTTAGCTGATAGTAAAAACATGTTCTTTGTTAGTTTATATCTACATGTACGACAATTTTATCAATAGTAACACATCCGATCATAAATACTAGACTACTCTTTTGTTCTTGAGTGTGGGCGTGGACAACGACCAAAAAAAGTCTTTCGTACTTGAAGAAACATGACTGGCTCAAAAAGGAAGTCACAATCACCAATCAGGTTGACACCAACCTGCATATATCTACATAGAAAAAAAATCGATAAATTGTGGAGTCACCCCCATCTCTGTGGGCAACCAACAACAGATGAAGACATTTTGGTAGGCATGCGATTCTAAACACAAGATACCTTATCCAACTTATCAATAGTCCAACTGTGATCAAAACTCCAATGTTAGACACATATTTAGCGCGTCATAGTCAGTTATATACTCTCCCCTGAAAAATTCAGGAATCATAAATGTGTCGTGTCGCACTTGATGCTGGTCGATACCCGATTACCCAGTGTCACGTTTAATATGTCAGTCTGTCCATCCCCATCC
Organism: Ambrosiella xylebori; assembly: GCA_002778035.1. NCBI lineage: Eukaryota > Fungi > Ascomycota > Sordariomycetes > Microascales > Ceratocystidaceae > Ambrosiella > Ambrosiella xylebori. The sequence goes on from PCDO01000011.1 coordinate 457,599, forward strand.
CCATCCCTTCCAGTCAGGTTTCCCAGTCAAAATCGCCCAAGACAATCCTAATTTTTTGATTGTCTTCACATGCTATCACCTTGCAGACACTACCAAGATCTCAACAGACGATGAACATGTAACCTATTTTTTTTTACAATGCACGAATATGTCCTCCAAAACAAGGCGAGGTTTGAACACCAAACGACTTCTGAGCGAATTCGTTGCACTGCTTACTGAATACCTGTAAAGGTGCTTTTTTTTTGTTCTGACCCCTCCTCTCTACAATCATGTATGTGCGTGCGTTCTGACCGGACTCGATCTTTGGGTCTAGAGTTGAATCCGCACGCAGATTCAGGTACACATTTATGAAAGCAAATGGTCCTGCTGGTAACAGCAGTGATGCACACCTTTGCCAAAGTTTGTGGAAACATTGTGTCGCCATTTATGTCCGTCCATATAAAGTTGTGATTGACAATTATATCAGTTCTATCAATGTCACTATATTTCTATACATTATATAGGTGAGTTGTATTTTTAATGCGTGGGTGGCTGATTAAATAGACTCCGGAAACAAGACCCAGGATAAGCCAAACCCCGGGAGCCCCAACCATTGATTCCCGACACCACCACAGAAACATTTTTCATCTATGCACAGGGCAACGTGATGTGACATGCCCTCGACAGAAACAACAAGTTCCATAACTGTTCATTTTTTTGAGGACAGTCAAGTCTACATATGGTCAGGTCTAAATATAAATCTGTTCAGCAATGGTCTACCTGGGACACGATTTTGTTCAAATGTCATCTTATTTGGTTTCGCTCTCTATCAAGTCTCTTTCTTTGGCATCGAGAAGTCCGGTGGTTTCAAAAACCTAGCGGCAAACTAATAACAATTTCTGTGTTATTCGATGGAAAGAAACCCTTCAACGCCAATGATATCTGCCCTCTCAAATCCTGTCGTTATTGACAGTTTTCTGACACTCTGTTCAAACAGCTCCAAATTGTACTCTTTCAGAAATGGCCTACTCTTTCTACATACTCTAGAAACTCCAATACTACTAGTTTTTTCGAGGTTCATTATGTCCCATTTTTCTTAAGCTTCCCCATTTTATCTATTTTACAGTTTCTCAGTTGCCCTTTTGGGGCTAGGGTCAGTGTTCGTTCCTGTGCTTTCTTGTTTGAAATTCATTCCCATCCTGGAAGGAAATGATACCGACCGGCGGGAAAGATTTGGGATCACCGCCCAGAAACTAACTATAACACAAATACCATCACAATACCACCGCAAGAGAAAACAGGGAAAAAGTAAAGGGACTGGACTAGAATCCATCAACCTGATTCAAAATAACAGATTTTTTTAATATATGTATTATTTATGTTTTCACAGTCTTATTGACGACTGACTATTTTTGTTGTTTATTCATCTTATCTTCTGTACCGTCTTTTTTTTTTCTCAATTTACCTCGTAACAAAAAACATATGTCGAGACAACGTCTGTGGCCGTTCCATTTCTGGTAGGAAGCGGCTGAGGCGAAATATCGGCATGTCACTTGTCCCTTCCATGTCCATCCAATTGAAACGAAGGCAAGGAACCTGGAAACAGGTGACTTCACCTCTCTCCTTAAATTATTATTTTGTGTGCGCAAAGATAAAGAAACAATTAGAATTTTGTGATGCAGATATATAGATTATGTAGAGATATTATTAATGATATGAACTCAATTGTTAATTATTTAATTTGCCTGTTTGTTTCCTATTTTTTTTTTTTTCTTTGATGGCAGTAGGTCTCGTCACACACACACAGACCTTGATTCCCCAAATCTAATCGCCTCCCCCTCCCCCATGCAAATCTCCACCCCAGCCAACCCGACCAAAATCAAGCTATACAAATTCCATCCGTCTTTAGCAAAGAAGGAAAAAAAACCAACGACATCTCCAGATCGCCCTCAGGTCTATCGGCCGGTGCGATGATACAAAAACCATTAAATATGCATTGAAAATTGGATAAACATGTTCGTAATTTTTTGAGGAATTTGACAATATGTTTGGTGCTGCTGTTTTTCTTTCTGATGTAGAGAACGGAGATGACATGTCGTTGAAAATCAGAGATTTGAAGTCAACAGCACTATGGCACCGACCACAAGAAAAGCAGATATTCATCCACCGCCCACAATCTTGATGGAAATATCGCACCTCAACATTTACTAATAGCCATCACTCTATTGTGTGTGCAGAATAAATATTTCTTGATCCCTCTCAATCGGGTTCTCACTCAAAAGTCCACATCCCGCGAAACCAATTCCCCCCTCACTCATTATCCCCGCATCTCCTCATTATCCCATTACCATTAATAGAATGAGCGAGAACGACAATTTAAAAGATCACGCATTCAACTCTTGCTACTTCTATTCCAGATTTATCATCAGATATATAAAACCCCATGGAGCCGTTTTTCCCATTCGCCTTGAGGCTTATCAGTGAGGACAATTGACATTTGGTTCAGGTCGATGACGTGAGGAAGAGTTGGGAGATGACAAAAGGTCACAAATAATGAGAAAGGGTGCATGCCTTTTTTTTGTGTTGCATTACAGTTTATTCAATAAGACGCTTTGTTATGATGGCCCAAGCTTCATATATGAACCATCTATGTATTATGGATGTTGTTGATGTTGGTTAGGGTTCTGGAGTAAACAAGACTAACATGAAAGAATATAATATAATCAATATAGTCAGTTCGTCAGAGTACGCTGCTCTGGATATACCAAGACATCATTACTTCATTCCAACGTTTCTTTCCAAGTCGTTACATTGTCGGAGACATGTCGTCCCTCAGTGACACAACGACTCAGCTGCATCTTCCCCTACCCTTAGAGCCTGGACTCGTGGCAATTGAGCCACTAAGGCCCTAGTATTTTTTTTCCCTCTTTTTGTTTAGATTCCCCTCACACATCAAACTCCACCACATCACGCCCCATCCTATTAACCTTGTGTAAGCTTCTTTTGTCAATTGATCCGGCGCTAATCAGTCGTGGCCATCGCATTTTTGACCATCTGCATCGAAACATACATAGATGAGTTTCTAGGGCCATAAAATTAATTTTGATATCAGTTCAGTCAGTCTGCTCATATAAAATCAATATTGCGATGGCGGAACAATGCGATTGATGTGGGAGTTATGGTAGATGTATCCACTACATTTTTGACCAGTCAATTTTGTATAGCCATCCATGTACCTGTGACTTGCAGCTATACATTAGGTTAATCATCATTATATCTCCACTACAGGATTTGACCCCATTGCATTCTGCATTCATCTGTAGGCTTTCTTCTCCATTTAGGGTTAACAAATTCGAAGCTTAATAGAAAGACATCACTAGTCAGCTAGCTGGGTACTCTGTCAGCTTAGTGCAAACAGAAAAAAAAGGATCCTTCTAATGATAGCAGATTTACTAAATAGCTTTAGTGAGGTGAGATAAATGAATAATAATCATGAGAGTGGAAGGGTTAGCTGGCGGGTTGGTCGGCTGGTATGATCCAGGTTGAGAGGATATGTAGGGTGTAGACACAACACAATGTCCCACCCATGACTATACCCACCCTTGACTTCACTCCACTGCAACCTTTTCAACGACCACCCATTCGCCATCATCAACAGTCGATTACTGAATTGTTACAAAAAGTAGAATTATTGTAATATCTCAAATTAAACATGACAAAAAATAACATGAAAATAAATGATTCCAATACATCGTATATATATATATATATATATATATATATTGAAGCCACAGAGGAAAACGCATGTTACGTGCTGCGGTCACTTCGCTGCGCAGGTACCTGCAGAACCGCAAAGCCAGGAACAAGCTCAATGACTTCTGTACCCCATGGCCACCCACAAAGATGGCACAACACAACGACGACCGTCCCAAGACCCTTGCGAACTCTCCTTCTGCTCCCAATCAACGAACCTATCCGCACCCAATTATTAATCTGCCCGCCATGTCATTTTCCTACTCATTTGTATCGTAAATATTTATATCATCAACGGCCGAAATTATAAATAATTCGACTCAAAGTACTCACATATTGTACTGAACCTTCACTCATTTCTCTCGATTTCCTCACCCGCTGGCACTTTTCTATATCTTGCAGCCCTTTGGTTGGTTGGGTAAACCCCGGCCTTGCGGGATCCCTCCAGCCCACCAACAGCGATCCTACACAGATGGGCACGGATTTATTTTAGACTGCCAGACGAAGTGAACTGCTAAAAACAATGACACAAAGAAGGACACGGGAAAAAAGAAAGAAAAAAAGATTAAGTGGATAATTTTCCATAAAATTTTGTCGCCCGATATACTGAGGGGTTTGAGGACGCTATGGCTGGAAATTTTCACTACGGTCGGGTTTCTGAGATTTACGGTTTCTTTGTGATATAATGCATCATTTGTATAAAGCAGGCTTAAGCGAATCGATTGGTGTAGTTTTTCTGTCTGTTAGTGGGTTTTTGAGGTGATGCAGATGTGTCCTGAGAAATGTGGTCGTTGAATATTGTAACCCTAAGGTATGTTACTTGACATGAATGACTATAGGTCATTCAGATAATATATATCAATTCTATTCAAGCAATGCAAAAAAAATAAATTCACATTAATTAACCCTACAAAATCAATGCCGCTTACAAATTCACTACCCCAGATTCTCTCTAATTTTTAAGTTTTGTCATGATTTCTTCACTGTTGTGCTGTTCATCATTTGATCTTCTATCAAGATCTCGGTTGGTCTCCCGCCCCCATCAATCCGATACAAGTCCAACCTTGACGACTGTAACCTGACTTTCCCCAAACCTAGCCCAATACATCAGAAAAAACAAAATTAACTATTAGCAAAACATTAACTCTTAACAGCAATTATTATAAGATAGAGATAACGTAGCTCAGTTATGTATCTACACATGTGTATCCTCAGCATTTATACATGTGGAGTTTTCCTTCCAAAGACTGAATGTGTTCTAGCATCGGGGGTTTATTTTGCTGCTAGACTTCAAATCAAATCCTTCTTAAAGACATATAGGGAGAAAAAGCAAGAGACATCTTGTATTGCCTGCATTCCCTTCCATACCCCTGAACCTGGAATGAGTGTCTCAGGAAGACTCAAGGTTGGGTCGCAGAAGTTTGAAGGGAATTGAGTTTGTTCAAAGAAGAGTCGGCAACAAAAAAAAGACACTGAGTTTGGTTAACGGATACATCTCTTTATTATTTGGCTGTAGAACAGGTCGGTCGAAATCCGATAGTGACATGTATCCAAAAGCCAAAGAACAACAAAACCAGACGATACGATGTTGGCCTCTATGACGATCACCATATCCATCTATGGTTCACAAAGCATGAAAGACCCTGCTACATGCATCCACTGCTGCACCCACTGATTCTCAACATATAGACCTCTCGGATTGTTGCTCTCTGTATCTCCTGTAAGTCCAATAAGACAAAACAAGACAAAGTCCCCCCAAGAAGGGGACTCAATTACCATCCTTAATGGGGCTCAAGTAAGTGTGTGAATATGTACAAATGACTTAATGGTGTAATGCATTCACGCCACATACAAGTGCACGTATCAGTGGCATACAGCATCATAGTGTCCGGTGAGATGGTTGGGACGAGATGTTGAGTATTGGATTTGCAGGCTTGATAATGATGATACGGATAATGCTAGATTGAAGTACTCTGATTCCATTTATCAAGTCCTGTTCCAAAAGTGCTGACTGCCGTGTCCTTTTCCAAGAACCGAGTCAAACCTGCTTGTCCGCCCGCTATGTCAACCTCCTACAAAGTCCAGTCCCATGCATCGGGATGGCGCATCTGACCACTCTGCACTATTCCAAGTAAATCGTATTATTACGAACTGAAATAAAGATGACATCAGGCCTCAACCTTGATAACATCAACTCATGTTATAACAGAGACAAAAAACATTGGTATCTCGTCACCATCGTCATCTTACCTTATGTAACTTCTCAATATCTGCAATTTCCTCTCGAGTGCCACTTCACACACGCTTGTCTGGTCCTATCCAATGAATCCTCCCACATTCCTTCGCGCTTGTGCTTAATCTCCAGTACAAGGTCTATTCTCATTATTCACGTCGCTGTCATGAGGAAGAGGCGAGAAAATCTGTAGCAATAAGCTCGACTGACTGTTATAATATTAATCAAGAATATGATTCAGAACCGGCGAATAACATAATCCTGGGATTGGTTCGTCATGAAGCGAGAAAAAAAATTCCCTACAATTTGCTTGGTATGGGGAATTGGGGGTTTCGGACATCGCGATTCCCGGTGCAGTGATCCTGATGACAAAGTGTGTTGAGTTGATATGCCTCGGTTTGTGGCACATGGCGGAAATATAGGGATTTACTTGGTGTGGGTAGTCATGAAAAAGGCCGTAGATCATGTTATATGTAGATGTTGTAATGATCATATTTAGAGTGACGGTTGAAATCACGGTCGGCGGAGTCGGTGGTGGGAGATAGGGTAGAATATGTTTGGGATAGATAGAGGCTCGATGTTTTTAAACTTCTTATGTTGTCAATTTAGTAATTTTGAATATGTTGGATTTGACACCAATAAATTTATACTTTGTTTTTTCTACTCGTTTTTGCTTAAGATAGTATTTTCCGATGTTGAACCTGAGATCTTGATACAACATTTGCCTCCCGAAACCAATTCCACTACCAAAATCTTGATGCCGAATGCGTCACGTAAATTTCCAGAACCCCTACCAAAAATTACAACTAACGAAATCTCCTTTTTTTCCTCTAAATATTGGTATCAAAAGGCCTACCCGCTCACATAATAAACCGTAAAGATATCGCCATTTAAACATGTCCTATTTCCCAGCAATCGATGAAGTGACGTGCTCCCAACCCTCCACCCAGCTAACCCAACCTAACCCAGTTCGTTCGTCCCTCTCCAACCAAACCTGGACTAACGCAACGGGTGTGGGCGGCAAACTGACGGGCGTGCCCCCCTCCCATGAGTCGCCCATGAGAAAAAAAAAATGTCAGAATTTTATTTTATTTTTTTCATCGTATTTATGAGAGAAACAAAGCTAATAACAATTCTTTGTGGTCTTCGTCTTTCATTACTTGGGTCATGATGGTGATGCATAGTGGGACAACATCTCGTCTGGCTTTTTTCTTTGCAGATGGAAGAACTAAACAGGAACTAAACAGTAAATGGAGAAATATATAAATTAATCAATTATACATGAATAAACAACAGATGGAATTATCGAAGGAAATCCTTGCATATCAGGATCGGATGTAGAATGATATTTCCCCTTTGGGGGGTATTTTGGCGACAACGGGGGTTAGGGTCTACAACGAGTTGATGACACCGAGATAGGACATGTGGAGTGAGATGGGTGGCGAATGATCAAGAAAGAAGAAACATCGGTAGTGTCGGGTTTGAACCTGATGACATATATAGTCAACTAAAGACCTCATAGATTGAAGACATGTTGATACATTGAGAACAGGAAAAAAAATCATAAACAATTAGCTCTTCTGTGGTTTCTTAAATGGCATTGGTTACGCCAATGTTCCCCTGGCTAGCCCGTCTCGTACACTCAGACCACCCATCAATCTACAGATTTACAGCCTGCTGGGTAAAGGTCCGTCAATCCGAGGTTTCATTGTTTGGTCAATGGTGAAATGACAGACAGAACCCAATAGGATGATGCTCCTCGGTATTATTTTTTCTTCAGATATGCTATATGCGGGCACACATAGGAAAAAAAGGGACGAAAAGCCCAAATAAGCTTAGTGAAATAATACGAATGGTTATATTCCATGGAATGACGAAGCTTTGCTTCCACTTTTGTGAAAAGAGAAATGATATTGAAGCTTGTGGCTCTGCGATGAATTTGATTATCAGTCGCCCACGCCTCTACTGCCCTGGCATTCCTAAAGGGATAGAATCCTTTACCACCACAGCAAACAAAATATAATCCAATCCTAGGGCCTACAGCATGACTCAAACTTACTTTACCAAACTGAAGACCGAGTAAAAACTAGTGATGTCCTTCACTTTTATGAATATGTATTTATATAAACGCCCTCATATTTATTACTACAGACGACTCTGACAAACTTTGATGTTGCTCTTGTTTTGCGGGTTTCCGCGCTGTCATGGCTAGAGAGAAGAACAGATAGAGGCAATGAGACATAAGGTGGCCGGTTTGATGACGAGGGAGATCATACACCAGTAACGGAGGTTTGGCTATGAGTTTGTTTTTGAAAGTAGAATCAGAATGTATACCAGATAGTAATATGTTAGAATCATCAAAGTGAAGCTCGATAATTATATATTGGTAGAGAAGACCTGATGTATCCTTCGGGGACTTTCATCCAAAAGATATTATAATTCCACGTTGCACGCGACTTACCACAGCCAATTTATATGGAAGCCTTCGGGTGACCCGGGCGCAAATGCCGAGAAAGAGATGATACTCTATATCTTTGGTTAAGATGGAAGATTAGGCCGTCAACCCACAGTGTACTTCGGCAGCGAAGATTGCAGAATACGCACCGGAGAAATTGACAAAGCTATCACTTCGTGTCTCCTGTATGTTGATGATCTTGAAAGGGCCCTGCCATGCAAGATTTTACGGTTGAGACATATACTTCACAAGAAATAGAAATAGACAGTCTATTGACGCACCACATACACACCCACACGTTCTTAATGATCTCGTCTAATATGGAAATATTGAGTGAATGAGGTGTTGTTTTAGTGGTACATGAGTGTTCATTTCCTGATCATCGGGCTATTATCAATGTCCTTGTTGGTAAATCTTTGTTATAGAGGCTCATTGGCATGTATAAACAGAAACGCGGAGGGAGAAACCATGTCCAGGTTTTTGAGGCTTATATCGAGATATATCGATGATGCATAAAGGTGATCGCTAGGCTGTATTGTTACTGTCTTCATCTTTTGTGGAATCACTCTTACGGATCTTCCAAGTCATAACTCTATGTTCAGGTTACAGCTCTTCACTCCATTGTCGGTTCCCAGTTACATGATGAATCATATATATATATATATATATATATATATATTAAAATTTACAACTACATCACTAACCAAATTAGGTTCCCTGCAACTTGCTCCCACCTTTGAACTCTCCCTCAAGCTTTCTTGATGCCAAGTCGTGTTATTCTCGCTTCTCTCTCTACCTAATCCATATTCTCATTAAACTAGCGGTGTGTGCAACGCAAAGCGCAGCCACCGAACCTCTAATCGTAATCCTTCCGCCAGCTGCCAACACCATTGTCAGACCGCCTAGGACATGTGCAGTACGACTATTTACCTTGTTATAAGCCGATGCGAGAAAAAAAGATGGAAAAGATGGAAAAAAAAAGGACCCAGCCGGGGATAAGAGCCCAATGCAAAGGAAAAATGCAATGAATGATGACCAAAGTGGGGTTTTCAGGGACGAGTCTAAAACAAGTCGACTGATCCAGGGCTGCCTCGCTGGGGTACCTCAGAAGTCATTGGGGGGAGAGATTCTGTGTTTCATTTTTGGCGGTTGGGATGGCGATGGTGGATGCAGGCTGCTGTAGGGGGAATCAATCGCCTGGCTATATGTTGCTACAAATTGGTATCGGTGTCATGTTTTTTTCAAAGCATTATTTTTTGGTCATTTTTTCAATTAACTGTTTGCCTTAAGTGGGTTTCGTCTCTTTGAGTGAGATACAAAAATATATAAAAAAAAGAAAAAAGGCTAAAAGTGGATACACTGGTGCGGTTAGGTGTGTAGTTGACCAAAACAGGGAATGTATAAAAAGTGGAGACATATGCCAGGGTTCTTTCGGTACGTAAGCTCCTACCGTTTGACAGTGATGATTGATAGTGGCCTTGGTGTTGTTGGTCATGAGTCTGATGAAGATGGGTGATAAATCATGATGAAGTCAAGAGGTATTCGGACTTCATCGTACTATGTACTAAATTTCTCGTTTTTGACATCTTAATAATTTATTGATTGTTTTTGTGATCTGTGTGGGCTGGTTGCCAAATTTTACTTTGCTGAATTTATCTGGGTTGCCTTGGTCTTGACTATGTAATTTACGCGGTGATTCTTGCTGTATTATTACTATTGACATCTCAAAGAATCAACTTCTTCAAGACACAAATTTACATTTTTAAGTTTGACCCCTATTCTCTTTGGTCTGGCAGCCAATGGACCACAATCAAAATGGCGTCAATCGCCATATTTTCCACACCACCTTAGTGGATGCCGCCCGCAAAGCCCCTCTCACCACAACCGCCCCCGAACCCAACACTCACCAACGAAACCCAAACTTCATCGCCACGTTCCAGCAACCACTGATCGGTGGCACCAAAAGATCACTTACTGATGCTTTCACCCCCGATATCCCAGGGTACTCTGCTGACAAGGAGAATGTGAAACGGCCCTTTCCTTCCCCGATCTCACGAACGCCGTCACTATCATTACTATTCTATTCAAATAAGAAGCAGACTCGTCTGCAGCCAAGTGAGATCACTATATTACGATATGATGATGAGTTGGATGATGAAGCACCGGGTGTAATGGGGGAAGGGAAGAGTGAGTACTCGCAACGGAGGTTGATGGCGGCGACACCGACTGAAATCATCGATCCGACGCTGTCATTGGGGCATCCAACATTTGGCCTGCCGGGAGTACTGGTGAACAAGTTCAAGGAATTGGGGGTCAAATGTATATACCCATGGCAGCGGAATTGCCTGCTGGCTCCGAACGTCTTGACGGGAGAAAAGAACCTCATATATAGTGCACCTACTGGTGGCGGAAAGTCGCTGGTTGCCGAAGGTAGATTGCCCTTCTTAAATATTTTATATTACATGTCATTAGACTGACTATGCAATTGTAGTACTGATGTTTAGAGGGGTCCTTGAGGAACCAAGAGCGAAAGCTATTCTGGTCTTGCCATATATTGCTTTGGTTATGGAGAAGACGAGATGGCTTCGGAACCTTGTTGAAGGACTCAAAAGACCAGGCTCCGAGCAGACAGAAGAACAGAAACTACGAAATCCGTGGCGAGAAAGAGCAGATGCAGACGCTGTCAGAGTCGTGGGCTTTCATGGAGGCAGCAAGTTGAAGGCTACTTGGAACGATTTTGAGATTGCCGTTTGTACTATTGAAAAGGTACAGGCCTTTTCGCAAGATATTATAACTGGGCGACAGACTAACAGACCGCCATAGGCAAACTCCATGATTAATACTGCTATAGAAGAGAGCGTAGTTTCCAACCTCAAGACTATAGTCCTGGATGAAATTCACATGATTGATGATGGCCACAGAGGATACCTTATGGAGCTTCTTACTTCCAAATTACTGGCAATCGCCCAACCTGTCCAAATTGTCGGGATGAGCGCAACAATTTCTGTAAGTTTCGGACATACTCATACTTTGAATGAAGCTAACTCTCACAGAACATCGAGCTCCTCGGCCGCTGGATTGACGGCCATATCTACGCTACGAAATATCGCCCTGTACCCATCGACGAGCATCTCGTCTACGACAGCAAAATCTACCCTGCTGCCAACACCTTCAGCCTCCTGTCAACTGCACACAAACTCCACGTTGGCCCCTCTGGCCACAAGGAAGAGAAAGCTCGCGCCATCCGTGCCATTCGCCCATCCATCCACAAAGAGTTTCAGGATCCCGTTTTGAACGCTGTGGTGGCTTTGGCATGTGAGACAGCAAATGCGGGATTCGGGTGCTTGGTGTTTTCAAGCAGTAGGTCCGGATGTGAGACGGTGGCGATGTGGATCAGTAGAGCGTTACCGGATGCGAATGATTTGCCGTTGAAAGTATTGGAGTCAAGGTTGGATTTGATTGAGGAATTGAGGAGTTTGTCGACCGGGTTAGATCACATGCTGGAAGAAACTATTCCTTATGGGGTAGGGTTTCATCATGCGGGTATGACAACTGAAGAAAGAGATCTGGTTGCTACGGCGTATGACAATGGTGTTCTCAAGGTTTGTGTTGCAACGTGCAGTCTTGCGGCTGGTATCAATTTGTAAATTCTAGACCCACAAGAATCTATCAGGGTCAGCAATGAACTAACCGTCACCTGTATATAGACCAGCAAGACGAGTAATTCTCCACAATGCTCGTATGGGCCGTGACTTTGTTGGTCCCTCTATGCTACGGCAGATGAGAGGACGAGCAGGTAGAAAAGGCAAAGACGAAGTAGGCGAAACATATCTCTGTTGCAGAGAGGCTGAACTGGAACACGTAGTCGATCTTATGCACGCAGATTTACCGGTCATCACGAGCTCTTTAAATACTGACGAGAGAAGAGTCCAAAGGTAAGAACAAAGGTCACTCCTCATGGGATATCATTACCAACACATTTTAGAGCATTACTGGAAGCCATATCTATTCGACTAGTGGCAACCTTCGACTCAATATACGAATACCTTTCCAAGACTCTTCTATACACCACCAACCCAGACACAGACATTGGCAAATTAACCCAAAAATGCATTGATGAACTGATACGCCTCGAAGTTGTAAAGTATAATACTGAGCATGACGAATACCATGCCACCCAACTCGGAAAAGCCATTGTCGCCTCTTCCTTCGACCCTGAGGACGGTCTCTTTATCCACCGGGAGCTCCAAAGGGCTCTTCGTTCCTTTGTCATGGACGGCGACCTACATGTGCTATATAACTTTACCCCCATAAATGTGGCCAAAGTCACCATCGATTGGCAGATCTTCATGAACGAAGCCGAGAAGCTGGACGAAAGTGGCCTCCGCGTTATGGAAACCGTCGGTATCAAGATGTTCCACGTCATCCAGTTGTCCAAAGGTGCTGTCCTCCGTGAGGAGACCGACGAAGAGAAGGAAGCAGCGCGGATATTCAAGCGGTTCTATCTAGCTTTTCAGTTGAGGGATCTCTGTTATGAGGTACCGGTGCATGTGGTGGCGAGGAAGTATGATATGCCGAGAGGGATGGTGCAGACTTTGGCGCAAACGAGTCAGGGGTTTGCGGCAAGTATGGTTAAGTTCTGTGATATTATGGGCTGGGGGTGAGTATACATGGCTACTCGGTACGGACAAAGTAACGGGGTGTTTGCTGACACGAACTCTAGAGCTTTGGGGGCTGTTCTTGATCACTTCACTGATCGTCTGAAGGCGGGGGCTAGAGATGATTTATTGCAACTGGCAAAGATTACTTTTGTTAAAAGTCGCACAGCGTAAGTGGGTGATGATACCAGATAACGCAGTTATAGCTAACCGACATGTTTCTACAGTCGTATATTTTGGGAGAATGGATTCAAAACTGTTGCTTCTGTCGCCAATGCTAGTCCTATGGAGCTGATGCCGGTGTTGATGCAGGTAAGTCTTGTTTTGCTCTTTGTATATGTTGGACTTGGCTAACAGTTTTCAAGGCCCAACCAAACAAGCTCAAAACTCCAGACAGCAAGGACGCAGAAAAGTATACCAACAAGTTGTTGGCCAAAGCCAAGATTATCTCAGAATCGGCAAACCGACTATGGCAAGCTGAATTAGAGGCGGACAGGTGGGAAGAGGAGTGAGATGGATTGTCATATTGAGTGGACATATAAGATGGTCACGTGAGACGATATGGATATAAGTAGTGTTGGAAGGTTTACTTGCAGGGTTACATTAATAGAATATCCAGGAGGTCGGCATACATCACAGGTGCGGTTGATATATCATCTACCGCCAGACTAACCTATAATTGTATGGTTTAAAAGACATTGACTATATCAAGATTTCAAATGGTAGTTTTTCATCAAGCGTCAACAATTGTTCAATTATTGTGACATCAAATGATTGGGAACGATCTGACTAATTTGTATTTCATCATAGATGCCACACCAGATGACAAATACGCCACATACTCTATGTGGCGTTTGCCTTAACCCCTAAAAAACAAGAAACGCTCCCCCTCGAACCCAAATCCATACCCAAAACGGGCGTGCCGTAAACCTGCCGCAGTTTCTTGATCCCTGCAACCCCAGTATTATCCCGTTGTTTGATTGGTCAAGTCGGCCCACCTCCAGCATCATCGAGAAATTTGCTTCCCCCTCTCCAATCTCCATTGGTCGCTCCCCCGTTCACAGTTTAACTCGTAGCTTCCTTGTTTAGTGAGAAAAGAAAAAAAAGGCGAAGAAAATCAGGAATTTCCAAACGTCTAAACGCGTCGAGTAGAAATTGGGATCTTTTCATGACCCTGGGGATTTTCTTTTAGATTTTTTTTCTTTTTGACGTTGACATTGACATTGACAATCATTGACGATATTCAATTTTTTTGTCTTTTATTTGGGATCTCTCTCTGTGCTTATTGTGACTGTATACATTGATTGATTTTTTTTCTTCGCGATCACTACGCTTGGGAATACGGAAGCCCTAGCTAATTCTTGAATTCGCTAGTAGTAAACGCAACCAGCGCATAACTCACTCCATTCTCAATCACCGAGTCTTCCACTTATTTTTTTAATCATTGTCATCCACCATCCAAAAACAATCTATCGTCAACAATTGTCCTTTTCCGCGCAAACTCGATCGATCAATTCCCTTTATTTTAAAACGCCTCGTCCGACCCACATTGGTACCAAACACTTATTCACCCATCACAATGACCATTGAAGTCCAACCTAACACGCCGCTCGCCGATGCGCTAACGGCCACCATTCTGCCCAAGCTGCGGGAAGTCGGTTGGGGCTCCGGCGATCCGGATGACACCTCACTTGCTGAGTACATTGTTCTAATGCTTGTTAACGGCCGGTCACAACAAGATATTGCGGTGGAGATTTCAACCGAGTTGCTCGATGGGGATACGGATGACCCGGTGGCGCGCGACTTTTCTCAGTGGTTGTTTACGGAGTTGGATGCGCAGAATGCTAGGATTAATGGGGTGCCTGCGGCAGCGGCCCCTTCAGCGGATACGGCAGATTATGATCCGAACGTTATGATGGATGCTCCGAGAGATATGGATTTGTCGGGGGATGCGACCCAACCGGCTGTGTAAGTTGATCTCCACGAAGTTTTTGATGTCTTGTTTTTGAAATTGGGGACGATACGCGGCAGCCTTTCTAACACTTTTTTTGACTAGTCCTACGGGCCCCAGGTCTATGCGCGGCAATGTTAACGGCATGAACAACATGCGTGGCCGTGATCGTCGGATGAATAACATGAAGATGGGCGATAATGCTCTCCACCGCACGCGAGGAAACGACCGCATCAATTCACACAACAGAGGACCCAATGGCATGAATAACATGCGCAACAACAACATGGGTCGCGGTGGCCGCAACAACATAAACCCTCGCAACATACAGCAGGGCCTTCAGGCTATGAACAACATGGCTAACGGCATGCCCAACTGGAACCCTATGGGTGGCCCCATGCCTGGCTCCTCTGGTCAGCCTTCTCAGATGGACCTTTTTGCGCTCCTTGAGCAACAGAACCGCATGATGGCCCAGCTCTCTCAACAGATGATGTCACAAAGTGGCCGTGGTGGCCGTGGTGGCAGAGGTCACTTCAACAACAGACGCGGCGATCACAACAACAACTGGCAAGAGCGGAATAAGCAGCAAACGGGCGAGAACGGCGAGGCGATGCAGACTGAAGGTGGCCAAGGTGGTGAGGACGTTGACATGGCTGGCAACAAGCCAACGATTAGCGACCCCGAGAGCCACATGTGTAGATTCAACCTGAGCTGCAGGAATAAGGACTGCAAGTTTGCCCATCAGTCTCCCGCGGCGCCGCCGGGCACTACTGTTGATCTCACGGACACGTGCAGCTTTGGCGCTGCCTGCAAGAACTGGAAGTGTGCTGGTAGGCATCCATCACCGGCAGCCCGTCTTGCACATCAGTCTGAACAAGACTGCAAGTTCTTCCCTAACTGCACGAACCCGCACTGCCCATTCCGTCACCCTAAGACACCGCTATGCACTAACGGTGCTAACTGCTCGACGCCGGATTGCCCATTTACGCACGTCAAGACTAAATGCAAGTTTAACCCGTGCTTGAACCCCAAGTGTGCGTTTACGCATGATGAAGGTCAACAGCAGGCGAAGGGGCCGACACAGGGGGAGGATCATCCGAGTGAAAGGAAGTTTGCGGTGGAGGAAGCGGTGGAGGAGGTTAAGCCGGAGGATGCGGACATTTCTTAGGGAGACAATGTCACTTCGAGTGCTGGTTCGCCTAAGATGACGGTTTAGGATTGGGGGATATAGGACATAAAGGGTGGGCGGACTAGGAATTTTGGAAATAAAGAAAGGGAATGAAATGGAATGGAAAGAAAGATAATTCAAAAAATTTCAACAAAAACAAACAAAAGAAAACAAAGAAAACCAAAGAAAGCAGGAAACAAATAAGAGGAATAATAATGAATGGAATGGGAAAAGGGGTGACGGATTGGGTATGGGCTTGGGATGAGAGGATCTATAGATTTGAGGTTATGTTTATGATGGTGATGATTTGATTGGTGGCTATGGGATGGGACATACAGGATTGTACATTATGGGTTGATTGATTGGGTGGCTGACTTGGCTTGATAGTATACTACAATCACACATGCATACAAAGGTCAGGAAGATGGCCTCATGGCGTTTAGGGGGCAGGATTTTTTTTTCGTTCTTGGTTTAGTGGAAATTTTTGTTGATATCCATATATTTATTGACTTATTATTTACGACAGACTGGTACAGTCTGTATTGGTGTTCACTGCTATATTATGCCCAATATTGTATATCGTGATGTGGTATGGTGTTACCTGGCGTCATGTTATCTAGGAACCATGACGATGAGTTGGGAATTTTATCACATTATATAGACATGATCCGATTTGAAAGCACAAGGCAAATTATCGTATGATTTGCCGGCATTGACTTCCATCTTGTACAGAACCTCCTGAAACTCTGCAATACCCGACCTTCATCACTATGATCATACCAACTTTCGCACCTCCCCAGCCTTGTGATGTTATGTGGGACTCTCTAACCCTAGAAAGTCATGTGTAACTTCCCACCTGCTTGCCAACTTCCAGCACTCACAATAGAATTTTTTTTTCTCATTCTCATTTTCTTAACATTTTGTAAAGACTTCTATCATGAGAGCTGCATTCCGGTTAGCGCGGGGACTCCCGAAGTTTCCATCCCCGGCACTCCGCCCGACGGCCACGCAATCCCCGGTGCTGCTATCCCGCCTCTACTCCTCGCCCCCCTCCCACCCCAATCTACCGCCCCTCCCCGAATATCCCGACCGGACGCCTCTTGAGCATGGTATAGTAGAAAGCGAAGACGAGTCCATCGACGACCTAATCGCCTCACTTGAGGAGGAGTCAAATGCGGACCCCAATGTTTTATCGGTGTACCAGGAGTCCGCTGAGCACGTGTCGATTATCGGGGCGGGCATCACAGGGTTATCGACAGCGTACTTTTTGGCGAGGGAGGCACCGGGGGTTAAGATTGATGTTTTTGAGGCGGCGGATAGGGTGGGGGGGTGGGTGCAGACGGAGGAGGTGGTAGATCCGGTTAGCGGGGGGAAGATTTTGTTTGAGACGGGGCCCAAGACTTTGAGGAGTTTGACGAGTACGCCGACGAGGGCGGATGATTTTGTGTTGGCAGATTTGGTGAGTTTTCTTTTTTTTTTTTGGAGATAAGAAATGCTAACAGAAAGCTAAACAGCTCATTAGCTTGGGTCTCCACCCGTGCGTCGCTGTGCCTAGTCCCAAGTTTGTCGTCGATGTGCAACCGCCCCGGACCCCCGGAGGCCCCCCAGAATCCCACCTCCTGCGCATCCCACCCCCGCTAATCATCAAGCAGCTCTACCACCCTGCCTGGAAAGGCTGGGCCAAAGCTGTCTTCTCCTTCTGGCTGCTCTCTCTCAAAGTCCGCTTCGGCATCGTCGAGATGCCAAAGGTGACCGATGATACCTCGGTTGCTGAGTGGCTGCGATCGCTCAAGTTGGGCAAAGAGCACGGGGCTCCGATGATTGAGAGTATGATGAGTGCGATGGCGCACGGTATTTATGGGGGTGATTTGGAAAAGTTGAGCGTGCAGAGTTTTCTGGGGCCGCGGTTCTTCCAGTTGTATCGACGGGATCAACCAGAAGGGACACGGATGGTCCCGGTGGAGGATGCGATGATCATGAAGGAGTTGGGGGCGGATGAGAGCATTGTGGATTATGTCAAATACATGGGGTTTGGCGAGTCTTTGGTTTTCCTTGGTGGCATGAAGAATTTGATTGGGGCACTGGAGAGCGCATTGGAGTCTCAGGATAATATCACCATCCACCGAAGTACCCCCGTTTCCTCTGTCGTCTACGACCCCAATCTCGACAAGGTCACTGTCACAACATCCCCTCCAGCCCCAGGCGTCCCCACAACCCTGACCACCGACCGCGTCATCTCCACCATTTTCTCCCGCTATCTCTCTCAAATCGCCAAGACCCCAGAAGGCAAGCCCGCCCTCCCCTCCCTCTCTGACCGCCCTGCTGTCACCATCGCCAACATCGCCTTCCATTTCCCCACGACCATCCCCCTCCCCGAAAACTACAGCGGCGTCCTCCCCCTCCCTTCCTGCCCCCCGCCCGTCCTCGGCGTCTTTGTCGAATCCAACCTCACCGGCCCCTCGATACCCTCCGCCATCCGCGCCCATGAAGCCCCCGGCACCAAGCTATCCGTCCTCGTCGGCGGTACCCACTTCGACCACATCCCCCGCTCCGAACTCCCCAACATTCTCCCGCACGCCGAGACGGCCGCCCGCACCTTCCTCACCAACATCCTTGGCATCACCGAAAAACCCACGGCTGTCCGTGCCACCCTCAACATCGACTGCATCCCCCAGCACCCACCAGGTCACCGTGCCGTTATGGCCACTGCGCACCGAGAACTCATTTCCGCTTTCCACGGGCGCCTGTCGGCAATTGGCGGCTCGTACACAGGCATCGGGGTGCTCCCAGCGATCCGCGCAGCGTACATGATGGCGCAACAGATTGCATATGGGGCGGAAGAGGAGGAGTGGTCGCCGTTGGCGGAGATTGCGGGGGTGACGGGGCTGGAGGAATTTGAGAGGGAGATGCAGTGGGAGGATGTGGGGGATGAGCGGTTAGCGGAGTGGGGGAAGAAGACAAAATATAGTGTGGTGGATGAGCGGGATTTGCAGAGGGTTGATAGGTTTTTTAGGGGAGGGCGGATGGAGGAGACCAAGGAGTAACGGTGATGGTGTTTGTATTATATAGAGAGCCGTATGTATGACTAAGCAGATAGAATATGTAACCAGTTAATTATCAAAGGATGCAGATAAAAATTTATTATTTGTTTCTCTGTCGTCTTGTGCAACGGAATGCAGTGAGTGATTGGACTTTTCCAATCGATTATCTAATAATTCAAGTTCCCAAACAAATGTCCACGATCTCAGCTCTCCATTCTTTGTTTCTGAAAAAAAAAAAGAATAAGACCTTAACCACACCCACACCTATGAGAGAATAAAACGAAAATTAAAAACGCCATCCCATCCCATCCCACCTACAACGCCAATAAAAAACGCACCTTTAAAACCTCACGGCCCCCAAACCTGCTGATCCGCCGCCATAATCATTGCCCGAATATGCTTCACCCCCTGCGTCGTCAACCCCGTTCCCATCGCCACCCACCGTCTCGCCTCATCCGCCTGCGAAAACAGCACGTCCAGTCTCTGCAAAACATCTGCGTCCGACTCCTCGGGCTGCACTGACAACGCATGACCGTTCATGGCAACCCGCTCCAACACCCACCAGATGTTCCCGTTGCGGATACGCGCCCGGATGTCAAGGCGCACCGGAAAGCCAGAGGAGAGGTGGTAGATGAGACAGGAGGCGCCAGCGGAGAGGTGGAGAGCGCGAACGGCTCCTTTGCCTTGATCCATTTTGCGGGGAGATGCCGCGACTACTTCGGCAATGGCCTCCATGAGCGGGAGCGTCCGTGGCAGAGTGCGAACTAGTGTGTGAAGGCCTTCGGGTTCGTTGGCAAGGCGAGTAAGCATGCCGCCAACCATTTGATGAGGGTCGTTTTCGTCGAGGAGCATAACAATATTGGCGGGTTGACTGAGGTCAAAGGTGACAGTCCACGTGTGGCCAGCCAATTCTTCAGGCGGTGATAGGTCGAGGCGGGAGGCTGTGCTAGTGTATGTAAAGGCAACTCTTTGAAGAGCGACGGATTCGCAGCGGACGGATGGCCCAGCCTTGTTCATGGCATCCAGGAAATTGACAACACAGTGGATGGCCTCGAGTCGCGGTTTCAAAAGAGGCTTCACAGGCTGAAAGACTGGCCGGTAGATCCGGATGCAGAATTCGCCAGTATGGTGATTAAAGCTAATGTCTCTCGCCATGCTGCCACCCAGATCCTTGAACTTGGACTTATCTAACACCCTCACAACACACGTTGACAGCCAAGTCGGCGTCTTGGCCCCCGTGATCGGATCCATTGGGAACACTCCGTTGAATATGATGTTGATCGAATCATGTGCCCATGGAGTCCATGAAAAACCGCCCTGAGCAGTCGTCGAGGTCCCATCAGCATTCATCGTCGGTCGCTGAACATTGGACGAGGCGCCAGGCACAATTTCATGTAGTGATAACGCACTATTGGACACGGGACGGGAATTGGGCGCCAGCGGGTTCGCCACGGTCGATTTCTTGGAAGTGGACACCACTTGCACTGGGCTGAGGTCTTCGCTCAATTCAGACATCTTGTCGTGCATAAACCTGGTCAGCGCATCCCAAAAGCGCGCGCAGAGATCGGGTCGCAATGCCGCCATATCAATGGCAACCGGTGGGCAGTTGGCCACCAACGTCGGTGTTGCCACCGTCCGCGACGGCGGGTTGACGCGGCAAAGATACCATTCATCACCTTCAGGACGAATCAAGTAGATCAAGCACCAGTTGGGCATCATATCTTGTCTCTGCAGACAGAAATGCCAAAACATTGGGTCGCGAATCTGTAGATGGGCCTTGACGTCATCCTTGGCAAATGCCTTCCAGCACATCCAGTCTGTGCCCAGACACTTCCGCTGGAATTCGTCATAAAGGAAGTTGTATCTGATAGAGCCCAGTAATCGGGCCCCATCCCGAGCCGGATCTGGCGTGTTGTTGAGCATCGTTTCCGCCTGTAGTGACTGTCTGGAATGAACGTCAAATTTAAATTGACCCGTCATCGGCTCGATTCGCAACGTGACTGTCTCGACAAGCGATGTCTGCATTCTTAACACCGATTTGGCCGGGTTTTTCCGGTCAATGTCGACAGCAAGCACCGCTTGACCTGAGCTATATCTGTAGAACCGCGTAATCACACTCTTGTACATGCTCTTGAATATGTACTCGATATGCTTGCCAATAGCTGCCGTGACAAGGTCCAATGTTGATAAATTATTGTGGTCAAACTCAATCGGCTCGTCCTTCACCGGCTTGCCATCCCGGAACCACGTTGCCAACAACGTACTCGTATTCTTAGGATTATTCCACCCCGCGACTTTTTGCTTCGAATCAACGGCAACAATTACCCAATGCTTCGACCCTTGGAAGCCTAGTCTCTTGGGCCAATACTGCAGAGAGATTGCCCGATCCAACGTTTCCACCAATAATGCGCCATTCCATGACATTTTGCTGAGTTCATACGCCTGGCGCTTGAGCTCATTGATTTTGTACGTGAGCGTGTACTCGTGAAGGACATTGTAACACCCAGTCAGGTTATCCTTGGCAATAGTAGCATTGACGATCGCCTCTAACGATTCTCTCAGAGCCCTTGGCACTTCTCGTGGCGCCGGCAAACACAGGAATTTGAAATCAACGAACCAGAACTGACTCGTGGAATCCTTCTCAGCAATCGTCAAATGAATTTCAAATTCTCCCGCCACCCCGAAAATCACCCGTCCATTTTTGATCTCGTAGTCATGAAAGTGTATCGGAATGTTATCGTAGTCGTCAACGTTTAACCGAATCGATAGCGCCGTATTCAAATCGTCGATCCATTTCTCGAGTTCCTCGTCTGTTAATGGGCTCGGTTCGATGTATCCAAACTACAGATGAGAACAAGAAAACAGGACATTTGTGTCAGTAAACATACATACAAAGCTCAGCCATCATCAAAGACACATGCGTGCACAAATGTGCGCCTCAAACACCAACAACACTTACATCGGGCATAAACGAACCATCCCCCGTCGATAAAACATGCAGCGCCGTCTTGATATCCGGACTCGGCTCTCGCGCAAACGACAACTGCCTTTTTGTCTCCATGGCCTCTGCTAGCCGTTGATCATAGGCAAACTGAAGATTCATCATGTGCATCTTGAGGTCGATCAACTTGCTGACATCTTGTGCTTTCCGACTCCAATTCACAATCACCAGCATCTTCACCCACTTCCCATGAAGCATCTGCATTGTGTTATTTAATGCCACTTTCCGCGTCACGCTCTCGTTTGACTGGTCAAACTCTTCTCGATTCGCTCCGTTCAGATGTTGCGCTTGTGGCAATGGCATCGATGCTAACTGTCGAATCTTGTCAGATAGTTGATTATGCGTCATTTGCGCCAATCTTGTAATGATATTTTGCAGTGGAATGAACCCCTCGGCCACATGGTAAATCTCGGGCGGCAAGTCGTTGCTGCGAATCGGCAACGTCATTGTGTGACCGCCACCGTTCGCCACGGCGATATCTTGGGCCGTCTTATGCGTCGCGGTGCCGCCCACACCTGGTTGATTTCCATTTTCCAATTCCACGGCGCCTGGCATGGCGATGGAGGCCCCTCCAATTACTAGTTTCGAGGTTAAGAGTAGCAGAACAGGCCGATTATGTGTATACTAGGACGTTAGTCGAAATGTGAGCGATCGGTTGATGTAGTTCGTCTAGAAGAAGAGCGAGGCTGTCGTCTCGGTGATGTTTATGAATAGTGAAGAACAGAAAATTTTCGTCGTGATATCACTAGTTTAATGGTGACTTCGTGGAGATCAGGCTGGTTCAGCTAGGAATCGGAGTGTTGACTAGCGCAGTTGGGGTTTTGTCGGTGATTAGATAATATTAGGGTCGTTGATCAGTTCGTGACGTCGAAGCCACAGATGAACCTGCATTCACGAGATGCCCGTTTTCTTAGCCAAAAGCTTATCGTCTCGCAATGGGAAGAAATAAAAAAAATACACATTCGTTAATCCAATACTATCCGTCCACCATCAATCGTATCGTCATATGCAAAATCGAAAGAAAAAAGAAAGAAAAAATCGCCAATAAAAATATGTTTAATGCAACACTTTGTCTTTCTCTAATCGATCAAACAATGCCAAAAAAAAATCCCTTCAGAAGAGATTTTTGTTTTTGTTTTCTTAAGGCAACGCAAAAAAAGAAAAAAGAGGTTTTTGCAGGGTGTTCTGTGCTTGTCATCAAATGTGAAGTCTGTTAGTTGATACTGTTACCAATATAGATCCAAGCAAAAAGCTCAAATCATGTAATAAGCCCTCGAAACTAGCCACACTCTATGGGAAAGTCGAAATCAAAGTCAACAAGAATGTTAGAATAAAAAAAGATCCCAACCTAAGAACTTTCGTCGCGATGCCTTGGTAACGCCGAGCCGGGGTTAGTCGCGTTTTTCCTAGTCTTTGGCAGTTTTGTATGAACCGACCGGTCGCCTCAAACTTAAACGAGTAAAGTGTCACACACATAAAATTTTACTGTTTGACGCTGCAACATGCAACGGAAACAGATGCAATCTTTTGGTGTATAATTTAATTGATCTTAATTCTTCCCTAAAGATATCACATGATTTCCTGTTTAGCAGCATTCGTCAAATTCTTCAACATGAAACTTGGAATTTGAGGTTCCTTCCTTGGTTATCCAGCGTAGTCTTGTCAACCAACACTCAAGGCTAGCACCATTCATTATCAATAAACTGTCTGCTCAAGCAAATGCCATTCAGGTTCAGATTCTCTTTGGTTCAACCCTTGCACCGGCATTCTTTCCATTGCTTTTTCCCAGTCACATGCATAAAATCGTGACCTCATATATACGAGTTCCCCAAGCCCAATACCATCTTATCTGATCGAGCACGTATGATTATCAGACCTTGATCATCACTCTTCAAGTGCAATTTGACATAAATACTAAATTTGTATTCAGTGGTACCGGACATAGTTAAGCCGGGATACGCAACCCCAATCTTAAACTAACACCATCAAACTCCGATAGAAAAGATCATTACTTAACCCTAGTAAACCATCATTTTGTTGTCACATATACTTCGTTTTGTATTTTCGTTATGCTCAAAGTTTGTATTCTCCAGCCACAGTCCCTCATATCATACGCCGATTCATTTCAAAAAGAAAGAAGAAAATTACACCGAGATAAAGAAATTCAAAAAAAAGAACGAAACAGAACAAAAATCATCCAACGAAGTATGCCACATCATCAATGAAGAGCAGAGTTGGAAGGTCACCACATGTCAGAATTTCTCACATTTTCAAATTATGCGGCAATCGGCTGCACCGCCGACATATGCCGCTTTAATTTCCTTAAAGCATCAAGTTTATCAGAGTGATTGACTTGGTTAGTAAACTTACAGCTTACGGGGAAGAGCCGAGGTAGTGGGCCACTGGTAGCCAGCAGCATCACTAAACTTGTAGCCGTACGAAGCGGTGAAGTCGTCGAGGACGGCGGGACCACGGGAACCTAGACAAATTTTTCAGCATCAAAAACTACAGATATAAAAATGTATATACATCAAGTAAATGAGAAACTTACCATAGGGGTACTCCATGGGGATAATTTCCTTGTTATCATCCAGGTAGTGAAGGAGAGGGGTGAAGATTCTCCACGAAGCATCCAGCTCATCGTCACGGACAAAGTTGGAGTGGTCACCCTTCAGGCAGTCGAGAATAAGAGATTCGTACGCCTCAGGAATCTTGAGGTCGGAGAAACGGCGGCGGTAGGTGAGATCAAGCTCAGTAACGACTGTTTGCATGCTCAGACCAGGAAGTTTGGAATTCATCTTGATGTAGACGGACTCGTTGGGCTGGATACGGATGACCAGCTCGTTGCGGGGAATGTCCTTGAAGATACCAGAAGTGACATCTTTGAACTGGATACGAATTTCCGTCTTTTGCTCATTGAGAGCCTTACCAGCCTTCATGATGAAAGGAACACCATCCCAACGCTCGCTCTTGATGTAGGCGACGAGGGCGCAGAAAGTGGGGCAGCGAGAGTCCTTAGGAACAGTTTCGTCCTCCTTGTACGCAGGCTTGCCGCCGTCAAGTGAGCGGCCGTACTGACCAATAATGACGTTCTTGGGCTCAATGGCGGGAATCGAGCGGAGCACACGGACCTTCTCATCACGAACATCCTCAGCGGAGAAAGAAATAGGTCTCTCCATGGCAAGCAGGGTCAGGACCTGCAGCAAGTGATTCTGCATAACATCACGGATGATACCGAACTCGTCAAAGTAACCACCACGTCCTTCAGTACCGATGGGCTCCTTGAAGGTGATTTGAACATTGTCGATATGGTGACGGTTCCAGGTGGCACCCAGGAAAGAGTTACCAAATCTGAGGATCAGAATGTTCTTGACCATTTCCTTACCCAGGTAGTGGTCAATACGGAAGAGTTCATCCTCGTTCCAGTCGGGTTCGAGAGACTTCTGAAGCTCACGGGAGCTAGCAAGATCCTTGCCGAAAGGCTTTTCGACCTATTCACACAAATTATCAGTACTGTATTTTAAACTAAAATCCACGTATATTTAACTTACAATGACACGGGCGATACCGTTCTTGGGGTAGCAGCAACGCTTCAAGTGCTGGGAGACAATGGTAAAGACACTGGGGGGAAGAGCCATGTAGAACAGGCGGTGGTTCTCGGGTTTTCCAGCCTCAAGCTTCTCAAGCTCGGAAGTGAGGTTGTAGAAAGAATCATCCTTATCGTACTGGCCAGAAACATAGGTGCAGATCTTGCAGAACTCATCAAGTTGCTGCTCCATCTCAGGAGTGGGGGTCTTCATGTAGGTGCGGATGCGGCGGATATAGTCATCGTGGTCCATCTTAGTTCTGGCATAACCGACAATTCTGATGTCCTTGGGAAGGAACTGGTTACGGTACTATAATTGGAGAAAAAATTACAGTAATTAGATTGGATTTCGTCATGGTAAATCCTCAAAAGTGGAGAAGAAAATAACTGGGAGTCGTCATAGCCGCGCAATTGCTCAGAATGTGGTCAGGCATGACAGGACGGTACGGGAATATGCTTACAAGACCGAAAAGAGCAGGATACTGTGTGAAACAAATTGGTTAGAAATTATGACATCATTCCCAGGCCGATCACGGATCACGGCCAATAGCAAGGCAAGTCACTTACAGTTTTCTTTTTGGCGAGATCACCAGAAGCACCAAGGACGATGATGGTCGTGTTCGCCTTGAGCTCAATCGCACTGCATTTTGGATAAATACTTGGTCAGCGCTATTGTTGCATTTGGGGTTTTAAATGACGAAGGGTCTCAGAGTAGCTTTGTTGTTATGGACGATTGCTGGCTGTGGAGGGATACAGCTTTTCCCGCGATGGATTGTGACAATGTACAGCTTCGGTACAGAAGCACGGCCGCAGGGTTCCAACATCCAGCTGACAATCGCAATGCGGAATGTCGATATAGCAAAGGTCAAGACGACCGTTTGAGGGCGCAGCAGCAAACAGGGTAGTGGAACAGAGGATAGATGACATACACGGGGTCGTTCATGTGTCCAGCCATTGTAACGAAATTGATGCGCTATGAAAATGTACAAAAAAGGAGAATGAGAATAGAAGTAGAGGTTAAGAAGAGGAGAAAAAAAGAAGAAGACGGATCCGGTGGCAGAAGATGAAGGTGTGCGGCTATAGTTGAGCAGCGATGTGGAGGCGGCCGAGCTAGCGAAACTTGAAATTGTTGACTAGGGAGGAGAAAGAAGGATTCAATCAAGCAACTGAACGAGGTTCTAGAGTTGGGGCAAGCGAAGAAATCACAAAGCAGGAAGGTGACAAACGTAGAAGAGAAAGACTAGAAGGATTAAAGTAGCTGCTGGGGAGAAGACAATCAAGGTTGGTACCAAACGGATGTTTTTATTGTTTTGAGAAAGAGCAACACCGGTTTGGTTGGGGACGAACAAACTTCAGCTCCAGTTCATACCGTCCTGTAGACTTCTCTGTTGCCGATCTTGCAAAGTGGGGCAATGCCGAGCTTGCTTGCTCACTTTAAACACTGGAGTTGTGGTGGAAATTACCTGTGTTCCTTCAGTTGCTACTAGACCTGGACGAATTAATTAATTGCTAAATTTCACGCCTATATGTTGTTGTCAACTCCTAACTCCGGACAACACCCTGGTCATCACTTAAAACCTATTGACGTCGATATTGACTGCTTATGTATATATATATATATATTTGAAGTTGCGATGCGACGGACTTGTGTTGTTTAGGAAGATAATATTGAGTCCCATGATCAACAGATGTACTTCTACATTTCCGAGGCATAACCAACAAGATAGCAGCCATGCAAGTCCGTGAACAGTTAATGTGCATGTTCAAGTCTAGAATAGGAAAGAGAAAGCTCCCTGGTAAAACTCAAATCTCCGGGCTCTCGAGGGCAGCGGCGACGACTATAGGAAGCCGGGTGGCTGGTTCTCGGACCTCGCTTTCGTTTACAGTTGTTGATAACTAGTGGAAGGGTACGGGTATTGCTAATACTGATTAGACCCGGTCTTACTAATCATCAATGATACTATAGGAAGCGTTCACTTCACGGGCTTGGCGGAAGAATTTCTAGCGTAAGGCTAATATCAAGCTCGGCTCACGTTTGCGGATCTCCTTCATCTTCTCCCCAAAATACGATCTGGCAGGCACTGTTTTTTTTGTCTGGTGGATAATAACCAAATGAGCCATGCTGCCACCTTAAAATAACAGTGCCACACATTATCTGCGGACATTCAGCGTAGAATAGACGGTAAATACATAGTCATTTCTTCTTACAGACTGGTAGCTCGTAAAAGCTCGAGTGCTGTGATGGGTGATATTCCATATGTATAAATCTCAACTCTGATACAGTCATACATATATTGCCTCAGGCCTGTCTCAGGCTTTTGAGTTCCCCGCTTCATCTATTGTCTCTTTGACACGGGTTCCGCCTAGTCATCCGCACCCCTCAATATTTTGGACACGGCAACTATGCACAAGTCTGCAGTCTCGAGCCATGTCTCGCGTTATCGGCTTTTGATCAAGTTGTGCTCTGATATCTCATCCAAACCAAGTCCCCTCTTCGATGAAGGCAGTATTATATTAACCACGCAATTCCGCCGTCAGAGAAAACAAAAAAGAGTGGCAACAGCCAAGCTCCAGGGAACCCGGTTTCCTTGGTGCTGGATTCTTCGGACTTCACCCCAATGTCCGTAGGTTATATGTTCACAACTCAGACTGAATGGCCGAGCATGGTGCCCTGCGCGCGCGGAATTCCAGGGTAATGTTGCAGGGTCACTGAGAAAATCGAAATCCGACCTGCTTTGCTTTGTCGGACTTTCAAGTTGACCTGTGTGTTCGCTATCGGTTTGACGAAGCGGACCCCTCTTCCCAGATAATTATTCAACACCCTCTGAAGCAGCTTGAGCTCTAACTGTAACCCCCCACTTCAGTATCAACGTGGGCAAGATGGGTTGTGAGTTGACGGCCAGTTTCACTGTCAATTTGAGTTAGAGCCCTACATTCCGGGGAGGCAAAGTTTGTCTATCAGATCCTCGGCTTGTCATAATCTGTTGAACGATAGTGTGGCACAGTCAATTTGAGATTATATTTGCCCATTAAATTTGTATAGTGATCAGGCGATTGTAGGGCTTGGATTAATTCTCGCTGTAGTCTCCTCAACAGTAACATTATTGGCATCTTTACTGTTTCTACTCTGCTTCATATCAAACGCATAGAAACTAGGGTCTGAAGCAGTGATGTCTGGCTTGACGGCTGCCCCAACCTGGTAACATTGCGGAAATGCGGACAAACTCAACCAAATTGCTTCATAAGCAGGAAAAAAAAAGAAAGCGTCATTAGTTAGCTCCACCATATCCCTGTTCAGTAACTCGCGCCCCTCTTTTGCGTTTTCTCCAATAGTCAAATGATGCTTCCCCAAGTACTAACAGATGTATATGCAAGCTCATCGTTTACACGGATCCAGCCGGCCATGATAGATATATATAGAGATCTGAGTATTGACATTTAAGTATATACATTCTTCAACCGAGGTTTAGATGCGGTTGAATTTGACGTTATTCACATAGGCGAATTTATGGATATAGGAAACAAGCAGGTAACTGATATTGTAATCATGCACTAAGAGTTTCCATGCTATCCGCGGTCACTTCCCTGCGCGAAAGTTTCCCAAAAGAAACTCCGCTGCGAATGGCAGATGCCCCACATGGAACTCCCTCGGAAGCTTGCATTGACATGTCTTCGGATTCCGGCCTGATCTGCTACAGGGTCACACATCATTGTCATGTTCTTATATCACTGTGATGAATGAGGGATGAGTGAGCTTGAGCTTGAGCGTTACAGATGAGTTGTGTGCTTCTTTGAAGGATGACATCTCATCCATGTTTGTGTGTTTAGAGCCACGAGACTTTTTTTTTAGTAGAAGACGCCACTGTCACTCGCCATTGCTAGGGGTAATATTTGATTTCGGTGGCATATCGGATGGCCTAAAGGCTCATGACATACTTAGTGGCTGGCTTATCCCGAACATCCTTGGTGGTTGAGCATTTAAATGATATGCAAGGCCGTATGATACCGGAAGAATATGTGTACTACTGAAGTCCGAGGTTGATGCGGGCCTGACTCTGAAGGTTATGAAAAGAAAGTGATGGAGGCAAAGGGTCTCATTGGAGACAAAACGAATGTTTGTTTCTTGAGTGAGAGTTGGCGACAGAGTGGCATATTTCCGGGACTGTTGATAAAATATATATTGGTTATATCGCAGGTACGTGCAATAATTTTGTTAAAGAAAAACTATTTGTACCTCTCTTTCGTGATGGCGATTCAATCATCATATAAAATTGTTGAGGATGGTTGAGCTAGGGGAGTTGCCACTCAAATCCTAATTGGGTAACATTGTGGCGCTACAAATGTGTTTGTGGCATCAACCTAAAACTCTTATCGCTAGACCCTCTTGTCTTATCAACTGCAAGTGCACCAATCGAGCCACACACCCACCAAAAGGGGAATTCACATCGGAGCTACACGTGATTTTACCCTAAACTCACAAGGGCCAAAATTTTAGTGGTTCTGACACTACCGCTGCCCACTTCAACATCGAGCATCACCAAGATAGACGTATCAACCATCACAAACGGATTTCCGATCTCCTTTTCGTCAATTTCAGTTGGGAAGGATCATACAGTCAAAATGCCATCGGCTGCCGGTCACAGATGTGAGTCGACCACATAACATCATGGCATCCACAAGAGAGTACAATGATCAGTCAACGCTGCGAACAATTCAATATATTGATAGAATTTTTCATGGACAGTGCACTTTGTCGTCGACTCTCGAGATGGACCGAGCACGATACTAAAGGGACTTGAACTAACATGATCTGTAGTATACGTTAAGTAAGTTTTTGACCAACAACATCGACAATTTGACAACACGAGTCTACGATATGATGCACGGATGGACGGATCTATGACGCAAGCAAATATACACTACACGAAAGGCATACTGGTTGAGGATTTGATACGAATCTTGGAGGAGGACAACATCACTATGAGCTCGAAGACCATTAACACTTTCGCCAACGCACATCCGATATTTCCAATTGAATGACTGCCCCATCGATCTGCATCTCGACCTGCGTGTTACGGATAACTCCACACTGTCACTACCAATCGGGACAAACCACCACTAATAACTCGCACAGGGCTCGCCACCTGAGCTATCAGCGCTCTCGGCACACCACCAACCCTGGTACCTCTCTGGTCCAGATTGAGGGTGTTGGGGATGCCAACGCTGCCAAGTGAGTTAGACCCACCACCGGCAGCCCGTACCGCACGACGATAGGTAGACGAAATGATATGTGACAATGATCTTGTCATGAGATTCTGTCCTTTTATGTAACTGGGCTGCGGGGGATGATCTGAGTATGAGGAACATGGTTTTTAACAAGCAATAGCTTCTACCTCGGCAAGAAGGTCGCCTACGTCTACCGTGGCCACAAGGAGATCCGCGGCAGCAAGATCCGTGTCATTTGGGGCAAGATCACCCGCTCCCACGGTATGTATCCCGCCGATATAATCTCGAAATACCTCAGAACATTTGAGTCTAACAAAAATACAACAGGCAACTCTGGTGTCGTCCGTGCCAAGTTTGACCACCCACTTCCCGCCAAGTCCTTCGGTGCTTCCCTTCGCATCATGCTGTACCCCTCCTCGATATGATAAATTGTCGAGAAACGGAATTGAGTTGATTTTAATGGATGGGGTTCGTGATTTGGCTGCATTGGGTCAGGCAATGATACGGAGCTTAGCCTTGTCCTAAAATAAAAAAAGAAAGGGCATTCAATTCAACAAAGTGAAACAACAATTACGATCCCTTATTTTATGTTTCTTGTGTGTTGATGGTGAGGGTGTGGTGAATGCGGGTTGGGCAGATACGGTAGGATGAAGACTGTACGCTATTGTGGATAGAATAGGTGCCATAGTTGACTTCGTCATGTCGATGACATACCCGGCCCACTTGCTGGTGTGGGTGAATTTGAGGTTAAAGTTATAGTTATTACGAAAAGATGAAATACTACAGTTGAAAACGGCGTCAGCCAAGTATAATGCAAATACAACTATAAAAGCACATCTCAACCACATTTACTGGCCAAGTATTAATGAATATATGTGAACCAGCTTTGTAATTAAACAGAAGCCAACCCACAATGATTCCGACTCTTCATCTCGTAAATATGCCCGCTCCCACTCCTCTGTATACCCCTCTCCCATTCCGTCCCTCTTCGCGGCCATCATACCCCGTCTCTACTACCAACCTATCCACACCGCACATTCAAAACAAAAGAGGAAAAAGACAATTACAGGCCCAACCAGGATTCGAACCTGGGCTTACGGAATCAGAATCCGACGTCCTAACCAACTAGACTATTAGGCCGTTTCTATTGTTTACTACTAGGAGAAGTGTATGCTATCCCTAATGACCAAAGTTTTACAATTTTGGAAAGAACACCACACCACACCACAATCTAGAGAAGCCAAGAAGAAGGAATAGTGAAGAGAAAAAAGAAAATACATTGATTCAACTAGCTAGATATGCATAAACATTATTACTCAAAGTCTATACCCAACCCAAACGCCAAAACAGTCTATTCATCCATACATCCATTAACCAGCCCATCACTTACTCTTTTCTGCCAACACCTCCCCCTCCACCCCCGACAACCCCTTATCCAACAACCCCCTCACCACTTCCTTCAACTGATTCTCCGTTGCCCCCTCCCTCTCTCTCTCACTCGCCCCCGCCCCCGCCGTAATCACCTTATCCGCCAACTCAATCTTCTTCTGACACGTCAAGTAAATCAACTCCTCCACCGTATCTCTCGCAATCAAATGCACCACCTCGACCTCGCGCGTTTGGCCCAGCCGGTGCGCCCGGTTCTCCGCCTGTTTGTCATCCTGCGGATTCGATGACATGTCAAAGATAATGACTTTGTTGGCAGCCGTTAGGTTGATGCCAGTGCCGCCGGCGCCCGTGGTGAGGAGGAAGACGGGGATCGATGAGTCGTTTTGGAAGCGGTTGATTTCGGCTTGGCGGTCACCGACGGCGGAGGCGCCAGTTAGTTGACAGTGGGGGATGCCCTCACGGTGGAGAACGTAGGAGAGGATCTCGATGACTAAGCTGAACTTGGAGAAGACGAGGACGCGATCTCCGTAGGCTTTGTACGTGTCAATGAGCGACAAGAGCTTCTGTACCTTGCCAGATTCTTTCCAGGAGTCTGGAGGGATGTCGTAGGACTTAAGGTATTTAGGGAAATCTCCGCAGTACAAATGAAGGTCAAAGTCAGAGCGACTACGCAGGTCATTGTGTAGTAATTCAAACTTGCTCTCGGCAAGATCCAATTCCTTGTGATCGACCTTGTTGTACAGCGTCTTGGTCATATCATGGACCATCTTGTCCGTAAAGTGTTGTCTGAACAGCTGCGGATGCAGCGCTGCCTTCTTCAGCTGGATCCAGATGTTGTTCATGTCGTTTTCTCTCGTCCCCGACTTCCGTGCCATTGGCTTCTCACTAGACTCCATGCGGAACAGCTTTTCATACTTATCGTAAAGTTCTCGTTGTCTCAGTGGCAAATCACAATGGATGATGCGTTGGGTCTTCTTAGGGAGGTTCTGTCCAACTTGGTCCTTGAGACGCTGGAGAATAAAGGGTTCAAGGATAGAGCGGGCGCGGTTAACACGCTCACCGTAGAGTAGGGCGGTATTGGATAGGTTTTTGCTGTGGATTTTGTGGTCAAAGACATACTGGATGTGCTCCATCTCCGAAGCGAAGAGATTCGGGTCGACAAAGTTGAGGAGAGAAATCATCTCCATCAAATGGTTCTGAATCGGGGTTCCCGAGAGAAGCAGCCGCCACTTGACTCTAAGACGGGCAAGACGCTGGTACTGCTTAGTGGTAGGGTTCTTGAGCACCTGTCCCTCGTCAAAAATTGCACTCTGGGTGCTGAGACGGTTCATGTTGTGGACATCGGCGTTGGTACTAAGCTGCGTGTACGACGTCAAGACAACATGAGGAACCGTACCATCTTCCAGTAGTTCATCAACGATCTCATTACGTGTGTCTTGCGATCCACTATACTTGACAATGGAAAGATGAGGAGCAAACTTTTCAAATTCAGCCAGCCAGTTGTCTAGTGTTGACGGTGGCACAACAATCAAGTTCGGGAACGGCATGTCTTCGGGTTGCTCCTCCTCATAATCCTGAACCATCCGGCACATGAGACCAATGACCTGACAAGTCTTCCCCAGACCCATATCATCGGCTAAGATACCACCAAACTCTTTCCGACAGAGCAGATTCATCCAGTTGACGCCAAATATTTGATAGTCGTGCATCGGGAACTTGTCGTTCATATTCGCCGGCTGCCCGGCCCTCCAGTACCGCCCAGAGCGAGTCTTTGATGCATTCTTCTTGGCAATGCCGACGTTGTTGACGCCCCAAGAGTCAATCTCCTGTTTAATGATATCGGCCCTGCGATCTGTCTCGAGAACAATCTTATCAATGGCGTTGATTGCTCTCGTAAACGATGAGACCTTTTCAATGATAGCCCCGCCGATATTCACTTCCTGCTTCTTTCCTCGGAACATCTTCTCTTTAGTGACCCTCTCGATTTGTGCGACAGACCTGAAGGGCCGTTTATTGAGAAGATAGCTCAGAATGTCCTCCTTCTCTCCCGTCAGCGCAGCCAAGTCGCCAATCTCAATCGCATTCAGCATGTCCACAATACGATTCCCACTCTCCACGATCTCTGGAGACGACTTACGACTAACAAACGCTTCATCGTTTACCAATTCGTCCTCATCGTCAGAAATCACTACTGGCTTTTGCTTGAGGACCTTCTTCTTCACCACGGGAGCCGACGGTGATGGTGTCTGCGCAGGAGTTTCCTGTAAGCGCTCCGGTGACTGCGATTCTAATCTGTTGCGTAACCCCCGAACCAATCGTTTCCTCGGCTTCGGGTTCTCGGGCGAACTCTCATCTGGAGGTGTCGGAACATTCCCATTCTGTCTAATGGACGTCCCCGGAACATCACTGAACGCCCCAACAGTCCCCGACTTTGGTGACGGCGGCGAATACTTGTATGAAGTCAAGTCCAACATGCCCAACGCCACCTTCTTTTGCTTCTTGACCGCAGGCTCCGACTTCTTGGCTTCAAAGTTTGTCCGGCGGATGTTTGCTCTATTTTCATCAGAGGACTCATCGTCGCTAATCTCAACTAGATCAATCACCCTCTTCTTCCCGGCTGTGGGCATGGCCACCGTCGACTTGAAAAATTGAGAAATCATGCCCTGGCGAATCGGCGGTTTTGCGAACCGGGTGGGCACGGGGGCGGTAATTGGAGGTGGAGGTGAAGAGCAAGGGACCTCGATGGCCAGTTGGCGGGTGGGCGAAGAGATTGTGGATGGTTGCGAGGTCCGGTCGAGGGGTTGCGTGGGGACAATGGGTGAGGAACACGGGACTTCGAGATCGAGAGGCTCTGTTGCGACGAGAGGAGAGTCTGTGTCGTCATCAATTTCGGACGAAGCAAAGGGATCATTGTCGAACCGAGAGGATGATGGTTTCATGGTTGTTTTCTGCGTGGCTTGTTTTGAGTGTGTTAGGACAGAGAAGGTTAATGTCTTCGCCATTGTGATTCGAGGTCGACAGATTGTTGGTTCGTTCAGTTTGCCGAATATCGGTCAAAACAAAGATCGTCCACACGATCCAAAGGGAGTAAAAGGGATATTTAGCAAACACAGAGAAGAATTAACTAGCATGTATCCGTCGCGCCGGAAGCTTGGATTACAAGTGTCGGGCCTCGCCTTGATAAGATCCTGTTCGTGGATGCCGATGGGGTTAACAAGGACAGCAACTGGTAGTCTATGTGTTGGATGGGTGAAGACTAGTTACTCGAGAATATGGAGAATGGAAAAATCCCCTTAAACTTGTTTAGTGAGATGGGAGAGTGGACAACCCTGGCAACCGATTGATGCAGGTCGGGACGTGCAGGGGCAGGCGGGTTGGCTGCGGGTTGGCAGTCCTGTGGATGGAATTGAGACTAGACCAAGAGGCCTAATATATCGTTCGTTTGTATAGTAGAGAATTCAATGGACTAGTTATTGTGTTTTTGAAATTGTTCAATTGCAGACAATGGTCGCCGTTCCTTAGTGGGGTCAACTACGCAATAAAGAGGTTGCAGACAAGAGAAATCAAAGTCAGTTTGACATTGGGCTGAAGTTCTCCCTCTCTTGGCAGGGGTTGTCAAATAAACAAACTGATGGAAGGAGGAAAAAAACACAGCAAAATACATCACATGCATGAACACCAACATTTGTTTAATCAGAATTGCAATTTCGGTCAGCGGTCGTGCTCAATCGGATCAATCAGATTACTAGGTGGATTTTGGGAGCAGATGTTTACAAACTATATTGCGATGTCACCGTGATATTCTAGAAAATGTATACCAATAAAACACCCAAAAATCGACATTCACTTTCCAAGAAAATCAAATCCCAAATAAATATAACCTCCCAAGAGGAGAAAATCATCAAAAAATAATATGCTGCCTAACCATCTCCCAAACAATACTTCCCAAATATTCACAGCAAAAAAAAAATCCCACAGTAAACGCGCTGAACCACCATCCATGAAATCTATATCATTCCATTGGCGCGATAAGGTCTCCATCCTCGGTTCCAAAACACGCGGTCACGTGTAGATAAGATGGGCGCGACCAATAACCACTTTAGCTGTTTTGGGAATGGTGCTGGTTTCTTTTTGTGGAGATGGTGTGGTGCGACGGGTGGGATGAAGGTAAGGTGCTGTGGAAGGCCGACTTATACATTTTGAGAAGCATTCATCACTATAGCTTGGATTTTTTTTTTCAAATAAGGGTATCAAACAGAACCCCATTTTCATGCAGTTTATTACTAAAGTTTGTATAGACAAAAGAACACAAATAATTGTGCCTCTAAATAATCATTCTTGCCAAGTGATTGTTACTGTTGAGTTATAAAGCAACTGTCTCCTCCATCCAACCAACTCCTCCAACAATTCACACTACCACCATGGCGACCCGCCGCAACGTCAACATCCCCACCGAAAAGACCATCATCAACAAAGATGAAGTCCCCGAGGTCAAATCGGGTACCTCCCCCGTGGTCCCCAAGTAAGTTCACGATAGATCTGTCGATCCCCCTTAGTCAGCTGGTAACTTTCTAAAGTCAATGTTGGCCGGACCTACCAACGGAACATGGATATTTTGACTGACTTGGTGCACCTAGAGCCGTCATTGCGAAACTGTTGGCCTTTACGGCTGCCATGATTATCTTGCCGATTAGTTCTTATTTCCTTACTGTCGACTTTGTGTTCTCCGGTATGTAAATTCTCCCACCTTTATTCACTCTATGGTCATCTCTCCGGAACCTCCTATCTTCTTATTCTCTTCTATCTTCTATCCTATCCAACCCGCCATCTTCTAACAATCCTCCTAGGAAACTCCTCCTACGCCGGTGGACTCGCTGCCATCATCGCCAACGTTGTCTTGGTCGCCTACGTTATTGTCGCTATGTACGAAGATCAAGGAGATCAAGAAAAGGAGAAAAAGAAGCAGTAGACGTACATATCCGCTGCCAAAAAAGAGGGGAGGGCGAGGAAAGCCCCGCGTCAACTATACATTGCGTTCTGATAGAAATATATACCCATGCCTCGTTTTCGATTTTGACAATCTCGGCCAGTCCCAGGAGCTAAATGTTACAGGAAATGCGAAGCAAATGACAATGTTTATGTGAAATCACAATATAGAATACGTCAGGTCAACTCTTCCAGAGCGACTTCGATCATGTAACCACACGGCCCTACTCTACACGCCGAGCCCCTCTCCACCCACCCCGCCATCCCATAACCCTCACAGTCCCCTTCCACCGATCACCCCCTATCTTTCATTCCCCACCCCCCACAACTGCCACCGCCTTCACAAATAATTGATATACAAAAGCAACTACACCACCTTTAATTAAATCACTACCCACTTCTAAATATGTATATGCGCCTCCATCACAATCGTCACCGTTCTTAATCTCCCTAGAAAGTTGGTCACATCTCACCTTGCCACCTCATGACGCAGAAACCCGTTTGTTGACATTCTTCCCATGTTCCTCGCCACTAGCAACGACCTTGGATTTTTTCCTATATCATGAACCCTGTTTTTTTGACAGCCTTGAAGAAAGTCTCCGTTAAAAAAAAGGACTTACCTAAGCATGCGCAACATAACTGGACACTGCTCGGTCCTTCTCTGTTGAAGAACCGCTGCTTTGTTAGAGTGTCAACGTTTCATAATAACAGACAACAAAACACGCCAGAAGCCCCTGTTTATTTTTAGTGGATTGGGCGCGGCGTCACAAGAGCACTCAACATAAAGCAAGGCGATGATATTCCAACGTCATGAACACAGGGTCTGAAATACACATCTAAAAGGCGTATCAGAATTAATAATCGGTATACATGAGATAATTTTATATGCTTGATTTATTCAATAGACGATGATAGGATACGACAAAATCTCCCCCATCAACCCGATTATCATGAATCCAGCTTGCCACAGCCATAATCTAGACATTTCACCCAAGAAACACCAGATATTCCGCCCTGGATCATATTTCCCTCCAATAACAAAAAGATCCCCAATGAACAATATAGAAAACTCCAAAATGCAACCAAGATAACCCCCAATATTTCCCTAAAAAACATGAAACCAACCAGAAAAAAAAAGACCAGAGAAAAACAGAAAACAAGATATCACCAAGAGCTCAGTTCATCCAAAGTCATCATCCACTCCTCTATTTGCGGAATTTCTTCTTGAACCAGCTCTTACGTTTCTCTTCCGGCGCTGGCGCCGGCGCCACAGCCACGGCAGGGGTCGGGGCGCTGTAGCCTACACTGTAGTTGTTACTTGGAGACTCATCGCCCTCGCCCCCGCTGGCGGTCGTCTGGTATGAGTTATCAAAAGAGGTGGGCTGGTTACGGGGGCGTTGCTGAGGCGGGTCCGAGTAGTTGTTGGCAGACCCATAGTAACTAGCGCGATAAGCATCTCTGGGAGTGTTGGCTAGAAATCAATACATATTAGCAACTATACATTTTTTTTGCAAAATGAATACTGTCAAGGAACTCAAAATAGCTAAGGCTGGATTCGTTCTCGCTTGCCTGCATCAAGCCTCGTATTATCCCGGCTTACAATGCACTACAATACAGTCGTGCGAGGGAAATATCGAGATTAGACACCGCGGGAACCTACACATGACCACAGCATGTCAGCCCAATATTTGGCGTGTATAACTTACAGTAGACACTAGAACGCTTAGCCCAGTTCTCCCGGCTAGCAGGAAGGTAGTTCTGACGGAGAGAGTAGTTGCCATCAATGGCAGCCTCGAAACCGCGAATAGTGTCAAGGGGCCGCTCCCAACGGCTTCTGGTCGGGTTGGAAATATCAGGATCGACTGATGACGCAAACACGTTAGTAGCTGAGATTATGTCACTAGAATTCAAGATACGATCCCGGCAGCAAATGCGCTAACGAGCCCGGAGGTTGATGCAGCCAGTAAATTGTCGCACAGTATGTGTGCAAGGAATGCGCACACCATCTGTTGCGCTAAGAGATCTCAACAACCTCGACTGACCTGCTGCATGAAACTTGCAGTCATATTGCACATTTATTGTGTCGCAGGAACATCTTGAGGGAAAAATATAACGGAGAAACCTACCAATAGGGTTGCCCAGAGGGTCCTTGTGTTGGATTGACCGTAGCGAAGGTACAGAAGCTTGCTGCATAGCGGCAACCATAGCTATAATGATAATAATGTCAGCAAAATACTCAGATATCAACGTGCTGTCCCATTTATATTGCCATGATACCACCGACGTAATCGCCGAACCAGTAATTGATCCATGACTCAACCTCAGGACATTCCAGCCCACCCAACGTAAGCAGAACGTGACATGGCTGGGAACCCAAAACATGACGATCACATAAGTCTTGGCCAAGACACTGCATATCAGATATGCTTCAGGAGACACCCTGTCTGAAAAAGAGATAAGAGGCACATCCGCTGTTGACATCAAGCTCAGGGATGAGCCCAAGAGATAACTTTAGTGCTGCGTACGAAACCAGCCAAATCTCATATAGGTATCGGTGTGAAGCTGGCATAGATGAACCTGCGTGTGTAATCCAACCGCCAGCAGTTCATGTGAAGTTCAGCTGCCCGTCTCGAAACGGACCCAACCTGCAAAAAAAGAAAACCGAAAAATGTAGTTGAATCACTGTAGAACACTTGCTGGCACACAAACTGATATACACCGACCAGTAATGGCATCCACGCCACCGAGAGTATGCCTTCTTATCTTTCTTTATAGCACAAAAAATAATAGATGTCGTTGTAGGACCCTGTCAACGGACACATAATGCATCCTCATTTTCTCCTCCGTAGCATTGACAAACATCAAAAGATGACACTTACCGGGCTCTGCCTCGGACATAGCGAGAGTGGGATCAGCCTTTGACTGTAAACGACGAGCCTCTTTTTCCGCTGAGGTTTCGGTCAAGCTTGACGACTTCTGCGAACCGGACTTGTTCGAATTAAGAGAAAAGCCACGAGAACGCTGCCGAGAGTGGTCCTTGTTGTTAGTGATAGGCGGAGAGGACGGTGATTGCTGTTGACCGTAGGCGTAGTTGTTGTTGTTCGGAGTAGACGGTGGGAAGTAATCGGCAGATTGTTGTTGAGTCTGATGGAACTGGGCGTACTGCTGGTTTTGATTGTAACCCGTCACAGGAGATTGGTAAGAGTTTTGATCATAAGAGGAAGCCATTTTTCTAGATTGTGGACGGCGCTGGGACGCGCAAGCCTTTAATAGCAAGAAATGAGTAGAAAGCAGTGTTCGTGGGGTGTGTAGATTGTCGCAGCCCAAAAAAGCTTTGATTGTAAGTTACTGGGGCAGAGTGAGGCACGGGGGGTGCGCAGATCAAGGCACGGGCTAGAAGATATGGATCCAAGGATTAAGATAGAGAAGACAGTGGGTCAATGATGCCAGAAGAACAAGCCCTTAGTTCAAAGTACGATTGTTTTCGTGTAAGTTAGTGGTATAAGGGATCCTGCGAGTTCATTCAAAACAGCACAAAAGAAAATTTGACCTTGCTGTTTTCGCAGTATCTAGTGCAATACTTTCTAAAAGCGACAGTATAGCCCTTAACTCCCGAGTCAAAGGAGTAGAATTTGGTGAATAGACTTTGGCACTAGAAACACAACCGAACAAAATTCGGCTGATAAGCACACAACTCAATTCGAAGCAAAAAAAAAACTTGACGTTTGAGGTGTCTATGTGATTTATGGCACAAGAAAGGCGTGTGAAACTAATGTTCCGACTAGACAGGGTCAACTGTACAGATACGGGAGCGAGCGGTACGCCGTTCTGAAGTTCAGACAGAAACAGATAGTCAGCGGCAGACAGTGCTACCCTAGGAGTAAGATATTCGGTCGTAACGACAAAGGTGACGACAAGGGATGTGGAAGATTGATTGGAGATTTGCTGTGAAGCTACTTATAGTGGCTGCGTCGAATTCTCGGCAAACAGACAAAGCAATGAGCTATCAGACCTGTCAATATCTCTCTTGTTATCAGTTTGAAATTAATAATCTGACAAGCAATGGGATAATAGCGTGATAGTAAAGAGTAATGCCACGCAATAGCAATAGGGTCGGAGTATAT
Source organism: Ambrosiella xylebori (assembly GCA_002778035.1). Classification (NCBI taxonomy): domain Eukaryota; kingdom Fungi; phylum Ascomycota; class Sordariomycetes; order Microascales; family Ceratocystidaceae; genus Ambrosiella; species Ambrosiella xylebori. Next base: position 499,149 of record PCDO01000011.1, read on the forward strand.
GCCAATTGAATAAATAGACAAAGTACGAGACTGCGCGACAATGCAATGCGTCACAATGCACCTGTGTTGATTTTTAGTATACTGGCCAAGAATAGCAATATAGTGGAATCGAAACGAAACAATCACTACAGGACTATCACTGTTCGAAACAATAAGTTACAGGGGCATCCTCCGCTTGGAGCAGCCAATGATATGTTTAGTGTAATGATAATGCTACAATCCCCAAGGTGTCTCACTCCGGTATGTGGCGATGCCAGAGACGCTATCACACGACCTTGTGTATTTGTGGCGCTCGTAAAGTATACGTAACATGCTGTACAGCACATTGAGGCATCACAGCTGGCTACGGGTGGGTGTTGTCCAAGTGTCACTGAATGGTCAGGGACGATAGCAAAATCACAAGGGACAATTACACCAGCCAGTGAATCGCCACCAAAAGTCAATCGTGAGATAGGTTGTGAGTTCTGGAGATTAGGAGGGGTCGCTCGTTGGAAGGTTATAGCCCAAGCTCCTCAAGCCCCAGAGCTCGTCGGCCATGGTACCCAGATGCGGAAACAGACTCTTAATCTGTGCCGTAGAACATCCCACAGAGACAGCACGAGAGGAATGGCAGGGCGATAGAGCGAAAAGTATCAGGGATATGGAGATTGCAGTGACGATAGAAAACTTGAGCCTCGTTCCACCGCAATTGGAACTCTGGAACTGATGATGTTTGCGCAGGGGTTTCGTCGATTCCAAAGGTTAGACAGAATGGGCTGTCAACTTACGTTCAATTAAAGAATGTGAGGGGTGTAGTCGCTTCCGAGGAAAAAAGCAAGGCTTAATTGACGATGTCACAAATAGTGTGGTTGCGGAGGGATGAAGAATGCAAGTTCGTCGACAATATTGAGAGGTAGGAACAATATTGAATCAAAACGAGAAAAATCGAATTTTTATGTGGTGGTGGATAATGATGGAATGATAGTGTCAGAAAAGAAATGGAAAAAGCAAGTTTTCAATGATTAAAGACGAAAAGCACCCAAGTGAATTGGAGAAAGGTTATAGGGTTGGGGTTCTGGACAAGATCACAGACGATGGGAATAGTTAAATGAACCAAGAGGTGTAAAGACAAGAAAGCAAAAGAAAAAAAAATCCAAGAAAAAGAAGCGATCGAAACTGGATAGATATACTTGAAGCAAGAAAATATGGGAAAATCTTTAAAAAGAAATAATCAGGAAAATTCTAGAGCGAGTGAACGACAATGAGAGTCTGTACATTTCGACCGAAGCAAGTCGAGACCCGTCTGTCCACATCCGGCCATGTAGCAAGAACGACTAAGAATCCCATTGAGAGAACAAGCAACTATCGTACTAGCTAATTACAGCCTACCCGTATTCAGAAGATCCCGCATCATCCACACTGCCCTTTCCCCCCCATCCCCAGGCCGGGATATGGTTTCCTACACTCCACTTTCATGTCTCCCCACCCCCGCCCCTTGACCTCCTTCTCTCCTTCTCTCCATATATCCTACATGCAGGCCTCACATCTCACGGGATGATGCTATTATGATTCGCACAGAATTTGCGAACCATGAAAAAAATCAAGCTTCTTGACCTGACCCGTTTTATGCGTAAGAACCATTTACTTACACATGCGTGTTTATCGATGGGATCACAGCCCGAGACTACGAATCCAGAGATCCCATTGATCCCACCATCTGGGGCGCAGGCAAGCACATCAACAGGTAATTGAGAGGACTTGGTCTTTTTGCCTTCTGAATACAGTAACCAGCAGAGTCATGATCAAGTTGCTCAGCCGAATTCCGTACGTTCCCCTGGCACACGGTAAGCAATGACATGTGATGTTGGCGTGGCCCAGTAGGCTTGTATTGAAGAGAAAAAATGCTGGCATTTGCTATATTTGGACCACTGCTAAATCGGCGTGCACAATGTACGACAACAAAGGTGACAAAGATGGGAAGCATGGATAATGGAACAGTTGAATGTCTTGGAAACGTATCACGCAGTTTGGGAAGTGATTTAAGAAACCCGGGAGCGTCAATGGTGAATGACAACAATGATATCTAAAAAGTCCGTACGGAATGTATGGTGCTTCCCTGAATAAGCCATTCGCGATGCAAATTTTATAGCTTGATGCAGGTCTTGGAAGTGCGTGATGAGGCAGTGCTTCTCCGTACAAGTACATTCGACCACTAACCCACAACTGAAATAAAGAACACATCTGCTTTTGGAATATCAAGACGGAGATCTGCTCATCTCCAAGGTTAAGTAATTTTCCTTTCTTTATTGTGCGAATCCATCTGGAAGTATGTGGTGGTCTGGATGAAACAGCAGAGATCAGAAACCGGCAGATCGCAACAATCAGCCGGGATGAGCAGGCAGTGGAGTGGACAAGCAGAGAGGCGATGCAAATTCAGCCATCACAAACATGCGTGGCATGCTAAAACCAGCTTGGGTGTCACTGCACCATAGTGCATTAACCATTAAACTAGACGATTGTTTCTATCTATTTGACTACTATTTTAGTGTTCGTGCTCGTATAGATGTACAAATGGGGATTCTATATACACTCCGCAGCCAAAATAGTATATGGACCAATGGGACCAATGAGATGGACCATATTGTGATCATGAAAGTTGGCTGGTTGTGATAAGAGGAGTCGAAATTAGCCACTTTTTTTTATTGATATCTGCTAATTTTGAAGTGTTAAATATGTTTAAGTGCCACAGTTTATTCATGCTGGGACCGGGTTTCTGTATCTAATCTAGAAGCTATTTTGTTTCGTCCAAATCTTGGGATGCCAGACTCATGTTTGTGACGTGAACCAGCAGCGTATACTTCCGGTGCTTCCAGAGATAAATATTGTTACCAACCATCCAGGCCCTCACAAAAAAAGTACTTAATGCGACCCTTTTCGCAAACTCCACAGCAAGAAAACTCGGATTCAATAACCCTGCATGGCCCACGCCCAATCTTCTTATGCTCGTTACCAGACCTTGGGTTGCCAGGGTCCTTCGCCATGAGATTCGGTCTTGCTTTGGCGGTGACGTAGGTTGCATTGTTATATTGCTTTACATTGATTTTATCAGGACATTCACACGTCGATAGGTTATTTGCTTACGGAAAAGTGAATAGATGCATATTTAGATCCGGTAAATATCAGGTACCGTTTGGTCTTAAAATTTAGATACACTTGGAATTTATCGGAACAATTCGTGAAATTCATGTTACCGCTCTTCAAGCCGGACGTCTTGGGTTAGAGCGCTGAATATTTAGGTCCACAACTTTCCACCTTCTACTTGCTATCACAGCTTAAATTCAGACGCTAAAAATAATAATAATAATAATAATAATAAATCAATGACTGAAAAGAAAAAAAATAAGAAACGAAATGTACATCATTTCAATGATATATAGGCTATACAATCTATTTATTCACGAATCGATGGAGTCTGGAATACCAACTCCATACCGCATCTTCGCCACTTTCTGAGTCCCCACCGGACCGACGGCTAGAGAAACGCAATGTAACAGGTAGACAATGCCGTTGGATCCGTGACATAATTCAGGCAATAACACGATGGAGATGCAATACTATGACCATGATAAAAATTAACTATGTCCCATATTCAAGTTAACACGATGGAGAAGACAATTTCTTGACTGAATAAATATATACCATGCCCGGTCCTCTATTCATCCCGGAACTGCAGACTCTGAGTTTACATATCGGTTGTAGTTCGCCCTGGTGAACCAACCATGAGAATACATTAAAATATGCCAGATATCTACTTTATATTATCACAACTAATGCTCTATAATCTTTCTGTTGGTCATCCGTCATAATAAATGTCAGTGTTTGGCATGATCAATACCTGACTCCGACTCAGCACTGCCGAGTACCGTCACCAGCCTAATTTCTGATTGCCGTTTCACAATAGTATCTCAATAAGCTAACAAAAGCCACCACGCTAGTCACACTCAACAAGAAACACCCAGCCTCGATCGATCCCATCTTACCCACGCAAACACATACATCCCACTACATTCATCCACAACAATCAGCACCCACAATCCAGACCGCCGACCCACATCACTGTGCATGCATGCATGTATAATACCTTGTGATCCATCCGACAAGCCCCACTACTACTAAGTGGGGCATAAAGAGACAAGAGACATAAAAAAACATATAACTCTGGGCATTTCCACGTGGTCACCCACCGTTGTACTAATCCGGCGCCCCGTGGCTCGACTATGAGGGAGCAGACGAAACTCCGTATTTTCCACAAGCTATGGTCATATGTGGTTGAGGGATGATATAATTGGACTTATGATTCTTGATAGGTGCCGATGAACGACGGAAGATGTTAAATAGATAAGTCTTCTCGTGCTCGATAACATTCTGCTAACAAGTCATAGGCGACAGTAAATAGATCCCTCTCATGGTAATGACTTAAATCACCCATTTCGTGTAACTATGCGTTGTTGATGGTCAACATCACCCAATTTTATGATATCGTGAGAGGAATTTCGGCCAACACTCAGTGATTATTTGTTAATGCCGATGATTCCAATGCCTAACTCCAGTTATAGTATATTATGACATGCTTTCGAGATCCTATCTGCATTTCTGTTAGACACGGTGACTAAGCCTAACCCACTGTCATATCTTGCTTGTCGTGTCATACCATTCTCGCATCTTAATTTAAGAACTCCCCAATCAGTTTACTTTGACGTCACCAGCACCGGAGTATTGTGCAATATATGGAACTTAGTGATATTTATTCATTGCTGCAATCATAGACGCAACAATGACTTGGGAAGCACAACATCACCATGAGGACATCGCATACCAAACAATCTGAGGAGACTGCCAAAAAAAATTCATACCAAGCTTCCGAATAGGGACATCCTACTGACCAATATCACTACAAGACGAATGAAAGTTAAATGATGGGATCACATAGATATTTTGAAAAACCCTCTCGGTCGTGTGACACTGTTTTCTGAGACTGGTTCGTCCTCAGATTGTTGTGATTACCCGAACGCCTAACAATCATCAAGAGACACTGTATTAGGTCTTTAGAGCCAAATCGTGATACCGCACCCGGCAAGCTCAGTATTCCTCAATCAGAGCCCCTCCCCCCTCCCCCCCCCTAGTGGAGGCGCGAGAGAGGGAATAGTGCTAAAAGGACTGCACATAAACCATCTGTCAGGAGACTAGCAGGTCTGAGTTAGGTAGATAGTCTATATGGTGGCATTGATAGTCATAGAGGAATCTAAAAACTAAGTCTTCAGATATTTATCTTATGAGATCGGTTATGGATTTGAACAGACTCAAATTGACCAATTAAAGTCTCAAACCCACCAACGACTGTATCACTAAGTAAAGGATTGGGAAAATACCGAAAATTTCGCAATGAGAATATGTGATCTTTAGGTCTTTACATTATGGTGATAGAGAAGATATCACTTATTAATGTCTATCTCATAGGGTTAATGATATTTAGACAACCCTAACATATGCTTTTCTTCAGAAATTGAGATCAGATGATGATCATAGCTTGAATAGGGTCAAGGGATTAGATCACAGGTATTACCAGGAGACGCAATGTAAAGGCAATATCGATTTGAGATGATAGGCTATCAGTATCCATAACTAACCGGTATTGCATACACTAGGGGCTTCATATACATGAGGCATGTTTAGCCTTGAAAGACCAAAAGAAAGCCAAGTATGCATGTATCAATAAACTTCATTATCGACTTCCAAAAAAACTCAACGGCGATCCTCATGGGATAAAGTGCCAAGAGTCCATGTCGTTACATGGACATCCTGTCAATTTGTAAATTGATGTTGGTGGTGGAGTCTATCTCGGGTAACACTAAGCCAAAGTAAAGCCCCCGTGGGTGTCAGCTGAGTCAGCAAATAAGCATCAATTTCCTGATGAGCAAAGGGGGAGGGGCGATTATCTATAGAACATTCTGTATTACACGTTTGTATCGTGACAAACTGTAGTCAGCGGACATGCAGCATGCTTCATTTGTGTTGCATTATCTGCATTCAAGCTTTTTCGCTAAACCCCGAGCAGGTAGGTCTGACTATGTCCATGTGCTTGCGGGATGGCGACAGATCTGTAATCAGACGGGCGGAGGAATAGCAATGACATATTGGTCTTGATAGAAAGATTTGACATAGCATATATTTCCTCATTGGATGTTTTCTCTTTATTATAGAACGAGAAATTAGCAAAGTATGGGTAATAGTGTAACTGGTACCTGTGATATCGCTGCAAATTAATGGCACCCAAAAGTACCCGATACTACCTGACGTTGACTCATCAATATAAGAAAAAAAAGGCGGAGTCAATAGCCACTGAAGTCATGTCGCCTGTTTTCCTGCAGTTACCCTGTGATTGTAGGTTTACCCGTAATGATATGACAGGTGCTTCCCGTCTTGCTGCTGTGGCCAGCCGCATCGACTGTTGGTTTGTTGAGTTGGCGAGGAAGGAGGCGAATTGGAGAGCAATGGATAATGAATGAATGAAAGAGGAGGGAAGGAGCCCACGTTGGAGATAGCATTCCTTGACCGTGAGTAACTTCCTATCTTTGGGAAGATTTTATTGTAGAAGTTGCAACTTTTTGGTAGCGATATAACTCCTGTTTTTTCCACCTACGAGGGTTTGCTAATTTCCTCCTTTTCTCCCTTCCGCATTCTTGAAGACATTCGGACACTGGCCAAGCCTCTTTTTTTCCCGTTTATTAATCCTTCATCGCGCCCTTATCGACCTATACAAAACATCGCCACATCTGAACTTGCTCTTCTCTACACCATAATTTTCTTTGATTTCTTCAGATTGATCAATCCCTCATTCAACACACACCGACACCACTTGCCTCTTTCTTTTCAGCATTAACAAAATGTCTGCTGCTCTTACTTCTCACGGCCTTGGTGGTGCTGGCAACGTTGCCGCTGAGCCCGTCGTTTTTTCTCAGACTGAGAACGAACCCGCCCCCGCCAGCCCTACTGGTCCCGTTTCCCATGGTCGCGGCGGCGCTGGTAACATCACCGAGGACGCCACTGCTGAACGGGTACAAGTCGTTGTCGATGCGGAGACACCCCCTGCGCCCACCGAGGGCGATGCTATCTCGCACGGCAGAGGTGGTGTTGGCAACATTCAGACTGCAGAGGGTGCTGCGGAGGGTATCGAGGAAACTACCGAGCCCGCCCCACAAAATATTGGTAAGTTTTTGCATCTAGTACACCTAATTTTCTCGACTGCATAGATATCACGGAATCAGTGACTGAGTCGGCGCATGTCTTATAACCCCTCTTTATTGCGTAATTTCGACCCCCACGTACCACTGCAATAATTATGTATAACCAAGTCAGTTGCATGGCGTATTTGACACTTGCACCATAACATTTTGTATTTCGTCCGATTACCAAATTTGGACTATGGAGGATGAGATCCTGGAAAGACAATTAGACAAGCCGAATATTAACATGTGATCGATAGGCATCTTTGCTAAGCTCCGTCTCAAGTTCCGTTCTTTGAAGGCCAAGCTTGCGTCTAAAAAGACCAAGACAACTAAGCCCGCGGCTGTTACTGAAGAGGCTGATGCTGGCGAGGCCCCTGCGACTGAGATCACTACTGAGACCACCGAAACCGCTGCCCCTGCTGCTTCTACTTCTGCATAGAGTTATCACCACAGTATTATCGGCCATACCATCTCTGCCGATCAAAACGACTTAGGCAGTTGGTGTCTTCATAGACCTGTCTGTCAACTCGGCATTGTCGGCCTTAGGTCTTTGGATCAACACTTAACCACTCTGAATAGTTGTGTCTGATTCGATTGTATTGTCTAATTTTCAGCGCTTTTCCCTTTGTCTACAAGTTATCATGTTCCGGCGTACCAGACCTTGAGCTCGTGCGATGCGAACGGCTTTAATGTTTATTTGAGTTGGCAATAGTCGGCACTATATGTCAATCTTGCGGAGAAGTTAGATATCCCTCTGCCATTTTTGTTTCTTTTGTCACTTTGGTTTATTTCTTTTGTCGCTATGTACTTGTGGGGTTTACCCGTATACGGCCCGTTTATGTGGCTTTAATAAAATGGATAATGTTGATGCGACAATATTTGTGTGTTCAATTGAGTAATCGAGGTCACGATGGTGTATGTGATGTCTTCGTGATCGCAGACGAGATAGGTGAATGATGACGGTGACGGTGTGTACCCATGTTCAGAACGGGAAGCTGCGGCGTTGGTAATTTTACTTGCGGGCTGAGATGGTGAATGTGTTTCTAATTTCAGGTACGGCGTGACGATGAAAGTGGGGATTGTTGGAAGTTTTTTCTGCCCGTTCGTGAGTGACAGATGACAGAGTATCTGTGGATAAGACGGGCTGGTTTGAATCGGATGAGACAATGGATTGATTTATGGAGATTCATATGGTTATCAAGGAGGAAATAGAAGGTGGTGAGGGCGGATGAGAGAGGTTCCGGTTTGGATGAAGGGGTCGGTGCGGGCGTGAGGAGGGAGTGACGCGGGATGGATGGGGTGATGGGAAGAGATTTGACGGGTTGGTTGATTTAACGTTGCGTCTTTGTCGGGCGAGCGAGCGGGAAGGGAGGGGGGTATATGTGGCTTCTTTTATTATTGATTTTTGTTGATTTGGGACAAGGCGTTAACCGCTCGTTAATGGTAGTTTTTATAGAGAGGGGTTTAATAGATGAGATGAGATGGGAAGGATAGATTAATGGGTGGATGGATGGATGGACAGGTGGGTGGGATTTGGGGGATTAGAAAGGATATTTGATGTTCATGCAATCGATTATTAATTAAGGCATCGTCATGATCGTGATTTGATTTTCTTATGCGATGGTGACGGTGACAGTGATGAGATTGGAGAGATCTTTTGTGGCGTTGTCTGACGGGAGAGGATGAGAGACACACATATACACAGCATGAGGTCGAGACATGAGATGTGAGGGAATACAAATGGGACAGACGGGAAGGGGAGGTCGGGGCCGGGGATGGCCCATTCATCGATGGAAGATCAACGAGGGATTTGCGGGGTGGAGTGTTGGGGTGGTGAATGTGTGTTTTCTTTGGATTGTAATCTATATTGTTGTGTAATATGATATATATTTGTTTATTGTGACATGGCAAGAAAATAAAGGTAGGGAATATGGCGGTTGCCAGTCGGTGAGGCTAAGGGATGCTAAGAGCTGAAGGACACAATGGCGGGATTTTAAAAAGACAATAGGGCTTTGTTCACCATTAGTTTAGTTCTTATTTAGCCTTTTATTCTTCGGAATTTTTATGGAAAGTGCCGTTTATTTTTCTTTATTTCATTAGAATTATTTATTGGTAAGGTATATATATTTACAAATTAGAATATGCCAAAAGGAACGAAAAAACACCATCGCATCGTGTAGTTACGTTATTTAGTTCCTGGGCAAGGTTTCATCGAGTCGAACGTTAAGTACAAGCGAAGGGACCTTTTGTTGGAGGAGGGGAGGGGAAATCATCTACATATCATTTAGGTTGTACTTAATTTTATGCCTTGGCCGGTGAGGGCCGGTGAGGGACCGGGGTTTGAGGGTTTGAGGGTTATGTGAGGATTATGGGCATGATGGGGGTTGACAGGGGAGGAGGAGAAGGAGAGGGGACAATGATGACGATGATTATGATGATCATGTATATGCATATGTGTGATGGAGAGAAGATGACAGCAGGGAAGAGATTAGAGATGGTGGTGTCATGACAAACGAGGTGCTTGACGATGGCTGTTCTTTGATGTTTATGCGCTAGAGATTACAGATTGATGGACATCGGGATGAATGGATGGATCGATAGATGGTGAGGGTTGCTATCCTTGTTTACAGAATGTGATAAGTGAGGGAAGACATGTGGTGATTGCGGAATATAAATACGATGACAAGGTTAGAAGAAAAAAAAAGATGATGCTCTAACTTCTTGTGTTGGTATTTTCTAGACTGCATTATTTGCTTGTTTGTCTTTCTTTGCTTCACATCCTTCGAAATATTCTTTAACCGGTATGTGCGTTTTCCCGTCCCGCTACCAACATTTCGCGATACCTCAACTCACTTTCCACTATTCCTGAATGTAACCTTTCTTTATTTCTCTCTTTCTCTTTCGTTCATTTCAACGGATAGACTTCGATATCTAGTGGTGTTATTGTCTTTCTCATACAAAAAGGATCAAATTCTCTCCTCTTGTCCCCTCCATCTCCATCATAGCCTTCACCAATTGCTCCTTTTTCTCTCACCATCTCCCACACAAATCCCGCCCCCGAACTCCTAACCCCACTTTCCTTAGTTCCCAAATAACCACCAACGGGCCCTGCATCTATCGGCCGGCCACCTGCAGCAGCGAAATTTGATATTTGCATAATTCAGTTGACGGGCCATTTGCAAATCCGCTTTAATTGTCTGCAGACAGGGAAGATTTTTCTACTTGCTTGAAATCAAGAGAGAAAAAGGGTTCTCTTCAATGAATCATGCGAGAGAGAAAGTCTAGCCTTTTTACCTTTTCCCTTTTGGTCTTGCCGTCGGGCTCTTGGATGTGAGGGTCATCATCGTCCAGTGAAAGAGGGAGGCCATGTTGATGGGCTGATGACTAAGTAGTTGTGTGGACGAGAGGTTCTTGGGGGACAGAAGCTTGTTCCTGCCAATGCCTGGGCTTTTTTTTTGTGGTTGAGGTCATGCATTGTTGTGTGCTCTCATGACAAGACAGACTCGGACAAGTGAGGAGTATTTTACGCCCTGTTACTGGCCAAGAGCTTCCATATTTGTTTCCTAGAGATCATGTTATTACCATTGCACAGCATGACGAGACATACTTGGTGTTGTCATAGCCAGTAAAATTTACTGTCCCTAAACTTACATGTCTACACACGCCCACACAAATCTTCAACGGATATATACACCTCGAGAGCTCCCTGCTGCAAGATGCGGTGCGGCTTCGGTTTGTGGCAGGGCCGCATGCATGACGGTGCGCCGTCCAATTGATAAACATTACGGGTGCAGATAGACCACCAGAAGAAAGAGGGGTTATCGAGGTGGTGATTGAGTGATTGGTGACATGCAGCTTTTGGGGGACGCAGGATGGCTACAGGGTGGAATTCCAGAAGGGTTCCAGAAGAATTGGGGATGATTGGAGAGGGATGAGATGATGCAGGTTGGTTTTTTCTAAGATGATGGTTGCTTTTTGTGTGATTAAGGAAGGGGGAGGGGATCATTTGTCGGGGTGTCAAGCATCATAACAGTTGCTACTCTGAGAACCCCAAACCATTGTTCACCCTCAGCAACTACTTTTTGAGATGCACACACATTTGATCCTTTAACTTCAATCTACAACAAAATCGCCTTTACCATCTCTACCACCAGCCATTCCAGAGACCCCACCAAGGAAGGAACTATCCGCTCATTCTACCTAATCTTTGGCTGCTCTTCCCTTCACTTGCCCATGCTTCTTCCACGATTACAGGAACTATACGTACCGTGAAAGAAGTTCCATTATAGCGAGAGAATCGCCGGATGCCATTGGTCCGGAGGCGAATATGTGGGTAGTACCCCCGACGCAAGCTTATCCGTCCTGCAACATGTTGTGCTGAAAGAAGTTATCGGGCCATGTGCACATATCAAGTTAATAGACATTGTCATGATGTGCACTCACAACCTTAAACCCGCCGCCACCAGCTTTCCTTTGCCCAGTATCCCACCTGTCATCAATTGCCGTCTTCAACCAGCCCCAAAGCCCAGACGCCCACCCCATTATGTCCGTTGACGTGATTTCTGATGATGTTCTTCGCCTGTATATGTGCGCTATGCCAGGTGCCCTGAACCTTGTCCCGGCCCCAACACTGATGATTTCCTCTTGTCTAAGAAGTTTCTCTTTGCTAAATAATCAATGACTACTAGCCAGATTTGTGGTCATTTACATCATCATCTCCAATGGCCTACTACTAGCTAACGGCTCGTGTGTGTACAGGTTCTTCCTCTTCAATTGTAGATAAGCTAACCTTTGTCCCGTTGCATCAAGGACTCCCGGAAACGGCAGTAAATATTACACTGCCTGCATCTCAAGCTTAATTCCGATATAATTTACGCTGTGATTTTCCTCGCGTTATTTTTGGCGTCTACCGGGACCTGAATCACTGTAACATTGCCTTTTTTTTTTCTTTTCTTCGTTTCTTCCTTGTTCCCCTCCCCAGTCATTCATATAGTTAATTGTTGCGCGGGCAGTTGCTTCAATCCCGACAAGGGCCTAGACAAAGTCCGCTTTCTTTCCTTAATTGTCACAGATCGGAGCCCCTCTCTTCAGGTTATTGCTGGTCTTACTTTATGGCCTCTGTTCTCTCGCATTCTCTACTTGCATTCTTTTCTTTCCTTTTATTTTTCTCTCTTCCTTTTGAAAAATATTGTTCTGTCTCCTCTCGTAATTTTCTTTCTTATTTCTCTTGCCATCATTCTTGAACACAACTTTATCAGTCAGAACTTCTAATTTATCCCGTTGTGCATCGTGGCAAATCTGGTCATCCTAATCTCACATCCTTTTGTCGGCACCTCGATTCCTACTCTCCTTTTGTTGTTACGAGCTCGATCCACAAAGGCCTCGGCAGCTCTAATTCTAACAAATAAAAAAAAGCCCATCTCACTTTCGTCATCCCTAATTTATTTGAAGATTGCCTTAAAGCTCCTTTTATATTAGCTTCGTCATCGTCACTATCACCATAAAATATCCCTTTCGACTTTCATCACAAGGTCTCTTTTTTTTTCTCTCGACTACGTCTGCACGTATCCTTCCCTGGCAAAGCGCCCCTCGCTCTCAAGAATACTATTCCCCCTCCGAATTTGTACGGCCTTTTTACAACATAACGACGCATCTGTATACTGAAGAATCAAGTCCAACCCAAAAAAAAAGACTAGAAACCGATTAATCTCTGGGAATCCATCTTTATTTCGGTCATATTGCTATTGCATCTTTGCGTCTCACACAGTCTCACCCCGGCTGAAGTCCTCAAAAAACTTGTTTCCAAACTGAGACCCGGAACTTATCCTTCCTATCACACCTATCAATACCGATATCACAGTTGCATTTTCTCCTGTAACATCGTTTGTTGATAACATCCGCCATCGATAACCATAACCTTGTACCAATAGCCCCGCATAATCCTCCGTACAGCAGCACCAATCTCCCGAACAATGGCCTCTGAAAAGCCTACCGTCCTCATTATTGGTGGTCTCGGTTATATCGGCCGTTTCCTTGCCCAGTACATTCATAATAACGAACTTGCCTCTGATGTCAGAGTAGTCGACAAGGTCCTGCCGCAGCTGGCTTGGTTGGCTCCCGAGTTTGAGGCCGCTTGTTCTGGCGACAAGTTTGTCCAGGCAGATGCAAGTAAAGAGGGTACGTTTGGCTTTCTTCTAACACACACTATTCTCACGTGACACTTGAGATGCCTGTAGAATTATATTGCTAACTTGTATTTTATCCTTCGATAGCTTCCTTTGCCAAAGTATTTGATCGTGCTGATGGAAAGACTTGGGATTATGTTTTTAATTGTGGTGGCGAGACAAGATATTCGCAGGAGGATGAGGTGTACAAGCTGAGATCGCTGGCTTTGTCAGTAGCTCTTGGTAAGGAGTCTGCCAAGCGTGGTGTCAAGGTGTTCGTCGAGCTCAGCACTGGGCAAGTCTACAAGCCGGACTCTTCGCCGAGTAAAGAAGACTACAAGCTCAAGCCCTGGAGTAGAATTGCTGTCTTTAAGCAGCAGGCCGAAGAGGAGCTCTCCAGGATCCCTGGGTAAGTCGACTTCGTATTAAAGGCAGCTTTATGAAGCTTTATTGTCATCAGCATTTGATACTAACCCTTAACCCTTATCATAGTCTGAATCTTGTCATTGTCCGTCTCGCCAACGTCTACGGCCCTTATGCTTCTCAATGGGTTGCCACTGCTCTGTGCATGGCCCGCGTATACAAACACCTTAACACGGAGATGAAGTGGTTGTGGGGAAAGGACCTGCGCACTAACACTGTTCACATTGATGATGTCACTCGGGCTCTGTGGATCATTGCACAATGGTATAGCAACGGCCGCGCTAATTGGGATGCAACCTCCATGGGCGAGGTCCCCATCTTCAACGTGGTCGACAATGGTGCCACTAACCAGGGTACAATGGCCAATATTGTTGGACAAATCTTTGGTATTGAGACGGGCTTCCAGGGTACTATCATTAGCACGTTTGCTCGCCTCAATATGGAGAGTGTTGTCGACGATATTAATGACGAGCTGTTGGCTCCTTGGGCGAATCTCGTGCAGGAGGCGGGCATTAACAGACCGGGCCCTCTATCACCGTTTATGGAACAGGAGCTTCTCAAGGATACGGATCTGAGCATGGACGGTTCCCGCCTGGAGCAAGTGACAGGGTTCAGGTACGAGAAGCCGCAGTTGACCAAGGAGCTAGTGGAAAATGTGATTGAGAGTTACAAGCGGATGAACTGGTGGCCGTAAAGGGCGTTTTGGAAGGAGGCGGATGTTAGCGTTTGCGCGCCTATGTTGTTTGACAGCAATAATACCCAGTGGCTTCAGTTGGTGCTTGTCATTATTATATGGTTGGCCATTGTTTTGATGACGTGTTTCTGTACGTTGGTGGCTGGTGGAGAAGGGCTCTGTTTAGGGCTACCGCTGGCAGATTTTCTTGATACCTCTCTTCTTTTTCGCCGACACAAACATCTGAGGTTGTTGGAGTCGGATAGGTGTAAAAATCTTGGATACATTTCTTTTTATTCTTAGTCAAATGATAAATTATTCTCAATCGCAGTGGTCTTTCATTGGTAAGAGCGCAAAACCATGTCTTCATTGAATCATTAACAGTACAAAACTAGGTTTTTACAATTTCAAGCACAGGTAGCCAAGATTTGGTACTTGCTACCTTCGCCGACAGCATAGCTCAGCGCATGATTCTCTTCCTCTTCACTAACACCAACCCCGTCATCACTCCCCAGTAACGGCCTCAACTGGGCATCCTTAGCTAGATTGGCAAAGTACTCCTCAATCGCTAACCCAATCCGCTCCGTCGCAATCTTGATCCCACCTAAGTTCGGACTCGCTGGGCCAATCTTCAACGACGCCAACTTGCCTGTCACAAACAACGGGACGTCGTCGTTCCACATGAGGTCTTCCGTGACACAGGGAAATCCACCCATTTCTTCAATGGGGTAGTCCTTAATCATTTGCTGGAGATATGGGAGTGTCCGGAAGTCGGTGTCGATGCCCGTGGCAAAGTAGATGTAGTCCATCGGCGGCAAGGGCTCTGCTGTCGGCGGCTCCGTCTTGACTTTCCACACAGGCCGTTGCACATCCTTGTCAAAGATGGCTTCGGATAACTTGGTGAAGGTATGAAGAGAAACTTGCCCCTTGTTAATGAAACCCTTGAGCTTCTTGTGGTAGTAAGGAGTGATGCTTCCGCCTTCGCGGGCTTCGTGGAAGATTTTCAAACGCTCGACATCGCTGTCGGCGGACCAGAAGCGGGCTTGCTCTGAGTTTTTGTACTTGCCCATCCAAGAGAGGTCAACGTCAAAGTATTTGATCTTGACTCCTGAACGCATGAGGAGGTAGACTTTGGACACTCCGCGGCGGAGAGCTACATCGGTGATTTGTATCGAGGTTAGTCCGCCGCCGATTATGAGTAGGTTGGTCCGGTGACCGGCGATGATCCGCTCGGCGACCATGGGCTCAGGGATCTTGGTGATGTTAAAGGTGTGGCGGGCTTGCGGGAGGGGTTCACATTTCATGGTGCCATCAGGGTGGAAGGTTGACTGAGGGGAAAGAACAGGGATGTGGGGGATGCGCGGGGCATTTGCAGGGCCGACGGCGAGAACGACAGTGCGAGCGTAGTGGATAGCTTTGTTAGTGATGATGGTAAAGAGGGGTTCATTGGCGATGGAGACGGAAGGGACGGGTGAGTATTTGAGGTCGAGAAGGGTTTCGTGGCGGAGGAGGGAGGAGGAGGCGAGGCGGTAACGGTCACGGATGGAGTGGCAGTGGTCGGTAAAGAGGGGGAGAGATGGTGTGTAGTAGTCGGCATGGTCACGGCGGTTGATGAGGACTTTGGGTTTTCCGTCTTGGCTGTTGCAGGTAGGGTTAGTATTAGTGGATGGTGGGTTTAAATGGATGAGCACAGAGGTGACTTACATGCCGCCGCGGCGGGTGGACCGCTTCTTCTTGTGGTGCTTCGGGATCTCTTGCCCGACGCATCCTTGAATATCAAACAACTCCTTCTCCCTTCCCTTCTCCCAAGCAAACGCCAACAACCCATCGCGCTCCCGCGGATCCACATGCCACGGCAACGGACTCCGCAAATGGCTAATCTCATACGCGCCAAACAGCCTCTTCCACCGCCCCAACCAGTTGGCCCCCTGAGCGTCCGCGTCGACAATGAGCATCTTGTAGCCTGGGAGGGCATCCAAGTAGGGGGTTCGCGGGGTCTCGCGGCCGGTGCGGACGGATTTGAGGGGGACGTGGCGGCCGTGGCGGCGGAGCCAGTGGTAGCGTCGGTGTTCTTCGTCAGTGAAGAGGGCGGCGGGGGCAGGGCAGGAGAGGCGGGAGGCGAGGGCGAGGGAGGCGGGGCCGGAGCCGACGATGAGGATATCGTGGATGGGGGGGTCGGTGGGGGACATTGTGGAAGACAGGTTAAGGTGAGGTGAGTTTGAGTAGTGGAATGATGGTTGTGATGTAGGTGGTGGGTTGGTCGGGAGATTTTCAGGTGCGTTTATGAACGGCGTCTAGAGCCATTTATAGATTGATTCTTCCCATATCTATCTTCTGCCCTATTTACCCTTCTCATGATCTTCTCCATTTACCACTCCCCAGAGCACCGTCCGACACCTTGATGTCCTCTCATCCTCTCCTCGTCCATCAGGGTACCGCGTCTCGCTGATCACACAATATTCTACCAACAAATACAACAGATATGCCATCTGCACCTTTCCAACACCGCCAAGGGCCATATGTACATTGTTGGCCCTCCGGGTTCTCATGCGTCTCTGGGTACCTGATGCGGCCAAAGTGGTTAGCTGGGGAAGTAATCGTCACATACGTGTAAGTGGTTAGCCATCAGGGTGTCTTAAGGTTTGGAGGCTAAGGTAGGGGTTGGCGATATATGGAATTTTGAAAAATATTTTGAAAATAGTGCTAGAAGGAGAATAGTCAATATTAGGGTTTATAACCCACACACCAAGCACACAGTATTCTAACTTTTATCAGCACAGGTTAATGCAACGAACTACATAACAAAGCACAGTGCGTACAGTGTACACAGTATGTCACTCTGCCACAATGGCCGTTAGCATTTCAAGCTGGAGTTGGCAGATATGGGTTGAGTCTTGACATGTAGATAGGGAGAGAAGATGTAAATAGAATGACAATTCCTATACAGTATGGCGGAGAGATTGAGGCAGTCCTTGTCCAAGTGGTGAGTAGTGTTAGATACTAAGTAGGACAAACTACACGAAGTTTCCGATAAAATCAGCGACCACCATATTGTGTTCAAGAGCTCACTTTCTGAAATCGAAAATTCAATGAGAAATAATCTCGTTATATTTTTGCCCGACTTAAGTAAATACTGCTCTTATCCATTTTATACCGCTGTCCCGACGTCCCGGCTGCCCCACAGCAAGTTCTTGCCTAAAAGGGAATAACCCCACCTGAGCTTACCGCGTCGGTTGCATATGTATCGGAAATTGGGAATACAAACAAGATATTAATGAAGAATAGTGAATGGAAGGGCTGAGATACTGAGAAACCTGAGTTTTCCCAAAAAAAAAGATACACGGAAACAGACACTCTGAAAAACATTATATCAAGAACAACAAGGATAATATGGCTGCTCCCGTTGAAAAGACTATTGATGACCTCTCCGGCGTCTGGGTCATGGTAAGTGTTTCTCTTTTGTATTCCCCTCTTCCTTCGACATCAGCCACACACTAACATCTACTCTCCCCCACAGAATACAGAGCTCTCCGACGACCCTGACCGGATCCTCAAATTGCAACAAGTCGCCTATACCACTCGCACCTTCATCAGCTACAGCACCGTTACTCTGACCATCACCCAAACTATCGGCAAACCCCACCAACCTGCCGATACTTCTGAAAATGCCGCCCCGGTCACACTGATCACTATTGAGCAAACGCTCTCACCCGTCCGCTTCATGCCATCAATCAAGGGCACAGTCGAACGCCGGTGCGTCGACGGGGTGACGCGGGGGCATGAGGATCACATTTTTGGCAGGGTAGAGGGACACTCCAAGTTTATTTCGTTTGGAGAAATTGGCGATGGGGAGTTGGAGAAGAATTGGGGGGAAGGGAAGGACAGGGAGAAGTTTTTGGTGAGTTATGTAAAGAATTTGGATGAGGGGAATGGGTGGGAGGTGACGCAGGTTTGGGGGTTTCAGGTGGTGGATGGAGAGAGGAGGTATTGTCGGAATATTAAGGTGGCGAAGGATGGGGAGAGGACATTGTATTCGCGGTTGGTGTATGATTACAAGGGGCCTGTTGCTTGAGTTTTTTGAGGCGGGAGAGAATCAGATTGAGTTGTGAATTGATTATGTTTTTTGCTTTTTTTTTACATATTGTTGTGTTGACGTTTTATCTAATCACTGGGTTGAGCTAGTTTGTTCACTCTTCTATCTAATAACCGCCCTGTTGATGAATCTCGTCATGCCCTTTCCGTGTCCGTGTCCGTGTCCGTGTCCGTGTCCGTGTTCGTCTCCTCCGCGCTCCATTCCACTTCACGCTACTCCGGCCGACTCTCCATAAACTTCTTCAAATCCTCCCTCGTCGCCACCCCCACCACAAACTTCCTCCTCTCATCCGTCACCACCGCAAACTCCCTCCCCTCCTTTTCCTTGTTGTCTCCATCCTGATCTCCCCCCGCATAAAAAAACTCTTCCAACTTCTCTAACGGCGTCTCTTTGGTAATCAGCATGTACGTCCCCTTCTTCCTCGAAAACCGCGTCATCGCCTCCCCCAACGGCTGCTCCGGGCGCAGTTTGCCGGCGGCCAGCTGCGCTTGCAGGGCCGGGATAGAGATGTAGCCGACGAGTGAGCGGGTGCGCGGGGTCACGATAGTGAGGCGGGTATAGTCATTTTCAAAAGAGGTGAGGAGGGCGGTGGATATGGGAGCGGTTGTGAGGAGGGAGAGGGCGGCGGGGGGGTCGAGGTCTTCGACGGTGGCCTGTGGGAGTGGAATGTGAGTAGGGTGGGTCTAGAGTAACGGGTGGATTGAGAACTTACACCGCGGTAGCGGTGGGTCCACTTGGGGACGTAGGGGGTGGTCATTTTGTTGATGTAAGTGGTGGCGGTTGTGGCTTAGGTTTGAAGTAGTCTGGTCTGGTGATGTCGGAGCATGAGTTGACTTGACTTTTGGTGATTAGAGGAAAATAGCGAGGGGTTCGACAACTGTAAAGTGGATCACCAACAAAGCTCCAGTGGGAAATTTATAGCTTTGTGGAACATGAGGAGATTCCATGGAGATTGCACCTTAATGTGGGAGTATATAGACAATTGCTGGAATTGGGAGTTACAGTTACATATTAGATGTTTTTTTCGTATACGCTAAGCAAAGCTAACTCCCAAAATCAAAGTATGATATTCCTCAGCAGCACTGTAAATAAGACGTTAATCCTTCTGGAATGATGTAAGTCATGTTCTAGCGCATCACTAGGCCTACCTTCGGATACAGATTTATTGATTTGTAGTTACAACGTCATTGTCGACAGTAAACATTCATATAATGTCATGATAATTCTCGTTAGACTTGGAGTAAATGTGATCGAGCTTTTGCTTAGCCACACTACGGCATTGATTGATATTGAAGTATCAGGGTTGTGGGCTAGGGTTGTTGTTTACTGAACTTATATATTTCCTTTTTCTCGCGATGGTCACTGTAAAGACGCGACCTGCGAACAAATATCCAACTTTTCTACGCCCATCTTCTGTTCAACCAACTTTATACGCTCCTTTTTTTTTAGATTGCCACTATGGTTCCGGTAGCCTCGCCATTTATCAGACCTCATACGGTGCCGCCTGGGAAGACAAAGCAGCATCAGCCGCCACCAGCACAGAGGCCACCACCTCCGGGTTCATCGCCGCCCCTGAGTCCGTCACTACCACATCACTTTTACACGCATCCACCACCCTACCCTCCTCCTCTTCCTCTTCCTCACCCTATGTATGGACATCCTATTCCATATCATGTTTATCCTCCATATGGATATCTACATCCACCACTTCCTCTCTATCCCTACCACCTTCCCCCTCTACTCCAACCCCCCACTCTGACTTCCCCGTCTCCTTCTACTCCCTCCCTCAATATCATCCCCTACACCCTCGAATCCGACTCGGAAAAGACCCCCTTAAGCAAATCCGCCCGCGAGCCCTTGTCCCCCCCCTTAACCCCTCTCCCTGCCGAAGCCCACCATCGATACAATCACGAACTCCCCACGCCCCTCCGCGCCCTCATCATCCACTCACTACAATCGGGCACATCTCAGCGCGAAATTGCCCTTATCTACAACCTGCCGCACTCAACCGTGTCACGTACCATCAAGCGATACAACGAGACAGGCTGCCTTAGGAGCTCGCAGCGCAACGGGGCGCCGCGGCGGCTGGAGGAGCGGGATATCGATGAATTGGTAGAAGTGATTCGGGGGGATCCGCGGATTGGGATTAAGGAGTTGTTAGGGAGGACGAGGGTGAGGGTTTGTCGGGGGACGTTGGTGGCGAGGTTGAAGGAGAGGAATGGATTGAGGAGGGATCATCGGAAGGGGATTTGGATGGAGAAGTATGGGAATATTGTAAGGAAGAAGAAGGAAGGGCGGGGGCGGACGGAGGCTGAGGTTGAGGCTGAGGCTGAAAGAGAACCAGAGGAGTCAGAAGGTAACTCCGGAGATGAGAGGGATGAGTCTCTGGAGGAATCAACTGAGCCAGTGATAGTCAATGAGTCCGACAGTAGGTCCGGAAGTGAAACACCAACCAGAACCTCTCCGGCACCACCTGTTGAAAATCCACTTACAGTCCGCCACACCAGTCAACCGCCTTATGAACCCACGTCATCCCATATCTCCGTCCCCATCCCCCCGTGTCGCCTCCGCAGTGAACCGCCCAGTCTCCAGGATCTCATGAATCCGCCAGAATCAAAAGAGTCAAGTGGTGGTAATGGCACGGTACAGTCTCCTGCTATGTCGTGATGTTCGGCTTAAAAGTGGGACTAAAGGGAGGGGGGAAGACAGACAGGCTATAGTGGCGGATGATCATGCGCAGGATAGAGTTTCAGTGCAAGTGGGTAAAAAGAATATAAACATTTGGAGGAGCAGCAAGTAGATGAGACTGCATACACGGAAATTTACTTGATGTTTCACATATGTGGTAGGTACATGATTGATATGGACAGTCTGGTGATTGCGGCGTCTGTCTTGGATTTTGCGGACATTGGCATTTGACGTTTCAAACACGAATGTCACGGATATATTTATCTTTGGTCTTTAGGGTTAGCAGATATTTTCTTGTATTTATAATTTCTCTTCTTGATTCATACAGTTAGGAGTATTTTTTCTCATTTGTTTTAATATATTTCACAGCGTCTATTTCACTGTTCAAGTGTTAAACACTCCAAAAAGCACCACTATCATACCCACGTGCCCAGAAATCGAACGCGTCAACCACTGATCAAGAAAACCAGGATTAAATTGCCAGCATTGTCAAGCATCCAGACTTTCCAATAATTCGCTATTATCGCCATAGACACGTGCAAAAATATTTTTCTCGTGTTTCTTTATTCTTTGTTCCCTCTCATGGCTTTATATACATAGAAAGCTCTTTATTTACATTATCCCAAGGAACCCTTCCATTCTGAGAAGGTACCACAAAACAACGTCATTGCCTATTTCTTGTTCCTGTAGCACCCCACAATTTCACCTAGCTCCACTTTTGCCATTCAGAACCACATACATACAGCATACATATAATATGCGCCTCGGGATTCTCCCGCTAATCTTGTCACTGGCCATCCCGGCAGTGTCAACAGCGCTAGTTGGCGCCGAAAATGCACTAGTTACCCTCCCATTGGTCCCTGAGACTGAATCTGTTCCTCTCCCTAGAGAGTCCACAGACAAAACCCAAGAACAACAGCATCACCATCGCCATTGGCCGACAGTCTACTTTATACGACATGGTGAGAAGCCAAAAAAGGGCAAAGGGCTGAGCGCCGAGGGCATCCAGAGGGCGCAGTGTTTGCGGAATGTCTTTGGGAAGAAGTCGGAGCATGACGTGGGGTATATCATGGCGCAGAGGCCGAGGAGGAATGGAAGGCAGAAGAGACCGTTTGATACGGTGAGGCCGGTGGCTAGGGATTTGGGGCTGGCGGTGGACGTGGGGTGTAGGAGGGATGATGCAAAGTGTGTGGTGAAGAAGATTGAAAGGTATCGGGGTAAAGGCAACATTTTGATATGGTAAGTTGGACAATAATAAAGACTGCATCTTTTCGAGGACAATAGAACTAACGACAGCTTAACAGTTGGGAACATGCACGAATTAGACATATCGTCAAGGCACTGGGGGCAAAGGGGAAAATCCCGAGGTATCCGGAAGATAGGTTTGATCTGATTTGGACATATCCGCCGGGGTATTCGGGGGTGACGGATGTGAGGTCGGAGATGTGTCCGGGTCTTGACAGGAGTAATTGGGAGGATTATGATGAGGATGAGGACGAGGATACTGAGGAGGCGGAGTATGAGAGTGGTTATGAGTTGGAAGAAATGGATTCGGAACTGGATTTTGATTTGGGATTAGAGCTTTGAACGGCATTTGTTCACACTAATTTAATTTTAGAGATACCCATTGTCAACAGCATCATTACATGTATTTAATTCATAATAATTAATTGGCACTTTCAGCCAGGTATATATACATACATCCACACCATCATTAATTTCTCGCAGACTCCATCTATGCTTACTAAGCAGCAGCCCACGCCTTAGCCAGGTTACTCTCAAAGTTGTCATCCTTAAACGGAACATTAGCATCACCGAAATCCCAATTGCTCAGCGTATACCTCGCCGCATACCCCATTGACTCCCAAGCAATCAGCGGATACATCAACCCCTGCTCCTCAGAAATAATCATCTGATGGTCCAGCGGCCAGTACGAGATATATTCCACAAACGCCGCATCCCCATTAAAGTTCGCCGCGAAATCCGCCGTCTTAGTCTGGAAGCCGCCGTGAGCCGACGCCGAGAGGCCGACAATTGTAGCATCTGATGCTGAGTCAGAGTCAAGCCAGACGATGGCGCATTCCCAGTCGTGGCGGTGGCCAAGGCCGGTGGAAGGCTCGTCTTTGGGCATGTACCAGGCGTACATGATGGCGTATTTGGAATCGTAGGTGGTGCCGCGTGCGTATATTTGGCCGGGGGAGGAGGTACAGTGACCAGATTGGGAGCCGGTGGGTTTGAGGCCGCCGCTGGGGAGGTGTTAGCAGAGGGTGGTATCATCACGTGATTGGCAAGTTGGTGGTATCCTTGCAGAGAAAGATATTATTGATTGACTTACCTCACTTGACCCGCCGCGTCAACGGCAGGAAACGGAACACACCCGTTGTATCTGTACAGATACGGCTTGTACTTCAAGTAGAGAGTACCCTCAGTGGTATCTGGGGCGGTCTCGGCAAAGCCAACGACGGCATCGTGGTCGATCTCGGTGATGTTGGAGGTGTCAGCACGGGCAGCAAGGGTGACGGGGAGCACCGCGGGGTCAGCGGGGGCCGGAGCGGCGAGGGTTAGGGTGGCAAGGGCGGCAAGGGATTGGAGGGTGAAGAGCATTTTGGGAAACAGAGAGAAAGAAAAAAGAGTGTGTGGTAAGTGAGAGTGACGAAAGCCGTGGTGGGGAGAAGAGAGGATCGTGGGGATGGGAGGACGGGGGATATGATGGTTTTTATATATATAGAGATGAGGGGAGATGAGGGGATCCGGATTTTCCTCCGGGGTCTAGGACGAGGGCTAGGACCCTGTGTGATGGACGTGGTGGTGGCTATTGGAGGGGGAGGGGGACGAGTAGGACTAGGAGTAGGACTGGGGTTTAGTTCGCGTAATCAAAGGATCATCACATTTTATCTTGTTCAAGCAATGTCGTATAAGTCACCAAATTATATATTTAGTAAGTAAACATATAGTTACTTGTCTCTGATTTTTATTCATGGTTACAGTCAACAGTGAATTTGTGAGGACCAAGTTCCTGAGGTTGTCATAGGCGAAGAGGGACCGGTTCATGCGGTGATGCAACAGTGACTTTTTGGGGAGTGGTTGAGATTATGTTGATGCTCGACTATACAAGCAGATATAATTATTTAAATAAAATATAGCAGAGTCTATACAGCATCTTTTTGTTGAGGTAAGCGAAGCATTCCTTGTCTCCTCGCCGGCAGCAAACACGACAAACTCTGGACACTGACCGCCAAAGTCACAACATCACGATAACCCTGTTGAAAGCCAGAGCAAACAATATTGTCATAAGTATTTACTTTTTCTTTTCTGATTATATAGCTGGTTGCTAAATAACTACATCAATTTTAAATAACGCAGCACGTCTTTGAAACATGGTGGTAGTAGGTTTGGGAAACCCCCGGTCTCCGGAAAAATCACCGGCTAAACGACTGATCCTGTCATCTCGCAAACACTAGTTCATCCACTAAATTCAAAGACAAGAAAAAAAAGGCTAATTATCACGAAATCTGCCATTTTTGGCTCTGGACCATGAACTTTTTATCTTGGCATGAACTGAATACATACATATTAACATGCATATATATATTTGTAGATACATGAGGTGAACCACTCCATTACACCCGCTGTCAAAAGCATGATGATCATTCTCTGCCATCATCCTTCTTCACCTCGTGCGCGTCGTTTGAGTTTGAAGACCGGGAGATTGGCCCGAGTGCTCAGTGGCCGTCTATCTAGTCAAGAGTTGACGAAACAACGAATGGCTTGTGCAGCTGTCAATAATTATCTATTTTTTTTGACTCGGCCGACCAGTACATGCATGAGGTTATAATTTCCCATTATTGGTTTGTCAACCCATTGTTTGCGTCATGTCAGTGTGTCTACGTCTGTATCTTAACCAATCAACAATAGATTTTCCGCATGTGTCTCTTATTCTGATCTTGTTTGTCTTCTTCATGATTCGTAGCAAAAGCCATTTCTGGCATCGTCAACAGGTTAATTATCTTCGCATACCTGCCTCATGCTGGATTCTCCCCCTTCTGATTCGTCCATGGACAACCTCGTGCAGTCTGTATACATGAACTAGATTGCTAGGATCACGGCCCGCATTGTATGGATGGATCAGGAACATCCTAAAGGATATTGACAAAACTCTTTATTTGATCTGACCAGTCTCAGTTATATAATTTTTATCTGGGATCTTGGACAAGAATAGGGTTAGAATTAGGTTCCTGGAATGCTGAGCTACCAACTGATTACCCAAAATAACTATAAAGGTTTGGCCCCCACTCAATATCTGCATCTGGATGCTCAGCTTTACTCGTCACTTTTCTTTGGGTACCAAAGTCCGCAGTCCAGAACGAACGATTCTTGGCCTTGTCTCACCTCCGCTTATTGATCTGTTGCGGATACACAACGTCTAGAAATCTCCGCACGTTACGAAATACTGTCGATTGCAGTGTAATGGACTCACATCTTGTCTACTCTTGGCGTTATTGATTTTCAAACAGATTACTCTCTGTCTTCTTGACCCTTCATGCAGCCACACGAACCTTGTACCAAAAGTTCAAGAAAATTGTCATCACCGTCACTTGTGCCCGGATGTGATGTCATTTCCCGTCATACTCCCGTTAGGGTTACCTGTCGGCTATTCACTATTTCCTATTCCCGCTTATCAGTTAAAAAAAAATACGGAACAAAAGGAGTTCAGAATGCCGGGAGCGGAAGATCCGGAGCTTTTACTAGAATGTAGGTTATAAAGCGGTTATATATGTAGAATAAAGTTTGACCGCTTTCTTTCTTTCAATGCCGAGGTACAGATTTTTTGTTTCCTTGTAAACCTGATATATCCCATTTTTGCTTTGTGTTTGTTTTTGTTATCTTAAATCTATCATAACACTCTCCACTCAAAATGCCTCTACCACTCACCACCACCATTACCTCCCTCTTTTCCCCCATGCCCGACCCCACCGCGTCGAAACCCACAAAGCTCACCGCCAACACGGCGCTGTACTCTTCTTGGTCCGTCTCCGATGACCTAAAATCCACCGCAAAAGACATCGCCAACGCCGCCACCAAGGACTTTGAAAAGGCGTCAGCAAAGGCACAGGACGCCACGGGGCACATCCAGCTGTACTCGGGGAAATACTATGCCGCCTGCACATTTGGTGGGCTGTTGGCTTGTGTAAGTAGTAGTAATTGCCCTTAACTTGAATTCCTGATTCCTTCTTTTTTTTTTGTAACTATCGTGACCCACTTTGTATTACACAGTTACAATGTGACATCAAAGATGAAAAAAAAAAACTAACACAATCAACTCCAACCCCCCAGGGAATCACCCACACTGCCGTCACCCCCCTCGATGTTGTCAAAACCCGCCGCCAAATCGACCCCCACATTTACAAGTCCAACATCCAAGGCTGGAAAACCATCTACGCCACCCAGGGCCTCCGCGGCATCTACACCGGCTGGTCGCCCACCTTCTTCGGCTACTGCCTGCAGGGCTCCTTCAAATACGGCTGGTACGAGTACTTCAAGAAGACGTACGGGGACCTCGCGGGACCGGAAAAAGCCGACAGGTACCGCACCGCACTGTACCTGGGAGCTAGTGCCTCGGCGGAATTTCTAGCTGATATCGCTCTGTGTCCGCTAGAGGCGGTCAAGGTGCGCATGCAGGCAGAGTCGACCTCGCCGTTTAAGGGGACAGTCGATGGTGTGAGCAAGATTGTGACGGCGGAAGGATGGGGCGGGCTGTACCGGGGGATCGTGCCGTTGTGGGGGCGGCAAATTCCATATACGATGATGAAATTTGCGTCGTTTGAGACAATTGTGGAACATATTTACAAGCGGTTACCGGGGAAGAAGGAGGATTACTCCAAGGCGACGCAGACGGGGGTGTCGTTTGTCGGGGGGTATTTGGCGGGGATTCTGTGTGCGGTTATCTCGCATCCGAGCGATGTGATGGTGAGCAAGTTGAACTCGAATAAGAGGGTGGGCGAGGGGGCGGGGCAGGCGGTGGGGAGGATTTATAAGGAGATTGGGTTTGCGGGGTTGTGGAATGGGTTGCCGGTGAGAATTGTTATGATTGGGACATTGACGGGAATGCAGTGGATGATTTATGTAAGCTGTACTAACAGAAGGAGGGGCAGTTTATATGTTACTAACAACTGGGCTACAGGACTACTTCAAGATTTTTATGGGCTTGCCGACTACTGGTGGGCATTAACATTTCATGGAACATATATTTCCAGAAGATCATTTCCTTATTTTCGGATTATCAATAAAAACAACGTACAAATTCACTCTATGGCCTCCATGCGACATGTCCCGTATATCCGAACTTTCCGGAACCGGTTCATCGTGTCACCAACCACTACTTATACCTCGAAATCTTACTTGGCCTTTGCATACATGTAAAGAGGGAAAGAAGCAACTGTCAACCTTGAGTCGTAGTGTGATGATAGAACACGAGACATGATTCTGTCGTCCGAATTTGGCAAACCTGACATTAGAATATACCAACAAACAAACCCTAAAACAGCAACCTTAACATTGATTGTATGTACTTTTTACCCCGAATACCCGCCGACACTACATCCCGCATGCATCACATTTGTAAGACCACCGTCCTCCTGCATGAAAGGAATTGCTATGCAACCATCTATTTACTTTTTCAAATGGCTCCAAATACAGGGGAGCCTGAGAAGGAAAGAGAAAGATTTCATGTTGGGAATGTTGATAACAAAACAGATGGATCTTGACGTCGTATTAATGCTGAAAGTCAATGATGTGACGTTGTATACCAAGACCTGTTGAATCTTGGCTAGTTCTTGTTGACTTGATAGATATATCCGGCGTTGGACGCCGAGTTCTGGGGAGGGGCAGTTCCTGGCTGGGCCGACTAACGTAGGAATGCGAGAGACGCAGGAATGAATTCCCCGGTGGAGTATATAAGATTCGTTGGCTGCACTCAAGGGTTTAAGGGACGGTAAACCCCGAATTCTTGGAGAAGGGCTTCTTGTGTGAATTAACAGATATTTGACTACAGATGTCATTAGGGATGACAAAATTCAACACGAGATGAAAGATTGAAAGAAGTTTGGAGGTCGGTGTGGAATATCGCGGCTAATGTGATCTGTCACACCGTCCCACCGGATATCACCTCCCATCTTGTCTCAGTCAGTTTTGAGCAGATGCATATATTGATATATTTATAAACATGAATCACAATTGAAAATGCCTCGACGCAACGTCGCATCAAACCACAAAACCCTTGGTGGACCTTATTAATTCAATACTTGCCATGATATAGGATTATTCCCCTTTAAATGTCTTGCCATCATTGGCTTGTTAACTGGCCGCCTAGGAGCAAACAAAAGGATTGGGCTAGAGGGACCAAATGTTCTTCTGGAAGGAAACCTTTTAGAAAACAGCGGAAAAGATTGGGAATTGGCCCCTGTGGGAAAAAGGGAAATGGAGCTGACGATTAGACTTATCAAACTCAAAAAGGGTTGAAATCGAGTTTACAATTTGATATCTTGACGTCAAGGTTGAACAACGTTTGAATATTTAGCCGTGACACCATCTCATTATTATTGATTATGAGACTGCATTGACCGGGAAGGCACATAGCTTGACGTAAGTTCCTGCTGTACCAAAAAAAAAAGTCTTGCCATTTTTCTTATCAGATAAAAAAATACATTCATTATGCCACTTGGTGGGTAAGTGGTGCATATCATCGCCAAGTGTCTCGAAAAAAGGAAAGTATATATGAGCAAAAGAAACAAATGGGAGAAGTCCGAGCAGCTGTCCGGTTACGATGAACCCCTGATTGGCTCTCAAACTTTGATAAAGTTGCCTTGTGGCACATGGCAGTCTGTTTCATGACAATGCATATGCGTACCCGCCGTCTTGGGTACTTATACCGTAAAGTGATCAGTTTTTTTTTTTCTTTTCTTTTGTTTGTGGAGACGTGGGCTGACTTGGTTAAACCTTGACATGCCATTCCGTAATCACCTCATAAGTATCACTGATCAATTCCGTGCTATTTATTTATTGGTTGCTTGCGCCTTGTTAGTGGACACGCACGCTGACCCTGTGACTTTAGATTGCACCTAGTCCCAGGTTGTTGACGCCATTTTGGGGAGTGTGAGATGTAGTTGAACCCTACAAGCTTCCTTTACTGTTCCCTAGTTTTATTTTTTCTGTGGCTTGAAAACAAGAACAAAAAAAAGGTTATAATCCACGCCACGCTATTGCTTTATAGGCTTGGTGTGAAGATATGGAGAAGTTTTCTCTTTGTCTTGTCAACTATAATTTTTCTTCTCTTGCTTAGATAATCTACCTGCTTGTCAAAAAAAAAAATAGACGATCATTGATGTATAGTATAGGGAAGCTCAATTTTGGATAGTCATCATCACCATCATATTTGCTACCCACAGTGAGCAAGACTAATAGAAAAAGAGAAATATCTAATGTTTAACCAGAGATGACCTAGCGAGGTCATGTTCTTACCTAACCGGGGAATGTAGCTCATGTTATTCTCTTCGGCCATACTTGCAATAACGCTAAGAAATGGAAAGAAGTAAGAAAAAAAAAGGAAATAATTAAAGTTATATGTGGACTCTTTTTTTGTTTGTTCTTGCCTTCTCAATAGAATCTTGAATCAGTTGCCTCATTTATTGAAACTGCTGTTTTTCTACTTGACTTTGCTAGAAAAAAATAACAAATTTCTCTTTTCTCATTCACACAACACACAAAATTTATCGAGTTCTCATCAGCTTTCTCTTTCCCTTTGACAAATTGACACTTCTCCATTGCTACGAAATCTTCAATAATCGAACAAAAGCCAATCTCGATTTTTCGCAATTATATCAACTTGGTTCTTCTCCAATCCAATCAACCCCCCACAAAATTTCGCTTTGCCATTGCCAGACCTTAGAAAGGCGATATTCCGCCGTCTGTGATTGACCCTGTCACTCAATAAACCGCTCTGCCCGTGCTTCAACCGACTACCACCAACGACAACCTCACCACTTCCGTTCCCCACAACAACTTCTGCCGCCGTCGTTTGAGAACGCCTCTTCACAATTTCAATACTTTACCGGGCTATAGCTTACCCTGTTGAAATACAGCTTTGTCTGTACCTTCTTACTAGTGACTTGGAGACGATATTTTCTCTCTTCCCACTTTTTTCTTATTTTTTTGCACTACCTTCTGGTGTTCTGCGCCAGTTTGTTCAAGAGTCGTACAATTCAATTTGGCGTGGCTTGATTTGAGGTGCCCTGGAACTGTGTTGCGCCGTGCTCTTTTTTTTTTCTTTTTTCGCTCGGCTTTATTATATGATTACCACCGTCTGTCTACAACAGTTGTCCAGCTCTACCGGGCAAGAAATTTGAAGAATAATCACATCTGTGGCCATCAGCATTAATTCAGCTGCCTACATTGACCATACCTAACACCCTTTATCTTCGATATCAATCATCTAATCATTCACGACCGGATTTCTACTGCTGAGAAACTGCTCTTCACCAATTTAGTGCTGCACAGAGAACACCAGAGGGCTCAGCCGATCCCCTGCTCAACCGACCGCATCGACTTTGCGCACCGTGGGCATTTGTCACCATTGCCATTCAACTTTCTCGCTCGAGATAGTCACTTCTCGCCCGGGAACTGACCAGTCACACATCTTCGCCTTCTTCCCTCGAGACCAATCGTCGGACCGTCCATTAGCTCGAGTCTTCACCCTCCGGACATAGCATATAACCGTGGAATCTACCCGCCCCCCCCACCTACGCTCACACCCCGAACGAGGATCCTACTGCGTCATAATCGCAGACACCAGAGACTTCGAATACTGATCACCTGCTGGCCTGCTGAGGCCTGAACAACGCGCCATATCCGACTAGAGTCGTTGCGACCGGCCTTCTCAGCTACAATACTCACCATATCCGCCTCTTCGAATAAAGATACTGTGCAATAGCGGATCGCTAAGGATCCACTATTTCACCCCATTCAAGATTAACCTCATGGCTTCTCTATTTACACGATACCGAAGCAACGCGGTATGCCATGCACACTATTCCCTGGGTGGCCGTATACGGGTCTACCTGCAGCTGGCTGCGGGAGAAATTTTGCTGACCTGTTCCCCTCCCCCGACTCACCCGGGGACGCCGCTGTCCTTGTAGTGATGCTAACTGTTACTACAGAATGGAGGCTTAAGTAAAGATAAGAAAAAGGAAAAGGAGGAGCCACCGGTGGAGCTGACGCCGTTGGAAAAGATGCTCCAGAACGTTGGGCCAGTGAAACCTCATGATACTGCCAAGTTTTTTGGTTTGGAAAATGTAAGTTTTGTGATTTTATCTGTGATCGCTTGTTATGGTGCTGGAGGCTAACCTGATATGGAAAATAGTTTGGAAATACTTGGTATGCACCCGTGATCTCAATGTTCTCTATACAATTATACGACTCTCATCTCGACCGCACCGCGACTAATCACAGCTTTCGATAACAGCTACTGCAACTCCATCGTACAAGCGCTATTCTACTCAGAGGTCTTCCGTGATCTTGTTGTCAACTACCCACAACCGCTCTCAGATTCGACACCAAAGCTTGATATAACCATTAGACCACCATCAATCACTGCGTTACCACCAGTAACTAAGAAAAATGTGACACCCCCAAACCCCACTGGCATCAGCTTGCGCCCGGAAGACCGGCCAGATGCGCCAGAATACAAGAAGAAGCAAGCCATGATGAAGGGGCCCATCTTAGAGCTCATAAGAGAGAACCTGGCGACAGCGGAGATGGAAGAGTGCACATTCACAGGATTAAAGGATATCTTTTTGGCACTTCTCCAGAGTCAATCACGAACGGGCGTCCTGAGCCCACAGCGCTTCCTCGAACTCTTCAAACGCGAAAACGAAATGTTCCGGAACTCAATGCATCAAGACGCCCACGAATTCTATGGCCTGGTCCTCAATGACATCATCTCCAACCTCGAGGCGTATGAGCGCGCGACCACAGATTCCAAGGTTGGCCTTACGGCGCCTTCATCACCAGAAACTAGCTTGGTTCGGGACATTTTTGAAGGACTCCTCAGCTCGGAAACAAAATGTCTCACCTGCGAGACAGTTTCTAAAAAGGATGAGACCTTTTTGGATCTCTCTATTGACCTAGAGGAGCATTCATCAGTCACATCCTGTCTCAGCAAGTTCTCGGAGGAGGAGGTACTGTGCGAGAGGAACAAGTTTCAATGTGATCGGTGCGGGGGTCTTCAGGAAGCCGAGAAGCGTATGAAGATTGAACGGTTGCCTAAGATCTTGGCCTTGCATTTGAAACGGTTCAAGTATACCGAGGATTTCACGCGGTTGCAAAAGTTGCAGCATCGCGTGGCATATCCATCGCATCTGCGCTTGTTCAACACGACACCAAATACTCAGGATCCAGATCGGGTTTATGAATTATATGCGGTAGTGGTTCACATTGGCGGCAATGTCTATCATGGACACTACGTTTCTGTTATCAAGACGACGGATCATGGATGGCTATTGTTTGATGACGAGATGGTGGAGCCTGTGGACGACAATTATGTGAACAATTTCTTTGGCGAGCCTAGTGGATTGGCTACTGCTTATGTATTGTTCTACCGCGAGACTACTTATGAGGCTGCCAAGGCCCTTGATGAAGACAACTCTTTTTGCGGATCTGTTGCCTCTTCGGATGCCGCTGTTGAGGTCGAGGCTGATGCTGAAGCCCCATCTACTCCCAATGGACGCTCCATGACTCAGACCGCCTACAACAGCGAGCCTACACCGGGTATCGCCTTTTCTCAAACACTACCGAATGTTCTCAACAGTGTTGAATCTGGTGGCTCTGGCTCTCACCCCGCCAGCAGCTCCGCCACGCATCTCCCTCCCGTGATTGAGGACAAAAAGGCGGAGAAGAAGCGGCTAAAGGAGGAAAAGAAAGCCGAAAAGCAGGAAGCCAGGGAAGAAAAGGAACGGCGCAAACACGAACACGACAGCGCCGACGATAAGCACCGCAAAACAAGCAACAATAACCTGAGCACCAGCTTCTTGGAACGGGCTAGTTGGTCCGGGAAGTCAATGAGTCGCCGTAGCTTGGCATTTTTGACGTCCAAGAAGAAGGATGAAAGGAATGGAAGTGTTAGTCATGATGGAGAGGGCAGTAACAGTGGAATGAATGGGTACCCAGCGCCCCCGTCGACTTCGGGGACAACGTCGACAACAGCGACGAACGAGGTTAATGGAGCGGGTGCTCACATTCCGTCGAGCGTTAGTGAACCGGATAGTGCCACTTCTACTCCTGTTGCCACATCAAGTCCTATTCCAGTGCCTGTAGCCAATGGTGTGACCAACGGGAACGCTGCAGGCCAGTCGCCATCTCAAGCGCCTGGTGCACCGGAGGGTTCTTCTAACAACAGCCAAGGACAAGTCGGGGATTCCTCTCAGTCTCCGTCTCAATATCCAGAACAAAAGAAGGATAAAGACAAGGAGAAGGATGGGAAAGAAGGGAAGAAGTCATGGTTTGGCTTTGGGCTGGGAAAGAAGAAGAGCACGTCGGCCTTTTCTTAGAGGGGAAGGGCGGGGTGGCATTCGGCGCGAATATGGCAGGGGCCGGACGGGGGATGAAGAGGGGGTGATGTACACAAAGAGATTCTTGTTCATGTCATACAAAAATAAGGCATTTTCCCGGGGCGTTTGGGGTTGGTTAGTCTCTTTTTTTTCAGGGGATGTAGAGCAGAGGGAAGCCATGATGAATATGTATGTATATATATGTATAGATATGATTTAATCATTGCAGGCGGGGTATATATTGATTGCTCTATGTTGATGAGGACATAGCCGTTTACATTCTTTTTGCTCTACTTTTTTTTTCCATTGGTGAACCGTAAATTGATTTGTTGTCTTAACCAAGAGCCAACTCGTAGAGGATAATGATTGTGTTTATGCCAATGAGTGGTACTAGAGCCATTGTTAGTAGGGTTTAGAGAGCAGATCTTCAACAATGAATAAATAAAGAAAAAGAAAAAAACACACCTCGCATGAGTGTCCGGACACTGGCGATCAAGTTGATGATCTTGGGGGTTAAACTGGCATCGTTGGCGACGCCAAAGGCAGGATCGTACGAGGATGGCGAAAGGTGGACTGTCAGAGGGGAGGATGGCAAGACTGTTAGAGAGGGGGATTATTGGGGGTGGAAAATAGATGACGTACGGCGGGCGAGGAAGCGGTCCTCGGATAGGACGGCGATGGCGTTGGTGAGGAGGACGATGACTAGAGGGGTGTGTTAATGTTTAGCAGTGGAGATTGAGAGTGGAAATAGTGGATTGCGTACGGTAGAAAAGACTGCCAAAGAATAACATTTTTGGCGATTATTGGTTATTGTTTGTGTGAGGGTGTTGTGTTGTATCGTCGGTTAGGGGACGTTGACATTTGGCATCGCGGGCGGCGCATGTAGCTTCCAGGTTGCTTAGGTCGTGCTTTGTGCTGACAGCTGTTAAGGGAGCTGTCGGGAGTATATAAATTATGGCTAGCAGCTGGCGAATTGTTGTTTCTATATTGAGTTATAATATGGTTTTTGTGGGGCGCATCGCATCGTGGCTTAATGCGATCGATTGGAATGCGGCTGATGGGCCTGGGGAACAAAGGTACAAAGTTGGCATTGACAGCTGGATTTCTATTATTTTGGCGGGTTTTTTACTGTTTTTTATTTATTTATTTATACGAGTCAGCGGTTTTTATAAAAGACTTTTGTTAGTTACAATAGAACATTTTTGAACAGATTACGCGGAAAGGACTGCCGGCGGTCCACTCCGGTTTCCCTTGACCTTCACCATGAAGTCCTACGGTACGTTATCTCTCTTTCTCCCCCTATCCCGGCCATACCATCTACTAACACCCCCTATCCCTCTCTCCACAGAACTCCTCATCCCCATTGCTATCCTCTCCCACCTCCTCTTCGCCCCCCACACTAAAGTTGAAGAATCCTTCTCCCTCCAAGCCACCCACGACATCCTCGTCTACGGCACTCCCACCACCTCCATCTCCGCCCGCCTCCACGCCTTCTACGACCACATCTCCTTCCCTGGCGCCGTCCCCCGCTCCTTCATTGGTCCTATCCTCCTCGCCGGCTTCGCGAACCCCCTCATTGCCCTCGCCGGCTTCGACCACGCGCAGACCCTCGTCCGCGCCCTCCTCGGCCTAGCGAATGCCGCCGCGTTGGTCTTTTACGGCCGGCAGCTGGCGGGGGTTTTCGGTGAGAGGGCAGCGAGATGGTTTTGCGCGTTGGTAGCGGCGCAGTTTCATGTGATTTTTTATGCGTCGAGGACGCTGCCCAATATGTTTGCTTTCCCGTTGACCACCGTGGCCTTTGCCTGGCTGCTGCCTGACAAGAAAGGGGCGGTCCCGACTCCGCGGCGCGCCGTGGCGATTTCCTTAATTGTCTTTGCCGGTGTCATTTGGCGGGCGGAGTTGGCGATATTGCTTGCGACGCAGTGTGCCTTCTTTTTTTTCTGTCGTAAAACGCCGCTTTGGGCCTTGCTGAAGCCCGTACTGATGTCAGCCGCCATTGCGCTCGTCGTGAGCGTTCCCGTTGATTCGTACTTTTGGCAGAAGCCGCTGTGGCCGGAGTTGTGGGGCTTCTACTTTAATGCGGTTCAGGGCAGTTCGTCACTGTGGGGGACCAAACCGTGGTATTGGTATTTTACGTTGGCGATGCCCCGGATGATTTTGAACCCGTGGGCCTGGTTTCTGATGGCCGTGGCCCTCTATCAACCTGCGACGAGAAATATCGTCATATCAATGGTTGGCCCCGCGCTGGCCTTTGTCGCCATATACTCCCTCCAACCCCATAAGGAACTCCGCTTCATCATCTACATCGTGCCCCCGCTCACCGGAGCCGCCGCCCTCGGCGC
The DNA here is from genome assembly GCA_002778035.1 of Ambrosiella xylebori. Classification (NCBI taxonomy): domain Eukaryota; kingdom Fungi; phylum Ascomycota; class Sordariomycetes; order Microascales; family Ceratocystidaceae; genus Ambrosiella; species Ambrosiella xylebori. The sequence goes on from PCDO01000011.1 coordinate 535,396, forward strand.
TTCTTCTCTCTCTTCCCGCTGGGGCAAATCTCTCACCTACAAACTCCTCACGCTCGCCACGCTCGCCTCTATGCTCGTCTCCTTCGCTGGCGCCACCTGGTTCCTCCTCATGTCCTCCCTCAACTATCCCGGCGGTGACGCTCTCCAATCCCTCTACAAAATCGCTGCTGTTGACCCGTACGCCCCCGTGAAGCCCCTCGTGCACAACGATGTCCTCAGCTGCATGACGGGCATCACCCTCTTCCTCGAGAATCCCCTTGGCGCCCCCAAGAACGCCCGCCCTATGCGCGGGCTCGTCTTCGACAAGACGGAAGATCCCTCAGTCATGCGGAATCCGCTTTGGTGGGACCGCTTCGATTATATACTCATGGAGGCGGGCAGTATGCCGCCAGGGAGGTGGGAGGTGGTAGCAACGGTGAGGGGGTATGCGGGAGTGGAGGTTATTAGGCCAGGGACACCGGTGGGGACGGCACCATGGATTGTGGGGAAGGGGGCGGTGGTGCAGAAGGTGAGGAATTGGGTATTGGAGAGGAGTGGGGGGTGGTGGGTGGGGCCGAAGATGGAGGATAAGATTAATATTTTGCGGAGGGAGGGCGGTGCTAGGGGGATCCACCAGTATTAGTTGTCTTTCGTTGTTAGGGTTATATGTGACTTATATAATTAGGGTTGCATTCATATAGACACTAGTTATTCTAGACTTTCCACATGGCTCACAGAGCCTCAAAATCCTGCTTTTCCTAACCACTGCAATTGTCTCTTAATTGACGCACGATACGATATGGGAATTAAAAGGCTGCACCGCCGATCTCTGCACCGCACTGACGGCAAACTGAGGTAGAAAAATAAGCAAATATTGAGAGAATAGTCGCTTAGTCAGCGATAATGTGTGTAGACAACGGGCCAATTGGAGAGGGTGAGTTTGGGTAAGATCACGTCCCGAGGGATGAAAAGAACATGTCACGAATGAAGACAAGAAGTGAGGTGTTGAACTGGCCGTGATGTTGATAGAATGATAATATTATTTAGAAATACAAATTGACCGAACCCAGGTAAAAAAGAACAAAAAACAAAGGAAAGCCGGACCTCAAACCCAAGGGATATCATGACAAGGGCAACGAAATACAGAAAAAAAAGACAAAAGACAAAGAATCAAATCCGAAAAAAAAAGACAAAAAAAGAATCAAAACCCATCAACGCCTGTAAATGCCGACTAACCCAAAAGGAAAATCACCGCTGTAACACTCAATATATCCCCCCCATAACAACATCTCCATCCCCCGTTCCCCTCCCCGGAACAACCTCTCGGTTCCTCCCATACCAAATCTCATCCTCATCCGCCATCGTCGGCTCCCTAATCAAATCATACAGCAACTGCACATTCCTCTTGATGTGCTCTGACCGCTGTACAATCCCTCGCTGGATAATCAACGCCTCCGCCGTCACTGTCCAAATGTGTTGCAAAATCGGCATGTCGGGCAGTAGAAGGCGATTCTGCTCGGGGGTCAACGGGGGCATCGGGCACCCATTGGGGAACGGGGATATGAGCGGGGTGTGGGCGTTATCAGTAGACTGCACACTAGTCATCGGGTCCGCAGAAGCAATAGGTGTATCTTTCAAGCCAGCCGTCGACTTCTTGCGGCTGAGGCGGCCAAGGAACTTGTGCTTAGACTTCACCGGCGCCGACGTTGCAGCCACCTGAGAACTTGATCCTACCCCATTACTTGTCACCTGAGTTAACCTTGCCGGGGCCACCGGCCGGTCTGTCAATAGTGAATTCCACCAATTATCGACTGCCGTTCGCCGATGCCCGTAACTCAACACTGACCAGAACTTTCCCATCATCTGCGGGCCACCCAGGAGAATAATTGCTGCCGTCACCTCGTCGGAGACTTTGTCTTTGAGGTAACCTCTGATGCTCTTCTCGAGCGTACCAATGTAACTTGGCGGCTTCAACTGTCGGCAAAAGGTTGAAATCACAAGGGGAAACGCCTCGTGGACGCGCAGAAGCGTCGTGTCGTCGTACATTGACATGATGCGCACTTCAATAGGATTCACCGTGTATGGTACCCACCGGAGGGCATATCCGGGGTTCGTCGAGACATGCTGTAGGTGGAGTTCGCGGTAGCTCTCGAAGAAATGGTACATTGTGAAGACTAACGGGATTAGACGCCTTCGCATGCGCTCCCGTTGGCCGGCGAATTCCATCTTTTTCGCCAAGGTTTTCTGCAAAAAGATTTCATCGATGACCCAGTCGCAGGTCAAGTGTGTGATTTTCGCGGCGGTATTGAGGCGGCTCCAGATGCGGCAGAGATGCTGGAAGTAAAGGGATTCGTTGGTGGGTAGTGGGTAAAGACGAAGAGCGTATGCCGGGATATTGTGGCGGAAGTGGAGCCGAGCGATGGGAGTGGATGTGACAGTGATGAGGTTGTGGTAGTGTCTTGAGACAAGTCGGAGGGTGAGGATGTCGGATATCGAGAGGAGCTCGAGGATCGAAAGTTGGAGCTCAACGGGTAGCTCCAAGAAAAGGTGACCAAGATATTGAATGCTGCTACTTGTTAGCTCATACTCCTCAACCTTTAAATTTATCTGAACTAACCTCTTGCGTCTGTCTGCCCTAGAGTCATTCTCACTACCGTGCTTCAGTAAACTCTTAAGCCCCGTAAACCTCGCCTTCTTCTGTTGTTCCCTCACCAGCTCTGCCCGCGCGCCTTCATCGGTACATTTTCCTTCGCGGACCGGGAGGATAAAGGTGAGAGTTTCGGGAAAGTTCTCGGTGGTCTGGACGCCGGTTTGCTGTTCCTGTTCCCGAAGCTTGGCGAAGAAGCGATCGGAACCAAATTCACTGGAGTGGTCCATTACGGCTATAGGTATGTATGTCTAATTGTTGTTGCTATTGTTGAGGTGTCTGCCTCCAGACCCGCGGGGTCTGGAGGTGGTGGTGGTGATGATAGAGGTTGGTGCCTCAAGGGAGGTATTTGTAATTGTGATAAACGAGTGTGAATGTTTAGATTTGGCGAAGCTGGACAATGGTCAAGATGGTTGATAATAGTTCCAGCATATGGTTATATAGATCAATTGATAGGTGACGTCTCGAGTATCGGTGTAACTGTGGTCTGGTCGCAAAGATATGTGTCCCGATGTTTGTTCTTGTATCCGATTATTATGACAACTCCCGCAAAGTCGTGCAATCTTCCCTCACTCAAGGAACCCGGTATATGTATATAATATATATGATCACAAAGAAAAAAAATTAAAAATCCGCAAAAGCAGAATGTTAGCCTTTGAGACCAACTGTTCTTCAAATAAATGAAAAATTCCCAAAAGCAACCCAGGTGAATGAAAACGAAATAAATGAAACAGAAAAAAAATGGATATCGTGACAGAATCACCCTTTTCTCAATAATAGTAAAAAAAAATGCCGAAAAGAAATCGTGAGGAAGAGATAACAAAAGGAAAGCGGCAAGAGTGAATTAAAGACAACCGACAAGGAATAGATTGTGCGATTTTTTTATTTTATTTTAAAGAGCAAAATTTAATCCATGAGATTTTTTTTTCGCAAACTATTGTCAAAAATGGATAAATTTTAGTGTCTGGTGGGTTGGGCGGGAAGAGACGGGGTACAAGGTGGAGTCTGAAGAAAAGAAAGAAACAATATTTGAGATGACAAGATAAAATAGGCGGGGTTATCCTTTTCTAAAGACTTGAATAACTTTCGGATATCTCTAGATATTCAACAATCAAATTGAAGAAAAGATTAAAAACATAATTAGCAGAGGACAGAAGTAACGACAGATATCACCTGTCAAAGTTACAGTTGCTTTCAAGTCTCAGTGACACATTCCTCAACCACCAAACGACAACTTGCCATCTGGTAAATGAATAAATTCTTCTCGAATATTGGATTATTTTTTCTGTCTTCTTTTTCTTTGGGTGCAGGGACGGCGTTTTGGCCGGCGTAATAGTGGAGATCTGCTGGGAAGTTGTTGTTTGATGGCAAGGTTGCACTGACAGGGGGGCCCTTTGGGTATGCTAGGCACTGTGCCGGCGAAAATGAGTGCTGGGATTTTTTTTTGAAGACTAAGGTATGAAGTAATGGAAGAGTTAAAACAAAGAAACAGTGATTGTGTCCAAATGATGAGATATGCTGCAGAGATTCAAGAAGAAAATCATTTGAGCGTTTCAAAGCCGATTTTATACCTATATAGTACGACCCATATTCCCCCTCAGTGTTCCCATGACTTCTTTCCGGAACTTCCCAATATAACATAGGGTTAGGGTCTGCATATACTTTCATCGGCTCTTCCCTAATCAAGAATCACCGCCATCACATCCCTTGGCAAGGCCCAAGCCAAGACTTTTTCCATACGATTTTTTGCTGTATTGCTGGGTTTACATGCTGACTAGATTTCCGTGTCTGTCATGTCATGGTCTAAGAGTTTCCGGAAGACTGTGATCCGATGGGATCGGAGTTTTTGGTTTTCTGTAGCAAGACAAACAAGCAGATATTGAGATAAACGGAAGACAGTGTTCCAGAGATCGTGGGCACGGTTGTCGAAGTGCCAAAAGGGATAAGGAACAAGTAGACGGGTCGCTTAACGAGAAGATATTACCTATTTGGGACATTGGTCTTTTCCCAATCTTTGGTGTAAATATTTCTCTTTTTTTTCTTGCTTTTTTTTTTGTTCGCATACATATTTGCAAAACACATCAAATGAATTGGGACTGCGTTGATTTGACTACAAGTAAATATATATCTACATGCATAAATCTATAGATGCATATAAGCGATTGCCAGTGCTACGATAGACGACTGTCGACTGTCGACAAAACACACGATTTGATAGATGAGTGGCAGGTGTAGTTGGGTGGTGAATGACTGTTCTTGGCGAAGATTATGGGCAGAGATGGATGTTCAATGGATGCTCTTGTCAATAAATAGAGAAAGGGATTTGCGGAGGAGAAGGGGCCGTAGACCTCCCTTCTCCTGCACTGGTTGTAACGTTGTTACGGGAGGTTTTTATATATGACAGTGCCTGTGTCGATGAGGCCATGTTCTCTATGTTGTTGTGAAGTATCTTTTTAATGGCAGAGAGCCAGATCTTGAAAATTTCAAATAGGCATCTTCGCATTTTCGTATTTGAAAACTCATCCTCACATCTCATATTCGGCGTTTCCTCAAGCCAAAAACACGAACACTGCTCCCCGTAAGTGTAGGGCCGAACGACCCTTGTTTTATTATTCTGGGCTTTGTGCCCCGCCCGGACCTATATAGGTCGGAATCGCTAATGGTTATCTCTGTTTGCGGATAGCATTTATAGTAAGTAGATGGTTAGACAGATGGATGAATAGATATGCCGGGCGATATAGCGATACAAAAGAGCCGCAATTCCAAGTGATAAAATTTGGATCTGGCCTTCCTTTACCATGGTCCGTTGTGGTCAGGCATCGGATTCTTTTCGGTCAAAAATAAATAAACAAAAAAACCAGCAAAGAGGCCTGAAGATCGTGATTTTGAACTGAGAAATCATTGAAATCACCAATATCTTAGTTTATTTTAGGAAACATGACATGAATCTCACAGATTCTCATCTCATCAAGAGACAATAGTCGTTTTAGTGATGCTATCATCGCGTGTTCGAGGTTACATCCCAACTATCGTTAGCCCGGATGGCAACCCTAATATAATGCGGAGACCCCGGATCTCCACATGACTGGCCTCACGTCTATCTTCATTGAACGCCCATATTTTATTTTATTGCGTATCTTGAGATCCTTTCCCTCTTATCGAATCAGAAAAATCAGAAAAGGTGATAGTGAAATAGATGTACGTCCAGAGGTTCCAAAGATACCTTGAAGAATGCCTGTACATCCGGGTTCCCCGTCTACTTCTTAGCGTTGGTATTTACCCGGCTTATGAGATATTTCTCAATGACTTCCTATTTCTTCTCTCCATCACACCACTTCTATAATCTCCGTTTCAGCTACATATATCTACATGTTGAGCATAGAATAAGTTAACCCTCATCTTGCTAACCATCACCTAACAATCCATCTACCACCTCGTAAGAAAATCCTCCCTCCCAACCATCCTTTCCGCCTGGCATAAATAATTGTAACCATCCTCAGTCATGTGGACAATCCGTTTTGGGGTTTCTTGCCAGGAAATACTTGGGGCGGAAGAGCCTCCAAGATTTTGCCTGTGGTAGGGTTTACGAGGTTTCAGAACAAGATTGGAAGGTTCCATGGGAATACGCTACTTGGGGGGAAAAGGGAAGATTTGGAGATGGACATATGTATGGAATTGAAAGGTTGTGGCAGTGGATTATTGTTGATCTTGGCGGTTGTCAAGAATATGAACAGAGGACTTGGCGATGATGTCATGGCTTTCAGATTGCAGAATTGCATACTGTGAACATTACTCAACCACCCATTCGAACCAACAATCACCAATCTCTACATGATCGAATTTGATTGAATTTTTCGATATATATTGAAACATCAAAACACCTTACTCTTTCAGAACCAGAAACCTATTAACAGAAAATATGAAGAAAATAAATGAACCTTCTCGCCTCGCCCCACGGCCGTACTCCGGTCCCTTTTTCTGCTTTTATTTCACACAAACAAAAAAAAGTACACATTCTACGCCATGTATCCTTTTGGTAATACACCGGCACGCCCCCTGGCTCCCTGTATCCCACGCCGTCCATCCGTCTATCCACACACACAGCAGCAGATCTGTCAATTCCATGATTTAATGGCTAAAGACATTCATGGCGAAGAATCGAACCAAGTTGAAGGTAAAAATGGTTGATAAGATTGTGATAGAGAGCAACAACAACACTTTGGGATAACAGTCTATATCAGATGATGATTGTGCAACATTGGCATACAGAACTAAGAATCACAGTTGATGAAGATCATGACATGTTAAAGGGCCTTTTTACTTTCTGATTTCCCCATTGTTTGTATGCATCTTTTTGGCCTATGAGTTCAACGTCAACATACATATGTTACCTACATGTATATACAACGTGTGTCTACCCGAAAATTCCCGACGTCAAACATCAGCACACCATTTTCCCCCCTCTGCCCATCCCCCCGCGATATACTACCTCACTTTCCCTGTCTAACCTCCGCAATCTGTCTCTGCGATTCCGGGGCCCCAATGTGTTCGTCCTTGTGGAAGTTCGTGAGATATATTAAGCTTAACGGGATTAATCAGTCCATTTTTGCAGGAGGCCAACGACTAACGCCATAGAAGGATTAACTGTAATTCACAAATAAGAATAAGTTATGCGAGCTCGGGCTTATGTGCTGAATATTGATATATAGGCCTGTATATTTAGCCTGAAAGACAGGCTACGATCTGGACTTGGAAAGTTTCATTCGCGTGGCCTTGGACTTATCGAACTATCTGTATCTAATACATCATTGTGTATTTGTTGGATATTCTACGAAAGCCTAACACCCCTCCCCACTCACACTCTCTTCCGCAGAGCTTCTTGTTCTTTCTCTCACTCCTGTAATTCCAAATCCTCTTTGTATGTGAGGCTTACCTCAAATGTCACACACGCTAACTGACGCCTCCTTCGCCAATAAATACCGACAAAACCGCCGATAGAACCCGCCAACGCACTACATCATGTACCTTTTTCACTGTACAAAAAACAAAAAGACAAAAAAAGCAAATATCCTTTCATTATCTCACAAATCGCTAGATTGCAATCTTACCATCTGCAATTATACATATACGGACATTGATCTAACCTTACCTTGCCACCGAAATCACTGCTGAATGGAAATCTACATGTTCAGTATTGTCATCATGATTCCATTAACTATAAAAAGTATCTGCTGATTGTGATTCCACTTGCCAATGCATGCGCCTGTCAATTGCCCCAGAAAAAAAAAACTGCAGAATGCAAGCGTATCATTGCGTCGGTGCCTGCCTCAGCAGCCACTTGCAGCGTGACATCCCCGGGGTACCACCGGCTGTCAACCAGTTATCAGTCACCACAAGGTGGGGAAACTATTTGTTGAATATTATCCAATTCAGGTACCTGCTCTGGACACATACAATGACACGGGTTAACATTGGCAAGTACGCCCGATTCCCCCAGTGTAGATCATTTGGTGGTTGCCCTTTGCGCATAACAAAAGAAAAAAAAAGACAGAAAAAAAATCGGAGGCTCAAGTGAGAAGGCAGGGCCCACTGGGTTTCAATGTGAAGCTGGTAGTTTCCGTATTCTTTACATCTTTCCCGATCCAAACTGACCATCCGTTGAATCTTCCCACGCATGTACATACATATTTGCACACATGCATCTTCCTTCCTTCCCTCCCCCCTTTACTCCCGGCCGGCAACGGCCCGAGACCCAACGAAACATTCATCATGAACATCATGAAAATTCATTCTCCCACCCAGAACATCTATATCTGGTCTCCACTTCTTTCGTATCCCACTCCGACAAATAGTAGCAATTTAACTCCCATTTACTCATCGCGCGAAAGAAACCAAACAAACATCATCATCACTATCACTGCCGCGTTCAAGTTCACCGTTCCCGATTCTCAATTCCCTCGTCGACACCCTGATCAGGAAATTTTGGGACTTTGATTGGCCATTGTCGTTGCCGAGTGGGCTGCCGAAGGGCAATATATTGTTACATGCGTTTTGATCTGCGTGGAATTGTTGCATGCAAGAACAACTACACATATATGTTTACAACAATTACACCACAGAGAGAAAAAAGTACACACAAGGAAGGAAAGCCGCAAACTGGACATCTACATATGTATGCGCCTCCCCATACAACATCACACAAGCATCAGCAGAATTCCCCCGAGTCTGTCTTCGTTCCCGTCCTCGATTATACCCTCTCATTCCAACTACACCTCTGATAGATTTGTCTCTAAGCCATTATCATTCAGTGATACTATCAATGCACTTACATATTCTAATCATCATCGACACAGCCCGTCAACTCCCGTGTCCGGTCGATTGCTTATGAATTCCCAGTCGGTCCTTCCCATTTTAGATGCACCGGCCACTTACACACAATTTAACATATCAACCCCAACCCTAGGGAAGAATACCTGCTTCCCGGATAAAGTCGCGGGTATTCACAAAAGCCGAGATACCTTGTGACTTTTCGGTTGCATTGAAGAGTGTTTTGGATTGGGGGATATGCAGAGGTGTCGTGGGGAGGTGGGGAAATGGTGTGGCTATTGGTATATAAGAATATAGGGCGGTAGGGACGAACGAGCAAGAAGAGGAGGAGAGAGGAGAGAAAGACGTTAAGGAGACGTGAAGATATTGATTGGTGGGGATATAGAAGGGTCTGACAACGACAAAGAGGGGCGACTTTCTTTGTTTTAGAAAGTCAAAACGTGGTGATTGTGGCGAGATGGATAGAGATTCTGAGGGGTCGTGGAGGGGGTTGGGTTACATAAGCTAGGCTGAGAAATGGCAGTGGAATCGGAAATCGAGAGAAAGGAGAAAGAAAGAAAGAGGTAGAATATCGGTAATTGTTAATAGATTCAAGTTAGAAGTCTGAATGCTGGAACTTTTGCTGGGTTTAGTTAGAAATACGGAGATGTGGGGCGGTGCGGGCCGCACCAGTGGCGAGAGAAAATGTGGGCCTGATGATGGGGGGATAATGGTGGGGAATCAGTATATTGTAAACTGCTGACCATATATACACTTGTATTGAGCGTCAGGATCAGAACAATATTTACAAATTGGGTCTTTCATTGTTATGATAGTGGCAGCCCTCGAGTTTATGGTCCGGGCTAGGACTTGACCGATATCGTCGAGACCGTGAACATGCCGAAGTCAGATGGGCTTTTTCTTATACTCATGTTAGATTCATGGGACAGACGGACAAGATAGAATAAAGAGTGTTTCGGATCTGATGATATACAGACTGTCTCGTATCCCTTTCTTCTTCAATGACCTGAACCGCTCCGATTCACATCTCACCCACGAAACAAAAAGCTACTACAAACGCACACATAGTCAGACATCTAGGCATACACAAAGGTCATGTCAAATAACGGACGTACAAAAAAGATAAAAAAAACATACAACACCGGGTATTCCCACGTGGTCACCCACCGTAGTACTGGTCCGGCGCTCTGTGGCTTGACTATGGGGGAGCAGACGGGACCTCGTATTCTCCACAGGCTATGGTCGTATGTGGAAGACGACAGTGTAATTTAAGATCTTGTAAATAGATGGAGCCAGTTGGGATGAGGTGAGGGATGAGGTGTAGGTGGAAGGTGGTTACGATAAGGTGGCCATCATGACAAGTTGTCAAATTCCAAGATATTTCATTAGTACAGCTGGTCAGATCCATAATCCCAAGATCTATCTACCATGTCATCTAACCACAATCACTGAACAAAGTCTTACGCTTTGAGAAACCCCTAATTCCATACCTGCTATGTCCACTTTGATTCACTCCTATATGCCTTGTCCGTCCTCTAGTGTCGTAATAGTACAAAGTAATTCATTAAGTTGGCGTAAAACCATAGTAACACAAAGGTTCTTGACTATCGTACATAATCTTTGAAATAAAGCTTATCAAGGGATTGGTGGCGGGTGTGAGATCTAGGGAAATCGGAGCCGACGGGAGGAAATGTCCCCGATAAATAAAGCCTCAATAATCAGAATAAATTTATTCTTACAGCATACAGTAATCTCTTTTGTGATGCTCTTTCATTGTCAGCATAGTCATGTGTGCCATCTTTTCATCTCAAGTCTCATCAAAATCACACGTCCGCCACGCACGATAGCCATTGTCAAACATGATATAGTCAAGCCATCATGATACACATACCTGGCCGTAATCTTCACACAAAATCTTTTTTTCTTTAACGATTTCTCTCCTGAGTAATATCATACCCTCAAGCAAAACAAGCGGACTGTCTCATACACAGAAATTGCAGTTGATCATCTTACTGGATTATCCATGGTTACACAGGGTCATAGACTCCCGCTATAGTCTTTGCCTCGTCGGCTTCCTCTTGCAATGGTCTGCTAGCGGTGGGATATCCTCACAATATTTCCCTGTGCCACAGAATCCTGAAAAATTGCTTGGATCTATGCAAGTACTGATCGGTTGGCGGTGGTCAGTACTTATAGAGGTTCCAAAGGGCAGGTAAAGAGGGGTATGATGATAACAGAAGAGACACGTGATGGGAGGGCTGAGGAAGGAATTATACGTAGTTGGAAGTTTATTTTAAGCCTTACTTAGATGGTGTTACAGATGAGAATAACTTTCATATGATCATTCTCGTAAAAACACTGCAAGATTCCAGCTAAAGGAACCAAATGACGATTGTAAAAAACCCTTGCTACATACAATGAGTGCTTATTCTTTATTCATATGCTAAGATTCCCAACCAGCCTGCAACAACCCTAACAATATCCATCCATAACTACCATCATAGTTTTATACATGTCAGATATGTGATGGATGTCTCGCTCTATCCGTGTCCCGGGCTGATATCACTATGCGGTAAACGTGAAGTGACACCGAAAAGGTGGGGCGGAGGAGCTATAAATAGAAGAAGTTGGGTGTAGATAAAGGTTGATGTGGCTACATGGTTGGTGGATGGTTGATTGGCCTTGGGAGGGGTGAGGTACTCTTTTGGTACTTTGGCAAAGCCAATTCAAGGTAGGCTATGGGATTTAGCAGAGATGAGCTGAGAGTTGTATATAAAGATATGTGATGTTGAAAAGGAGAGATACGAGTAGATAGACCATAACGTTTTACATCAACATGTATTCTTAATGGCCAAGATAATGTTATTATAGCATAATTTGTACGCCTCATTTCTTCATCATCTTCTGGCAAACTTGACCCATATATAAACACGAACTCAAACCTATGTACATTACGCTTCATAATCAACACAATGCACTAGATCCAAGATCATCTCATATCTGCCTGCTTATCTAGATTGCCACAACTATAAATTATCAAGACAGGTCTACCGGATTGATTACCGAATCAACACCGGTAACGGTAAACACGAGGTTGATGACGACTAAGAGAAGAGTTTGTGTTGCATTGGCTAAGCCATCATCATATATAGATACATATGTGGGTGTAAGGACAATGTGGCAAACATTGTAAGTGTCCCGATGGCCTTTGAAAAACGCCCTCCGATCGCTTGTTCTCGAGACATTGTCAAGTGCCATTCGTGTGTTTTTGTACGGTGAGATGTAAATATGTACAGATAGACATTTACGTTGTAGTAATATATGCAATAACTCACAGATTAATTGGCACATTTTAGGCATATATCCAGTTGAACAAAGTCTTGAGTCTCTTTTTCATAGAAAAAAGACTGGAATCTCACATTCAAGGGGGACCCAATGTTTACACGGAATTACAGTAAACGCATGTAAGCCTTTGGCCGATGCTCATTCTCATTAGAACCCTCCCCGTAATCCTACTGCCCACCGCCAAAGCCGCCCTTTAACCAATTAGCATCTCCCATTAGTTTATAACCTTTCAGGTAAAGAAAAAAAATTCAACCAAATATTTACATCTACGGCTTACCCCAACCACTAAAAAACATCATCCATCCAGTCACAGTAGCATTGTTTCTATTTATATCCTAAGTGATCCATTCCTTTTGCATCCACAATATGCACGCCTTGCAGATTGACACGCACACAAACTAAGTGCAACCAAAACAAGTGTGGGCTGGCTGGCTGGCCGAGGACATTGAGGTAAGACATGGAACAAGAAAGATGGATGGTGAGAGGGGAGGGAGGGAGAAGTTGTGGTAGGTGGTTAAGAGGAAGTGTCTTGACCCGGACGGTGGTAATGTGATGTGTGTGTGGCCTGTCCAGAAATCACGGAGAAAAAGGATGCTAATGCTCATCTCTCTCCCGGTCGTCATTGTCGTGATCGTCGGGTCATTACCGAGCAAGTTTGCATACTGCTCGGGTCCGATGTATCTATAGATGAACATATATATGCATCTTCCGTAGAATAACCCAGCAGCTTCCATCTTCACATTAACCACAGGGCAAGGAGGGACAAGGCCATCAATAAAGACTTTCTGGCCAAGTCAATCATTTATTTTAGTCTTGTTTCACCTTTTCTGCTCTCTCTCTCTCGCCTGACCCAAGTAAATAAATATGTAAATAAACAGTCGATCTCGTCTTCCTCCTCCCCCGTTCTGCATGATGCGGCCCCTGTGCAAAGAGAGGCATAAATGAATTCCCAACCTTTGGATTGGATCCGAATCCAAAGCTTCACAGCTTGCATTGATACATCTTCGCTTGTGGCAAATGAAATACACATGTATCCGCCCCGCCCCTTCTGTGCAATCCCCGGCAGCCCACGATCCTTTCATTTCTTATGACGATTATCCTTCTTCTTTCTTTCTTTCCTTTTGCTCAGACTCATAGTCCCTGAGACCCGTGTAGGCAGAGACGTTCATTCCTGTATACACGGGGGGCTTGAACAAGGTTAAAAATTGCCACTAATGCGGTAATCCGCAGAAAACATTGGCCATTGTGAAATATCGATACGAGATTGTCTGGCATAATCAAAATAATAAACTAGTCTCTCGACGCTTGCGCAATATATTTCCTTGTTGGTATTTATATATATTAGATAATTCTTTTACGGCCTAGCCTTGTTCCTGCAAGTCCCTGCCCACTGGAAGAAGCCGGTTGACATGACTAAGGTATCGTATAAGGTTGATCCATCATGGTAATTACGCCGTAGAATCTGGATTATTTCTGTGACACGCGGCCTCTTTCTCACTTATATGGACATAGCAAGAATATGGGGAAGTCACGATCCAGGCCAGGTCTACTCTCCCACACACAACAAAGTGTTTAGCAAAGGAAAAGCACCGGTCACCTTCCCACATTCCCACGCTGCAGCCTCAAGTTTTGATCAACGGGGTTGGATATGATCTCTAGGTTTGGCTATGACCAAGCAACACAACTATGGCTGTGATTGTTCTTATCACCATGTGACATGACTGCCCACAGAGAGATACAGACAATTACCGTTCATTACAACAGTCTTTTCTGTCTTGACTTGCAGGTAGAGTTACAAATTTAAAAGGAGCCAGTATATGTAGCCACCAGACAGACAAGAAGAGGGGGTTTCACTTGTCTTAAGCGCCTGGCCAAGCCAAGCCTTTGTTCCCACTGCTGCGCTGTCCTTTTTTTTTTCTTTTCCTTCTGTTTGCCTCTCGAGCCCACCCCATTAATCCAATGCAATGCATCCACCCACTCACCCAACCCATGATGCCGTCCTCAGCCTGGACCTAAAGAGAGTTAAAAAAAAAGAGCAAGAGGAGTCTTGAGGAGAAAAGGAAGGAACTCTGTTTGATGTTCTAATTTGTGTGTGTGCGTCTTGTCACCCAGACAGGAGAAAGAAACCAGGGAAGAAAAGTACTCCTTCCACCCCCTCCCCCAAGCAAGCGACCAGCATAAACTTTGAGCAGGAACAGTTCATTCCCGTTTTCAAGATTGCGGGAAAGAGAAGAGAAGAGTTTGGGGTAATTGCTTGGTTTAATCTTTTTTTTTCTATTCGTAAAGAGGGAAACTGCATCTCCTTACGTGGAATTTTTTCTCTCCTCTTTTTCCCTGTGGCTCACACATCACAAATCAACTCTGCTAAAAACTTCTTTTTTCAAACCCTATATACGCCCCCCCCCCCCATCACCACTACTCCTCCGAAGCATCTGGATATCGGGAGCCCAGGAACATCCTTTTCAACTTTGACCTCTTTCTTTGAATCCCAGCCAGTGACAAAGTAAATAACGACGATAATCCTTGTTCGGTTGCATCGAGGAAGCTCCATCCACAGACGAGGAGTCTGGAAAATAAAGAAGACGCTTTATTATTTACGTGACGAACTTACTTCTTACTTCTTCTTTTATTCTTTTCAATTCACAAGATATTCTTGTTTATTTAATCTTCTCTTGCTAAATAGGGATCGTTGGTTTAGATTCTTCGCTTGTGCCTGCATCACCTTTAATACCGTCTCATACCGATCTATATACCTTTCTTAATTCATCACGTTTTCTTGATTTATATATATCTCTAGTCGACTTAAGTCACCACTTGTATCTCCATATTTCCCACTTACACGGGCCCCCGTCCACTCTCCGTACTACCGTCTCACAACTCATATCTCTAAATCACATCACCACAAACAACCCAACCAACCAACCAACCGCCAGCCACCACAATGTCCGTTGCCTCCACTGGCCGGTCCCAGGAATGGACTTCCAACCTCGGCCTAGAAACCGAAGACATCATCGTTGTCCCCGGCTCCGCTTCTGCCGCTGCCTCCCCATGCTCTCCGCAAACCAACGCCATGGCCCGCTTCGAATTTGAAACCGGCCACGGTAGCAGCGACGGCACAAAGATCCTCATGGTCGAATGGGAAGCCCCTAGCGAAGCCGCTCAGTCCAACAGTACCTGGAACATTGACTGGGACGGCAAAACTGCTTCTTTCTCCGCCTGGGACACTCGCGACTCTGCCGACGGGCTCCTCCGTGTTTACATCCTGCTTCCGCCGGGCGCTCCGATTCCGCCCCTTGTCAACATTACCCGTGTTGACACGGTCAAGTCGGTCGCACCCTCCGCCACCGTCGCATCTACCCCGGGTGTCCCCAGCATGATCACACCTGTTAGCGCCACATCGCCCTCCGACAAAACGGCCACCTCGACTGCTGCGACCTGCGAAACCGTCCACTTCACCGCGAAGCCGCTGCCCGCCATCTTCGCCGCTGGCCTCGGCAACCAGACGCTTGAAGCCGGCAAGCGCGGCGTCCTCCACACCATCTGGGCCAAACTTCGCCTCACCAGCCTCAAGTCCGAAATGGACGAGGAACGTCGCATTAACATGGAGAGCATCGGGCTAGAAATGGCCCTCAAAGAATATTGCTGGTTGGCCGCGCACTTTGGTCTGCCGCAATTGGCCGAGGATAGACAGGCAGCGGAGCAAGGTGATGCTGGAGCGGGTGAGGACGCGGAGAGCCAAAGAGTTATGCAAGTGCCGGTAGTGCCGTTATCGCCGGGAGGAAAGAATGGGCCCAACAGGTTGACGGAGAAGCTCAAGGGGTTGAAGTTGGCGACGTCACCAGCGGATCTGAACTCGCCCCCTTCATGTAAGTTTCCGAGACTTGCAGGATTCTTCGTACTATGACTATGACAATTGCAGCGCATATAACGGGATCTATCCTTTAATTAGTGCCCGGTCACGGACATTTATCAACGTGAACAAATTACTAACCAGGCGTTTCTCTTATTTTCTATAGTGAGATCTACTATCATGCAAGGTCGCGCAATGTCGCCAGCAACTACAGTAGACGTCAGCGGTACATTATCCCTCGACTCGGTGTTGACCTCGGGGATTGTGCCAGTTAACAACGACAAGAATGAAGACGGACTATTTGCTCTCCCGATGAGCCCTCGAAGCCCTGAGATGAAGCGGAGCCCGTTTAGCATGCTTGTTTAGACGCGTGCGGGGAGGGAGTGCGGGAGCTGCTTCCGATTGACGATATGACTATACCCTCTGTTATGCCTTTGTTCTTACCATGTTATTGTTCAGTTCAGACTCCTTTTTTCTTTTTTGGTACAGTGTTTTGCTTTGCTTTGTTTTCTTGGTTGTATATATTTGGTTGTTGGGTGTCTTTGGTGTTTTATTCTTCTATATATATATATATATTCTCGAGGCGGCTTTGAGTCGCCTGTTTTAGTGAGGCAAGTAGTGATGGTATGAGGTTGATACTCTTTTTTTTTCTTCTGTTATTTAATTGTTTAGATTTGTTGTGGTGTTTGAAAATGTAGATGTGATACAGGAGACGATATAAATGCAAAAGTTTATCATTATCAACACAAATCCTAGACGTGATACAAGACTTGAATTGTTTACACATTGAACCACCAAGACAGAAATCTAGAAACAAGAAACACAAAACTAAAATGTCACTATATAACAAAGCCCTTAAAATGCTGTGCCGCAATGATATACCCACTTACATAAAACCATCCTATATGCTTTGCCCTTCCCCGCCTTCCGCAATTCCCATTTCCCGTTTCACTCACCTCCAACCCCCCACTCTCCCCTCATCCCACCGATCTCTCTGCTCCTTCCTCCTCCAATAAACTACCCTCGCTTCCCGATACCTCCTCACCCACTCCGCCACCTCCCTTTCCCCCACCTTACCCTCTCCTTCCCCACCTTCCCCATTTCCGTTTTCATCCCCACCCCCTTCCAAAAAGCTCTCCTCCAACGCCTCGCAAATCCCCTTCTGCTCCACCACCGCCTGCCCCAACCTCTTATACAACGCCGGCGGCATAAACGGCTCCAACACCCCATCGACCCGTGGCTCATTAGCGCGAAAGGTCCCGTCAAGGTGCCGGGAGCGCGCGAGGAGGGGGACAAGGGCGGCACGATCGGCGCGCAGTTTGGATTCAAGGGTGATGAGTTGGGTGGAAAGGGTGGCGTTGTGGGAGAGGGTGGCGAGGAGGGTTTGCCGGAGGGTTTCTGTGGCATGGTCTGTGTGCAGGGCGGTTTGGACGACTTGTGAGAGAAGGGTGTCATCGTTTATGAGGGATTGGATTTCGGAGTTGCTGCGGGGTGACGATGTATTTAGTTGAGTCTTGAGTCTTGAGCCTCGGGGTTAGAGTTGGAGTGCGAAGAAATACTCACGGGGCATTCTTGATAAAATCGGGAATTATGTCGAGATTCGGTTTGGGCGACGGCGTTTCTGCATCCAGCTGGGTAATCCGGGCTTCCCAGCTGTTACTCGCAGGCGTTGATGTCACCGGCGATTCGATACCGGGTGTCGCATGTCTTGAGGGCTGATGGGAGCCGGGCTTGGGCGGCAATGAAGGGGGCAGTCCGCTCATAGCGTCACAGGATCAAGATGTTCTGACTAGAATATAAAGTAAAGAAGGGTCTGAAAAATCAAAAACAGGGGCAATTGGATTTGGTATTTCTCGAGGTACAAAGTTGAACCCATCGGCACATCAAGAAATATTCATACTGAAGCTCAAAGTTAAACTACTTTGGAGGGGCAGCACGTGATATAGACGTCATTTCCATTATCATTTAGGGTTATATATGGGGTCCTCCTTTCTCACTAACATCTCACCAAGTCCTCATCAAAGTCTCAAGAAAGCTCATGTGATGCAATTAACCACCCTTGCAATGGCCATTCCGTTGATGTCAGTAGTACAGATAAAAAAGGCGAGTAATAGAACAAGATAAAACCAACTCCGAGAATCAAGAAAAAAGAAAAATCAAGGCACAATACGTAAAGAAATGAAACACCAAAACCATGACCATCCCGCTCCAAAATGAGCCGGAAACTAAAGCGACAGCACGCCATCTAAATGCCAGAATCCCACTCCATCTACGCCCTCTTTAGCATCACCATCTTCCCCTTTGTTTATGACTTCACCTGCCACAAATCCCGTGACCACCCAGTCTCCCGCATCCGCTTGTTGCCGATGCTAGATTTCTTGTCGATCGACAAGACAGCAATCTCCTTGCTGCAAGCAGCGAAGGCCTCTACTAGCTCCGTCATGCGGCCGGCCTGCACGAAGGCTTGGGCAATATCTGAGTTACCGTCGGCAATGAGGGCTGCCAGATCCATACACTCCATGAAGTAGTCCTTGCCCTTTCTAGCACCAACGCGTGTCAGGGTGCTGATCCAGCCCAGGATGGTCTCAGTCAGGTACATGGTCCGAATCTTTTCAAGTTCCTTGTCACCATCTGTGATTGGCGTTAGCAAAAGAACTCAACTGCTTCCCCAGAAATTATCTTAGGCTTACCTTGAATTGACGCCAGGAGCCAACCATTGAGGATAGGCTCAAGAGAGGCACGGGCATCATCCATCGCCGTGACAATCTCAGCCCAAGTTTCCCGGAAACCTTCGCCTCTATGAACTTGTTAGTAATCACTGATTCACGACTAAGTATAGGGGGCAACTTACTCAGAGGTCAGGTGGACCAAGGAACTGATAGTCTCCATGTTGTCCAAAACCTTGACCAAACTCGCCAGGTCTCTAAAGTTCCGGGCATCAGTAGCCGCCTGCTTAACCGGGCCATTAAAAGCAGGCAAAGCGCTTAACTGTGAGGACCAGAAAGCGGTATCTTCGGGATCATAGGAGTAATCCTCATCAAGGTCTAGCTTGGCAGCACGTGTGGCAAAGAAGTTATCAAACTGCACGCGCACCATAAGCTCACGAGCAGAAGCCAAACGCAGGTTTTTAAGGAAGTACTTGAACACGCGACTAGTCATACTCAAGACATCGGGCCAAGCTTCATCTATCAGCAAAAGCCACTCGATTGACCTAACAAGAAGCTCATGTCTGTTGGGAATCTGATCTGGTGAGCCCATGAAATCAAGCTCGGTAGGAATCTCAAGATCTCCAGTGTGGAGAATTGAAAAGTTATTCTCGTTGGGCAACTCTATCTTCAGCAGAGCTTCCAACTGAAGGTTAGGCTGAATCTTGACAAACTTGAGAACGTCAAGGCCACTCCGTCGAATAATCTCGAGCTCTTGGATGCGATCCTCGCGGCTTTTAATCTGGAGGAGATTCCGTGACATGACCTCATATTGTCTGGGGCCAACGAGCGTTGAGCAATACATAGGCATAAGCTCGATGAGGCCAGCACGCCCAACCAAGCTAAGGTAAGCAACAGTAACGTTGCCCTGAACATGTTTTCTGCCAGGATCAGAGCTGACACTGGGTGTTGATTGTGCAGTTCCAACCAAGCTCTCAAGCAGGCTGGAAATGATGTAAATGTGCGTAGCGATACGAAGACCCTGGAATTGCTCAGCATCGAAAAGTTTTGTGGTATCAACCTGGAGAGTGTTAAGACCCCGGGTTGAGAGGATCTCGGAATCCGGAGTTCCCAAAGCACTGGACGCTAACGACAAACCCTGCTCCACAAAATAGTTCTCAAGATCACGGGCAAGAATAGCGCCCTGCAACGCTTTGAAGGGATTCTTCCCTTGTTCACCAATGAGAGGATTGGCCTCCATCGACTTGATCAATCGTCTTTCTAGCGTTGAAGAATCGCCGTGATATTGGATAGCGTCAAAGGAAGAGAATGTCTGCGCTAAACTGGCGGAAGCTTCGGGGCCAAGTGCAGTCAGAGCGAAGTTATCGAACTGAGTGCGCAGCAGCGCATTGTAGTGAACAAATAGGACATCATCCCAGGAAGTACACACCTTCTCCACTGAAGAGATATCACCGGATAAGATACCGTACACCGCCCGCTCGTAATCATCAATGCCACCATGTCTAGCATTGGCATAGCACATTCGACGCCACAAGGCAATGGAAGCAGGACCCTGAGTAGGCTTGTCGGTATCGATGCTTGGTAACGGCAGTGCTGATATAGTGACTGTTCTCCAAAATTCTGTCCGCTCACTACACCATTCTCTAATCATATCCATCGAGCTCCCTCGTCTCAGCAACTCGTAGCATCCTCTCCAGATAGCACGCTCAAAGTATTCATCTTGTGGTTGAAGTTTGCGGCCTTGGCGAGTCAGGCAGTCGGGGTCAAGTTGTGTCCCCAGAGTCGACCCATTAGATGTGCGCAAAGATTGTATAACAGAGCTACTGTTCGGGTCAAGAGGACCACTGGCATTCAACATGGTCTTGTGATGCTTGATAGCCGTACGAGTATGGATCCAACCATGGACAACCAGATCGCCGCGGTCCGCACGCTGTTGCAGGTCATGGACAAGTTCACTGATGTCGAGGCCGGAGGAAGCATTACTTTGCAGCCACTGAAGGACAGCTCGACGCTCGGTGGCAACAGGGTCGTTGGCGAGGAACTCGTCCCAGGCACTTTGCTTGGCCGAAGTGCTTTGGCGGAAGGACTTAGACTTGGAAGTCTTAGGGTTCGAATCGGGGTATCGTAAGGGAAGTAGACGGCGCAGAAGGTCCCATGTTTGAGCTTCAGCGTCCCATTTATTCGGGTCGTTGACGCAGTCTTCCTCTTGCTTGATCACAACATTATCAATATCCATGCCAGAGGATCTGAGAAGTTTGTTATTTGTCCGCGTTAATGAGCACTGCAAAGCGTAACTGTAGTAGGTATCGACAAGCTGGAGGATATGGGTACGCTTTTCGGATGGTGAGGCCTGAGAATGCTGAAAGTCGAGACACTCATCGAGTTTGTTGGCAAAGAACTCGACTTCGGGGCCAGCCTCTATGGAGGAAAAGGACGGCGAGACCTCCATCATGGCGGCTGGTGACGGGCAAAAGTCGAATGTGAATTATCAAAATGAATGTTGAGAGCTGTCTGTCAAGATCGTGAGACCTAGCAGCTCGACAACCGACTGGTGAGATCTAGAAGTTCTGGTAGTCGACAATGGCGTAATTGAAACTTGGTAGCTTATGACAATTTACAGTCGCTTTGCCAGCTGCCGGGTGGGTGCGCTAGAAAAAAAATAAAAAAATAAACCATTTAACACACGACGCGTGTAAACATTCCGACAATAAAATGCAATTTTTTGTCTCAAAGAACGACTGGGGGGGAGGGGAGATCCTCAATGACGAAGTTGAAAACAGTGTTCAACAATCAGGCACCGTAGAACCCAAAGATCCCCCAAAAAAAAATAAAGAACAAACTTCAGCCTCGTCGCAAGGATCAATCGTCAACAAGCAAAGAAAATCTACACTATGAACCTTCAACGCGCCAAAACCTCACAAAAATCCCTCCAAAATGTCTTCCCATAAAAACAGCTTTGCAACGACGTCCAATTTCTAAAGGGCCCTGAGCTCTCTTAGCTTGACTCAAAAGGTAATGTGTGTCACTTGACCAGTCACGTGGTTTCCAGTCGCGTTTCTTAGTCCCCGCCGAAGCGGAGAATTTTCTGCAAACAGGGCCTTTAAAAAAAATAAAGCATGGGAGCGGGTTTTGGAGATTTTCTTTTCTTCTTTTTTTCTTCATGTCATTCGGCGTTGGTATTAGAGTCTCGGAACAGGTATTTCAATGCTTGTTCAGGTCCTTGCGGCCTCTCAGCGTGCTCAACCATGGCCAAGAAGAATCAGCGCTCCCCTAAAATTGGTGTGTAAGCTTTCAACTACTGCCAGCTAAGGATCGAGGGTGGCACATTTCTTCACTTTGCATGGTGTTTTGATGAGGTTCTGTAGAGGGAGTTCGCGCGCGTATGCCATTGTCCGCATTGTGAAACTTGTCTTTTATCATCGACTGTATACTTGTTGGAGGCTTATTGGTATCTAGACATGTCTCATTTCGTCTTCCTGTTTGCTTCCATGGTCTCCATTTGACGTCTCAAGATATCGGGCTTTGGACAACTAAGTGATGAGGTATGATCTCCTTGCTTCTGGTAGAACGCTGCGCAGCATTCATATAAAGCAAAGATGGCCAGTGTGCATTTGGCTTCGTTGTAATTATTCTTGGTCATGCAGTCTGGTGTCTAGTTGTTAGTCTTAGACTGACCGTGAACACAAATTCTTGAGTACTCACCTTGAATCGCACACTAAAATAGTCAGTACAAACGCATATGCTTCTGAATATAATAAAGTTTTCTTACAGCTTGTGGTTTACATGGCTGCTCGGCCGCAAGTCCTTGCTGAATAGTTACCTATCGAGAGACCAGTCATGTTAGTTGGCTGACTGGCTGGCATTGTACGGAAATGTACCACGGTCACACGAGATTACATACCATGACGTAAATTTTGGATGAAATCTGGCTTTGTAATGTTTCAAGATATGTAGATTGTTCACAGTTAATTCAACATCACCGTATGGTAGTTCGCATCTTAGTCAGCACCGGGATTCTAAACTACAGTATATTGACGACATTCAGACTCTACCAGGACACAGCATAGAATTGAATCAAGATGAATGGATGACGAAATTGTCAATTACACAGTCACTTCTTCCAAACACTTCCAAAATATGTGGATATAGAGATACAACTTAGGTCAAAACTTTATAAACCGTTGCTACTGTTTCTGAACATTATATAGATGATGTAATTATTATTAGGGTTATAATTCACACAAAACCCCCATAAATGAACCTTCAGCCTAACATTAGCGACCTGCCTTTTCTCACCTTCCCTCTGCTAAGAATCACCCTTCCCACCTGCATCGCAACTTGTCGCGTTAAGCCAAATCTTGTCCAATCATCACAATTACAATTGAAGATTACTCCACCAGTTGATCCCGTGAGTCCCCTCGCCTTCCTTTTTTCTTTCGTCCGATGCCCAGCCAGAATGCTCCCTCGCCTTCCCTTCCCACCCCACCTCAACACTACCCTTCAAACCAACCAACCAACCAACCCTCCAATAGCCAATTCATCATTCATCGCATGACCAATCGTCCTTTTACCATCATTGCGCATCATCAACGATTACCGTTCTCCAAAGCTGAACTCAACTCTTCCCCAAAACTCGCCATCTCACCTCACAACTTTGAACTAACAACTTCTCTCCCAACCGCCAGCCAAAGCCAGCCGAGAACTTACCCTAGCTTATCACATTACCTTATCTTACGACACGACAACCATAACGAACTAGATATAACTGCCCATAACCAACCATGGCCGAAGATCAAGCCCCCGTCGAACACCTTAATATCAAGGTCACTGACAACAGCAATGAAGTCTTCTTCAAAATCAAGCGCAGCACCAAGCTCGAAAAGCTCATGAATGCCTTTTGCGAACGCCAAGGCAAGGATACCAAGACTGTCCGTTTCCTCTTTGAGGGTAACCGTGTTCAGGCTACCGATACTCCCGATACTGTAAGTAGTCATTTGATGGTCTTTTTCTTTTTTGCCCTCCCTCCTTGTCAAGCTGCCTGAGCAGATAGACGGACACACAGACGGAAGGAAAAAAGAGAAGAAGAATGCAAAGAAACTATGACTAACATTATTACAGCTTGAGATGCAGGATGGCGATACACTGGAGGTGCACCAGGAGCAGGTTGGCGGTGCTTTGATTCAATAATACTATATTACCTATCGACGATATACCCGGCTACCTTAGATGAAAACAGTTATGACTTTACGATTGGATATTCAGTGATAATGTTACGTAGACACGATGTTGCGTTCAGTACATATGGTAACGATAAACATCTGGGTGTTTGATACTAGTAACAAGACATTATGGGCTTATAATCTATACAGAGAGGTCAGAAGGAGGACGTGTGCGTGACAGTATAAATTTAGTTCACCGCTACCCTCTATGTTTGTAGGAGACGCCGTGAATTCACCAGCCATGCCAAGATCACACCCAAATAAAGAGAATCAATATTCAAAGAAATACACAACAATGTATTGATCGAAAAAACTCTAACAGTAAACTCAATAATCAAAATTTGTTTATAAGAAACTCTATATTCAAACAACCCAAAACAGAAAAACAAATCCAGTTTGTCCTAATAACAGCAAAATCCAAACATATCGTCGTAAACTTCCGAGTAGATGAACTCAGACAAAGCAGTGCAAAATTAGAGGAGGAAACCATCAACCCCAGACCACGAGAAGCACCCGAACCAACCAACATAATAGGAGAGGGAGACAACAAAATGAAGAGAACGTAAACACAAAAACTAAAAACAACGTAATGGCCCGGCCATCGATAGTGAAAACTATGACACCAGCATCACAGGAATGAGGATGAAGCCACCAGGACGAATCCAAAGTGGAACAACCAAGTCTATAGCAAAAAAGCAAAAGTCGTAAACAAGTGAGAGAGCATGGCCAATATACAGACCATACAACCAAAGTGTCGAACAAAAGAGCAAAACAAGAAAGGGAAACAAACGGAGTGTAGTCAAGATGGTGAAGGTTGGCTAGTTGATGGTGTCCTCATCTAGGGTGTCAACAATGTCGAGGCAAAGAGTAAGATGTGGGTAGAGGTAAAAAATCTCTCTGGAAAGAAATCAAGAAAACGCCGCCGATGCAATGATAAGGATGATGTAGAGCAAAAATGCAAAACAAGAACGAAGGCTTAACGTCGTAGCCAACTCGACGTATTGTCCAACCTGGACAAGGCGACAAGTTGCTGTTATTAAGCAGCGACAACGATGGCGAGACTTACGGCTAGTCCATATTGTCTATACTGCTGAAATCAAAAAGGACCCACTGAGGCCGACATGTCCAAAGATATAACTGTCGCACAAGTGACTCTGATGGTAACCATTCAAGGAGATCACATCTTCAGTTCACGCATACGGCACTTGGTGCAGAGCACAACAGTCCCGCCATTACGTTCCACAGGGAAGATCTGACCATCGTCAAAAGATTTATCACACGTCGCGCACTTAAAGCACGCATCATGCCATTCACCTCCCAAGGCCTGAATGTACTGGCCGATAACCGCCGTCCTACACTTCTTACACTTCGGCGCCCGACGCTCGGTGCGCTTGGTCTGGCACTTGATGCACCAGGCATAACCATCCTTCTCGATGTGAGTTTGACCCTTCTCAAAGGGATCACCACACTCAGCGCAGAAGAAATGGCCGTAGTGCCAGTGATGGCCAAGAGCGACAATGTGCTCACCGTGAATGGGCGTCTTGCAGTGCTTGCAACGAGGCGCAAAGTGCTCATGCCAGTCAAGGTGGCAGTAGAAACGCAGACGTTCATCGCCATCATCAACAGCAGTCTTACCAGGCTCATCCGGAACGCGAACGCCCGAGTTCCTCAAACGGATACGCTCGAGACGTTCAGCGCGCGCCTCTTCCGGCTCAGGAGAAATCTCCATAGCCTCAAGGTTAGTGTTGCAAGTGTAACAGTTGAAGCATCCAGGATGGAACTTCTCGCGCGATCCACCAAGCTGGATGAAGCGGCCTTCAATGGGAAGGCTGCATTCGTGGCAAACCGTCATCCCGCTACGACGAATACTATCCCGGGCGGGGGTCCACGGCTGTTGACGCAGCCGAGGCAAAGAACGACTGCCTCCAGGTCCAGAAGGAGTAGGTAGAGGACGAACTCCATTCACAGGCGTCACATCGACCGCGGATGACTTATCGTTAAACGATGGAGCTGAGACGGAAATCGCAGGACCACCACTCCTGGAATCGTCATCACCCGGAAGATTGATGGAAGGCACATTGATGCTGGGCACATTAATGCTCGGAACATCAGGGACTGAGATGGTCGGGATCGGAGGCATAGCTCTCTCCGAAGGAGAGTTGTCCTCTGATGACACATTGATAGCGGGAACAGAAACCGAGATGGCGGGAGCATTCACACGGGATGCAGACGGCAAAGGGTCTGACGACACCGAGACAGAAGACGGCGCCACCGGGGCAGGTGATCCGCGCGAGGTTTGAGATCCTGATACAGGTCCTTGGGAAGATGAGGGAATGGAGGAAGTCCGAAATTGTCCAGATACAGTTCCACCGCCGTTTCGGTAGAGGCTCCCGACGCCGGCTCCAGATACACCAGATGCGTCCGCAGAGATGACACCGGATGTCTGAGAGACGACATGCGAGGTAGAAGTCGGCGCAGTCCGGTCGTGGCCTAGTCGCTTATCAGTCGATTCGTCAGGTGGCGTCCAGGAGGCGTCGAAGCTTACAATGGGGCGGCCAGGGTTGTTGCTAACGGCTGACGGTGTGGGGATTTTCCGGTCCTTGCTAAGGCGGACACGGGTGGCTTCGCGGAGGTCGTCTGGGCGAATCTCGATACCGTTTTTGCGAAGAACGTTGATGTCCTTGGCGGGCGGCGGAGTGGAACTGTCGGACCGAGTGTAATTGGGATTCCTAGATTGGGCGGGAGGATTGCGGTAGATTTCTACCCGCTCAAGCGGTTCATTCTCACTACGCTCATAGGGTTTAATGGGAGTGGGCAAGGCACGAGAGTTTGAGGTGGAGGCAGCTGGTCTGGGACCAGAAATGCGAGAAGTAGTGTGAGTGGAAGGTACAGGTACAGGAGTAGATTTGGCAGGAGTAGACTTGCGAGACTCAGGCTCCTCCCAGATCTGCTCACCAGAGAAAGGCCGATCTATCTCACCACTGATGTTGCGCTTCATGCTGCTCCGGCGACGAGGTGTCGGGGCATACTTGCCCGAGTTAAGGCCAGAGTAGGACTTCCCCGACGATACCGAGGAGAGAGCAGCAGAATGTGCACTATCAGTGGGAGAAGTGGCAAGCTCGTCGACAACTGCGACACTGTTACTGGCGTTACCAGTAGAGTCACTTGAGCGGCGACTCCGACGGGAGCAGTGGAAGTCGCTGTCAACAGAGTTGTTGGAGCAAGAGCGCACTCTGTCGCGAGCAAGACCAGTAGGCACAATGTCATCGCCGTACAGACCAGCGGCAGCAGCCCTCGCATGCTTGTAGCTGTCCCGGCGCATGTGCGGGCGGTAAGCATACGGGGCATTGGGGTTGGGCGTCTTGACGCCGTTCTGGTGCTGCCAGACAAGCTCAGAAGCTTCATTCAGCGCAGCGTTGTACAGGCGCTCCTCATCCGCATCCTTAGGAGGGACAGAGGCGGCGAGCGAGGCGCCCTTTTTAACAGCTGGTGGGGGGGAAATCGACTTGCGGCCAGCACGCTTCAGGTCAAGCGCTTCCATGGCCTGGCGAATAGAATGCGCTTCTTCTTTCTCCATCCACCGTTGTCCGCGCTCAATGTATGTTGTGCTGGGAACGACTTCTGAGAGCTTTGGGGGGGATGTAGGCTTGGATGGGTAATAATCACGACCTTTACTGGTGGTGCTGTAACGCGAGCGCATACTACCATTGATGGTAGAGGCGTCGGTTGCGCCTTGGCGAGACTGGGTATATGAGGATGCATAATCGGGGACAGTAGTAGTGGCAGAGGCAGTGGTAGAGGTAATAGCAGTGGTCGTAGTGGAACCCATTGACACTCGGTTCCGAGATCGACGAGAATCGGAAGGCAGTTCACGTGCGCCGGCCGGCCGGGACTGACGGCTGTTTCGCAGATCGGCAAGGTAGGCAGCTACACATAAAGTTGCAGTTAGATACAAGTTCATTATTCACATACATTGTGATTTGCAAGTTTTTAGATGGCTAGCATTATTATATCCTCTCGTTGTGATTGTTATGCTTTTTACGGGCGCAAGGTTTGGTTCGATTTAGTTTTTGTCATCACTCCGCGCGCGCTCGATCTACTTGGGAGCATCGGGACCCGTTGCAATTGGCTGGCAGTGCCATCATGTAACTTATCATGACGGATGGCGAAGCGGGTTTGCGGAAAGCGAGAAAGAACAACAAGAACAAAACGTATCAATGCAAGTAAACAAAGTGAAGGGCGCGCATACCGAACTGGTCGTCCTTCATGTATGTTGGTGACGGCGGCGTCACCTTACGGCGATGCTGACTCCCGCTCTTGAACATCGCGAACACTGGGTATCGTAGTCGTCTATTTGGTTCACTAGATGTTTCGGTGGAAGAGTTTTAAGGTAGGAAAAAAATAGTAACACGATAACGTCAGCGGTCGCTTGCAAGCCGGTGGGAGGATAGTGAGAGTATATATGGCGGTCCCAGTGCTTTGGATCAAAGTTTTTTTGTGTGATCGGTGAAGGATCGCTAGGGAAGGAAACGAAATTAAAAGCAACAGAACAAAAGCTCGAGCTTTCTGCGTGTTTTTTTTTTTCTTTTTTTCTTAATTTGTGTCTCGTGTGATCAACTTAGCGGAAAGAGAAGCTGGTATGTTAGGTCTGTCCGACGAAATAATTTAAGCCAAAAAAGAGAAACAAAATAGAAAACGTAATCTTGTGATTGTTCCACAAGAGCGGACACCGGATAAATGCTGAGTAACTGGAAACCCAAAATCTTCCAAGATCTTGTTAAAGTAGTTATTGCCAGAAATGACAAGAAGAAAAGCGGAATTAAATCGGAGAATCTTCAGAAGACACAAGATGACGTTGGAAGGCCCTGAAGCGGCGCCTATTCTCCTATAAATAATTGCTTATAATATAATGGCTCTAGGGGGGAAAGGCATGCCTGTGTTATTGTTATTGTTGTTGTTGTTGTTGTTGTTGTTCATTACAGAAGCCTTTAGCAGGGTGTGTTTTGGTGTCATTTCAGGGCCCATATCCCCCTGAATGAGAGAGCTTTATCTGGATTAGTTCGGCTAGTCAGGTCCCCAGCCATAGCTCCGTCCTCCGTAAACTTTACTTTTTTCCGCAAGCAACAAACACAATAGACTGCCGCATGCCATATGTCAAATCAGCGAGAAGCGTATTATTGATAGATTGACTGTTTCTAGTATAGCTTGACTTATACCATAACAATAAACGGACAATAAACGGACAATAAACGAACAATAAACAGTGGGCTTCCTAGTCTGCACTTCCAAGAGATATACTACGAAGGGATGGGTGTGGACCGGATATGGAAGCATTATCAGAACAGGCTGCAAACAGACCGAGAGAAAGACATGCCAACATGAACTTATCAGCATCAACGTCTTCTTCTCCCTTTGCTTATACGTATTTAGAAAAAGTCATGAATGCATACCGGATCATCTGTGAGCAAGCCAAGCCAGGGTCTTAGAATGAGTGAGGTTGTAGTTTCCGTGGCAACGAGCTGTAAGGTCGAGGTCACTAGAATTCTTCTTGCTAGCTATCTGCAATTGCATCTGTGCATCTGTGCCGTATATGATATGTCCTAAGATGCAGCAGAAAGATATCAAACGGCTGGTGAATGTGGAGACAGTGCAGTTGATAGATCAAAAGAGATAAATGCCCAATATGATTTACCGTGTATCGTTCGACTTTTGTGTGAATCCTGTGTTGAATGTTTTGTTTTGATGGTATGAGACGGCTGCATGCACTTACGCCTATCCCGGTCCGTGCAAGCAAGCAAGCACTTGAGTATAAAATGTGAAATTCATCATATCTCAATGTTTGTTTTAATCAATTAGCAATCTGATTATTACCAACACACTGATCACTTGGTCTTGAGTTGCAACTCCTCAACTCCCGGACCACCCTCCACGAGATCTCACTGCCGCACCAAACGAATTACCCGATTCGAAAGACAATGTCCAAACCCAACACTTTTGATTTTTGCAACCTTTCCCGTCAACGCTTATCATTCAAAGTTTGACCTTTGAACCACAAGGTGGCGAAGCTCTCAAGAGCTTGTTGGACTGGGCAGGCTTGTTCTCAGGCGAACCAGTCGATCTTCACGAAGATGCTATGGGTGCAAGTGCAAGGTCATCCGCAAAACCACAAGCTATCCCCTCACCAAACTGAAACATGATCAACGCATGTTCTATCATCCCATGGGTCCTGGCTTGCAACATTGGATCTTGTGATTCGTGAGATTTCTGGCTATAAACGTCACCGGATAGATCCTCCATGCAAGCACTAATAGATTACCAGACCAAAGAAGATATTACTCGCAGAAAAAGAGGTTGCTTTGTCATTCATTTTGTGAACCAGATCATTCTAAGAGAATCACTCATTTTTAGTAAAGACAGATTTGAGCTCGAATTTGTAGCAGTGTAGTGTTAGGGTTGTGACAATGACAAAAGCCTATTACTCCTACCCCCAACCCTGTTCTCACCGACTAGGAATCTTGCCATGTGCTTCCCGATATCCTCGGAATCCCACTTACCGCCATTGTGCTCTTTTAATAATATGTACCACATCAACACATCCATTTGTGCCCCGGTACTTCCACCATATAAATAATTTGTTATAGCCAGCTCCGTGCACATGCATTCCACATCCACATACATAATCCATAGAATCATAGTACGAATCCATATGGTCCCAGAAACCACTAGAAAGTCCTTAAGAATCAGAGGACCATGCGAGTTACCCGTCCTTTACGCCCATATTGGGTTGTTTTTATTTTGATTGCATGTTGCATGCTGCATTACAATATTGAATACAGATGCATCATCCCATCCAAACTTTTCATGTAAACTCACTTACACAACACAACACCAGGTCCGAGTAAGTTAATGCCCACACTATGTGGCGCCCGTGATATCACATTTATGCATTCATACATTATTGTGGATTCCGCATAACAACTCAAATAAACGAACAGCAAATTTATAAATTAGATAAATACTCCAATTTTTAACACTGACAGTGATTCAACCCAGACCCTGTCCACGCGGGCTTTCATTTAGCAGGGCACATGGACCTGGGTAAGAGATGGATCTTCCGGACCACAGGGAAGCTGAACCAAAATCTAAATAATCAACAGGGACTTCCATCTATCACAAACTGAGACTTAATGAGATCACCGCTTAGGTAAACAACCAGTGGGCAAATATTTTGAGATGTAGTTATATCCCATTGACGAGGGGTCCAAATATATATTTCCCCAAGCGAGCGAACAGTTCAAGTCAACTCCCGAAACATAGTGAGGATGCTCTCATCATAGAGTCACCGGGATTGTCTGGGATTATGGTCAACCTAGAACAAAAGACTCTAGATATCATTGTGATTTAGTGACAATGTTGAATTATATGCAAACATCAGGTAAGACATGTCTTGTGTGTGACATAACACGACATGATCGTAAGCCTTTTTTTTTACTCATTTCTGATGAGTATTTATATGAACGCGAGGTGTAAAATGACCAAAGAAATCTGACTCTGTTCATCTCCCTTTTCATTGAACACACTTACCCCTAGTATCCAGAAATCCCCTCCACTTCATGTGCCGGTCAAGAACGATGACTTCTGCCCCCCTCTGAGATTTCGGGTTCCGCACTTCCTGGTTTGTTGACGTTGTCGACTTTCCACTGAATTCCCTCACCTTCTGCCTCTTTTCACTCTGTCAACGGGGTTCATCTGAATTCTTACATAGTAAATAAACCCTATACTGTGCATACTTGGAGCGCTCTGGTCTATATTCAAGCTAAATATATGGGCGTTGTGATGTTCGTTTATGACACAAGACCTATATCGTCAGTTTGTAAGAACAAGCAAGGCCTTGCTTTGTTATTGTGAGCTGCTTGGTCAATTCTCATCGTCTCCTTTGACATGCTGCAAATCCGTTATGCGCGTGAGTGACTTTCGCGTGTTCTCTTGTCTTTGTTGATATTACGTGGTGCTGTGCGATATGGGTAGTAGTTGACGGATTGATGACATAGACTGATGTTCCTGAGCAAATGGATATAAATATGAGTGCTAATATTACATTGTAAATTTTCTTTCTGTATCCATTTTCTTTTCACAGAAAAGGGCTGTCCTCTTGTAGTGAAGCATCCTGACATAATCATACAGCATTCCACCTATCGTAATTCACACGAAAATGACCCCTTCTAGAAGTCTGTCCCATGATCTTCTATTTCCTTTCTCCTGCGTCTGGTGAAGCTTGGGGTACCAAAAATATAAACTGCTACCGTTCATGTTCCCCAGAATCCCCTTTCCGTACCAAAAGCAAACTCCCAGTAGCGAGTTTGGCTACATTGGTCAAGGTCTGTTATAAACAGTCTCCCGATGTACAATCCAAGATCAACGATCTCAAAACAGGAAAGAAAACTTAGAGCTGTCAGCTCATGAGTTCATGGGTCTTCACTTCCCCGGTTGAGTACTAGCCTGGACATTGCTAGGGCTGCTTGCTGTTGGAGTATCTGGGGGTTGATTGGGGGTTGTTGAAAGTGTCGCAGGCGGCTTTCTAAAACCCAGGTTCTTGAACTCGTCACGAGCCATGAGGTTACTAATAAGGGTTAACAGACGAACTTAGGGTTATTATCCGATTATATCATAGCAATATTATAGGGACATCGGGATATAAATGCTTCTGGACTGACACAGAACTCCGTCGCTAAATTCTGATGCAGAGCGGGATGATATTTTCATTTGGAGCCAATCATCAGGGGAAGGAATTGAGGTTGCTTGGTACAATGTTTGGTCTGGGTTAGCATTCAGCGATACTTACTTATCCATGCGACACTCGAGGTAGCCTTTCGCAAGTTGACGGCAGTTCTCATCGTTCATGCCTCTGGCGCTCTTGAGGCAGGTCAAATATTCTTTCATAATGGATGTGCACTCGCCTGTATTGCAGTTAGTTATTTGATCATAATCTTGATGTTTATTCAAGCTACCATGGCAGGTGGATGTGAGATGCTAGGTTATAGAGGAACTTGAGGACAGCTATCTGTGTAGATGTCATTGTAATATCATGGATCTCTTGGATATATAACGAGACCGCACCTTTTATATTTACCACACAGCGAAATTCTCTTGCTGAAAATAAATAGGGGACTTGTTTCTAGGATACCTGTGTTCATACTTGTGGCTTCGTGATATTGACAAAGGAAACATAAATATGTTCAAGATGAACTTACCAAAGTGATCAAGTGGAAAACTACCTCTCTGTGGACTAGTAAAAATGATTATTTAAGACATCAGAACTCCGCGATAGCAACAATAATAACTCGTGGGTTAAGTGAACATACGGAGTAGGTTTGGTGAGCATCTTGCCACCACCGGGACTGCCAAAGCTACTCATGATGAAAAATGTGATGTGTCAAGTGTCGAAGCGTATAGACTGTGGATAGATTTAACAAAAAGTCAACAACAAAAATAATACCACGTAACACCCAATGATGACAATTATGTAAAATTGATAAGTTCAACATCAAGATTGAATGTCGTTCATATGTTTCGGGAACTTTGCATGACGTAAAATTCCCATCCTAGTAAATCGACGTTCTAGTGCCAGGTTAAGAATGACCAATAGCAAGTAATGTGGCACAGACTATGTTAGCGTCATAACGCCACAATTACTTCCTCAGGATCTCGGAAGTGTGGGTCCTTATCGGCTACTGTAAAGCCTTATTCTTGTCCTATAAACCCGGCCACGAGTCTTACGATTTGGACTAAAACTTGATCGGTCTCATGAATATGTTCTCTAATAAATTCATCATGCTATTATCATCAACATAGTGATATTGTTTCCAAGAAATCCATCATATTCGAGAATCACTTGCAGTGTGCTATAGTCAGTCAACAACATTGACCAATAAGTGAATTCGGATATATTTAACTTCGTTAGATCAGGATCCAAACTAATCGATGCCCAATCCCAAGAAATAATAACATAACCTAATTGTTGATGGTCTATATTTGTTATTTTGGATTGAATCAACACTTAGAAACCGTAGGGTTTTAGATTCTCAGGGTCTACAGTACTTATATTTGTTATCTCTGACCAGCGTTGGCATTGCTCTCAATAGTCGAAGTAAGGAAGAAGCTTTACACATTAACGTTCTGGGTCTAATGTGATTCTATTCATTGCTACCAGCTCCTAAAACAAGAATGTTCGAGTTTTTGATTGGGTTTGTCTGTCTTGTTCCAAAGAAACTAGCCGCATGAACACTGAGGCTGAAATTATATCCAGAAAACTCAATTTTTTCGCCTGCCCCCTCCCCCTCCTACCGCTTCCTCTGCAAGCGAGGGTTCTCAAGTGGGGGACTGTTTAAGGCCTCAACTGGTCTTTGCATTACTCGTACGCCACAGGGCAGAAATTTCAACCCAAAGCTGTATCCATTTGAGTTCTTCTGCAGAAAACTTGCGTCAAAGAATTCAGTTGCGTAGTATTGATGTAGTAGACAAGACGTTCAACAGCGAGAAAAAGGCGGTGTTTTTTTTCTGCCCACAGGGTGTAATCCCAACTGATTCATTCGATAGCTTAATCGGGCTTGCATCACCCACTGTAGATGGGTGCATAGAGCACTGAAGAATCCCTCAGAAGCCCAAGTCCAACCCACCTGCCCCCAGTTTAAGTCTATCTCGCGGCGGATTATCAAGTAATTGCTGCAGAGGTGGATTCCACCCGCTGCTGAGATCGTGCTACCGGCTGCATACAATTTTTCCTGGTGCTACTGGATCCTCCACTGACCGACGTTAAGACTTTGCGTTGCTTGTCCGTCCACTTATTTTCTTTTGTTCTCGCTTTATCCAATTAACCAGCGACTTTGGCTTCACTTCATTTTCCTTATTCGTCTGGATACTATATAGCCATTGGCTGCCAGTCGCACCCCTCATATTGGGCAGGATATCTTCAAAACCCGCCCATTTCTCGAACCCTTCTCCAGATAAACTCCTTGAGACTGACCTTGCTTCTAAAAAAAAAGAAGTCTCTCCAGAACAAACCTAAGCTTCCCGTGAGAGCTAAACCCTCGAGTTACCCTCGGAAGCTTCCTTCACCGCATATACTACCCGGCCTGGACTTTCTTTAGCCTTGTGCTCCCGTCCTGTTTCCCGGATCCTGACTCAAGTACCTCTAATCCCCCACTTGATTGCTACGATCTCCGTCATATTCCATCATGGCTGCCCTCGGAGAAGATCTTCTGGGTACCGTCAACAAGCTGCAGGATTTGGTGTTTAACACTATTGGCAGTGACTCTCTGGATCTGCCCCAGATTGTGCGTGCCCAACCCGTATTGAACGAACTATCACGAGACTTGGCTTTCACTCAGGAGTAGAGCCTTGTTTCGCAAATTTAGACACTGGCTTATCTAATGTCGCCATTGGCCTGTTGACGGCTTGGATCACATGTGTTAACAATGCTTTTCCATCTAGGTTGTCGTCGGTTCCCAATCGGCCGGTAAATCTTCCGTTCTCGAAAACATCGTCGGCCGTGACTTCCTTCCCCGTGGCTCTGGCATTGTCACTCGTCGTCCTCTGATTCTCCAGCTCATTAATGTTCCCGACGAGGAGGGTGAGGAGAAGCCCGACCCCTACCGGTCACCTTCCGCTGCCCGTCGTTCTGAATGGGCCGAGTTCCATCATATTCCCAACCGCCGCTTCAACGACTTTGGCGATGTAAAGCGCGAGATTGAGAATGAGACCTCCAGAGTAGCGGGTAACAACAAGGGCATCAACCGTCAACCCATCAACCTCAAAATCTACTCCCCACATGTCCTCAACCTGACTTTGGTTGATTTGCCAGGTCTGACCAAGGTAGGTCACAAAACCTTTCTTGCATCTTCTTGCATCTGTAATTACCCCGCCATCAGCAAGCCACTGCTGCTGCTGTGAAAATTTCACCCACAGATTATGCTTCATTTCTCCCCTGCAGATGCACGCAAGACACATGTCAAGGCCAGACCCCATGTTAACCCCCGGTTCTTAATTTGCAGGTTCCCATTGGTGATCAGCCCACCGATATCGAAAAGCAGACTCGCAACCTCATTTCTGAGTACATTGCCAAGCCCAATAGTATTGTTCTCGCCGTCTCCCCCGCCAATGTCGATATCGTCAACTCCGAAGCCTTGAAGCTCGCTCGCCATGTCGATCCTCTCGGCCGCCGGACCATCGGTGTCCTTACCAAGGTCGATCTGATGGATCACGGCACCAACGCCCTCGACATCCTTTCCGGCCGTGTCTATCCTTTGAAGCTGGGGTTTATTGGTGTCGTTAACCGTTCCCAGCAAGATATCCAGGGTAATAAGCCTATGGAAGATGCCTTGAAGGCGGAGATGGATTTTTTCAAACACCACCCTGCTTACCGCAACATCGCTTCCCGTTGCGGTACTCATTTCCTGGCCAAAACTCTCAACACTACCCTTATGGCCCACATTCGTGACCGCCTTCCTGACATCAAGGCCCGCCTGAACACTCTAATGGGCCAGACCCAACAGGAGCTTGCTAGTTATGGCGACATGCACTTCAGCGGAAAAGAGCACCGTGGTTCTCTGATCTTGACCCAAATGACTCGCTTTGCCACCTCTTTCATCTCCTCAATTGACGGTACCTCAACTGAGATTTCGACTAAGGAACTTTGTGGTGGTGCTCGCATCTACTACATCTTTAACTCAGTATTCGGTAGCTCGTTGGAATCTATCGACCCCACTTCTAATCTCACCGCCATGGACATCCGGACTGCTATTCGCAACTCGACGGGCCCTCGCCCCAGTCTATTTGTTCCTGAAATGGCTTTTGACCTGTTGGTCAAACCACAGATTAAGTTGCTGGAGGCTCCTAGTCAGCGTTGCGTCGAGTTGGTTTATGAGGAACTTATCAAGATCTGCCACACTTGCGGCTCCACTGAGCTTTCTCGCTACCCTCGTCTTCAGGCCAAGCTTATCGAGGTTGTCTCTGACTTGCTCCGTGAACGCTTAGGTCCTGCTTCCCAATATGTCGAGTCTCTGATCTCAATCCAGCGTGCCTACATCAACACTAACCACCCCAACTTCCTGGGTGCTTCGGCGGCCATGAGCAGCGTCGTAAGCAGCAAGCAGGAGCGCGAGCGCAAGCGTCTTATCCAGGAGGAGCGTGAGCGCCGTGAGCGCATGCGTATGAAGGAGCTTGCCAACGGCTCTGAGGCTGGTACCAATGAAGATGACGATGTCCCTGGATCTCTTCCCGACAAGCGCCCTAAGAACAGCGGTCTGAACTCTATGAATGGTCAAGCTAACAGCCGTAATATGTCTATCAACACCCAATCTGGTAGCAAGCAGGGGGACTCTTTCCTCAACTACTTCTTTGGCAAAGATGGCCCCGGTGGTATTCCTAATTCAAACGGCCCTCGTGATCTTCCCATGAGAGGACTGAATAGCCCCACCGCCGTTCCTCGACACATGAGCCACAACTCGGAACCCAGCGGTGGCATCGTAAGTCAGAGCATCCGTCGTCCCGACATGCTTTCTTCTCAAAACCGCGATGATGACTTCACGCGCCCCCCAGTGATCGACACTCCTTTCGTAAGTCAACTTTGGATTCATTGAAGCTTCAAGATTACTAACATCATCTTCAGGGTACTCCCGGTAACCCAAGCCAATCTGAGACTACGCTCACCGACCGCGAAGCTATGGAGACTGACCTCATCCGTGCTTTGATTTCCTCCTACTTCAACATTGTCCGCGAGTCTATCGCTGATCAGGTGCCCAAGGCCATCATGCATCTCTTGGTGAACCACTGCAAGGATGTTGTCCAGAACAGACTTGTCAGTGAGCTGTACAAGGAGGCTCTCTTCGAGGAACTTTTGTACGAAGATGATGGGGTCAAGAAGGAGCGTGAAAAGTGTGAGAAGCTGCTGTCGACTTACCGTGAAGCGGCTAAGATTATTGGTGAGGTGCTATAAGTGCTTTATTCTTGCCTATAAAACAAGCTTTGATATATGATCATCTCTGGGTGATCACTGAGGAATGACAGTCTCATACTCGCTCTCTGTGCATAACGATTGTGTACCGTTATACCAAAGACTGCTTGTATGAATACTCTCCAGTTTTCATGTTAGTCGTTGCGGTTTGTTGCCTTTTCTTGAGTTTATACGTGTCGCACGTTTTTGTTTTTTTGATGACATGTTCGCCATGCTAGTATTCTTGTTTCTTCTGAGTTGTACTGTTCATCTTGCTCACAAGTTTACCGTTTATTTCATCTTTCATGATCGATTACGACATCTAAATTCCTTGGTCTCTTCATCCTTACTAAGCTTCATTTTCATCTCTCCTCACCTGGCGCTTCTTGCCATGCTGGCGTCTTCACTGGTCGGCCTGTCTTATATCAATCTCATCCGCCTTCCCCGTTTATCCCCCGTCGGTGCCCAATGGGTCATATACCAAAAAGCCAAGGAACTATGGGCAACAATATATGGTTTTCTTTTTGTATCCACTCGCACTTGACTGATGATGCATCCATGACGTGTTAGCATCTGTCACGACCTTTCCGGCTCCCACCCAACTCACGACTGTTACAAATACCCCCCCCCCAACCCCCGTTGTTACTGTTGTTGCATTCCTTTATAGCTTTGTTCTTGTATAGAATGTTTCCCTTTCTTTTGGTGCTTGTGAGCTGTATATTTTTTTTTTGATTTTGGAGCAAAGCACTGTGTACATTACCTTCCTCCTTCGTTTGGCCCCCTATCGTGCTTTGCTATTGTTCTCGGTAACGCCGTGAGTTTGAATTGGAAAGTCGGATGGTGGCGTAGTGTGGACAGCGGTAGTGGATGATAGAGAAATAATTGATATATGATGTTTCTTACTAGTGTTTGGCCCATACAGTTGATGTAACTGAATATAATAGCAACATGGTATTCAGTGACAGATGTGAGTAGTTATCTATGTAATATTTTTGGGAGGTTTTCGACTCTTTAACAGATTATGACACCATTAAATTAAATCCAAGCCATCATCACTTTGACTCCAAGCCCTTCTTGAAAGCAGAAGAGAACTTACGCTCCTCAAACATCCTGAAACCCCCAAAACTATTACGCTCAACAATCAAGTACGAAAACTCAACCTTATCATCCTCCTCCCCCTCCTCGTTTTCTTCCTTGCCCTCTTCCTTACCCTTGCCCGACGCAACTACCTTTTCGAATCTCTGACGTACAAGACTCGGAACTTCATCCCTAGGTTTCTTGTCTTTCATGAGCCGTGCAGGAGGCCATTCCAAAGTTCCTGTCACTAGCGAACGCCAAAACAGGCAAGGCTTACTATCCAGGCAAATGGTTACTCTTTCCAAAAACCCTGTGCTTCAACAGTGTGCCAATATACTGCATCATTCGGTACTCAAAGTCCTAACTGGTCTCATGCTCGGCGAAACGGCGGGTGCGGGATTTGAAGGGACTTGGCAATGTTAGTTCACTTGTTGTGGCATTTTTGGGATGGAGGGTCCATGGCTAAGACGTAGTTGAGATCGGCTTGGTGATGTTTTATCCGGTGGCCGATGAGTCGGCGTAGAGTCAGCGAGGTGGGATGACCGCGGAAGTCGCAGTACTAGATGCGTCGGGTGACGATGGCGTCTAGAATCCTGCTTATCTCTGGGTGGTTGTCGATAACTCTGACAAGGACCAGAGCAGTGAGAATTTTTTTGGTCGCTCTGGCGTAGATAAGAGAGCCGAGTGCCAAGATTTCAAAAGTTTTGTAATCCTTGATGTCCTCCTTGTCATCGCGACGAAGCAACTTACAGGTGTATTGGAAGATTGAGATAGTCATGTCCTCAGTATGATCAACCAAAGGGTGATGAGGGCTTCCATCCAGACCGGCAACCCAGTAGCCGACAGGAAGAATATTATGTACTTCTCGAGCCCATTTAAAGAAAGTGCTGAGAGGAATGGTGAAACTTTCATCGGTCAATCGAGCATGGGCAAACGGCTGCTCGGTGAGTATGTGCTGGGTAAGCTCAACGGCATTGTTGATATCATATTTCTAGCAGCGGCAGCAAACAAAGAGGGCAGCCTCCAGCTTCTTTTTGACAAACGGATGCTCGTAGAGAATAGGCCAAAGAGCATGCAGGTCGAGGACCGAGAAACGCTCTGGTAAATCAAGATCGTCTAAATCAGTCCTGGGGCCGTAGACGTCGATTACAAATGATCCACGGAAAGGTCTCCAGAACACTCGTAATGAAAAGCCACTATAGACAAAAGGTAGTCGAGGATGTTCAGAATGAATCCATGTTTTTCTAGGAGAAACGAATCGACGTGAAGATGCTGTCTGAGGAAGGTCCTAAGATATTCTAAACATTGGGGTTTTTGGGTAATATATGGAACCCAGTACTACTTGCTAACCTCGTCATAGGTAGGCTTGTGATCAAGATCAAGATACATGGTACAACTTGGAGGACTAAGTAGCTAGAAGACTAAAAGAAACAAATGATATCATTTAAGACTTGTAGAGTTCAATGTACCTATCGATATCTGGGGAGTACAAGATACCACTGACCAAAAGAATGTCACTGGAGCGAACTAGAAAAGTAAATTCAAGGCCAGTAAATGATGAATCAATCTCTTCGAACAGAGTCCATTGGAATAGGAAGGCACGCACTTTTGAAACGCTCTTTCCTATCGAGTGGGAAAGTTCTGCAACTTCCTATTTTTATCAGAAATTTAGTACTGTATTCATACACTTTATAAATAATAACATTCTTTGCGCCGAGCCATATGCTCGAGTTTCTCTCCATCCTGCTGAGGTTTTCTTCTAACACACGAGACTGATGAGCGGCAACGAAATAAAATTTATCACAATCAGCAATGACTGAGGGATGACTAAAGAGAATAGAGTCTCCGATGATGAACATGAGTGTTGACTTGATATCTATTATGTACAGAAGTGACTATTCACTGTATGATTGATTATCTAGAATACTTTACATGATGTGTTGAGTCGATGGCAGATCGGGCATAAAAGTGGGGCAGTTTGTAGGTGGAACCTCAGACTCTATGGAAAAAAGCAGTTAAACATCCCAAAGGTTTGAGCCATCGCGAACCCGGAAGTAAAAAGAACTAGAAGTCCTAGGCGAGGATCTAATAAAAGGTGGTATCATCTAATGAAAGACATGATGGAAGCGGGTGTATGTGGAGAGGGGATAAAAATTTACAATTAACCCAAGAGTGGGTTGATGTAATGAAGGTTTTGAAAGTGCGAGCAAGACAAGGACTGATATAAGCTTGGATGCCGCTACTGTTTGGATAAAAGGCAAGTAATTATGTTGATGGACCACTAGAACCGGGTTGATCAGGAGAAGTGTTGGTGTTCTGCGTTGCTGAGGGCATATACATCCGTTGATCTTCGTGTTGTCCACTTCCGAACAGGGCCATACTAGGCTCGACCGAGAATGCAGCGTTTGATTGAGCGAACATATCGAATGCATCCTAAACAGACTAGTTAGTATAGATATGTTACAAAATGGACAGAAAATGAGTACATACCCAATTGATATCGGTCATGGCTATGCCGTGAGACTGGGCACTCATGGTATTCAACATTGAAGTGAATGGAGACTCGGCGTTCATACCGGCATACTGATTTTTCAGTTCCGCCTGGTTGAAGTTTGGATCATCAACCAAGAATCCAGCAGGAATTTCACTGGACTGTGGCGCATCAGGCATAGAGTATTGCTGATCTGGAAGAGGTGCAGCCATATTGGGCTGGAAGAAATTATCGGGCAGACCAGTTCCCATCAAATGCGACGCATAATAATTCGCAGTAGCACTTGCAGGAACCCTTGGATCAGGAGCCGGGACAGACGCTGGAATAAGAGGATCGTTGATCACGCTGCCAAAACCACACAAGTCGTCATTGTCATCTTCGGGACTATTCATGATGTCATCTACTCCCGAGTTTCCAGTCTTCATACTTTCAAGCATAACTTCAAGGATACTGGAGGCTTTGTATGCATCAATGTTCGTCTCGGAAAGATTTTTCCAAATCTTGCGAGTAGTGTCTAACATTCGAATCATGTGTCTGCGTTGACGTTTGGTCCAAAAGCCAGTTTGCTTGCCAGAGTTTGGGTGGGTACTGCGGGTATCCCTTGTTGTCTTGTCATAATGGAGGTCGACACAGATGAGCATTGCAGGAAGCACAAAGTCCTTGATCGCAATAGTAGTGATGTAGGACTTCATAACTTTGAGTCGACCATTGGGTTGCACGGCTTTGATAAAGTTGGCCAGATGTCCCAAATTGGCCAGAGCTGCGCCTACAGCCACTGTACGTGAATGATCGTATCTTGAGTTTTCGCGGGCCTTGGCAGCATACCCACGGTGCAAGAGACAACGAATCTTTTGATACGTGATCTCAAGATGGTAACCAGGCATAATAGATGCAGGGGATCCATTCTCCAGATTGCCGATACGCAGATGATCGGGCAGCTCCTTATAGATTTGATTGAGGCGGCCATCGAAAGTGAGAATCTCGTCGTAACTGGCAGGTTTGGTGACTCTTGTCGTGGCTTTGACAATTTGAGCAAGTTCATAGTAAAACCTCGCTTTGAAAATGATGTATGCGATAGGTGTGGGATCTGACCACGGACGTGACGAAGGCAGTGACGTTGAATCCGGGCCAAAGTCGGTTTCCAACAGATTGGAGGGTAGTTTGGTATCACAGTCACCAGGATCTATCATACTTGGGAGGGATACCTGCAATGAAAACATGATATCTGAAATCCGAACAAAACTCCAGACTCTTCGCCGCATTTCCTAGGATAAGTTAGCATGGAGATTCAACATCCAGAGAGTAGATTTATTAATTCACTTACTGCCTGAAATGGGGTAATGCCTTTGAACCACTTTGCATCACGATGGTATCCCATTCTGTAGGCGAGACGAACAATCATACTTATAATGAGATAAGACCCGAGATCAGCATCCCACCGAGTGGAATACTCGCCGCAGAGATACAAGAGCATCGTCTCAATAGTATGCTCAACCGGAGAAGTGTAGTCAGCGGCGGCAAGACACTGAACCGTGCGGATACGATAAGAATTCACCATCTCCAAAGACCTACCTCGATATTCGGGAGGCTCATCACCAGACTTATGGTAACCGAGCATAGCTAGACACATGACGGCATACACTAGACCAAGGAACATGACAGAAGTCTCGTTGGGATTCAGCCAATGGCTGTGAAGCTGCGCGAGAAAACTTGGCTTATGTAGGATGTTCGAGGAGCCGTCAGCGGAGTAGAAATACCTAGTGATAAGAGCTTCGACTTGAGACTTTCCCGGCAACTCGGCCCGAAGCTCTGACTTAGTCGCAGGCTGGACACCCCGGAGAAAAGCTGGACCGTCCCGCATAGACGGTGGCTTTGAAGCCAGAACACGGGCATAACTAGCTTCTAAATCCTTTTTGTGAGTGGCAAAGTAATTCTTTACCTCAGCAATATCTGACAGGACAGCATGCCAGTGTTGTTCACCCAGATATAGTGACTTCCCTTGCGAAGCATCAATCTTGAGTAGTCCTAATGATACTGCTATCTGCTCCCCCTCTGTATCATCGGTTTCATCTTGAGTATCTTGCATGGCATCTGGATCAACTTGTGGTGATGCGGTTGACGTCTTGCTTTGGCTGGATATGCTACCTTTGGTATTAGGAGGCGACTGGCTTGATGACTCAACTTGAACTCCGTTACGCATGAGAGACAAAACCAACCCCTCTAACCTATCAATCCGGTTTTGCATGTCATCGGGAGACTGGCTGGAGGGTGCGGTTTTCTTGCGGGCTGCCGGCGCTGCATATGAACAAGACGCTGGGTCGGAACCCTCACGTTTGACACAATTTGCACATGGCCGACCACGATCACATTTTCTGTCTGAGTATTAGTAATAATTCAGTATGAGAATAATAATAGAAAGTAGTCTCACAATCTAGTTCAGGTATGTTAGCAAAATCTGCTGGCTATTTGTCAACACCTGCATTCACATGGCGTTGGGAGAAAGGTATCGGATGACTTACTTCCTTGTTCTACATGGATGGCAACTGAGAGGCACTCTATTACGTTTACGAACGACACGATATTGTTCTTCTGGTGATTGCCCCGATGAGCTAGACTGAGGTGTGGGGGCCATGCTTGATAAGTTTTGAGAGCTGTATTGTGATATGCTGAAGGACAGTGAATAATGCTGCAGGCGTCAGCTTGCGTGAGATCTGTCCTATTATATATATAGACTCTAAAGAAATCTGAGTGGCTAGATAATGAGAGTTTTGC
Organism: Ambrosiella xylebori; assembly: GCA_002778035.1. Taxonomy (NCBI): domain Eukaryota; kingdom Fungi; phylum Ascomycota; class Sordariomycetes; order Microascales; family Ceratocystidaceae; genus Ambrosiella; species Ambrosiella xylebori. The sequence continues at coordinate 579,759 of PCDO01000011.1, forward strand.
CTTATGCGTTTTGATAGTCGTAAATCGCGGGGCATTGAAGGCAGCAGAAGAATCGGCAAGCCAAAAATGGAATCAGAACATGGATCGACTGTCGGGGGATTGGAGGGAACAAGTGTGTCAACAATAATCAATCAGCAATCAGCATGCAGATGAGAGTATGCGAATGGGAGAAATGTTTCAAATGGATGCTGCCATGTCTGGTGGTTGAATTTAGGAAATTCACGAATCTGCCCATTAGCCGGAGCCTGGTCACATAATCACATGTGTGGAATCGAAAATCATCCTCATTATTATTGGAAAGAGCAAACTATTAACCCTCAAACATCTTGATTGTTCGTAAATAAAAAGTCTTGATATTCTATCCCGGAGTTATGGTTAAGTAAAATCCGACGTTTTTAGGGTTAATTTACTTTTCTCTGCAAATCTTCAAAATTTATTGTATCAACGACGCCATTGGAACCTTGATGTCTCTCAAATGGCAGGTCAAAACGAATAGCTAGTACTATCAGATGTGATGAGTAAAACATGAATCAATGCATTTCGGGCATAAACATATTATAATTTCGAATTCTACTAGTGCATCAAATCTTGCCCCACTATCTATCTGCCGCCATCTTGAGCCTAGCGCGGTACATGTATGATGTGAAGGGGGCGAAACGAGTAAGATTTTTTAAACTATTGTCCCGTTGCCGAGCCCAATTGCCCAATGATCAGAAGGCATCTGGGGTCACATAAAGCGCCAGGCACGATATTCTAAAGCCCTGTAGTCCCACTCTATTGGATACACTAAATAACGTATCCGACATGTGATTTTTGATATAGGGTATCTGAGAGTATTGATTACGTGCAATAGTGGAAGCCTACTTTGGTGACAACTCACTGTAATGACTGAGGATGTCTCATCATGAATCAAGCAACTGAGAAGTAGTATTGTTAGCTATTTATATCAAGATAATTTTGGATGGTTAACATATTTGATCACGGTGGGTCGCATGTCACATCTGAGTGCTGGACGATTAAGAGTTCGACCGTCAATATCATGGATTGCCTTTTTACAACCTATCTGTGAATTAATATTTATTAATGTTGATTAGCCTATCTTCTTATCTTGCCGAGCTGCCCCTCTCCCTATTAAATAAAATCAAGTGCGCCACAATACGATCCAACGAGACTAGATGCCACATTTAATAAATGGGGGTCACGGGCAGGGTCACGTTTTATCAATTTGTTGTGGAGTCACAAGCCCTACGCAATAAAAATTCAATTTTTTTTGTGCGGATGAATACCGGCAAATTCTCTCTAAGCTCTGGCCCTGGCCGGACACCGCACACAATCAAGACCCCACATTGCTTTCTACTTGCCCTAGAACTTTTCCCATCGCACAAAGAGAACCTTTCGTGATATTCCGCTTGTGATCTTGACGATACCTTACCAAATTATCCCAACCTTAAGGCCAAGCATAGGACAGTCAGGATGAAGTACATTCATTCCGAAGAGATTCTCACGATCCCTGAGGGGGGTACGTTATTTTCGATCTACGACAAACCTCTCGATATCCACGAACCGCTCGTCGAAACGAACAACATTTGATCAATCGAAGAATTACGGAACATGAGATATTGGGAGGAGTCACGACATTTTTGAGGGGGGAGGGCAATTATGGCTAACAGTGCCTATAGTCAAGGTGAACATCAAGTCTAGAATTGTCACCGTCGAGGGTCCTAGAGGTATGCGAAAATCGTCTTGAAATAAAGCCATACGTCTCTACCACGTACCAAGCGATTGCCATCACGACACAATTCCTACACTCCAGTTACCGGTTTATATGCAATCCTTGACTTTGCAAAAACCTCTCTTCCATCGTCAACCATCAGTACCCGAATCGTGCCAAACTACAACCACTCCGCCATACTTAATCACCTTCGATGTTGCCTCTCAAATTAACTGTTAGAGCTTCACGACGCTAGATTCAAAAACAAATTAGACTGGAGTTTCTCAAACTATCTGGCAATCGGATACGCTACGTGGCAGACAACGTATGCTCTAACAACGAGCATAAATTCCTAACATAGTTTAACTACAGGCAAGCTGGTTAAGGATCTCAGCCACATTGCTGTCTCCTTTACCGTCCCCAAGCCCAAGACCATAGCTATCGAGATCCACCACGGTAACAGAAAGAATGTCGCCGCTCTCCGGACTGTCCGGACCCTGATCAACAATCTGATCATTGGTGTCACCAAGGGTTACAAGTACAAGATGCGTTATGTCTACGCTCATTTCCCCATCAATGTCAACATTGAGAAGGATGCTGAGACTGGCCAATTTATTGTTGAGATCAGGTACGATTTTCTCGCAAACTTGGGTTCGGGAGAGATTTTGATATTTGCATATCCCTGCATGCCATGCGGGTTGATGTTGCAGGGGTCAAATTTCTTTCTCGATCCCACCGAAGCTTCCTCTGTTTTGACAGATCGTAAGAAAATTAATGACTCGCAGAAACTTCATCGGTGAGAAGATCGTCCGTCGCGTCGTCATGCGCCCCGGTGTCAACATTGAAATTTCCAAGACCCAGAAGGACGAGCTTGTCCTGACCGGTAACTCTCTGGAGGCTGTTTCCCAATCCGCCGCCGACATCCAGCAGATATGCCGTGTCCGCAACAAGGATATCCGTAAGGTAAGTTTTCAACGGTTTTTTTTGTTCCATTGCCTCATCACTCTGCCAATACACTAACATTCTTCTTCAGTTCCTTGACGGTCTATACGTCTCCGAGAAGGGTAACATTGTCGAGGAAGAGTGATCGTCTTCACTAACAAGCGTGGGTGTTATTTTGCGTTTTCTGGGTCACATTGTATCGGGGTGCGCAAGTCATTTCTGCATGTTAGGTGGCATGGTGTTTCCTTTTCTAGACGACTCTACAGGACAAAAAAAAGTTTCGTTAAATCCATTTTTGTATGGCTTTTCTCTTTGGGGTTCTTGGTGTGAAGGCTCGTTTTTTTATACCTACAATCTGTTATTGGGTAAGAATATTCTATTCCCTGGTGACTAGGAGGCTTTTTTTGTACTAGGTAGGGAAGCCAAAAAAGACGACAGAAATGAGTCTTTGTTGCCATCACTGGATTAGAGCACTCAAAATGGGACTGGGAAAAAGTCAAAGATATGACAAACTTATTTGGTGTGAGATGTAATGGATAATCACATCTCAAACACATTGCAGTCCATCAGTAACTTGCGACTATCTGTTCGAGGATTAAATGTTTGTTCAATGTTATATTTGTTACCGTTTAACCACAGACTATTTAATTTTCAATATTAGCAACAAAATCCTTCCAACAGGGGAGGAAACCGAGACATTAACAACCGTGAATTTCACCGAGTTCACATCCGAAGTTCTCGGCGCAGAACTGGCTCATGGAAGCACCGGGACGGTCCCTGCGACATTATCCACTATGATCAACAAGACCCAACAGCAAACAAAACTGACACCAGATAAACGCTAGTAACATACATAAATAGACATGGGCTCAGATAAGTACAAGACCCGCGAAAAGCAATGCAAATTGTGGATACAAAATCAGGGGAAATAATAGATAAATGGGCGGTGTAGATACAGGACAGGGGATATGTGTATACATGACGATGTAGATTGCAGAATAAATAACAAAACATTAGAATAGATCAATGCAAGTAGATAGTAGACGTGTCTCGTTGATTTTCTCATCGAAAATTCGTAGAAAGCGTGATCCCCCTTAATAATGGCCATCGTCGTCTTTGGGGGGAGAACTGACGGGCCGAGCTGGCCAGCGACGGTGATGCAGGTTATCGTATTACCGTATACCAACGCCACATCGCATGTTCTTAACCGCGGCTGTGGCGTGAGTGATTTCGGTGAATGGACTGACTGCGGGGACGCGAGTGGCTCCGGTGGCGACTCTGCGATCTATGTACACTATGTGCTCTCGGGTAGTCCCGCGAAGCCCGGCTTGAACGTGTGTCGCGAGTGTCCCGGGTCAAGTAAGTGCTGTGACTGACACTGCTACGGCCAGCAGGAACGCCGCGGGAGCGTGAGCGGCGGCGACCGCCTGAGCTTGAGCTGTCTGTTAGAAGGAGTTAGCGCCACATTCATGTTTCATGTTTACATAAGTTGTAACCTTATTCATCGACTACAACTTACATTCACTTTCATATGACGAGTACATCGATTGCGATTCACGGGGTGCACGCTTGTCCTTCTTCATGTTCATCATAGCCAGCATGGTACCGGCCATCGCACTAAGACCCAACCAACCGGCACCGCTGGACTTCTTGTGGCGCTTCTCATTATGGAAACTGCTGCGTCTGTCGTCCCGGTGTCTGCTGCTGCGTCTACGACCACGACCAGCAGCAGCACCCATAGCGGCACCAGCAGCAGCAGCCATGGCAGCATTGCGACCAGCGTGGTGGTGATAGTCATCAGAGCCAGAGTAAGACTCATAATCCTCAACAACGACGTCGCTCCCACGACGGCTTCCATGATCATGGCGACCGAACAAAGAAACCCAAAGTCCACGTGCAATGCAACAGAAGCAAAGAAGAGCAAGTAGAGCAACACCAACCAAGCAACCAATAACAATGCCAGCAATTGCACCTCCACTCAATGAAGTACCAGTCCCGGAACTATCAGCAGCGCTGGTGCCAGTCGCATGGCTACCGCCAGTAGTCGTCGCCGAGGTCACCCTAAAAGGAGCCGAGTATTCGGTAGTCACAACACCATTGATAGTCGTGATGATGGTCTTGCCCGAACCATTGCCACCAGCAACAGCGGTAGTGGCCGGGGCGCTGGTAATTTCGTACGAGCTTTTAGCGGCACACTGACCTTCCACAGCACAATATTGCCAGCTAGCACAGCAGATTGTACCACAAGCCGTTTCGCCATCATTTTGAGGAACGCAGGCCCCAGTCGCAGTCGCAGCGGGAGTTACGGTACTAGTATAGGTTTCTTTTTCGGTCCATGTCGTCGTGTAAACACCGTCGGCGATGGGTGCTGGATATGGGATGGCGAGAACTCTAGTGATGCCGATTGCAGCCAACAAAAGTTGAGATGTCGTGAAACCTCGCATGGCAGCAGATTTTTTCTTGTGAGACTATGTAGTTTCAAGAATGCAGCCGGTATGCCGGAGGTGCAAGATCACAGCACGGGTGAGAAATAGAAGGTTTCCTCTGGTTGGAAAGTTGCCCGCCCTATGATTTTCTTGTTTTTTTCTTGGTCGGTAAGGCGAAAAAGAACCACTCGTTATCGGCTAATGAATTTAGTAAGCGAATCAGGGATAGCTTTCCTGATAGCTTGAGGTTGAAAGTATATAAATATATATCGTCGTCTGTAACTTTGTTATCGAAACAAAGATGTCAACCCGCGACTGTGACGTTAAACAATACTATAATAAAGAATAAAAATACTTCGACCTCAGAAACAGGAACTCAAGGAGAAATGATGTTCAGCTCGAATCACAGACTTGCCGTAGATTAAAAAAGAAAAATTAGAGTCAATCCTCAGACTTTGGGCCTGCATGCCCACTGCATATGCATCGTAACGCCCACAAAAGAAGGTCTAGAAAGTCCACTAACAAGGCCGAGCCAGGGGACACAATGGTGTACAAGGGGATAAACAGTGCCTGATCTATGACCGGTCCGAACTCTTCATGGAGAGACAGATAATTTATGGGTAGGGCTTTTCGTTTGGCAGCGGGGGCGAGGGGGAGAGCTTTCATCTGCTTCGTGTCCATCCTCGGGACATTGATGAAATTGGCGGGCCTAGAAGAAGAGCAGAGTGTTACTTAGGTTACATTGGAGGATGGACGCCGTGGCAACGGAGGCCAAGTCGTACCCTGCAAGCACAAGTCATTGGGTGTAAGTCCCAGAGAGGAAAACATAAGTGAGGTCCTCTGTTCTTTGAACAATAATAGGCCCAGCCATCCGGTAAAAATCTTTGCAATGATGTCAAGTCGTGACACAGGAATAAGAGATCGGCCAGGGCAACATGCAGCAAGTGAGTTTTCCGGAGGCAGTTTTTACTGGCACATTCGAAAAAGCCCTCAGCCCGCAACTGCAGCACTGCGTTGTAGCCATGACGGAAGGAAGTCACGATTGACTTGCCGCCTGTCAACCTGGGCACCAGTGTTTATCCTGTACCTTCCCGTCTTTTCGAACCTTCTCCATCCTTTAAATCTCTTGGTCTTAGTGAAATGGTGGCACCAATTGGGCTAAATCCCAACCCCCTCATAAAAGTTGATCATCACCAAGTTCAAGCAGTTACGGACAGCAAAACGACACAGCCTAGCTGCCAACCTTCTCAATTTCAAACTTTCCACAACATATTGACGTCGTCATTGATCCATCGGCATCTATGCGGTCAATTGGTTCTGCAAACTTCGTAAATTGAAAAAGGAGTATCCGCTCCTACCTAAGTATTTTTAATTAATTGCTTGTCATCTGTATTGTGAAGCGAGTGAAATGAGAAATCCTCTCAAGCTCCGTTTAGCTCATCTATGAGAAGGCCCGTGGCATGCGGCGTTGTGAAATTTTACTTGCCAGGGACTTTTGAGCACGAGGCAAAAGTGAGGGGTGCCGTTGTCAAATTGTTCTCAAATTGTTCTGTTTCGTTTATTGGAGGTCGTCTCGGCCAGGGCAATGCTGCGGGGCAACAAGTAAGTGTTCTACTTTAATCAATATAGTGTGTCTAAAAGAAGGATTTTCTTCAAGTTAAGCGACTTGGTGCCATTGCCATAACCAGAGAGTGACATTTATTTATCTTGATCATGTATATAATCTTGATATGCATCTATCGTAAGATCAATGCAATGTCTTCTCTCTGAAAAAAGGCATTCAATACATAGCTTGTGAAATATTGACTTGATTTAGAGGGAATATACAAAAACCCTAATGCTGTAAATTGGACAATATCATATTTGCATATCGTAGATATATATATGTGATGTGGTACAGATGACACCATACCGAGCTCACCTCCGCCTCCGGAGACCCGAACAACTGCATCATGAGTGTATTCTTTAAGCGGGAATCTCATTTTCTGTTACCAAGCTGGATTGTAGACAGCCAAGTGTTTCATCATACCAATAGATTCAATCCAGCACTTCCAACCGCCTGGCATTAATATCGCAAGTTCATAAGATGGCAGTTTAGCCCTTGATCAGATTTCTCTACATCACATGCTTCATGTTGCTTTAACACGGAGTCATTGTGAAGTCTACATGGTTGAAGAATAATAAGAAAATGAGTATTTAATTGTAGTACTGTATCAAACTGTATCCACTTGCGGAAGCACATATATATAGACCGTGTGGGCGTGAAGTAAATATACTGTAAGATGCTATTGCTTACTAATCATGGTAATATTAACCCTAATAGTAGTCATTATAGTATTAGTTTTGATAACGTTAATGACTTCCATTCGGATATTGATCCAAAACGAACCAAGGAAGTATTAATATATTGTTCTTCTCTTTTTTGTTTCCAAATTTTCGTTATTAAATGTCTATTATCATGGCTGATCTCGACGTCTAGCCTTACAGTCGCAACCTGTAATCTGTAACCCTCGATTTGCGCTGCCTCCACTACATTACAAAGACCAACCATCCTAGACAGCCTTGCGATCTTGCGACCAAACCTAAACTTCACACTCCCAAACCAATCGATTTCGCCAAAATGTCGGAGCTGCCTACCTACTTGTCCAACATTCAAAATATCATCCGCCAACGCTCCATCCCGTGGGATGGCGCCGTCAGAGCTGGCTCTGTCACCGAAGCCCAATTGGCCAGGATCCGCGCCCTCCAGCGTGCGCAAAAGCCCGAGGATCGCCGCCAACTTGTCGAGTCCGACTTCCCCGGCTACACGGAGCTCTTCCTCGGAGCCCCTGGTGAACCTAATGTACTTGAAACTGCTTCAAAGAACTCCAGTGTGGTCCAACATCTGTTGGTACTAATTGGCGATCTCCTCGATCGTAAGTCTTGTGCTATCACAGCGCAAATTCGCGAATGCTGAAGTTGCAACAGTGTCGCATCACGTTAAACCCACCTCTTTCTCCCCTCTTATAACCTGATACACATCTTATGTCGAATCTTGACATCAAGAATTTCAATAAAGATTCATTGCCCATAAACCGGTCATTGTAATGGCAGCATGAAGTTTGGCGCAAACTACCTTGTTCTCCCCCAACTTAGAGAAGACTATACTAACACAATCTTCTCTGATAGTTGTCCCAGGCTTCTCTTCTGCTCTTTTCTCTGACCATAACCCTACACCGACATTCTTGAACCTTCTTGCCCAATCTAACAACTCCGAGGACCCGATTCCTCTTCTCACCTCAACTGTCCTGACTACCATCATTTCTGCTACCCGCGATGAGTCCACGACAACCCTCAAGCAGGCCCTTCCAGTCCTATTCTCCTATCTGGCTAGTCTGACTAAAAGTCAGGATACTGGTCTGCAGGATGTTGCCGTTCAGCAGTTCTCTCATCTGTTGTTTGGTCCCGCCCCCCGCCAGCAGTTCTGGGCCCAAAGAAGCGAGACTATTACCCCGCTTGTGGAGATTCTGCGGTTTGCTGCTGGTTTTGGTGCCACCTCTGGTTCCTCTGCTAGCCTCTGGAGTGGACGTACAGGTACTGTCGAGGGAACAATTGGTGGCGGTGTTGGGCTCCAGGCCCTCTACCACATCCTGTTAGTTCTGTGGCAACTGAGCTTCGAGGGTGCTGAAATTGGTGATGATTTGAACGAGTAAGTTCTTTGATTGGTCAGGGCACGAAAATGTTGAGTTGCTAACAAGATTTAAAGCGAGTATGACATCATAATTCTCTACACACAACTTCTCCGTGTGTCTCCGAAGGAAAAGACAACGCGCCTGATTGTTGCCACTCTTTTGAACCTTGTCAAGAATCTCCAGTCATTGCTTCCTACCGCCGTCCTTGCTCGACTTCCTTCCCAAGTGGAAACTTTGAGTGCTCGTCACATGTCCGATACAGATCTCAGTGATGACCTTGCTGAACTTAAGGAGCTTCTGGAGGAATACAGCAAGAACAAGACCACTTTTGATGAGTATACCGCTGAAGTGAAGTCTGGACATCTCCGGTGGTCACCTCCTCATCGCAACACCGTGTTCTGGGCCGAGAATGCTCGTCGCATCCTGGAGCATAACAAAGGTGAAATTATTCGTCAAATTGCCGATATCATGAAGAAACCTTGGGACAACGACAAGCAGGTGTTGGCCATTGCTTGCAATGATATTGAGGCACTGGTAAAGGAAGTTCCAGAGAAACGCCTTGCTCTTGAGAAGTTGGGCATCAAGACGCGGATTATGGAGCTTATGGGTGATTCTGACGAATCTGTGCGGTGGGAGAGTCTGAAGGCTCTGGGGGCTTGGTTGAAGTATAGTTTTGACTCCAAATAATTAGTGTCAGAGGCTTGTAGAGGTTTACGGTTTGTTTTGTCTAGTTCCAGTGCAGTTTTGTTTTCATCTTCATTTTGGGATTCTGCAAGCTACTTTGGCTTGCCTAGTTATTTGTTGGCGATGCTAGATACCGTTTTTGTTCTTTTATCACGTGGGCATGTTCGTAAGGTTTTAGTTCTAAAATAAGCATTAAACTCTACACTATATTCTAGGAACAGGGAGCCGGATCTCAGTGACGTTTTCCGTGGAAAAAAAGGATTTACGGCAATCCATGATCCTGTTTAACATGCTTCCTACTGCAATAGCCCTCTTGCCGCCACAAAAAATCACATGATTTCACATCTATTTGGTTCTAACTTTCAATGCCACATTTCTGTGAAGCTTTCATAGCAGGTAAAAGTCTATAAAGAACACTCACGACTAACTTCCCAAATCTCTTTATCAACCCCTTAATGACCAAGATCACGAGGCCCCGCTTATATAGATAGAGCCTTATCGCTCCTTCCCAGTCGCATTCTCAATTATCTCGTGCGGCCCCACCATGCAGCCAAGGTTCTTTCCGCGGGGCAATAAGAGTACCCATTTTAGCTGTGGATAGATATCGCTGCGGCAAATGATGATGTCTATGTGATGAGTTTTGACTGTGAATTTTAAAACAAGAAGTAATTTGAAGCAGATTCATGAGTTCTCAAGTTTCATTCGTTTTCTTTTCCCGTTTCCTTGTTTCTTGGCTTTGATTTTACGCGTAGTCTTACATCTTCTATCTACTTATCCGATTCTTGATCAGGGACCTTGCATATATCAGCTTCAGCCTTGATCTACGATAACTGTATATCCGGTATATCCCATCTTGTTCTCCGTTAAGCCAGAACTATATATTCCGTGACGACTCATTATCATGAGCATTTGATTCCCCATTCTTCACTTGTTACTCACATTAAATCTACACAATGGCTTCTCTCATCACTCGCCGGGCCACGCTGGTCCACAAAGCTCAGGCCCGCTTTTCCTCGTCTGCCACTGGTGACCTGTGCAAGACAGTCCTCTATGACTACCACGTCTCCCAGGGCGCCAAGATGGTCCCCTTTGCCGGCTTCCTAATGCCCATTCAGTACGGTGCTGTTGGCCTTGTCGAGTCCCACAAGTTCACCCGGTCCCATGCCTCCATTTTCGACGTCTCCCATATGGTCCAGCACGTCTTCTCAGGCCCCGCTGCAGCGCCATTTCTGGAGAAGGTTACCCCTGCTGGAGTCCGGTCGCTGGCGCCGTTCCAGAGCCGCCTCAGCACTTTGCTGTGGCCTGAGACGGGCGGTATCGTGGATGACACCATCATTACCCGGATTGGCGAGGAGTCTTTCCATGTCGTTACTAATGCGGGGTGCCGGGAAAAGGATCTGAGGTATTTTGAGGAGCAGTTGAAGACGGCAGGTGTTTCCGGTGTCTCCAAGAATACTTGGAGAGTGGAGGACAACGGTGGTCTAGTCGCTCTGCAGGGTCCCAAGGCTGCGGAGATCTTGCAAAGGGTTTTGGCCAGCAATGTGGACCTCAAGACTTTTTATTTTGGCAGCGTTGTCTTCACAAAACTCCAGATTGCCGGTGGCAAGACCAGTCGGACTGTCCAGATTGCCCGCGGTGGCTACACCGGTGAAGATGGCTTTGAAATCTCCATGTTCATTCCCGCAGGTGAGGCCGGCAATTCCCAGCAGGAGATGGTCGACATTGTGGAAGCCCTAATGGCTGCTGGCGGCGAAGATTTAAAGCTAGCTGGTCTCGGTGCCCGTGACTCGCTGCGTTTGGAGGCCGGCATGTGCCTGTACGGCCACGACCTGAACGACTCTATCACTCCCGTTGAGGCATCACTTTCGTGGGTCATCCCTCCGGAGCGTCGCAAGGAGGGCAGCTTCCACGGCGCGGATGTCATTTTGGCACAGCTAAAGCCGAAGAGCAAGGGTGGCAAGGGTGTCGAGAAACGGCGTGTCGGTTTCCTGATTGATGGGCCAGCGCCGGCTCGGGAGGGGGCTATCATTCAGAGCAAGGAGGGTGAGAAGATTGGTGTGGTTACGAGTGGGTCGCCATCGCCGTCGCTGGGGAAGAATATTGCGATGGGGTACATTAAGGATGGATTGCACAAGTCGGGAACGAAGGTTGACGTGCTGATTCGGAACAAGCCGCGGGCGGCCCAAGTTTCCAATATGCCGTTCATCCAGACTCATTACTGGAAGCCCGAGTAAAGGCGTGGATGATGTCGTTTTATATAGATACAGATACCCCAATACGGACCGTGGCGCAACCTACATTATCTAGGCATTTTTCAAACTCACTACAAGTACAAGTTACAGTTTAAAATAAAATCAAATCAAGATGTTGGCCACAGAAACCATGGGGTGTCACTATACAGATATCATGACACCCCTCAAACGAGGGCTACTTTTTCTCTTGCATCCACAGATATTTGAGTTTGCAGCAATTCCCCGTAAGAGAGGAAGTTGTCCAGAGTCTCCCCTAGCCGACAATGTCGGTTCGCTATGGTGGAGGAGAGCTCTTCAAAGTGTTGCGTAAAAAGGAAAAGGGAAAAAGGAAGAAAAAAAGAAAATTTGCTGGAGATTGTGGGTAGGTTTTATGAGAGGTAGGGGGTCGTAGTGGGGCGGTTTATGGGGTTAGGGTTTGTGTGAGAGATAATTTGTTTGATTTAGGTGGCGTGGATTTATTTGAGTATTGATGGCTAACAAAAAAGATATTTCAGGGTCTCTCCTATGCGATTAGATCAATATCTATCATGTCTTATGGTAATTAGATAGATGATCTATGAAGTTATATAGTTTATGGAATTTACATTAAATTGATAACTTGAAAAAAACTCAATGATGTTTAAGAATAGGGTTGCAAACCCTATATATATATAATGACGTCAAGTGAAAGTTTGTGAAAACCTCTTCAATAATATGTTGTCCCGTGAATCATGATACATCTACCGTAATGTGAATGCGTCGATGTTCCATATAGCCAGACCTCAACATGACATTAGCTTATCCAATGGCTTCAGCTTGATTCGGGAAAATGTGACGGAATTCTATATGCACCGTGATCCAAGCTATGCCACCATCAGGGTTCCCGTCATTGTAACTCAACATTTTCACCAGCATCTATACTTGTTCTGGGGAACAGGATGAATTCACAGGGCTCGCTAAAAAAAACCCATCTGCAGATCGAGTCACGATGCGATTCAAGATTACAAGTGATCATTTCTTCCCGAGTCCCGCATTGCCCGCGTGCCCCCTCAACTTCCCTTCTTGTCTTATAGTGATTTGGTGAGGATATATGTAATTTGACGATTAAAGATTACTAGGGTCTTGGGATTTACACGTGTGTGAGCGCTTAGCTATGATTGGCTCAGAAATGAATTATCCATGTTTGTCATATTCTTCAGCCTCGTGGACGACGCTTGATAAATGTTGATAAAATGGTGGGTTGGACTTGAAGTTAATGAGGCCTGATTTCAAGACAAGGTCGTGAGGGCTTTGAGGCAGATGACTGGACGGGAGATTCATTGGATGTGACATATGACGAACCAACATTGTGAAGTGGAAAGATCCGCTTGGATTATCTATTTAGGTTGAGGAAGCGGGTGAATCTATTTTGAAGGGGGTCATGTAAATGATCTATTATCTCTATATATATAAATATAGCAAACATCATGTGAACCACGGCTTGCTCACGGTGCATATAGCATGTTCAAACCTCTGCTCTCCTGTCGTTGTCAAACTTGAACTTAGGCCAAGTACTAGTTAACTCTCATCCTTTGGTCTCCAAAACACAAAAACGACCATCCTTTTGTTTGACTGGGCCAGTCTGAGCTTTTCAATTATTGACGCTGCTCACTCTTAAACACCCAGTTCTACGATCCGAGTGTCTTCGGAACGGAGCTCTCACTTATAATCTTCAGCCAAACTTCCATCAATTACCTCTTAACTTCTCTCTCTGCAATTTGTCCAATTTACTCCACGATATCCACATCTATCAACAATCTTCTGAAATCTCGTCAATCACCAAAGTTTGGCGGTCATAGTCTGATTCCCTTTATGTGTGCTTCCTTCCCAAATAGAGGCTCTTTCCTGCATAAATCGGCTTCTGGGGCCTTCGCTCTTTCCCTGGGTTTCATGCGACACCAACGAGGTTTTAAAGTAGCCGAGAGCCTTCTTAGCGGACATCACTAAAGTTTCCCCTTAGTTGGACTTAATTCTCGAGATCTACTACCCAGTGAAGTTCATTGTGAAATTTTACTTGGCGCATCACGATTGCATCTGCTACAATTATCCATCGTGTGGTTAAGAGCGGTGGCATTATTAAATAATTTTTTTTCTATATATCTTCACGTTATAATTGACTGGCTGCGGACCCTGGTCGCGGCATCTGTGGTAGTGGTCCTGCACGCAGCTGTGATTGGTGCTACGAAGTCATCATATACTGCATTCGGCAAATCTGCGGTCTTGTCAGACAGAACGCCGTACATGCGATACAAAAATTCAATGCCTCAAACATCACCTTGATATACACACTTAGACATAATGTATTCTCGGCGATCCGCGCGGTGCTGCCGTCAGGGCCGCTCATGGTTGCGAATGTCGACTATCGCGACGTTGCTGTTAGCGCAACAAGTTGCCGGGTTGGTGGTACCAGAAACTTCGGTTCAACATGTCTTGTCGGGTTCAGGACAATTAACATCACAAAGAAATGTACCACAAGAACCATCAAAACTAAATGGCAAGTTCTTGCACGTCACAGGTAAGTTGCGCCCATGGAAATTTGAGTTTACAATGAAGCGACGACTAACTCGGCTCCAGATATGCATCCCGATATGTTCTACAAAGCTCACACGGCCACGAGTGAGGGCATTGCTTGCCATCGAGGGCAAGGTCCGGCAGGATACTATGGCGCGGAGACATCAGACTGCGATTCACCAGTTCAACTCATTGACTCTGTCATGGAGTGGATCAAGGAAAATATCAAAGACGAGATTGACTTTGTCATCTGGACTGGAGACTCGGCGCGCCATGATAGTGACGAGAAAATTCCACGGAACTCTTCTCAAGTTCTGGGTACCAATAAGCTAATGGTGAAAAAGATGATTGATCTGTTCAGCGATGACAAGGAAAAACTTTCCGTCCCCATCATTCCCAGTCTAGGAAACAACGATATTCTTCCTCATAACATCCTTTTGCCAGCGCCAAATAAGTGGCTTCGCACATACACTGATGTATGGAAGCATTTCATTCCCGAATCTCAACTACACTCCTTTGACAACGGCGGCTGGTTCTTTACCGAGGTCATTCCAAACAAACTTGCTGTCTTCAGCATCAACACCCTTTACTTTTTCGACCGCAATGCCGGCGTCGATGACTGTGAACGCCCGTCAGAACCTGGCTTTAAGCAAATGGAATGGATGCGTATCCAACTGACTAATTTGAGAAAACGAGGCGTGAAGGCTATATTGACGGGCCATGTGCCTCCAGCTCGCACTAAGAATAAGGCAAGCTGGGACGAGACTTGTTGGCAACGGTACAATTTGTGGATGAACCAGTTTCGTGATGTCATAGTTGGGACAATTTACGGCCACATGAATATCGACCACTTTCTGCTTCACGATAGCAATGAGATCAATATTCGTGGTATGGCTGGGTTTTCAGAATCTACAGATCTTGAAGACGAATCTGTCCACAACGAGGCGGCCTCTATATCATCATCGGCTAATTACTTAGTTGATCTGCGTCACCTCTGGTCCAAACTTCCGAACCCAAAAGCTCCCATCAGCGCTCTGGACGACGAAGAGCCTGCGGAATTCTCCATCGACTGCATGAAGCCCTGGAAGAGCATTGGCAATAAGTATGGTGAGCGTTACCATCTTTCACTTGTTTCACCTAGTGTTGTTCCAAACTACTTTCCGACTATTCGGGTAGTATCTTACAATACTACAGGTCTCAATGGGCCGCTTTGGCGAGAAATGGGCGAGAGGTCTGTGGCTGAAAGCGAAGCTTTTGCTGCTATGGAAACTGTTGATGAACAAGAACTTGAGCAGGAAATCATCAAGGCTAAAAAGAAAGGCGACAATAAAAGGGGGAAAAAGTGGAAGAAAGGAGGAAAAGGGGACAAGAAAAAGACAAACAAGGATCTGTATCTTGTGGTTCCCGATCCTCCAGCGAAGGGAACACCTCCGGGACCGGCTTACTCTGTTCAGCCGCTCACGTTCCTGGGGTATATTCAGTATTACGCTAACATCACCACCCTCAGCAATAACATCAAGGGTGATGCACCGGATAAATCACATGATAAAGACGGTAACTCTAATGGGAGTCAAGACGCTAAGGGACACGAGCTTCGTTCTTTAAATAGCGAGGTCGACTCAGCGGGATGGAGATCGGGTCCTCATAAGGATAAGGAGCTTTATAAGGATCCTAAACCATTGCCCTTCAAATTTGAGGTTGAGTACAACACGTTTACGGATAAGGTTTACAAGCTGAAGGATTTGACTGTCAAGAGTTATATTAAGTTGGCGTACCGGATGGCGAAGCATAAGCCTAATAGGAGAACGGAGTTGAAGAAGCAGGATGTCGAAAATGTGGAAGAGCCACTGGATGCTGTGGACTCAACGCAGAGTGTATCTAACAAATTAGCTGAGGCCAAAGAAGTCAATGACAATGCTGGCATTGATAATGACTACTACTACGAAGATAAGGATGAAGATAATGACGAAGCAGAAGATAATGATAAGATTGAAAAGCCTGACAAGGGAAAAGGCGGTAGGAAAAAGAAGGGAGGAAAGAGGAAGAATAGGAAGGGGAAGCCTAAAAAGAATAAGTCCTGGAGGCAATTTCTGGAGTTTGCATTTGTGAAGACGATTGAAAAGAAGAAGATCGACGAATTGGATGAATGCCGATGAAGGAGGGTGGTTTTAGCGCTTGCATTTATACACTTTGCATCATATCTGAGATCAAAAAACATAATTCTGATTATCGATCTTTACGACATCAGATACATATACATAGGACTAGTCCGAGCCCGTCTCGTGTACTGAGATTATGACTATATTCTAAAAACTTTTATTTGTACTATAAAAACATTAAAACTTTTACATCCAAAAACATCGCTTGCTCACGTAATCAAATAGGGTGCACATCGTATTAAACATACGGGCTCAACTTCTTAATCAGAGAAGCCGTTCCACTCTTCCTCCTTGTCATCACCCTTCTTCTCATCATTCCCATCACCATCATCCTCGGCCATAGACTCATCGCTATCCTCAGTCTCCTCAACGTCGTATGTGGCCGAGATGTCCCAACGGTCCCCCTTAGCACCCTGTGAGACATACTTGACAAACTTCAACGCACCCCCGTCTCGCAAGACAATAGACATCTTGTTCCACGTCGCCGGTTGGAAGAAGAGGATGTTGTCATCCCCAGAACTCGTCTTGTAGATCGCCGCATCACCATCGGTATCGTCGTCGCCGGCCATGTAGACCTCATGACCGCCAACGTCGATCTCCTCTTCTTTTTCTTCGTCTTCTTGCTTTTCCGCGCTAGCTTTCTTAGACAACTTCTTGTCCTCACTCTTGTCCATATCCTCGTCTTCTTCATCGTCTTCATCGGTACCCCAGCCGAGAGTGGGCGTGAGGCCAATGCTGACTTCGAGTCTGGCGGGGCCCTCGTAGCCGGTCGCTAGTGTGTAGTCCAGGCCTCTACGGAAGCGTCTGGCCAACAGATGTTCCGTCTTGAGGGTAGTACCAATGACCAATTGCAGCCAGCGGTGGAATTGTCTGCTGGGAAGGAAGACATCTAGGAGTTCAGAGATGGGCGTTGAGGTATCTTTGGCTTTACCTTTGCCCTTCTTGGAAGCCTTCTTGACTTGCTGGGTCTGGTAGAGGAAGCGGTGTTTATGAGGGGGGCGGGCAACTTTCCAGGGGCTGCTGGACTCAATTTCGTCGGTGGATGAGGGGAGCTCGGCTTTCTCTTGGGCTTCGACATACTCACGGACAGCCGCGGCGTACTTGGGAGTGAGAATATCACTGATGGTAATGGTGCTTTCCTCCTTGAAGTGGTCCTTCATCTGGCCAATCATGTCGGGCGTCAAGTAAGTAGGTGAAATGTACTTGAGCAGAAACTCCAGGTCGTCTTCTTCCCAGTCGTCAAGGCCGGCCTGGTCAACGGGTGTCGGCTCGATAACCGGAGTATCGTACTGATCGGGGTTACCCTGCAGTTGCATCAGCCCACTGTGCTCTTGCAACTTCTCCTCAGCGCCAGCAACGTAGCCCTCCTCGCCCTCCTGGGGAATATGGAACCATCCCGAGATAGCCATGCGCACCCGGCCACCCTGGGCTCTGAGCTCTGCGGCACTCTCGGCATGGTAGACCTCCTCGACGTCGTGGAAACTCTCACCGGGTTGCACGGCAAAGAAGGAAAGCTGATTCCAGGCAGGAGGAATCACCTTGACAACATCGGGGTGGGGAGTCCGGGCGATTTCACCGTCGGAGGCATTCTTGCTTTCCTTGACGGGGAAAAGACGGAGGGCACCGCCCCACTTGGGTTTCCAGGGGGTGTCAGGGTCGGTCAGGTAGAGAATGTAGGAGACCTTGCGGCTGCCGATGACGTCGTCGTGGCAGAGAAGGAAACAGCCGGGGGTGTAGATGTTGATGGCCATGTCGGTCTTTTTTCCGGAGAGGGCGCCGCAACCAGTAATGTGCGAGACATAGTTGCGGAAAGTTTCCGAGTAGATACTGTCACGGAGCTTTAGCAGAGACGGCAGCTTGACCAGGGCCTCTGGCTCAAGGCCGTCGAGGTTGGCCAGGTCGCCGGACTGGTGGATTTTGTAGATATCGGTTTCCTTGGGAGTGAAGGAGACGTTCTCGCGGATTTCCTCGCGGACTGAACGCAAAAGAGAGTCGTTGACCAGCTCATGGATGACGGCGTGTTTGTATGGAGACGAAGTGGCATATTGCTTGGCGTAAGAGTCAAGAACCTTGACGTCGAAAAGGCCGTTGCGGAAGCGCTTCTGGGCTTCTTCTTGGGTCAAGCCTATTGTTGGCGTGACCGATGACCGGCTGGTTAGCGAATAATGTGGCAGGGTTGAGAAGTGAGCTTGGTGCAATGGATGGGATGGGGCTTACCGGAGGAAATCGAGCGCTTCTTAGCGGGAGTCTTCTCGACAGACTTATCGGCCTTGCGCTTGACTTTGGCCATGATGTAGGTTTTAATGTGTGTAATGCTTTTGTTTTTGATGGTGGTGATAGAAAAGAAGCTATTGTGGCTTATTTGTGGCCAAGAAATTACTTACAAAAAAGTTGACCAAGAAAAAAAAGTCAATTCCATTCTAGGACAATTTTGCCGGTCGATCAACCCATTCGGTTCTAAGCCTGCAAGCGGAATTCGTCGAACTGATTTTTTTTTTACAGGTCCGATCCGCTGATAAGATTATCGGAAACCGAACTATCTCATTGAAGCGCAAAGCGGTGAACAAACACCAAAAAAAATTGAAATAAAATCAAAGAAAAAATCAAAAAAAAATCAAGAAAAAAAACTTCATGCATTATAAATTGACATCATCTTCAGCATATATAATTCGTAACTTCTATAAAAACACATATCAATATGTTATCAACAAAAAAACACTTAAGCACGCTTCTTAACCGCCTCACGGAGCAAAGAAATGACCTCCACAGGATCCTTTGCACCAAAAACGGCACTACCGGCGACAATAACATTGGCACCCGCATCAGCCGCCTGGTCAATGGTGCCAGGGCCAAGGCCACCGTCAACCTCAATGTTGAGCTCGGGGTACTTGGCCCGGAGAGCCTGAACCTTGGGAAGTTCGGACGCCATGAACTTCTGGCCGCCGAAACCGGGCTCAACGGTCATAATGAGGACCATCTATGTGTTTTTATACACGTCAGTTATACAATGTCTGTCAGGGTTGCATCATTTCTTGAGGTTCTGAACTTACATCGGGGCGCTCATCCTCGTTGGGGCTCTCAAGGATCTCCCAGAGGACGTCAACATCGGTAGCAGGCTTCAGGGCAATACCGGCCAGCAGACCCTGCTCGTGAATGTATTTGATCAGAGCCTTAGGGTTAGTCTTCTCCTCAGTCTTCTGCTCGGGGGCCTCAGCAGCAGAAGAGAAAGCCGCCTCGTAGTGGAAGCAGTAGAGATCGCAACCAGCCTTCTTGAACTCTTTAACCCACTTCTTAGGTTCGGCAATCATCATGTGGCAGTCAAATGTGCCCTTGCCGTGCTTTTCGGTGGGGGGCTTGACATGCTTGCGGATCTTGGTGACGACAGGAGGACCAAAGGTCAGGTTGGGGACAAAGTGGCCATCCCTAAGTGGTAAGTTAGGTTAGAAGTTCAACTAAGGTGAGCTTAGCTTACTTTGTGTGAGGCTTCTTACATGATGTCGACATGGAGCCAATCGGCACCCTGTTCGATAGTGTGAGCGCAGTCGGCGCCAAGATTGGCAAAGTCGGCCGACAGGATGGAAGGGGCAATGATAGCGTTGGGAGCCATTTTTGTGATATGGATTATGTGAGTTTATGAGGGTAAAACTTGAGAATAGATGAAAGATTCACAATAGGTCCGATATTAGTGATTAAGCACACTAAGACCCACATTCAGCGGGAGCTTCTAGCAAGCTCATGCTGTTACCATATTCCGCGTTATCAACCCCACTTAAGTTCAAGAACCTCCACCAACAATGATGCTGCCCATGATAATGGTTTTCATGTATCCAAATACTGAATTCAGGATATTTCCTAAGCATGCCATTGC